>JALIRH010000035.1:5320613-5920613 GCA_023055505.1 Callipepla californica brunnescens | reverse complement strand
ACAAGAAGCGGGCCGCCCTGCGCTGGGGGGTGCGCTGGGCCCTGGCCAACGGGCTGCTCCCCAGGGCCGCGCCCCACGAGCGCTGAGCTCACGGCGGAGCGCGGGGGGGGGGGGGGGGGGGCGGGCAGTGTGGTTTAACGCAGCGTGGAAATAAAGCGCGTGGGAACGCCGAGCGCGGGAGTGCGGGCTCCTCCGGGACCGCTGCGCGCCGCTCTGCCGCCCCGCTCGTGACGGACGGACACGGAGCGCGGACACGGCCACGCGGCGCCGACCCACGCACCGCGCGGGACCGGAACCCCCCCCCCCCCCCGTACCTGCGCCGCCGCTGCCGCCACTTCCGGAGCGGCCGCCGCTGCCCCGGAAGCGCCCTTCCCGCCACGCGCAGCCCCGCCCCTTCATGAATATTCACGAGGCATTGCATATTGATGCACGCCGCTTTCACAGCTCGGTGATCCCGGTCCCGCCCCGGCCCCGCCGGGCGCTCCGCAGTGGTTCCACGCAGCCCGGGCGGGGCCGCGCCCCGCGGGAGGACCGCCCCGCGCCGCCGCCAGGGGGCGCTGCCCGCCCTCGTTTGCAAACGAGCGCCCTTAGCCCCGCCCACGGCCCCGCCCCGCTCCCACGCCGCGCGGGGTTCGGTGGTTTTAACGTTCGCGGGTATCCGTGCCGTTGACCCCGTGCTTCTCCACGAGCCGTCGCGTCGCGAAGCCCATTCGCACCTTTATGAGTGAATAGAAAGAACCCCGAGCGCGGCCCCGCGGGCGCGGGCTCCGCCGCGATGGATGTGCACGCGTGGGAGCCGCGGGGGGGACCGCGGGAGGGGCCGCGTCACTGTGCCGCCCCATCAATGTTTCATGGGCCGCGCGGAGCGGGAGATGAAATATCAAACCGCGCTCAGTGCCGCGTTACCGCCCGGCTCTGCCTCCCACGGGGGAAAACCGCCCCGCGGGGCGCGGCCGCAGCGCGGAGCCCCGGCCGTGGGACGGGCGGCAGCGGCGCCGCGCGTGTCGTGAGCGCGGCCGTCCTCGTGCGCGGCGCGGGGGACGGCCACAGATTGCGGCGGCGTCGGGTTTCCGCCGCCGTGCCCTTAATTATTAACGGCTAATCAGGGCCCGCGTGGGAAACCCGAGAGGAGGTCGGGCTGCGGAGCGCGGCGCGGCGCGGGGGCATGGAGCGCCGGGGCGGCCCGTGGCTGCTGTGTCTGCTGCCGCTCGTGGCCGTGGGTGAGTGCCGCGGGTCCCCCCCCCCCCCCGCGTCGCGCCCACGCGCTGCCGCGTTCCGCCGCCCACCCGGCGCGGCCCCTCCCGCAGGGCAGCCGCTGGACGCCGGCCCCGCAGCCTACGAGGAGCGGACGGTGACGGGGATCCGGGGCCGGGCGGTGGAGCTGAGCTGCGGATCCACGGCTCCGGCCGTGGTCTTCTGGAGCTTCACGGCCGCGGGGAGCGCGGGGCCGCCGCGGGCCGTGGCCGTGGGGTCGGGGCCGGAGGCGGCGGTGGCGGCCGGGGCGGGCGCGCTGGGCCGGGTCGCGCTCCGCAACGGCACTTTGGAGCTGCGGGAGCTGCGCTCGGCCGCCGCCGGACGGTTCCTCTGCCAGGGGCTCTTCCCGGAGTGGGGGCGGCTCCGCGTGGGATACGCCGCCGTGATGCTGCGTGTGCTGGGTAAGGCGTGGCGAGCTGCCGCCCCACGGGGCGACGGGGCGCCCCGATAACCGGAGCACCCCGCCGTCCAGCCCCCATAGCAGCTCAGCGCACACCGCCCGGCCGAGCCGGGGTCCTGGGGGGCTGGCGGGGGCCGCGGGAAGGGTGAGGGCAGGGGGCTGGTGGGGCACTCATGGCCCGGTGCCCTCAGTGCCCGTCTCCAAGCCCTTCGTGCGGCTGACGGCGGCGGCGGCGGCGGAGGGGACAGAGGTGGCCCTGACGTGCGCTGTGCGGGAGGGGACGGCACCGCTCGGCTTCTCCTGGCAGCACCGGGAGCCGCACGGAGGACTCCTGGCAGCCCCCGTGGGGCTGGGGGGCTCTGGGGCAGAGCTGCTCCTGGCGCCCGCCAACCGCAGCCACGCGGGCTGGTACGCCTGCACGGCCCGCAACGAGGTCAACAACCGCACCAGCGAGCCCGTCTACCTCGACATCGTCTGTGAGTGCCCTGGGGCACGGCCCTGCCTTCCAGGGGGCCCTAAGGTCGGGGGGGGTTGCTCGGCAGGCTGGGGGCAGCCCCGAGGCTGAGGATGCCACCACGGCGCAGACACGGCCACGCGGGTGCCTGCAGGGCACCCACCAGTGGGAGAACAGATCAGAGCTGTGTCCCTGAGCAGCGCTGCCCCACGGCTGAAGGGCTCTGTGTCCCCGCAGACGGCCCCGACCAGCCGGCCATCAGCGTGGAGCCCTTCTCCCCAGAGCAAGGCAGCTTCTCCGCAGGCGAGCGGGAGGACGTGGTGCTGAGCTGCCTGGCACCCTCCAACCCCCCCAGCCGCTACATCTGGCTGCACAACGGCTCCCAGGTGCACGTCGGCCAGACCTTCGTCATGTCGGCCATTGCCCGGGGCCAGGCGGGCACCTACACCTGCCTGGCCGAGAACACCCACCTCCAAACCCGCACTCAGGCCACCATCGTCCTCACCGTGTACTGTAAGTAGTGTGGCCCCGGCCCGGCGTGGTGACAGCACGGTGCTCGGTGAGGACGTGGGGGGGGGGGGGAGAAGGTTGGGGCGAGGGCACGGTGGGGATGTTGGGGTGACGGCATGGAGGGATCCCGTGGTGACGGCTCCGTGCCCCGCACAGATCCTCCAGCTGGGAGCCCCAGCTGCTCCGCTACGGGCACCGCTGAGCTGCGGGACGTGGCCCTGCGGTGCCGCTGGCTGGGGGGCTTCCCTCCAGCCCGGCTGCGCTGGGTGGGCCCTGGGGAGGAGGAGGAGGAGGAGGAGGAGGAGGACGAAGAGGGGGCGGCAGGGCCCAGCTTCTCCATGGCCACCAGCATTGTGCCGGGGGCGGCCACGAGGAACGGCAGCTCCTTCGCCTGCGTGGCCACGCACCCTGCGCTGCGGGAGGGGGCTGTGTGCAGGACCACGCTGTGTGAGTGCGGACGGGACCCCGAACTCCCGCGTCCCCAAATCGCTCTCCTCACCCCATCACCCTTCAATCTACGGCCGCAAGGGGGCACCCTAGAGAAGCCCCTCGCTCCCACGGCGCTTTTTGGGGGCCGAAGCCGCGCGGGGGGGCTCACACCCCGCCCGTCCCTCCCCAGGGGTCCCGCCGGGCAGCCCCAGCTGCGCGGCTGCGGCCACCAAGCACGACGAGTACGTGATGCTGCAGTGCCGCTGGGAGGGCGGCACTCCGCCGGCCACGCTGCGCTGGTGGGACGGCCGGGGCCGAGCCCTGGGTGCCCCCACGCCCTCGGCCGCCGTCCTGGTGCTGAGCACCGACGCCGGCCTAGGCGGACAGGACTTCACCTGCGTGGCCGCGCACCCGCTGCGAGCCGCCAGCGCCGAGTGCCGCCTCCGGCTGGGTACGGGGCCGCGTCCCCGCGTGCCGCCCCCCCAGGGCTGAGCCCCGGCCTTCACATCACCGGCCGCCCCTCTCTCCGCGCAGATGTCCCCGAGCTGGAGGTGGAGCGCGGCGAGGTGGCGGTGCTGGAGGGCGGCGAGGCGCGGCTGGCGTGCCGGCAGCGCGGGGGGCACCGAGCTGGGCTCCGAGCTGGCCTGGCTCGACCCGCAGCAGCGCGAGGTGCCGGCGGGCACCGCCAAGTACCGGCTGGAGCGCGGCGGGGCGTGGGCCAACCTCACCGTGCGCGATGCCGAGTGGCCGCGGGACGGCGGCACGTACCGCTGCTCCGCTGCCAACAGCGTGGGCACTGCCAGCCTGCCCGTCCGCCTGCGCGTGGAGCGTGAGTCCCGGGGCCGGCGGGGCTCCTCCTGCCCCCCTCCCCCCCGCGGTGCGTGGGGTTGGGGGGGGTGAGTCGGCCCACGGAGCGCCGTCTCGCCGCAGGGTACCCGGCCCCTCCCAACGTCACCATCAGCAAGCTGCGCTACACGCGGGCGCGCACGGAGGTGCGGCTGCAGTGGCGGACGCAGGGCGTGGGCAACCTGACCGGCTTCGTGGTGCAGCGGCGGCCGGCCAAGAAACCGCAGCGCCGCGCTCCTGGGCCCTGGGAAACGGCCGCTGGAGACATCGAGCCGCACTCCCGCGACCGCCGCCTGGGGGGGCTGGACCCACGCGTGGTCTATGCCTTCCGCATCCTGGCTGTCAACCACCGCACGGCCGGGCACCCCTCCGAGGTGCAGACGCCAGGTGAAGCGGGCGCGGGGCGGCACGCTGCGCTCCTCCGGCGTCCTGGGAGCTGCCGGGCATCGTAGGGGATAAAAGCCCCCCAGTGCCAGCAGCCAGCAGTGGGCTTCACAGCGAGCGAGCGCAGCCTCCCAGCCTCCTCCGTTCGCACCAGGGATGCCCGGTGCCCCCCCCCTCGCCCCCTTCTCCCCCGGTACCTCCGCCCCACCCCTCACATCCACACCTCCCCTGCCCCACGGGCTGACACGCACCGCTCTCTTCCAGCTGAGCCGCCCTTCGAGGCGCTCCCGGCCGTGATGGGGGCGGCAGTGATGGGGATGCTGGTGGCCACGGCCGTGTCTCTGCTGGCTGTGTACTACGTTGCTCGCCACCGGGACCTCCTGCCACGTGAGTGTCGGGGGGGCCCAGAGCGGCGGCAGAACCCCAACGTCCCCATCTGGTGTCCGTCTGTCCGTCCATAGGGCTGCACGAGCTGCTGTTCCGCATGTGAGTGCCCCAGCCCCGCCCCGCACGCAGCCCTCCCCTGTGCCTCAGTGCTCACCCGAGAGCTCTGTGCCCCCAGGGCTGGCCCCGAGGCCCCGCAGCTTGCTGAGGATGCCCACGCAGCTGTGAGCACAGAGGACGGAGCAGGAGAGGGGCAAGAGGAGCCGGGTGACCCCAGCATGGCAGCCATGGAAGGTACCGGGTGGAGAGAGCCACCAACACGGTGCCCCCGAAGCTCTCCATCCCATCCCATCCCATCCCATCCCATCCCATCCCATCCCATCCCATCCCATCCCATCCCATCCCATCCCATGCCATCAGAGCCTCGCTCGGCCCCACCGGGTGACCCCGCAGATGATGCAGCAGTGGATGTCACCATCACAGCCCCGGCCATGCCCTGAGCCTGGCATACCCCTGGGACGCCCCTCCTCACTGCTGCTGCTCCCAGGCGATGGGAGCTGGGATGTGGCAGCAGCACCCCCGGGACAGCCCCCCATCCTCCTGCACTGTGCTGTACCCCTCTGCTTCCTCTGCCTCAATAATAAAGGCTGCAAGAGAGCACACGGTCCCTGCAGACACAGTGGGGATCTGCTTCCATAAAGCCTCGGCCTGGCTGGGGAGGGGGCAGAGGGGCTGCCAACCCAGGGCTGGGGACTCCAGGAGATGAGGGTGAAGCTGTGGGAGTCTCAGCCTTTACAATTTATGGGGAGAAGGGCTCCACCCAGAGAAGATCTCCCTGCATCCCTGCATCCCTCCTCCCGGCACCCAACACTGACAACCGGCAGCGCTCCCATGGAGAGCCAGGGCCCGGGTCTGCGGTGGGGGGATGCACCACTGCTCCCAGGGAGCAGGAGGGGCTGTGATGGTTGGGGAAGGGGAGATCTCTGCACGGAGGAGGCAGCCCTCAGCTCCGGGACCTGTCCCGGCCCCGTCCTGCATCCCATTGACGATCTGCATGACCTCAGCACGGTGCCACATGGGCACCAATCACCACTCCATCCCATCGAGCAGCAGCATTCACTTTAATATTTATCACACCACCATAAACAACCGACCAACACGCAACAGCGGCATCATTCCAACACATGTGCAATTCCCAAAGAAATCTCACATCTTCTTTGGAAAACAGAGTGTACTGACCCACGTGCCAACCAGCACACGGCTGGAGCTCAGCGCGGGATGCGCTCAGAGGAGGAACACAGAGAGGTTTTGTCCATTTGTTTTATTCTCTAAAAGCCCAAAGATGGGTGGAAAGGGGCCGACGCACACGGGGCTGCTGAACTCGGTGCTTGGGGAGCTGCAAGGCGCCGGGCAACCGGCAGAGCTCGCTCCTGCTCCTGGGAAGGAGCACAGCACGGCCAGAGCCACGGGAAGGAAGGACAAAGCGGAGCAGAGGGAGAGCTGCACGCAGCCTGAAGGTGGAGAGCTCCCGTGGGGTGGGATGGGATCGGGGTTGGGCACCTGGAGCTGCGCACCCAAAGCCTCCAGCGAAGGCAGAGCTCAGACACTTCTTAAAATGAAACACAACAAATGGAAGGTGAACACTTAAAACAGTGTCACTCGCTATAAATAAAGCAGTCTGCAGAGAGGTGCTGGGCACGGGGCGGATCTCAGCCCGCACATCCAGCGCTGTCCGCTCCGCTCATGGCCTCCCCAGCACAGCAGCATCCAGAGCAGCAGCCAGGACAGGGCACTGCCCTCACGTGCTGCTCGTTCAGGCAGCTTTGCCCCCTCTGGCACGCACACTCAGTCTTGCAAAGATGAGCACGAAGGGGAGAAACCACGGAACGTAGCACAGCATCACGGCCAGGCTGAGGACAAAGCATCACGCACAGCCCAGGCAGCACAGCACAGCACTCTGAGTCCACATCAAGGGCCGCATTTCTAAAGCACGTAACACACTGCACTCTGTCAGAGCAGACGCTGAGCGGGGAGCAGAGATGTGGGTCGGGCACTGCTCCGGGGGCTGCACCTGCAGCACTCCCCCTCCTCCCACCCCCACTGTGGGGCTGCACAGCCCCTCCCCCTTCACCCGCGTGGCCGTGGGGCAGCTCTAACAGTGACTAACACTCCTGGCAGCCGGGGCTGCGCTGGCTTTTGGCGAGAGTGCTTTACGAGCACAGCTTTGTTGCGTTTACTCTGATCAAATTCAGAAGGGGAAAAAGAAAACCCCACCAAAGATCCAGCTCGGTGCAGCTGAGCAGTGCCTATCCCCTTTGCTCCACTCCCAGCCGAGCAGTGTGGGTGCAGTGGGGATGCAGGCAGCACCCAGAGCTCCGTGGAACACACGCTACGCATTTCCCATCGCTGTTCTTTATATTATTACGAATCTTTTCTTTCTTTTTTTATATATATACACACATAACCAGGCTAGATTCACCGTGCGTGGGGGGGGGGGGGGAAGGAATCTCAAGGCATAAATAATATAAAAAGGCAACCATTTAAAAACATGATACATTCATATGACACTACTACAAAAAATAAATAGTGACTCTCTCTGTTAGAATTATCGGCCCTCCATCAGTCCCTCCTGCGCTCCCTCAGCTCTCCTGCAGCGGGGGCTGCCCGGGCCCATGCAGAGCAGCTCCAGGTGCACTCCAGCCCGGTTTGTCCCTACAGTCCTTGGGCACGGGCTGCAGAACCAGGGGGCTCCAGCTCAGAACGTGGTTCGGTGTTTCCGAGAGCGCGCAGCTGTCACCTGCGAAGCAAGAGCACGGTGCTTCAGCTCACTCACGAGCACAAGGGAAGCTCAGGTCACCAGACCTTGGCAAAGCATCCTCGGGGTGGGTTTACTCCCATAAAACCACGGTGAAGCGTTGGGTGACCACACAGCAGCTCAGCTCTACCTCAGCACAGTGACACTGCTGTGCGACAGGTCGTGATGGCACAGCCGAACCCCCACCCGCATCCCTGTGCCACCCCCTCCTGCTCCAGGTCACCCCAGATACCTGCTCATCTGGGAGCACCCCCTGGGAGCAGCACAGCCCCCCGCTCTGCCCTGGGAGCCCATTGCTGTGGGTACAGGCAACCACGAGCCGGCAGCAATCAGCTGCCCCTCGTTACCTGCAGCGTGCACTCATTAAGAGGCATCAGCCAAGAAGAGCACGCTCAGGTTCCCCACCACTGGTCTGCAGAAAGCGGAACACAGTCCCTTTTCCAAAGGCCGGGTCTTCTGCGACCTTAATTACTATCCTGTCCCAATCCATTAAGTGCCACTCAGCTCAGCATCCCTGCTCCACTGCCCCACGCCCGCTCCTCACCGTCCGTGTGCTCCCCGCAGTGCGGTGCGGTGCAGCAGGGCTGGGGGCTGGGGGGCTGCTGGGCCGGACCCCCGCCGTCCTCCTCCAGCTGCACGCCGTGCTCGGGGACGCCGGAGGCCAAGCACATGGCCACCATGATGTGGCTCAGGGGTTTCATCTCCAGGCTGTCCTGCTGGTAAGGTGCAACGAGGGGCACGACGGGCAGCGCGCTGCTGCCGAAAGTGCCGTTGGTTTTGGTGAAACACCTGAGGGGGTAAACCACAGTCAGAGTACGAAGGAAAAGATCTCCAAGATCATCAAGTCCAACCACCAACCCATCCCCATCACGCCCTAGAAAGAACCGCAGTCCTTCGGGCTGGAAAAGGCCCCTCAGGTCACCGAGTCCAACCCCACTGCCCACGTCCCTCTGCTGCACCCCCAGGGACAGCGAGCTCTGATCACCCGCACGTTCCTCCTTTCTACCCCCTGACTTAGCATGAGAAACTGCAACTTTTAAGTACTTCCCCATGTGTTATTTACTGTAGAGATCTTGCCAAGTGAGTTCTGAATGTATTTTTGAATCAGTCCTAACACGAAGGGAAGGATCAAGCGTTCCTTCTCCCAGCACACAGCTGGAAACGCTGCAGACTTTTGCTCAGTGGCTTCCCCTGTGCGCTGTGAGCGGGCTGCTGCACCAGGGCAGCCCTCAACCTTTAACTGAACGCAGCCAGGGACCTCAGCAGACACGCGTGCCATTGCAGCGGGCAGGAAAATGCCTCCACTCCCAATGTGAACATTGATATAAGCAAATCCTATGCACGAAAGCCCCAAATCACACTTCGCTGTGGTTTTCTACAAAACCATCATTACCACAAAAGTAAAAGGTTCACTCATACAGCTGCCACAGACCTGGGAACTGCCCCCACAAGGCGCTCCCCGGGTGGATACACAGATAGAGGGAAAGCAAAGACCCCAAGGGACGTAATGCTGTCACCATGTCCTCCACCGCCTGTCCTGCACTGCTCCTCCCATCCCCGGCCAAACGGACTCAACTCAGAGCATTCTTCTGCTGCCAGACCTCACTAGGAGCGCTGCCTGCCCACGAGGAGCCCCATCCATCTCACTGTGCTACCCAAGGGCTGCGCTCAGAGCTGGCACCACGTGGGCTCCAAGCCCTCATCGCGTGTGACACCGTGGGTTTGCTCCTACGGCTGCAGGGATTCCCTCCTAGAGTGCTTTCAACAAGCAGACAAGCAGAAAGCGACAGAGCCCTCTTCTACCCAACACAGAGCTGAGAAGAATGGAGGAGCCCTCTGACCCAGCGCACTGTGCCCGCTGCTCCCAGCAGTGTTGGGCCCACGCCGGGCAGAGATGGAGCGCCTTCCGCCCCGAGCCGCCTCCAGATCATTATTCCAAGTACCAAAATACCACAGAAGACACTGAAGAATCCACATGAAACACATCTGGGCTTCAAACAAATCCATTTATTAGTTTGCATTTCTTTCCGCAGAGGTTTTGACTACACTCACTCATTATTTAAAAAATTCTTAGAGAAACCCATTTAAGATGTTTGGTTTCACATGTTTATGGGACTTTCTTTTTAAAGACACAGAGGTCAGTGCAGTGCTTTGTATTCCTCCACCGGCTCGAATAGAGCTTCAAGACAGCAGCTTGGTTTTTTTAGCTTAAAAACCACACTCTGACATAAGCTGGCCACGGGTGTACCCGAGCAGAGCACGAGTGAGCAGCAATGGAAAATCTCTGCTGCAGAAAACACGCCTCGCATCAGCACTCAGCACTGCAACCCTACGAGCCACAATCCACAGCCCTCCAACACGAAGGGTCAGCAGATCTCTGATCTGAACACAACGTGTGGCAGGGAGCAGAGCTGCAAACCCTCTGTGACCGTGGGGCACCCAGGAAACAACAACGACATCACGTCCATTTGGAACCTAACACAATAAGCACAGCTCGCCTCCGTGGTCCACTGCAGCAAACCACGTTCCAGCAGCTCCACCTCTGGGGCAGCCCCATGAGCGGCACCGAGGGCAGAAAGCGCTCAGAGTGAAGATTGGGATTCCACCACCGTAACCCCATCCCTCGAGGGCTGAGCTGGAGGGGACATCTCACACAGAGCAGGGGCTGAGCACCCAACGTTCACCCACTGCTGATGACCGCTGGGGAGGAACACCATGGTCGTGTGGGACGGAACTCATTCTCATCTTTTTCTTAAGAGAGCAATTAAGAAAGTAAATATGCCTAAAACTGGGAAACAAGGTATTAATTACAGCGCAGCACACACAGCGTGTTCCCAATCACCGCCAGCTGCACACACTGCCGCTCTCACCGCCCGGGCCGGCAGTGGGACGGCCGCTCCGTCCCCGCTGCAGTCACTGCGTGGAAGCTGCCAGCCCCAGGAACGGCTGAACCACAGCTCAGCTCCCCTGGGCACACAGCGCAGGGAACCACCAGCTTTCATACAGAAGAAAATTCAGAGCATGATGGCAGAGGTTTACTGATGGCATGAGTTTACCGCTCATCCCGTCCGATAGTTCGGATTTCAGCCCTGTTCTCAGCCCTGACCCACCCAGGGTCCCAGCCTGGAAGGATGCACGGCCCCCACGCTCACCTGTTGTTGTTGCGGCAGTTCCGGCAGCTGACGCACTCGGGGGGCTCCGCCTGCGGCAGCGCGGTGTACAGCCCCCCACCCTGCAGGGGAGACAGCGCTCAGTGCGGGGGGGAGCAGCCCCGAGCCCCCCCACATCCCCGCACCCCGAGCCCCCATCCCTGCCCTGGGCCCACGTCCCAGCACAGCAACACTGCTCCATTATACGGAGCCAAAGCGTGCGGCCGTGCCAGCGCGCGGCGGACAGAAAAGTAAGCAGCTGCAGCCTAGACAAAGTATGCTGTCACTTCCCAGCTCTGTTTTGGGCTCAACGCGCTCAGGTTTAATTTAATAAACACGCTGTAAATATGTTTATTTTTAAGGCTGATGACAGACAGGAAAGCGCGGCGCTGCTCGTTAGCGAGCCGTGCCCGCATGGGACGCGGCACCAGGGCTGATGTCACAGCTCAGACCCATCCCATCTTCCTGCAATTACTCCGATTAGATCACTCCGCCTCGCTGAGACGCCTGCTATTTGTACAGATGGGGCAACTCCTCCGCCAGCAGCGGCTCCGGGGCACAGGGATTTGGTGCTGTTGCTTTTGGCCGTTCCGAGCGGAGCAGAGTGCCCAGATTAACACATACCTCATTGTGAGGGGCCACGGGCAGCACAGCCCGCGTGGGATGTGGGACCCCGAGCAGCAGCACGGCCACCTGAGACCCCACAGCCACGCGGGGATGAGCTCTGCTCGGCCAGATAGGGATCGCTGAGGAAATGCCTAATTAGTCCTGATTGCCATCCTGCCAGCCTCTCTCTTCCTCATTCAGCCCCATCAATGGAACAATAAAGAGAGTCCTAATGAGAATGAGGACATCCTGTTCCTCTGCTCTGGGTGGGAAGGGGTCGCCTTACTCAGCTCTGCACGACACCGAGGGGAAAAACAGCACTAAACCAACACTGAGCTGCCCCCAACGAGACAGCACGCGGAGCTGCACACACACAGAGCCCTGCCTGCACGCAGCAAGGCCAGCAGCCACACGACAGCCACGTCCCAGCATCGCCATGCCTTCCAACAGGATGACTTCCAACAGCCACACAACGTCCCCTTCCCCAGGGCTGGGGCAGGACCAGGCCCTCAGCAGTTCATCCGCCGGCAGGGTGAGGAAACGTGGGTCTGGCAAATGGCGAGCCAACATGGCAACGCAATGGAGAGCCATTATGGCAACGCAATGGGGAGCCAATATGAAAAACAGGAGAGGACCCAACATCTCCGCCCTCAAAACTGCAGCGATCTGAGGGACAACTACTGTGCAAGCACTAATTTGTTGCTCAATAAAATGAAGCGCTTGTGTTCAATTACCAACACAAACAATCGCTCCCCCTCTTGCCTCCCCGGCCAGCGTGCTGCTCCTCAGACTTCTGAACTTTTTCTCTCAGTTTTCCTGGGCAATGTTCACAGTTTTGAGTAAGTTTAGTAAGTTTGAATGCAAGCCATCTGTTTCCATAGACAATAATGAAATCATTATTCTCTCTTGGAAACAGAGCGCACTTCAGCAAACGAAGTACTTTTCCACAACACACGAGGGCTGGGTCATGGATTTAAATTAGTTTTTAATTTTCTTTTTAATTTTTTTTTTAAAGGGGGCAGTCTGACTCAGAAGTCACAAAAAAGGGACTGAAAAATAATAAAGGCCCTCATTACGTCGCTGGGCATCTCCATGGGAGCTCTGCTGCACTGCTCCCTGCTATCATTAACAGTGCTGCTTAGAGGCACAGATCTGAAGCAGGTGGGGGAATAGTGCTGCAGAACGAGCAGCTATAATTAAATCTATTGAACCCGAGGGCTGAGCCATCCCATATGCACAAGCCAAGCGTCTCGACGCAGCACTGCAGCGTTTGCAGAGCTCACACTCCACTGTTTGGAGGAGGGCAGAGGCAGATCTCCCCAAGTGGAATTCTCACTGTCATCCACTATTCTCAAATGGAAACCATGATGTCTGCATGAGGACCATCAGCCCATCGCCTCCTCTGGGCATGGCCTCTCAGCACCGCCTCTGACCGCCGAGTCCCTCCCACCCACACGGAGCCCACGGCTGCAGCCCCCACGCTTACGTTCAGCACGCGGTGTGCACGCTCGCAGTCCTGGTGTGTGCTGGGCACGGGGTGCAGCCCGGGCCCTCCGTTCATGGCCCCATCGAGGGCAGCTTTGTGGTGGAGGTGCGGGCAGCCGCTGCCAACGCCGTTGCCCATGAAGCTGCCGTGGATGCCGCCGCTGACGCGGCTCGTGCCGGGCAGGGTGGTGTACTTGATCATCTGCCCGTTGATATCTGCCCCTTGGCACAGGTAGCCAGGAGGGTCGTATTCTGCAAGAGACGCAGCCGTGAGCACCGCAGTTCTGACTGCCAAACGGCGTCGGACCGACAGAAGAAATCATTCTGCTTCCTGCAGCTTTTGTAAAGTAACTGCGCAGCTGTAGGAGTGGGAAACAGCCCTGCCCCCGAGGACAGACCCCGAGCACCGCGCTGCAGGGCTCTGCTGATGGCAGCTGCACACAGCACGGCCCAACAGAGCTGCTGCACGCAGGGAACTGCTCGCAGGGCGCTCCTGGGCTGCAGCTGAAGGCACCACCTCATCCCGCACAGAGCTCTGCGTGATTGCTTGTCAAAAGAGCGAGGACATTTCAAAACAACCACAACAAAAGGAAGCCCCAAAGCCACTCACTGTGCATGGCGTTCTGCTGGCGGTTCTTCCACAGGCACATGGCGATGAAGACGATGAGGATGAGGACCATGACGCCCAGGACGCAGCCCACGATCAGGTACAGCATGTCACTGCTCCGCACGGGGCCGGACGAGGGCCCCCCGCCGCCCCCAGCTCGCTCCATGGATCCAGGCGGGGTGCTCAGGTCCTTGGTTGGGTACTCGGACGCTCCTGGCACACGCTTCACTGCGGGAAATGGGAGATGGGGGAGGGCACGCTCACCACGGGGGTTTTCTGAGTGCTTTTTCTCATTATGAAATGAAAACAATCACTGCTGGAGTTACAGTCCTGATGCCTCAGTGAGAAACCTTCCAACTCAGCGTTACAAACTGCTACGAGAAGGGCGGCTGCTATCGGGCAGTACGCGTTTGCCTTGGAAAACACAGCAACGCTCATGTCCAGCGTGACACCGCTCCGCCAGCACACACACCCACAGGAGCTGCCCCGATCACAGCAGCACTGCCCCGTGAGCCCCACAACCACAGGAGCAGTGCTGAGGGCTCAGAGCTGCAGCCCCACGCTGCTCCCAGGGCCATGCTGTGCTGCCCAGGCACGGGGCCGTCCGCGGGACACACTCACAACAACCCCACTACAGCAGACAAAACAATCCCTCGGAACATTCCAGCAAATGAGTTTTCATGGGGGATGACTTTGCGCCCGCTGCCCCGGGGCAGGGGCTCTGCTCACCCTTGGTCTCGCAGATCATCACGTTGCTGTACTCGCTTTCGCCGCCCTCGTTATAGCACTGCATTTTGATGTCGTAGGAGGTTTCTGGCTGCAGGTGGTTTATCAGGTGCCACTGCTTTGTGCCTGTGGAAAAACACATCAGCTGCATTTCACTCACTGGGATGAGCCAGAGCTGGGCACGGCCGTGGCACTGGGACGCAGTGGTGACTGAGCTGTGCCCATCCCGCAGCACCCAGCACGGTGGGGAGGGACTCGAGGGTCTGAGAGCTCCTCCTCAGCCCCACTGACTCTGGGATCCTATCTGGGGACACAGCCAGGGGTGGGGATGGGGCAAGAGCTGGATGTGACCGCAGATGCCCCTCGCACGGTCCGTGCCCGTGCAGTTGCAGGGCTGTGTGCAGGGTGCGGGGCAGTGCTCCTGCTGCAGGAGGAGGTTTTGTTTTGGCTCACGCTGTCCTCTGCAGCCCGCCCTGCCGAAGCCCTCTGACGGATGCTCGGCAGTTTGCTTTAAGGATTTGTTTGTGTAAGCGTTTCTGTTTGTTTGTTTTCCCACAGAAACGGAACTCCCTGAGCTCAGAACCCCAGCCCAGCTTTCCAGCACATCCTCAGCACAGAGCAGCTCCATCCCATCCTGCAGCGCTCTGCAGCACCTCAAAGTGCCTCTCACTGCACAAACCTCCCTCGCACCACCTCCAGCACCAGGGATGCACCCGGGCCCCTGGGCCAGCACCAACAGCACATAACCCAGCCCCGTGTCACCCAGCCCCGTGGCACCCAGCCCTGTGTCACCCAGCCCCGTGGCACGGCGTGGGGCAGCACTGCCCGCCCTGCACAGCCGCATTCCGCGCCCGCAGCGCTCACGGACGGTGCTGTCATCCCTGGCCGCCGACCAGCGCTGCCCCGCGCCGCCTCCTGCAGCTCACAGCCTCCACATAAATCTCTCTCCGGTTTTACTTTCGTGGGGCTGTGACAAATTTTAATAAACAGCAACTCTTCTTTTTCTTTTTTTTTTCCTTCCCCCCCCCCTTTCAGGGAGTTTAATTAACTGTTTGAGCGCTCCTAATCCCTCTTGGAAAATGCCACCTTGAACTGTTTCCACTGTTTCTAAGGAGCTGTCACACCACCAACTGATTTACGCATTGCAGGAGGGAGGGACGGGGCAGGTACGGTGCTGCCCGCAGCCCTGCTCCCACAGCCCCCCACATTCCTGCTGCTAATCACTGCACCAGGTTTTAGGTTTCCCCTTCAAACCATTAGTAGAGCTGGGATCAGCGCAAGCACTTTAACTGTCCTCTTCGTGCACCATTAGCGAGGGGAAACATTAAACAACTGACATCAGACTGCATTTACATCTTAATTTCAGTCCCCAGACCCTCGATGCAGGACTGGGCCGCTCTCCCTTTGCTGCTTTGCCTAAAGCTGCTGGAGGACAGCGAGCGGCCGCTGCAGAAGGGACCTTCTGCTGAGTGAGATCTGCTTGGGGTGCCTGACCAACAGGACTGAGCAGGGAGCAGATGAGGAGGCTCAGCACCGCTCTGCACCGCCCGCGGCACCGTGCTCGGCCAGAGCAGGGATGGATGCGGAGGTAACAGAGGGAAAACGCAGCACAGCGAGGGATCTGCAGCCACAGCACCGGCACAACGCTTCTCCACAGTGCTGAGAGCAAAACAGCTCTCCTCCTGCCCCCGAGACGCACAGCAGCCCCGGCAAGGCCAGGCACAGGGGCTGCCTAAGGTTCACGTGCAGCACTGTGCTCCTGTACGGGCTCCACGCAGTGCGGAGGCTCGTGTCACACACCAGAGCTCTGTGCAGCGCTGTCCAGCTGAGGCGAACGTTCAAAATAAAGGCTCGTTCCCCTTGTAACAGAAATAAACGAGGGGAAAAAATAATTACCGTCATCGGGGCGGAATGAGATCACTTCGTTTACTCAGCCCGAGCAACGGGGACATGAAGTAAAATGTTTTTAAAAGGCTTTCCCACTTCTGGACTAATATAGACATTATCTAATAACTTCTTCCAGGAAAGCGGTGATCTAATGTGCGCTGAGAAAACAGAACTGATTAAAGGGCAAAACGAAGCACAGCTATACCTGCACAGCCCCAGGGCAGCACTGCCCGGAGCCAAACCCGGCTGCACAGAGCTGCCCTGCACAGCCACAGAGCACAGCAGCACAGACCCACTCCCAGGGCTTAGTGCTGGGTGAGGGAGAGGGCTCAGAAGGAAGCAACAAGTCCATGTGTGGGCAGAAGTCGATGCCATGGGGCTGAGATAGCTGCTCCTGGGAGATATATGGTCAAGGCTCCATCTGGGAGAAGCAGTTTAGATTCCATATAAACACAGCCAACGTGGCTGCACAGTGTTCCTCCCCCCACGCCGCGCAGCACGCACCTTCCACCACGTCCCTCTTGTAGTCACTGTCGTTGTCGCTGTCCGTGGGCCGATAATAGATGTAGAACCCTTGGATGGGGGTGTTGTTGTTGCTCGATGTAATGTACTGACGGAGAAAAATTTCACGGAGTCAGCCACAGAACCACAGAGCCATTAAGGTTTGAGAGACCGCTGGGATCCCCCCAACACATCCCACCAAACCACATCGCTGTCTGCTAGCACCCGAGCGGCCGATGGCACCTCCCCCTCCCACACCGTTTTCCAGACATTCAATTGGGTTTGGCCATTAATGGCCCGAAAATCTGAGCACATAACAGAAGGGAGAAGTTCAGAGCGCTCTTTGTTCAGTCAGAATTACGGCCGCTCCAACCCAGCTCACAATATTTGACTATAACTTTAAGTTATGCGGCCTCCCGAGGAACTAGGGGTTATTTCAAGTTTATTATCCTTAACATCTCTTAAGACTAAGCTAGCAGAGCAAACTAACACCGGGAACTCCACACGTTAAATCCTCCAAAGTATACCAGGGGGTTAGATTTCAAAACAAGAGCAAAGAATTTCTGCGGGTTTCAGTAAGGACTTTAAAGCACTTGTTTACAGAAGACAAGGTACCAGGGGAAAGGCAAACGTTCCTCTAGCACGAGCCCTCTGCCAGAAGCGAGGGAAGAAGACGGGGTTGTGAAGGCAGCACAGCCCTGGGGGAGGGCACGAGTACAGCTCGGTGGGGTGATGGCTGGACGCCGTGGCCGCAGATTCTCAGGGATCACAGGCTGCAAGCAGCAGGACCCGCAGCACCACGGCGGTGGGAGCTCCCGCTTGGCTGCACGTGGCACTGCAGTGTGAGCAGAGCCAGAGCTGCCCGCACTCACCGTCCACTTTAGCATGATCTGGGTGTCACTGATGGCCTCGGTGTAGGCGATGTGGGGCCCGGCGATGGGGCGGCTGGAGAAGCGGTTGGTGAAGGCCGCGACCTGGTACGGGCGGGACGCCGCGCTGCGGGGGCTCTCCCCGTAGTTGTTCACAGCGATCACACGGAACTTATACATCTCTCCTTTTAAGGGAAGGAGGGGAAGAAAGCGGTAGCAAAACAAGCACCAGGAACGGGATTCAAGGAGAGACTAAACAGATTAGGAAGCAGTTTTTGCGCAGCATCCAATCGGGACAAAAAAAACTCAGGACCCGCTGCCACAGACCGATGTGGCCATCAGAAATATAAACAGCTCAGAGCAGCAACAAGGGAAATTCACTGCAGAAAAGCAGGAAGGCATCACACAGAGATGGACACTCTCCGTCAGCTCAGGAATCCCTCAACTGCAGAGCAGTGGGCACTGAGAAGAGCCTTCAGAGGGACATTACACCCAGTTCCCTCCGCTACTGTGCTCCTTCCATGAGCTTTTAGGGCTGGACAGCAAACCAGCACATCCAGCTCCCCCTTACACACAATCCCCCTCTCCACACAATTAAATTATGGTGTGGGTGTTCCTCTTTTCCACTCAGAAAGCCAGAAATGAACGTGGGTTCGCGGGACAGACCCCGACCCCGCAGCAGTGCCCCCAGCACACGCTGCAGTACCTGGCTCCAAACTGCGGACCTCCACGGACAGCTTGGAGGGAGAAATGCTGTCGGCAGCCACGAGCCAGTCGCCGCTCCGGCCCACGCGGCGGTACTCCACTTTGAAGGCGGTGATGGGGGAGCCCCCGTTCGCCCGCGGGATCCACGTGACATAGACGGAGGACTCCGACGCAGTGGAGATGGTGGGACGGTCCGGAGCTTCTGGAACTGGAGGGTGAAATCGGGTTACGAGGGGACACTGCTGAAAGTTCGTTATCTGGAGCAAGCGATTGAACGGGTTAATGGTGAAATGAGACTCATGAACACACAGGATCCTAACTCCTCCTGTAACAGCGGTCCCACTGCTCTTCTGGAAAAGTGCAATGGGGACAACAGGATTACCCACTCAGGGAGGGAACAGCCGGGGCAGCACTACCCCAGCCCACCCCAACGGGAATGGGAACATGTTACGTGGATGGTGAAAAGCTCCATCACCTTCACTTGAAACTGCCCCGGGCCCTAAAGAGACTTCAACCCCCCCACAGCAACGAGCACATGGCCCGAACCACCACTTGGAAGAAAGGAGAAGAGAGCAAACGAAGCATGCAGCACACGGTGTACTTACTGAGCTCACTGGAAGTTACAGACAGCAGTGGGACAGAGAGAAGGGGAAGAGCAGTGTTAGTGAACCTGCGACAGCCACCGTGAGCTGCACGGCCCCACTGAACCCCCCCACAAGCACAGAACCTGGCACCGTGGGGCAACCTGCAGCAGCAGAGCCAGCACACAGGGCCCCCCCGGCCGCTCCTCTGATGTATAAAGTGACTGATATTTAGCAGGAATGTGGGTTATGCACAGAAGACCTTTATCTCACTTCTGAGAGCCAGGCACGCAGGTGACAGCGCCCTTTGAAATCCTATATGCCCACTGGATTAGGCCACGCATCTGTTGCACTCCCAGCTCCAACAGCTCTCCCTGGGGAAGCTGCATCTGTACAGCACACACTGATGTGCCAGGATCGCTCCCTGGGAGCACAGCACGAGAGCAGAACCCCTGACAGCACAAGGGTGCTGCTTGGGACCAACCCAGAGGAGGTGCACAGGAAACACACCCGGCTCCAGGACAAATTACAGAGGCAGTGCATGCAGCCAGAGCAGCAGAATGCACGCACGAGTTAACTCAGGGGCAGCACTGTGCAAACACGAGCATGGGGAGGACAGGCAGCCCAACACCAACCTCCGCTGTGCCGAGCCGGGTCGGGGAGCACCACGCCAAAACTGCTGGCCCCCTCATGAACTACGGGGTGCTTAGGGACGCCTGCAGGTGGAGATGGAGCCTGGGTGTTCTTTGAGGACGATGTTCTCTCTGTGGAACATGAGATGCACAGCCCATCAGCTCAGGGGTTCAGTAACAACACCACTGATGTCACGCTGGGTCACAGCTGGAGCCCACGGGGCCTTCAGGACAGGACAGAATGGCTCTGTGACGCTGTACCTTTGCTGGTGCGGAACGTCAGCATGGCGGGCTGTCCTTCCCCAGCAGCACTCCTCGCCACCATCAGCACTTCGTAGAGGCTGGAGGGCTCCAGCTCGCTGAGCCGCAGCTCGTTCTCGCTGCCCGGGACGCGCACCGTGTGCCACGTGCCCGCCGTGCTCACAGCATCATCCAGCTGAGGGACAGAGACAGAGCTCAGCATCGCACAACCAACCCCAGCATGATGCTCCCATCCCCAGCTGTTCAGGGCACCAACACCCGGAGCACATCCATCACCGGCCAGGATGGCTCACGCTTTCCTCACCACGGAGGATTTGTGCCATCTCCAAACACTGTGACCTCAAATCAGCTCTGCTGCAGCTGCACAGTGCTCCTCCACCCAACCTCCCCCACGGTCCCACCCCACAACCTTCTGAAAAGCAAATCATTTTCTCATCATGAGCCCAAATGACTTCAATGCTCCATCAGCCCTGAGCTCGGGGTGCACCGACCCAACACCCTTAAAGACAACGTCCCCAGCTCCTCCTGCATATATTTGTTGGCTGAAATGGGCAACAGGAGTAGGACTCAGCCCTCCCCGAGGGCGGAAAAAAGCTGTCAGTCAGACCAAACATTCAGTTTCTTCTAATGAGGAAAAAATAAAACCCACCCAACACTTCAGCAGTGAATTCTGCTGCTCCGCTGAAGCTGACTGAGGGCAGCCCCTTAATGCTCAGCCTCTGCAGAAAAACATTACCCCAAATCCCGAAGGAAAAGACAGAGTCTACCAAAAATAAACTACCAAACAACATAAGACTTTAATATAACATGGAAGGCAGAGCCGAACGCTGTGGATTATCACAGGTTACGCTGGGGGTCATTGTTGGAGCACTGCCCTCCAAACAGATCCCTCTCCCACTGCCGTTATTCCCCACGTCATTCTTTTCTTTCCTTCTTTCCCCCAAAGAGGGAAATAAATAAAATCAGTTATGACACAAAGAGAGCACCGCCCTACAAAAACACAGTAACTCCCTCCTGAGAAACGCAGGAGCGGGCGCATCCCGCGTGGAGGGGACCACGGGGAGGGGCAGAGCACTGCGGAGCCCCAACGGAGCCAACAGTGCTCACGTGAGGCAGCTCCTTCACTCCAGAAGTTGTGTCAACAGACTCTGGCATCAGGTTTTCAGCAACTAACAGGTCAAAGACCCGAGCGCTCCCTCCAGGCTAAGACAAGATCAGGATGTAGAGGATTAAAAAGCTTATGAAGAATAAAGCCAATAGCTTTGCCACAAAGGAAACTGTTTGCTCGGAAGAATGGCACCACTCGGCTCTCGCTCGCAGCAGCGCAGCTCGCTGCAGTCACGCTGTTCCCAAGGACATGATAGGTATGTGCCTAAGGAGCCCCAGCTCACCTTCATGTTGGATGATGTGATGCAATGGGACAGAGGGCAGAAATCCCTTTGATGTTGAGCTCAGCTTTCCTTCCGAGCTCAACTGCAGGCACAGCAAACCCCACCCAGTGCTGAGAGCAACGCGCCCCGGAGCCCAATCCCCATCTGTGAGCAATTCCCCATCGCTACGGTATCCCCACAGCGCTCCCATAAAGGGGCTGGAGTCGGAGCAGCATCCCAGGAACGATCAGCCCACGGCCGCAGCACCGCAGCTGGGGAACCCCACGCAGGAGAACCCCACGCACCGCGGGGAGGGGCATCACCTTGCGGTACTTGACGAAGTAGGCGTTGATGGGCAGGCCGCCGTCCCGCCCCGACCGCCACAGCAGCGTGTAGGCGTCCGGCTGCAGCGTCTGCGGGGGGCTGAGGATGATGGGCGCCTCGGGGGGGGAGATGCTGCCCCACGCTTTGTCCGTCGCAGCCGTATCCCAGCGCGGCGTGGTTGGAGGTGAGCTGGGAAACGCCGCTTCCACACCAAAACCGCTGCGGCTTTCGTCGCTCTGCGTGGACTCCGTGAGCGCCGCTCCGTCCGTTTTTGGGTCAGCTCCCAACAGGGCTGCAAAGGAAGGAGCGCTGCTTACAGCTCCGGCTCGTCCCACGCGGGGCAGTGCTGGAGCCGAGTGCTGCACCCCTCCACCCCAAACCGCCCTCAGATCCCACGGCCACGGAGCTGCGGGTGCACAACGAGCACAGAGCGGAGCACCCAGGGGTCCCCGTGCTGAGCCCCAGCACTGCCTGCACCCCTCATTTCCCATCAGCCAAACACCAGCCAGCTCCACTCGTGGCACAGAGTCGCTCTCCATGAGCAGCAGCTGAGCAGAGCTCCTCGTGCCCCGCGCGGGTGCACACACAAGGACATTCTCCTGCCTCCTGTTCTGAGGTCTGCACTGCAGCTTCAATCAGCTTCATCTGAAAACGTGTGCCGAGAGAAACCCCACCTGATGGACCGAGCCAGCGTGCAAATTAACACCAACGCACAAATTAACACCAACGCACAAATTAACACCAACACGCTTTGGGCCGCCCCTTTAGCCCACTGACTCTGGTGGGAACAGAAAACGTGGGCAGTGTGGGAGAGGCCTCAGACAGAAAGCACAGCCCGGCTGACGGCGGCAGCTTGGACGTGTGACACTGAGCAGGACCAGAACACGTCAGCGCCGCAGGGCCAGATGTGCCAGCACTGTCCCTCCCGCAGACCCACGGAGGTTTATGTTACGTGCCGGGCCCAGAAGGGGACGGGAATGAAGGGAACTCGGTTTACAACACAAACAAATTCCTCGGTAACGCACGGCCCAGGCAGCGCTGCGCCGGCTGACTCGGATTCCTCCAAACCTCCATTAAAATACCAGCAGCAAGTGTGGCTGCTATTTTTGGCCACTTTTTCAAAAGCTGTGGAGGGAAGGGGAGCTCTCCTCCAAACGAAGACGCTCCGCACGCAAACCATAACAGTTTGTTTCGTGCTCTCTGTTCGGGGACGGGAGAAGGGATCAACCCACGGCGCGGATGGGCACAGCACAGCCACGGCAGCCCCGGAGGGAAAGGGCATCTGCAGCTGTCAGTGCGGCACGGAGAAAGTGATGCATTGCCACACCAAGATTGGAAACAAATGCCGTGGCGGCTCCAGGGCACGACGGACGCGGGTCTGTGTGTGGGCACACATGGGCCGCTGCCTGCTGCCATGGGGAGCGTGCTGGGAGCACTGTGGTTTCGGCTGGTGACAGCGGACCCGCAGCCAGCGCCGTGTTTATTGCTCCGGGAGGGGACTCATCACCACGGGCAAGTCATTTGTGTTCGGCTTCCAGAAAAACAACCCTGGGTAACAGTTTCCATTAGGCAGCTCCAGCCGAGCTCTGTCTGCTCGGTCCGTGGGGCAGCTGCTGCCCAGGCACACACACACAGCTCAGGCTGCTGGGCCACGGGAACTGCTGCCCGTGCTGCCCTCCAGCACACCCCTCCTCCTCAGCCCCACGAGTGTGACCCGGCTGGGTCAGACCGAGGGCTGAAGTGCCCCACATCCTATCTCCAGCGTGGCCAGAAGCAGAGCTGGGGGAAGCTTTACAGCTGCTCATCTCCACAATCTGTTCCACCCCTCTTCCACAGTTCCTGACATGCCAGCATCCCCTGTTTGCACGGCCGCAGAGCAACGCTGGTGCTCTGCCATAGTGCCAACAGATCCCTTCTTCCCTTCTCCAACAACGAAGGGTCCTCTGTCCAACACTCTGCCTGTGCCCCTCCAGAGGCCGGGAACCCCTCGTGAGATGCTCCCAGTGCTTTACACGGACCTGCCTGCCAGTCACAGCCCAGCAGTGCATTCTGCTCCTCGATTTCATTGCACAAAAGCTGCTCTGTAGCTCTGGGAAGATTCTGCCATGCAACCACAAGTGTCTGAAATGACACAGCGCTGCGGATACAGCCCCCAGGGCTCTCCTCTCACATTTCGGTGGTTTCTCGCTATGGCAGTGGCTTGAGCTGCCGTGTCAGCTTCGAAGGCCACGCAATGAACCGGGTCATGGAGCACATCCAGCAGCAAGGAAAAAATAAATACGATTTTCAGCCAAACATGCTCTCACTCTGTGCCTGAGCTGAGGGCGGACACAGCACCGAGGCACAGCTGAACTTCGTCCCACCCCAATGCAATGTGTTGGAATCACAGCTCCAGAGCTCCCGATGCCACGGGGCACAGTGCTGCCCTTAGGGCTGAGCACGGCTCTGACAAACCCCAACAGCTCCCAGAAACTGCTTAAGGACTTCGATATCAAAACCAAATGCCTGAACCGCTCCGCACCACCATCAGCAGCGAGCGCAGCGCATTAGAAACCGATAAAAGTGAATAAACAAAACATTAAACTCAAACCCTCAGCCATAAAACTCCGAGGGGAAGCAGTTGGGCTTCTCCTTGGTACGGGCTGAACTCCGGGACGACACTCAGCTTTGCTTCATTCAGCAGCGTCCAACACAAACTCACAAAGGAACCGCTGGATGGGATCACACTGAAACCACTGTGCCCTCCCCGTGCACACAACGCGTGGCTGCACCACGTGCAGCACTGCCCGGCTCAGCCCCCCAGGGCAGCAAAGCATCCCCATGCGAGCAGGGCTCAGAGCTGCTGCCGTACCCACAGCTCTGCAACACGGACTGCACGTCACCTCCGGAGCTGAAACCTGCTCTGCTAACTCCAGGGTATGAAAAAGGCTTAATTGCTCAGCAGCCCGCATCGTTAAGAATACCAGTTCATCCAGTACCCCCATTCTACCGCGGAATAAATTGCAGGATTTAACCACAAACGGGTTTAATTGTGGCTGGCAATCTGCGTTTCAAACGCTGAGTAACCACAGCACCTCAGTAACACCTGCAGCTCTCACCGTGCGCCCGACGCACAGAGCCCAGCGAAGGGAGAGCAGCGCAGCAAACCACGTCACCCGCAGCAGCTCCACGTACGGACGGGCCGGGCAGCTCGGAGGCCTCGTCCAACCTCAGAGATGCAGTGATGGTTACCAGTGCTGCTCCTACCTGCCCGGACTCGGAGCCGCCCGCTGGACTGCGCGAAGCCGACGCCGTTCTGTGCCACGCACTGATAGACGCCGGAGTCATGCACGGTGACGCCGTGGATGCGCAGGCTGCTCCCCAGCAGCACGTGCCGTGGGGACGGAGCGATGGCCGCTGCGTTGTGCAGCCACGTGAGGGCTGGGGCAGGGCTGCCGTGGGCACTGCACCACAAATACGCTGTCGCACCGGCGGCCACGGTCTCATCTCGCAGTCCCTTGGAGATGGAGGCAGGCTCTGGAAAGAGGAACGGTGCTGTGTGAAGCACTGGGTGCGGATGGGAGCCTAAATCCTGAAACATAACACTGGAAACGTGAATCGTTCAACTTGTCCCACGGAAAGGCTCAGGAAGGAGCACGTGGAGCTGGCTCTGTGCACCACAGAGCTGCTCCTCCTACTGCAAGCAACCACATCTGCACTAATACTGTTACTCCACTCCTCAACCACTTCTGACTGCGGAGGAGAGGAGCAGCAGAACGCGAGGAGCGCTCGGTTCTTACCGAGCACGGTGAGCGAGTAGTTGGCATACCGCACGGCGCCCGGCGCGCTGCCCACCACGCACGAGTAGTTCCCAGCGTCCGACGGCCGCAGCGCATCCGTGTGCAGGTGGGAGTGCTGCAGGGCCCAGCTGCCCCCGCGCAGCGCATCGTGCCCATCCCGCTCCCAGCGCACCGAGCCCGGCCCCGCAGCCACGCACTCCAGGGTCAGCGGGCTGTCCTGCGGCACCGCCAGCGCCTGCGGCAGCCGGGGGTGCAGGATGCGGGGCTGCGCCGGGGAGGAGCCTGGAAGGGAGGAGAGCATCCTCAGCGGAGAGGGACTGCACACACGGGCACTGCTATCTGCCTGCACGCACAGCTGAACTCCTTCCCCCCCCCCGAGGAACACTGGTGCTGCAAAATGGGATGGAGCACTTACGGGTGACAATGAGCTTTTTCCCCGTGGGCTCAATTCTGAGGTCGTGAGTGACGGGGTTGTACGCTGCACACCTGTAGGAGCCCCTGTCCTCCATGGACACGTTGAGGATCTGCAGGTTTCCCGACGGAAGGATTAGGTAGTTATCTAAACAAGTGGGGAAGGAGACAGGCGACTTCTCAACCAAAGAGGGACACACCTTCTAATAACCCATCACACAAACCAACCCGCTCCAAAGCGATCACGCTGCTACGAACAAACAGGACATTAATTCACGAAGGTTCTGACAAAGCACTGAGCACAGAAAGGCGTGCACGTGCCTGGAGCATCCCGAGTTCTTCCAGACAAAGCCCCGTGGGTCCTCACCTGTGGAGTGCTGCAGCCACTTCCCCCGCACGCGGAAGCGAACCTGTGCTTTGGGGGAACTCTGCGGCACCGCGCAGCCAATGAACGCCGTGCCGCCCTCCTCCGCCACGACGGTGGGTGTCACTGATGTGCCAAAGTGGGCCAGAGCTGGAAGAGAAGTGCAGGAGGGGATGAGCAGCCGGGGCTTGGGAGAGGGATGAGAGGGCTCTGGTGTTCATCGTGGGCTCCAATGGCAACATAGAGCACAGCTGAAATCAACGCGAGGAGCTCTGCCATAAGGAACACCACATTGCCTTCCTGTGGTCGGACTGCCCAGTGCTGAACACGGCAGCACCGTCCCCTTGCTGCCGTGAGCGATGAGGCCCAGCAGCTCCTCCAGCTCTGACGGCAGGGCTGTGAAGGCTGCTCCTCGCAGCCTCTCCTTGCAGAGCCATCTTCCTACACCAGCCACCCTACAGCTCTCTGAGAGGGTCTCGCTATGGGTCACTACTCTACCAAAACACTTCTCACACTTGGAAGACGTTTTCCTCCCTGGGGTATTTTGGACATGCTCCATAGATGAGATATCCTCGCAGAAAAATCACTCAACTCCTCCCTGACAAAGGCCCAATTCAGACAGCACCGCGATCCCGAGCAGACGAACCACGCTGGGGGCAGAACATCACTCAGCCACACTGTGCTGTGGGAAACACAGCACATCCTCCACCCCCATTAACCCCAGCAACGCACAGAGCAAGAGCTGAGGCAAAGGGCAGAGAGAAGAACCCGCACACCAGGGACTGGAGAGGACAGAAGACCATCCTCAAATGCTGTAAGATGCAGCTGCAAATTTTCCCTCTATTTCCCATCCCACGATTCCCACCCATCTCTCATTTCTGTGCCTCCGTTCCACGAGGACACCCTGGCTGCTGCTTCAGGCTCCTTTTGGAAGGAAAGCTTTCAGGAGCACAAAGCTGACTTACTGCCTATGGATACCTCCGCAGCCCTGCTCAGCACGGCGCCCACGCTGCTGTTGGCCACGCACTGATAGCGCCCAGACGTCGCCGGGCTCAGGGATGCGATGCTCAGAGAGCCGTGCTGGATCTGCACTCCTCGCTGCCCGCTGCCCAGGGGCCGCCCATCCAGCAGCCAGGAGATGCGTGCCGTGGGGGGCTCGGCGGAGCAGTGCAGCTGCACGGGGCCACCGGGCTTCTGGATGGTGGAGACGGGCTCGGAAGTGAAGCGGGGAGTCAGGTCTGAAAGGAAGAACACAGCGCTGCGTGAGTGAGCGAGCATTCTGCACGAGCACCTGCAACCAGATTCAGGAGGAACTGATGGATGCAGGCTGCGGCTGAGACACGGCCCTGCACTGCACGGCTGCTGCTGGGAGCCCTGCGAGGTGCGGGCAGATGGACGGGGCCGTGCACAGCCTTCACCATGAGCAGATACAGCAGCAAAGTGCTTGGGAACACCACGGGCAGGACTTCATCAGGGTGAGGGTGGTGAGTCGGGCATCGCATCGAGGCGAGCTGAAGCAGGGAACGCTGCTCATGAGCAGTGCATGGGTGGAGAGCAGAGAGAAATGAAATCCAGGGCAGATAATGCTCTCTCATGGATGGGGCCCTCAGCTCTCTCTTTGCTCCTCCGTTCCTCCCGTGTGGAGGATCTGCAGATGCACCTGAGCATTGCTCAGGACTCCAGATGCACATTTTCAGCTTTTAATTGGAGAACTGCCCTTCCTGATGGTCGGGTTGGAGCCTCCAGGGGCAGCAGCGATGGCAGCAGTGACCCCGCAGCTGGAACGCATCTCCTGCGACGGTCTGAAGAGCACAATCCATCCCGTTTGCTTATAACGGTTGGCTGTGAAGTGCCAGGAGCGGTAACAGCGCCTTTTTTGTGCGGCTGCACCAAGACAAGCTGACTACACAGAGCAGATGTGTCGGTTCAAACCATCCCTCCGCTTTCTTCTCCGCGCCAGAGCCGTCCCAACCGCCGCCGCACGTCGACACTCACATCTCCACAACCCCATTCCCCTTTTCCTTCGCACGCTGCGAACCCCTCCCGACCCCATGGGGGCTGAGATGCGGACCTGGCACACCCGCACAGCCCCACAGCTCAGCTCGGGGCTCGGCTGTACCTGCAGGGCCTTACCTGAGCTGCTGGCAGACACGAGCGCGGCGCTGACGGCGAGCAGTGCGTGTAAGCGGGCAGGGGCCGGAGGCATAGCGCCCGGGGAGCGGGCACCGGAACGGCTGCAAGGCAAGCACACAGATGTCAGCAGCTCTTCTCCTCACGCCCCGAAGTGTTCGCGGTGTCAAAAAACACAAGTGGCACAACCGGGGAACGGCCAACGCTCTCGGCAGCGTAGGAACCGTCTGCAGAAGGGAGTGGGGCTTAACTTCGCCTCCAAGTCCCGCTCTTAATGAAAGGTTTCTGCGCAGCTGGATACGCGGCACACGCACCACACCGCGCTGCCTGACGGATGAGACCGCCTGCCAACCGCAGGAACCGGCGTCCAAAATAAACAGCTTATCTGTCGCAGATAATATTGTTTGCAAACAATAACGGCTCGGCCATCCATCACCAGCTCCACTCGATTAATGAGCCGCAAGGATCTGTGCTCTACCCCACTGCCACCGATGGGGAACGGTGCCCTGCAGCCCCCGGGGCCAACACCGCCAGCAGTCACTGTGGGCAAAGGCACTGTGCCTCATCACCACTGCTCTGGGACAGCCCAGGCCGTCCTGGCACAGTGCTGCCCTGCAGGAGAGGATGCAGTCCCCAGCAGTGAGATCTGTGGGTGCAGAGCAGCGGGCACAGCTCCAACCCCACACCCTGCACCCCCATGGGACGCTGTGTTTCCCAGAACAGCCCCAAACCCGCAGCTGCTGCCCGGTCCTGGCCATCCTTTCATCCCACAGTGATGAGGAAGGTCTGAGTTCATCCAGCTCCGTTCCTCGGAGTACAGGACACAGCACCTCGCTGCTGACAGCGCCCAACGCGAGCACGGAGCATCTCATCCATCAGAGCTGCACACAAACCGTGCTCGCCATGCACAGCAGTGCACATCCCATGGCAGCAACCCCGCTGCCGGGGACCACATCCACCACCAGCAGCACGAGCATCCCACGGCTTATTTAACACCACAGCATCTCAGCAGCTCCGATATCATCAAAGCATCACTTCAGCTCTTACAGAACCATTTACTGCTTCAGTGACAGCTGCGCGGGGAGGGGACCCCCGAGGAGCGCTCCGTTCGGGGCCGGTCGGGTCCTGGCAGCTCGCAGCGCGGCCGTGCCGCGTTTGTTTTGAGTCCCCACGCGGCCACGAGCGCAGAGTAAACACGCAGAGAACTCGTTAACATCAAACACTCCTCCGGAGAGGGTGGGGGGCAACGCTGCTTTTTGCCAAATCTTCCCCCGACTATTTATTTATGAAAAGCAATGAAACGTACATTCTAGGTCAACTTTAACCCCGGCACATGGAGCTACCGGCTTGCTCCACAGCTGTCTTTTCAAACCAGGCCAGCTCATTATCTTTAACTAAACTTTATCTTTGGAGATCTACTCTATCCGGGCTCTGATTTCCCTCTGTTTATCTTTCCCTTCACGTGTTCCTGGCCGCCAGTGTCAACAGCTTCTCCTCTCCTCCCTGACCCACTCCCACTGCCGGGCTCTGAACCCTCCGTGTGGAATAAAGCGGAGTCACAGAGAGGATGGGTCTATTTATAATCCCTGCGCAACTCCGGCACTGACAGGAGTCATTCACAGCGATGCTAACAGAGCAGAACTGAGGCGGCCACGGCTCCGTGGGCAGAGGGAAGCCCTCCCACTCCCCGCTGCAGTCTCTCCAGACCCGCACTGACACACACCAGAAAGACACAGCGTGGCCAAGGTGCACTCTCAAGGACAGCGTAGCTCCAGTTGTGTGCCTCATTTGTCACGGATCCCTCACCAACTGCCCCCAGCAGCCCCAGCACAGCCACGCAGCCACGGGTCAGCCCGGCTCTGTGCAGCACACCGTCAGCAGCATCCTGCTCTGCCAGGACCCGGCTCTGCTCACCTGCTGGAGCTGCAGGCAGCGGGAGCAGATGGCACTGAAGGGCCCCTTCCAACTCAAACCATCCTTGGGAGCACTGCGGGGACTCACTGCGAGCCCAGCTCCGCCGGCAGCCCCATCCCACCGCCCTGCAGCCTGCTGCCATGGGGCTCAGCCCCCACATTCCCACCCACCGCTCCCTCCCAGGGTCTGACCTTCAGCGCAGGTCCAGCAGTCAGCCCGGAGCTAAAGGAGGACGGGATCCCTGTGAGCCCCAGCAGCGCCTGGGAGGAGGAGGAGGAGGAGGAGGAGGAAGGAAACGGCAGGCCGAGGAACAGAGGGAGGTATTCAGGTTCCCCACTCCACCTCCAGGAGCTGACAGCCCTGCGAGCAGCCCAAGGAAAAAGTGACGTCTGCCCACGGCTGCAGGAGCTGCAGTGAAAGCCGAAGAGCTCAGCTCGCACCGACTGCGTGCACCCCACACCGCACCCCACACCGCACCCCACACCGCACCGCCGAGCCCTTCTTTTGGCAGCTCCTTCCTTATCTTCCTGGCAGCTCTGCAGCTCAGTGCATTTTTGACTCGCTGTCCCAACAACTGCAGAGTTTCAGAGCGGATCAATGTGGGGCAAACGAAAGCCCCGGAACGAACGAGAGCGCTGCGAGCAAGCTGAGCAGGGTCATTAAATCTCACACCAAGACACCTTCGGAAAAGAAAAAAAAAAGTGGTATTGAAGCCTGTGGCATTCCAAGAGAAAGCAATCAGACATTCCTGCAGCCCCGGCTCCTCAGTGATCTGCACAGCCTTTGATCACTGACTGTCTTCATGCCGTTCTCCTGGGGTCCGGCAAAATGAGCGCAGCAGCTGGCACACATCCCTCAGTGAGTGCTGCAGCCCCACATCCATCCCCGGGCAGCCCCACATCCATCCCCGGGCAGCCCCACACCCATCCCCGGGCAGCCCCACACCCATCCCCGGGCAGCCCCACATCCATCCCCGGGCAGCCCCACATCCCCGCACGTGGGGCTGAGGCACCCGGAGGGACCCAGCGCCATTTTTCTGATGCTTAATGATCGCTCCATCATTAGCATCGGCCTTTAAAAAGCAAATGCAGCACCTACAGTGTTCATTACCCTCCCCCTCCCCCCTTTTCAGGGTCTCAATCGAGGCAGTCAAGCATGCAAACTGATCCTGTCGCCAGCAAAAGCATTTCCTTTCACTGTGGTCAGCCAAAAGCAGGGGAAGAAAATGGAAGTGACTTGGAGTTATGGCACCAAAAAGGCCAGACAAGCAAGGAAATAATCAACTCCACATGAGCCACTTCTAGCCCATCACAATGCAAAGGGCCCACGACTAACCCCAGGAAAGGTCAGCGGGACTATGGGGGTCAGAAGCTGAAAAAGGCAATAGCGAGCAGCTGCCAGCTGCAATAAGAATCAATGTGTTCCTAATTACGCTCTCCGAGAGGACCCCGGCACCGAGAGCTGTGCCGTGCTCAGTGTGTGTGTGTGTGTCAGAAAGAAAAGCACCCACTGCACCCCAACAGCACCTACATCCGAGGGGAAACCCCACCACGAGTTCACCGATGGAGTGCACGGGAGAGGAGCAAAGGGGAACAGGGAGTACCAGCCCCAAACCACGCTCCCATCGGCCCTACAGAGCGAGACCCGCAGCGCCCCGACACCGCAGCACCCCGGGGACGGAGCCCAGCACCGCATTCCTGCGCTCTCCCAGGCCTGGAAAGCCTCACGTCGCTATCAGCTGTTGGACCCGGATCAAAGTTTGGCTTCCCATTAATCCTCTGAGTAATAAGCGAAGCTGATAGCGAATTTTTTCGAGAAGACAGTTCGGATTACTCAGATACTTCATTTGCACTCCAATATTTCAAAAACACCTTGACTTTAAAACCTCAGTCTTGGCGTACATATGGTCTTGATAGAGGAACGCATGCTTTGGCATCGGCTGCAGAAATGGATTTGTGAGCGGAGAAAGTTTAACAGTTTGTGTGCTGTGCCCCTGCAGCACACCGCTCCCCACGGACCGCAGGCTCCCGTACCTGCAGCTCAGCCCTGCTTCCCCCCGTCCCCTTCCTGCACCACCAACTGATCTCACATTTTCAGCCAAGTGATCGCACTGAGAACCAGATCTCACAGCCACTTCAGCACATTTTCCTTAGGGGCAGGGCAGCTCGCATCCCCCATCTGCAGCACCAACCCCACGGGGAGCACATCAGAGCCCGGCCAAGGACAGCAGGGAGCACAGAGCAGGGGGAACAACATCCCATTGCCCCTGAGCTGGGGCTGCTTGTCCCTCAGCAGCAATGGTCCTAAAACCAGCCAGCAGCCCCCACGTCCAACTCAGGCTGTTGGAACTTGCAGGATCCACGCAACCCGTGAGCCCTTCAAGGGAAGCACGACTATTAAATCCACACCTGCAGCCAGAATTTATAGCAGCCCCATCGACTGCTGCCTGACATCATCGGCAATTAGGAGCCTGTGAACTCATGGCTGCAGGATATGGGAGGTGCGGGAGCGGTACTGCGGCTCTCACTCACCCTTCAGAATTCACTGCTGCTGGAGAGTGAATAAAAACGGGATTATGCATCACAGAGCGACCGACGCTCAGTGCTGACCCTCCTCTGCTCCACACTGTCACTTTCCTCCTTCCACTGCGGTCCGTGCACGGAGCTACTGACACTGCACAGCTGCAGTGGGGTCCCTGGGGCAGATGTGCAGAACACAGAGCTCAGGAAAGAGGGAGAAAGCAGGGAAGGCTCCGAGCATCCACCCCACAGCCAGCTAACGGGGATGCCGGTGCTGCTGCTCACCCCTTCCCACTGCTCACATCAAACCCAGCTCCAACCCGAGCGGAGCAGCCCTGGGGCGGCTGCCAGCATCCCCCAACAGAGCAGCAAAAGCAATCGATGAGGACACAGGACAAGAGTCACGCTGTTACCAGCACAACCAGCAGGAACAGGAGCCACTGCACCACGGATTGTCACAGCTCTGGGGGAGAACTCTCCACGGGGTAAAGCCAGGCTGTGCTCTCACACACATCCACTGCCCCTGTGGGGTGTCACGGCCTGCAGATGTCCCAGGGATGGCACGAGGGGCAGTGTGGGACTGTGTCAGCCCCCCCATGGGACACAGTGCCGAGCTCAGCAGATAACCGCGGCCAGAACCCATCCCCACCCCACGTCAGCATCCATCCCATAGCAAGAAAAACAAGATTAAGGAGCACCACGGCATTAGTCTTCATTTAAACTTGGCAAGGAGAGCGAGAGCTCTTTTCTGTTGGCTCCTCTTTGTGTTTTTAAGCAGTCTCAGACTCCGCCAGAGAAAGGTGCCTGGACTTTTTAATCGTGGGGGATTAGAAAGGACAACACTTGTACACTTGCCAGACCCCAGATAAGTCGTGAATGCTTAGGTTAAGCAGGCGAGCATCTGCCTCCTGCAGTATATACATTTCCAGAGTGAAAATAAACAGCTTCACACCTCCGGCTCTGAGAAGGGCTTCAGCTTCTTCTGTGCCCTCATCCTGCAGCCCATCACCGAGGAGAGGCAGCAGGGGGTGCAGGTCAGTGCTGGTTCCTCTGCAGCCCACTGTGGTGATGCTGGAACCCACGGGAGTGCACACACTCCACGTGTGACAAAGGCACTAATTAAACAATGCCAGCTCGGAAACCAGAGCGTTTTCAGGCACTCAGAAGCCCATAACCCAGAGCTCAGTGCCTCGAATTACTGCCAGCACTGCAGTCCGTGGAGATCCTGCACCACCTCCTCCTCCCGGCCCCATCCCCACGGGTGCAGCAGCTGGGGAGCGCGACGTGCACCCAAAAAGTGCCTCCTCCTGAATATCTGAATCCCAAATTACACCATCGGGCCTGAAATTTCAACACATTTAGAAAGTTTTGGTAATAACATTTTTGATTACATCCGTTGCCAGCTTCCTTCTACACCCTCACAAAGACTTAAAGCACACATTCCAATTTCATTCTGCAACAAAGATTAGTGGCAAGAACAGAAAACATCTTCTGTTCCAAAAAGCCCTCGGGGTTTTCCTCCTCAGCTCTCGTTTCATCAGAGGAGGCTCCAACCCCGGAGCCGCGATGCGCTGTCACCGCGAGGCACCGAGCACGGAAGGCTGCTGGGAAACAAAGACCTCCTGAAGGCAAAACAGCTCTTAAAGGTAACAGTCCTCGCACACAGCACGGAAACCTGGGCCTGCAGCAGCACGGCTGCTACCTGAGAGCTCCTCCTGGGGGGGGGAAGGGGGGCAGAGCTGTGTGCCTCTGCTTCGCCCCATGGAGGGGAGCATCGCCCAGCAGAGCTGCATGGCACAGCCAGCACCGCCTTCAGCATCGCCCCAGCACAGCCCGGGGCAACCAGGGACACCGCCGCGTCCAAAGCAAAGCAGCACCGCTCCCACGATACCAGGGCCGGTGAGCTCTGCTCAGTTCACCTCGTGCCAGCAAGCAGAACGGGGCCTGGGAGCCAACCCCACAGCTACCACGGGGCTCTGGGGCTCAGAGCCCGGCCCCACGGGCAGAGGGGCACGGCTGCAGGCAGCTCCCAGCCCCCACCCACCTGCACACGGCCGACGTGGTCCCCCTCCCCGGTACACACACAGCGGCCCCGCAGATCCAGACGGCGAAGAAAGACGAGGTTCAGTGGGGGAGGAGAGGCACGCACGTATTAAACACATCATCTGTTTGGAGCGCTGGCTCCTGCTTGTTCTTGGTTATATTATTCACTCAGGAGTGGATTAATCCATCACTGCGAAAGAATCTCCTGATCTCAGAGATAAAGGCAACAAGTCATGTACTGACTGTCTGTGGATCCTCCTGAGAACCTCCAGCCTCTCTCATACCCTTATTTGGGCTGATCTATCATCTCTTAACAAACAGCAAGCAAGGGGGGAAACAAGGAGAGAAAAAACACCTCCTCACAACGGGACCAGAGTGGGGAGAGCCCAGCTCAGGTCCAGCGGGGACCTGACGGCCCAAAAAACCTCCTCTGGTTTGTGGCCACCGAGCTCCTCTGCTCTCAGTGTGGTTCCCCACGTCCTCAGAGAGCACTCACAGGTGTAACCTCCCACACTGGCAATAAGAAGCCTTTGCTTTTCGGCCACACGGGCATCTTCACTGCCAGGTGAGAGCAGACACGGGGAAAGCCCTGGTAGCATCTGCTCACAGGAACCACAGCATCTCCAAGTGCAGCACAGCGAGCTGCAGCCCAGCAGCACACAGCTGAGGGCACTGAGCCCTCCCAGAGCCCACGCTGCCTCCAACACCCACCTCACCCACAGACACAGGTCGGCGATGCCCAGCCCTCCCCGGAGCACACAGCCCCTTTGTTTGAGCAGCACAGCCCGCTTCCCATCGCTGCTCCCAGCCCTGCCCCTCCTCTGCTCCGCTCCGGCATCTGTAGGTTTGCTGCGAGGAAAACCCAGCGAGCAGACGTTGCAGCACTCCGAGCTAGGAAGCATTAAAGCTGCCTTTGAATTAAAACAAATAAGGCTCAACCACTCGGTTCGTTATCAGATACAATGGGTGAAGTCTGCGGGGAAAAACCAAACAGCAAAATGCAGCCCATAAATCAGAGGTGTGATGGGGCAGGCAGGTGAGGCCGGGGGCTGTGCCACGGCCCCTCCCCCCGCTGCTCCTGGCACTGCCCCTGGCTGCCAGGCAGGGCCAAGGAACGGAGCGGGCTCACCTCGTGCTGCTGTTGTGGGATTTACTGTTTATTTCCCCCCCTTTCCTTGCTGTCTCGGTGAGCTGAAGGGGCGAGGGCTGGGGGAACAGCAAAGCCTTCCCCCTCTGCAACACTCAGCTCAGCTACACCACGAGAGCGCAGAGTCAAGAGCCAGCTAAGCCCATGTAAAAGCACCGCTGCCAAAAAGAGGCCGTGCCAACCCCCCCCCCCCCCCAGCCCCTGCAGTCCCTCCACCCATCGGAAAATCTGGGGCACCTTTGTGAGCAGCGAGCCAGCCCCAGCTGCATCCCCACGCACCCTCTGCTCGGAGCCCCGCGTGGTGGCAGAGCTCCACTGCTCACGGGGAGCTGGGAACACGAGCTGGGAACACAACCCGGCTCGCGTGATTGCTTTCCCTTCTGTTGGACGGCAGCGGGGATTTCTCACATCGGAAGAGCTCGGGCTTAATGGGAAAGGCAGGTGGTGTGGGGGCACGGCCCCAGGACCGCTGCGGGACCGTCACCGCAGCACCGACACGGGGCCGAGCGGACACGAGTGACACTTGTGGAAGACACAGCCAGACATCGACCGAGGAAACTGCTGGAAGAACACCCAGAGAAAAGCAGCGTGCACATACACAGGCAGCTATCTATTCCAGGAATTCTTGAGACGGGTAATTGGAGACTGCTCTCGTTAGCAGAGCCTCCGTGCTGAGCTTGCGGAGGGGTTGGGATGGGAAGAGGGAGGATCTCTCCCTGGAGAAAGAGGGAGAGAGACAACAGCATGTTCAGGCAGTGCTGGGAACGCAGCACTGGAAACTTGTCAGATGTTGCACTGCAGAACTGCTGCAGACAGCAGCACTGGGAGCAAACTGCTCCCATGCAGCTGGAAACCATCCTGGGGAGCAGAGCCGGTGCCAGCTGAGCCCCCAAACCGCACCGGGAGCGAGCGGACAGCAGCCTGGTGCCCAAAGGAGCTGGGACGGACTGCAGGTTCCCATCCAGAGAGGAATGCAACCAGCTGCCCTCCATACACCCACTGCTGGCTGCACCGCTCAGCTGTGAGATTCCCAAACCTCCATCAGCGCTTCTCCTGTCCCATGGGTCCGTACCTGCACGTGTGTGTGCCCGTGAAAGTCAGAGCTGGAGAGCAAGAAAAGACTGAAGGCTCCAAACAAAGAAAACGCGTGCAGTTATGGGACAGCTCACCTCCCGGCCCTAAGAGCAGAGAAACACCGCAGCAAATGGGAAAGCTGCAAACCCAGCGCGTGGGGCTCCCCCAGAGCAGCTCGGAGCCCCATGGAGGAGCGGCCGACCCACAGCTGTCACACAGACAGCAGCCCCGGGACGGGGCCCACGCCAAGCCCAGCAAAGCCCATAGAGCAAAATGCATCTCAGAGGGGCACACAGAGGTACCCACAGAAAGCAGAACCGGCCCCAATCCCCACTGAGTTACAGAACAGTTACAGAACAGCCTCATCCCCGCGCGCTGCCCCAGCTCAGCCCCGCAGGCAGCTTTCAGCAGCTGAAGCTCCGCCGTCCTCGCACGCCCAGCGCTGAGCAGAGCAGGACGGCATCCCCGGCACAGCCCCCGCAGCACCGCGGCATGACAGCACCGCATCCGCGGCCCCTCCCCGCTCCATCCCCGCTTTGGGGGGCGAGGAACGCGAGGAGGAGCGCGGAGCCCCAGCAGAGGGAGCGCGCACGGAGCGCGGCCCCGACGGCTCCGGTGGGACGCCGAGAAACAGCGGCTGCAAAGCGGACGGGGACGGGAACGGCGCGGCCCCGGGGTGCCCCGCCCGGAGCACGGGGGGGAGCGGGACCCCCCCCCCACGCGGCCGCGTACAAGCGGCTTAAGGGTGTAAACCGCGTTAATCCCGGCAACAAAGCTGCGGGCTCACCCTCGTGTGAGCCGCTAATCCCCGCCGCTCGGGCCGTCCCCGTGCGGAGCTCAGAGCAGCGCGGACCGCGAGGGGACGGCCCCACGCGGGACGGGATCGGCGTGGAAAAGATCGGGCTCTCCCCGCGGCAGCGCGCTGCTTTGCGCGCGTTCCGATCGGACAAAAGCGCGCAGCGCTCCGCGACCAACGCGCCCGGAGCCGCGGCACCGCCACGCGGGACGAGACCACGCGCAGCGCGGCCGCCGCTCATTGCGAATGAGAGCGGTGTGTGGGGGGGGGGGCGGGGGCAGAGGGCTCCGCGGCAGCGAGGAGCTGCGCGCTACCTGCGCCGTGCCGCGACCGCGCAAAACCGCCGCACGGGAGCGGAGCGCCGGGAAGCGAAGGGCTCTCCATCGGCGCAACGGGGCCGCGCACGGACCCCCGCGGCCGCCGCACTCACCGCTCCGGGGCTGACAGCTCCGCTCGGGGGCGCGCAACGAGTCACGGCGCGCGCGGCCGCCGGGGGCCGCATCCAGCCGGGAAACGCAGCTCCGCGTCCCCCAGCCCGCAGGGAAGCGGCCCCGGCCCCGCTGCCTGCAGGCGGGGCGGCCGACCCGGCCGGGACCCCCGCCCGCTCCCGCGAGCCCCCGCCGCCCGCCGCCCCCGCCCCGCGGAGCGTACCAAGGCCCGGGAGAGCGGGGGGGAGAGCGCCGGAGGCCCCCGCGGGAGGGAGCGGGGCGGCGGGCGCGGGCCCTTTAAGACGGAGGGGGCGGGGCGCGCGCGCGGCGGGGCGGGAGGGGCGCGTGCGCCCGAGCTGTGCCGGGGGGGGGCGGAGCGGCGCGCGTGCACGAGGAGCTCCGCTTGTGCGGCGCTTCCCCCGCGCCGACGCCGCCTTCCACCTCCGCGCTGCGCGTGCACGCGGCCGCTCGTCCGCCTCCTCGGCCGCGCGCTGCGTGCCCGTGTGCCCCCGCCACGCACAGGAGCGCGTTCACGCGAGGGCCGCGCGGGGCGGGGGGAACGCTCGAGCCCTCCCCGAGCGCGGGGATGGGAGCGCTCCGTGCGCGGCCCCGCGGCCGAGAGCGGCGGGGAAGAGGAGCTGCGCGCGGGCACGCGGTGCTGCGGCCGGCGGACGCGCGCTTATCTGCGCTTGGAGCCCTTCCAGGCGCAAACCGCAGGGAGATCGCGTTAAGCGTTCGGGAAGCTCCCGTCATTTGCAGCGTAATTTAATATTAACAGCTCGCTTAATTGCCCGGCGTTTGGAACCGAGCACGGGCAGCCCGGCTCACGCCGCCGTGCCCACGCGGTGCTGCGTGGGGACGGCTGTGCTGCCCACGGAGGGCTCCCCGTGGAAAGGAGCTGCGTCCGTGGAGGCGGCCCCGGTGATGCCCGCGGTTTGCGGCGGCTGTGACGGACATCCCCGGTGGGTGCGAGGCGTCCCCGACGGCAGAGGGCCCCCGTGGGATGGGGGACGCGCACAGTGACCCCAACGGACCGTGACCCCGATGGAGGCCGGCCCTTCGCGCGGGGCCGAGCTCGGGAGCCGCGGTCGCCACGTGCCGCCGTGCCCCCACCGCCCCGAGCCCCGCGCAGCCCCGCGGGAGGAGGATTTGGGGGGCAGCGGTGAAACGCGCTCCTTTTCTTCTGCCGTGCCGCTCGATGCCCCCTGGGCCCATTAGGGAGACCCAGCTGCCCGAACGCCGCCCAAATCAGGCGCTATTTGCATGAGAAAGCGCTCTCTGGGGGGGGAATTGCTGCTTAATTACGCAGCGGCAGTCACTTTAATTAGCATGTCTCCATGCTCCCTGGTACTTTGCATGGATTCAAATGAGCTGCTCATTAGGGACTGGCGCTCGGACAAGCTACGCCCGTTAGCGGAGCGGAGTGAATCAACCCGGGGGGGTTCGGGGGGAGCGGGGCGGCAGCCGTCCCCCCCCCAAATCCGGAGGGACCGGAGGGCCGTGACCCACCGACCGCAGCCGGCTTTGGGGCGGCCCTGGGCCCATCTCTCGGCGCTGCCCCTCTCTCTGCTCCTCACTCAGCATCCCCAGGTCAGGCTTTCCTCCCCGCTCAGAGCTGCGCTTCTGGGATTTGACGCTTGCATCCCAAAAATGGGCGACGCGGGGACCCAGAAAGCCCCCTCCTCCTGTGGGGCCCTGTTCCACGTTGACCCCATCCCCGCGGGGCCGTTCCCGTCCCCTCCGGCACCGTGGGGTCGGCCTTGCTCCCGAGGGTAGCAGGCAGGTATCAGTGCGGGGCTGGGGGATGCGTGCCCCCCTCTGCTCACAGCGAGGGCGACTTTTCTCCGGCTGCTCCGTAATCCGATCGTCTTGTCACGGTTCCCGGGAGCGGGGCTGCCCGAACAAAGCCCCGGAGCATCCTCGGCTCCCGCGGCCGGGGGCTGCAGCTGCGCCTCGGAGCGTGACCGATCGGGAATGAGCCTTCGCAGCGCGTCTAATGCCGTTTGGACAGGGGGCCTTTCATGCACTCGTGGGAGCGGGGCCCCGCCATTGAGCGGCACGGCCCCGCGCTCCAGCCCTCCTCGCTCCCACTCCGCGGGAGCTGCGCGGCACCGTGGGCTGAGATGGGGACTGGGGGGCCGTGGGGGCACGGGGGGGAAGGGGGGAGGCGGGTGGGGGTCAGCGTGGGGGGCTGGGGTGGGAGGTGCTCTGTGTTGCCCTGGCCTGGTCCCCAGCGCCCTGTGTGGATCCTGTCACTGCTCCCAGCAGGTACCGTGTCCTCGTGTCCCATCGCCGCACCCCTTCGCTCCATCCCCAGCCAACATCTCGTCCTGGTCCCCATCATCCCCTCCCCTGCAGGTACCTCCCCTTGGTCCCCCTTAGCATCTCACCCTGGTTGCCGTATCAATATCCTGGTCCCCATCCCTCTATCCCAGTCCGCACCAGCTCCTGCAGTCCCTAATAGCTATCCTCCTGCAGTCCCCATCCCCTGCTCCATGTCCCCACAGTGCTCCACACCCCCCCAAATTCCTGCCCACCTCCCACGGGGCTCCAGCAGGGCAGAGTGGGGGGGGGGGGTCAGGTGGGAGCAGCGTGGGAAAGGAAAGCGAGGAGATGAGAGGAGGAAAAGAGGAGAGGGATGAAGGGGGGTGAGGCAAAGAGATGGGAGGAGGTGGAGGAGGAAGGGGAGATGGAGGAGGAGAAGCAGGAAGAGGAGGAGGAGGAGGAGGGGCAGGGCTCGACCCCCTGCCAGGTGCAGGGAGCTCATCCTCCCCGCACCGCGTTCCATCATCCCCAGCGCTGAACGATGGCATCTGGGGGACGTGGGGGGCACAGGGGGCCGTCCTACGGCCCATCGGGGATGGGGGTGAAAGCCGAGATCCTGAAGGCCCCTTTGCACCTGCCCCGGGTCCCGCTGCAAAAACAGAGCCGGGCTGGGAACAAAGCAAAACCCGCTCTCCTCCTCGAGCGAGCGAAAACATTGCATTTTTAGGAAAGGGAAAGAGACAAAACTCCTTCTGCAGCCAATGTTTGCCTTGGCAGGGCGTTCCGTGCCCAGGGACCCGCGGCCACGCGCGGTGCTGCGTGGGGACCGTCCCCCCACGGCCATCAGCGCTTTGAAGCGCGGGGCAGGAAATGAAGAGCCGCCTTCAAACGGGCGCGTGTCTGCTGCGGGCTCTGGAAACGGGACAGGAGGCGAGTTCCCCACGTCCCCAGCCAGCCCGGAGGGGATGAGGCAGAGTTTTGGAAGATGTGCGGCTCGAGAGCATCGCGAGGGAGTGCCACCCTCCCCCAGGGCATCTCCCATCCTTGGCCAACCTCGGTGCCATTCCATGAGGGCTCCATCGTTCGCGATGCGCTCTCTCCCTCGGAGCTCTGCCAACCGCTCACTTAAGGGGTTTTCTTTTCTTTTTTTTCCCCGGTGCAAAGTGGCTTTTTGACCCAAACGCACATTTTCGCAGGGAAGGTTTACTTTGGCCCAACGCCTTTATTTGTGTGCGTGTGTTGAAAAGAAACACGGCGAGGCAGCGCCGGGCGGGGGGAGGGGGGGTTCACTCCTGCACAGCGTGGGGGAGGACAAAACGTTCCTCATCTATTTGGGCCTTTCCATCAGGAATACCACTGTGGGAGCCCCAGGGAAGGAGTCACTCCACAGATCCCTGCCTGGCGACCCCAAAGGCAGCCCGGACCTGCTGTGGGGCAGCACACCTCCCCGCACTCGTGGGGCTGCTTTGAGCCCTGATTCCTGGTGGCATCTCAGTCCTGCCCCACACGCACCTCATCCCCAGCCCCGCCTGCAGCCTGGCCACTCACAGAGCAGCAATGGGGGCTGCTGATCCCCATCCCTACATCCCCAGCGACCTCAGTCTGACACTGAAGGCGCTTTGGCTCCATCGTTCGCTCCTGAAGGACCTCAGAGCAGTGATGTTGGCTGCTCTCAGCTCTCTGGCAGACGTCAGACCAACGTGCTGTGCTATCAGTGCCATCCCTCTCTCCCTGTAGGATCTATGTGGCGCATCACTTTCCATCCCTAATCCCAGAGGACCCCCAGCCAACGCTGTAGGTTCCTCCTATTCATTCTTACTTCCACCGACGGGCACCAAAGCAGTGTCACAGTGCTCACCTATAGCTCCCGAGGATCCTCATCTCCACCACTCTCCCCCGATGGACCTCCAACCCACCCTGCAGGCGCCCACCCCACCCCCTGGATGCTCCCCACACCCCTGGGCCGTGCCGGGGGCTGGAGACAGGAGGAGGGGAAAGGAGCCCTCCAAATTGACAACATATGGCCCTGCCTTATCCCAGGGCCCAGTAAATAGGTCTTTCATGCTGGGCCGGTTGCCATAGGAGCAAACACGCAGGAAATATCCCAGATAACTCGAATAGTGGCAAAAACATATGTTTTGGATAAAACCCAGCAGAAAAATCGCCCTGTTTAACCCCTCCAAGGTATTTTACCCACTGAGCTTTAACCCTTCACAGGGTGGGGAAACTGAGGCACGGCGTGGGGCTGCAGGATGGGCGCTCCCCCCTCCCCCCATCGGCCATGGTCTCTTATCACGAGAGCTGTTCCGTGCTCGCTCCGCACGCACCGCGCTTTGATTTGCCAAGGAATTCGCTTTGCTTTCCTTCTTTCTTTTTTCCCTTTCCACTTTTCAAGCCTCAGCCAACCCTCCCCTTATCGCATCTGGAGAGCAGCGGCCCCGAGCAGGGCGGAGCGATGTGGGACAGAGCCGGGATCCGTCCTGGGATGGGTTGGTGAGGTTCAACAAAACAAACACTGCCGTCACCATCACCCACCGAGCGTGGGGACTGCGGGGCCGTGGGGGCACGCGTTGCTCTTATGGGTTTTCCCCGGGTCCCTGACATTATGGGCTCCACGGGCACTTCTTCCCCCGCCCAAACCCCACTCGGAGCTCCGTCCCGCACCGTCCCGGGGCCATCTGTGCTTTCTGCCGTCGCTCAGCACCGTGAGTGCCACGTGGGGGTTTTGGGGCGCTCGGGGCCGCCGTGGGGTGCGAGCTCTCCCCGCCCTGCCCAGGAATGCGTCTGCTGATATTAAATAGACCTGGAGGCACTGCGAGCCGAGCCCACTTCCTCGCCAAGAAATGACCTCAGCGTTTTGGGAGGCTTTCACCTTTTTTGAGCGTTTCGCTTTTTCCTCCCCCTCCCGCCCGCAGCTGTGGGGCCGACCCCGCGTTTCGGGGGATATCTGCACCCAAACCTGAGCACCCCACAGCTCCTGCAGCCCCCGGCCCAGCCCGGCTGCAGTGGTGCCAACGGGTGGGGGGAGCAGGGAGGTTCCCACCCCCCCCCCCCAGGCACAGCCCCATCACATCTGGTGGGCAGATGCGGCCGTGCCGGGCTCTGCTGCCCAGATGGGGACGAGCAGGGAAACCCCAGCACGGCACGAAGCAATCCCTGCTCCTGAGCCCCCAGCTGCCCAGCTCCCGGCCCCGTGCTGCTCCAGGGATGGAGCATCCCCACCCCGTGCCTGCATCCCACACCTGTGTCCCAAATCTGCTGCCCCATGTCCTGCACGCGGCTGCACCCCACATCCCACGTCCTGCTCCTGCACCCTGAGCTCGGTGCCCGTGGTCTGCATCCCCTCTCCGCATCCCAAAGCTCACTTCCATGCCCCATTGGCTGTGCCCTAAATTCCATTTCTCACCTCTGCACCCCAAATCCTGAGTCCACATCCTGCACCTGCATCCACATCCCAACAGCAGCACCCCAAATCCTGCTGCTCACAGGGGATAAGAGGGTTACTGTGAGTCTGCTGCAGGGTTACTACGTGGCAACACTCCCCGGGTGCCCCAGAGCTCCTTCATCCCTGGAAACCCAAACCTGTGCCCACCGGGAGCCCCCGGGGGAGCGAACCAGAAAACCCCACATGCAGCCTAATTATCCCCGGCACAATCTGTGATCTCTGGGACAATTAACAGCGCTTAATCCCGGCTGAAAAGCACTCGGGGTCGGGGCGGTCTTCCTGCTGCCCCTCGCCCGCTGCCGGGGTCTTGCTCCCGGCTGCAATATAAATATGCAATTAAAAAACCTCACAAGGCCCCGTTAATTGCTCGGCCAAATTGGGGGGGGGATGTGTGATCACACTGGAAAAAAAAAGGGAGAACAGCAGAAAAAGGCTTTTTCCAACTCAGTGACTGCGGGAGTGGTGGGTTGGGGGCTGAGCGGTGGGGGTGTGCACCTCGGGGTGGGGTTTGGGAGATGCTCTTTTTGGGGGTGGGGGGGAAGGGGTGGGTGCTGCCCGGGTTAATCCCTGCACTCCTCTCGCTCCAGCGCTAACGATCCCTGGCAGCTCTGGGCTCGTTAGTGCTGCAAAAAGCAATTAGAGAGGCTGGGAGCAGGGCAGCTGCAGCACCAAGAGAGCGGGGGGGACCCCGAGCTGCCCCCACAGCTCTGGGGTGTGGGTGGGGCAGCGTGGGGCCGCAGAGCTCAGAGTATGGCACAGGGGCTGAGATGGCACGAAGCTCCAAAGCTGTGATCCCACACTTTATTGAATGCATCAGAAGCGCAGCGGGCGCAGAGCCGGGCCGACCCTGCAGCGCTGCGCTGGGGGGAGGGGGAGGAGGAGGAGGAGGAGGGGGGGGTCAGGGTGGGGGCAGCCACACCTTCTGCGTGCTGACCACGTCGCTCAGGTTGCCTTTGATTTTCAGGAAATGCCGCTTGAACTCCAGCCCATCGCCCTGCACGGGGAGAAGGGTCAGCACACCCCAGAGCGGCTCCTGCAGCCCCCAACCCCCCCAGCATCACACTGCCACATCCCACCGACATCAGCCCCCCACCCTCACCCCCTGCACCCACCTTGGAGAGGCGGAAATCCACCAGGATCCGGCCCTCCATCTCCAGCAGGTTCACCTTGAAGATCAGCTTGTTGTTCCTCCGGTCCGTGGTGGAGATGGTGACCTGGGGGGGGGCACAGCACCGTGTCAGGGGGGCACGGCCCCCTCCCCACCCCCCCCCGGCCCGGCCCCACCTGGTTGGTGCAGCTCTGCTTCCAGCCGTAGCCCATCCTCTCGCACACGTCCCTCAGGCTGCGGTAGGAGCCGTCGGCGTCCAGCTTGGTGAAGAAGCGTGTCATCCGCTTCACCAGGCGCTGCCACGGGCTCTGCGGGGCACAGCACAGCTCAGCCCCCACACCCCACAGCTCAGCCCCCACACCCCACAGCTCAGCCCCACCGCGTGGCTGCAAACAGAGCCCCAAACAGCGCAGGGACACCGAGCTGTACACCCGTACTGCACGCCCTCGTGCACCGTGAGCGAGCTGCACCCCCTCGTGGCACACACTGCAAGCTGCGACCGAACTACATCCCCAACTCCTGCAAAGCTGCACCCCAACCGCTAAACACAGTCCTGAATCCGATGCTATAAAGGCTGCGAAACAGCATCCAGCCACTGCAAGGCTGCTCCCTGGTTGCAAAAGTTGAAGAGCTGCAACCTAAGGTGGCACACGTTGCAAAGCTGCACCCCAGAGATGGCGAGGTTGCGTCCCGGCACTGCAAACACCGCAGCCAAAAGGTTGTGACGCTGCACAACGCATCCTGAGGACGCACCTGGGAGGAGCCGGGCGTGCCCAGCAGCTGGCTGCTGAGCAGCATGTGCTCGGGGCAGGCGGGCTGCGAGAAGCTGATGCCCTGCACCAGGCGGTCGATGCTGCCCGTGCTGCTGTCCCACAGCGTGCCGCCGGTGCCGGGCTCGGGCTGGGACGTGGAGTAGCTCGCCTTGTCCTCGCTGCAAGGCAAGCAGATGAGATTGCAAAAGGGATGGATGGGAGCACCGCACCCCTCCAGGGTTCTGCGTGCACGAGCAGGGTAAGGATGAGCGCGGGGTGCAGGAGGCACAGCCCCATGCTGCACGTGGGGGCACTGCAGCCTGCACACCTCAGGGCGCTCTTCACGGGAGAGAAGTCTGTGTCGGAGCGGACGTGCTTGGGGAGGGCTCCGGGGGACTCGGTGACACCGCCCGAGGACACGCGGCCACGCTTGGTGCCTGCGGGACGAGCACAGTGCCCACACCGTGCACAGCCCGGGCAGGATCCGCGCCCTGCCCCGCTGCCCTTACCCTTCCGCAGGGGCCGGCAGTACCAGCGGTCCTTCTTGATGTCGGGGATGGTGATGCGAGCCGTGGGGCTCTCGGTCAGGATCTTGTGCAGCAGTGCTGTGGGGAATGGGGCGAGTGTAGGAACGGGAGCGGGGCGGTGGGGGCACCGCTGCCCCCGGCTGCGTACCTAACGGGGCGGAGTCGATCTTCCTCCAGGGCGCCAGGTAGGTCTTCCTCTCCTTCCAGTCGCTGTACTCCTGGCAGCTGTCGCTGGGCTGGTCCCAGGGCAGCTCTGCGGGAGAGGGGAGGGCAGAAGAGATCGGCAGGGGGGTGGGAACACGGCCCTTTGCTTCCAGAAGGATGTGATGTAGCAGAGCGTACCCACACCCCGCACCCCCCGCGCCCACCTCCGGCCAGCATGGCGGTCAGCACCACGCCGCAGGCCCACACGTCCACGGGCTCTGCGCGGAACTCGGGGCGCCGCAGCAGCTCGGGGGCCACGTAGGGCAGCGTGCCACACATCTTGTTCAGCAGCCGCTCGCGCCCGTTGTGCCTGAAGACGGTGGCCAGGCCGAAGTCGGAGATCTTCAGGTTGTCTGCGGGGGAATAAAGGCTCAGGGCACGGCGGCGGGGCGCGGCGGGCCGGGGCCGGGCGGCACACCTCGCTCATCCAGCAGCAGGTTCTCCGGTTTGAGGTCGCGGTGCGTGATGCCCACGCTGTGCAGGTACACCTGCGGGCGGGACGGGGTCACCGCTGTCCCCGCGGGCGCGGCAGGGCCGGCCCCGCCCCGAGCACTCACCACGCCGGCGATCAGCTGCTGGAAGAAGCGCTGCGCCTCGGGCTCCGGCATGCCCACGTCGGGCTCTGCGGTGACACCCGTGGTGAGGGGGGGCCGCGGCTGCCGGCCCCGCCCCACGCAACGCAACGCACCGCAACGCACCGATGCGGTCGAAGAGCTCTCCGCCGCTGCAGTACTCCAGGAACAGGTACTGCGTGGGCCCCTCGCGCCGGTGCCCGTAGAACTTGACGACGTTGTCGTGGCTCAGCATCTTGTTGATGCAGATCTCCTTCTTGATGTTCTCGGGGCAGTCGGCCGCGCGCTTCATGTCCACGATCTTCACGGCCACGGCCTCGGCCGTGCGGCGGTTCACGGCCAGCTGCACCCTGCGGGCACAGCACCGCGGCCGCGCCGGGGTCACGGGGCCCCGTGGGCACCGGAAGGGCCGCGCCGCGCCGCGCCGGGACCTCCCCCCGCCCCGCGGCACTCACTCCCCGTAGGCGCCTTCTCCCAGCGTCTGCACCAGGTCCCAGTCCTCCACGAAGGGCACGGCCATGCCGCCCCGCCCGCCACGCACGGTCCCCGCGCGCCGCCGGTTCCCGCCACCGCCGCGCGGCCCCGCCCCGCGCTGCGCGCGCAGCCCCGGAGGCCCCGCCCCCAGAGCCAGGCCCCGCCCCCAGCCCCGCCCCTCCCCCCCGTTCCGCGCGAACAAAGCACGCCGCGCTCCGCTCGTTCCCGTTTAATGGCTCCCCGGTAAAGCCGCCGTTCCCCGCGTGGTGACGCGCCGGAGCCGCCCCGCACGCAGCGCGGCCGCGGGGAGGGGCGGCCCGACTGCTCCTGCGATTCCAGCGGTATAAAAAAACCAAAGACAACAACCCCCCCCCAAGAAAAACCAGGACCCCCCGGGCATCGCCGCTCCAGCGCCGCTCTACGTCCGCGACAATCCGCGGTTGTCCAAATCCTTCACCTGCAAGAGAGGCAGCACGTGGCACACCGGGAGCAGCCGGCGCGGCCCCGGCCCCACACCGGCCCCTACCTTGTATATCCGGACCAGCCAGTGCTCCGTGGTGTACGCCTCCTCCAGCACGTCCAGCTCGAAGTCCTTGTTCCCGATCTCGGCGTTGCGCACGCGGTCGTAGCCCGGCGGCCGCTCTGTGTGGGGAAGGAGCGGTGTGGGGCGGCATGGCCCGGGGCTGCGGGGCACGCGGGGCCACGAGGGACACGCACTGGCCTCGGTGTACACCTGCCCGAAGCGGTAGTAGCACATCTTGTACATGAGGCAGTTGAGCAGCACCGGGGAGCCCTCGCGGTCCACGCGGAACTCGCCGGTGGGGGTGTAGTAGTCGTGCTCCTTGATGTGGCGGCCCGTGTCCGTGCTGCCCCCGATGCGCACCATCCACAGGAACTTGTTGATGTCTGCGGGGTGAGCAGGGTGAGCGCGGGGCAGGACGGGGCGCGGGGACACGCGGCTGTGTGGGCTCTTACCGTCAGACGAGTACCCGGTGAGGCCGCCAAAGATGACCAGCACGTAGCTGACGTCCAGCTCCCTCATGATCTCATACGCCTTCTCCTCCGTGGACGCCATGGCCTGTGGGGACCGGCAGCTGTGAGGCGGCGCAGTGCCGCGCGGTGCGGGTGTGGTGCGGTGACACCTACCTGCCCGACGCGGGAGATGTGCGTGTTGTTCCAGGTGTTGTTGTCCACCAGGATGGTGCGGTTGGCCATGGCGGTGATCTGGTAGCCGTAGTCCCACCACGACATCACCTTGGCGTCCTGCAGCCCACACGGAGCGCGCCGTGAGCGCTCAGCGCGTGGCAGAGCACGGCAGGGAGGAGCGGCGTTACCTCGGGCGTGTTGTGGCGCAGCCAGTAGTACGCCTCCCTGAAGTCATCAAAGATGATCCTGCTGCCGTCCCCGCCGCGCGCTGACAGCACGATGGAGGGCGACGAGTACGCCTCGCTGGTCACCCAGGTCGAGTGAAAGGTGTAGGTGATGAGGAAGAAAGCCATCACCAGGATCATGCCGCTGGCAACCTGGGGACGCAAACAGATGTGACTGTGGGAGCGGGAAGCATCACCTCCTGCATGCTCATCCCCACCAGGGACAGCAGCCACGCTCCTCTTCCCCACGGTCACACGCCGCCCCAGCACTCACTTCATTTTTGATGGGGTACGTGGAGTCCTGCTGCTTCTTGCTCTTCTTGTCGGGCCGGCTGATGTCCAGGTTCTTCATGTAGGTGGACAGCACCTGAGAAACGCCGATGCCGGAAAGGATGCACATCACCGGGGCCAACACCAGCATCAGCCGCACCTGGGGAGACAGCGCAGCCATGAGAGCCTGCTGGGGGAGCTGGGCAGAGCTCACAGCCATGAGAGCCTGCTGGGGGAGCTGGGCAGAGCTCACAGCCATGAGAGCCTGCTGGGGGAGCCGGGCAGAGCTCACAGCCATGAGAGCCTGCTGGGGGAGCCCGGCAGAGCTCACAGCCTGGGGATGGGGCACCGCAGCACTGAGCAGCACTGCCAGGGCCCCAACACCCTCTGGGTGAGGGGTTTCCTAACACTGAACCTAAACCCACTCTCTTTTGGTTTAAAGCCATTACCAATATGTTCACAAAAAGAGTCAGCTCTGTTGAGGCCACCTCCTCGTCCTGCTCAGGCCCTGCTCTGTCCCACAACAGCGATACCGACCCCAGCAGTCCTCACCATTACAGCAGAGAAGTACATGGAGGTCACGCCATACATGATGATAAAAATGCGGGCGTCTGAGAGATTGCTGAAGCAGTAATAGAGACCGACTGCAAAGGGGAAGGAGAAACGGGTGTGATTCACCTTAGCCTGAAAGCAAATCCAGCTGGGATCAACAAACCCAGAGAGCACCTGAGGGTCCGACTGCAGCAAGGCTGGGCTCACCTGGGAACATGAACACAAGGAGCTGCAGGTCAAAGTAATAGGAGGACCAGGTGGTGGGCTGGTGCTCCGAGACGGAGGCAATGATGGGAATGTTGTTCTTGGCGTAGGAAGGATCCAGCAGGGAGTAGAAACGCCCCGTCCATGGGGAGATTTTCCCTAGCAGACAGGACAAAAATCAGCATCAATCCCAGCACGGCCAGCAATGCCAGCAGGTTCCGTCATAAGGGAAATGTGCAAAGCTGAATGAACAACCCTGAACCTCATTTAACATCTCCATTACTCAAAACTCTCATTTAAATAAGAGAATAAAGTGTGAATTCACCCTAAGAAGACTTCTCCCCCACCTGATCCACATGGTGCAAGCAACAAATCGTGGCTGACAAAAGGTGTTCCCTTCCGTGAGGGACACGGTTAGTGGGAATGGTGGGGGAGGGCTGGGGTCAGACTTGGTGGTCTGAAAGGAGGTGAAGCCAGCAGCGGAACGTGCTCAGCAGCATCACCATTAATGAGACCACCACTAATTGAACTACCTGTGAGCATCAGCACAGCCCCGATCGTCAGGAGGACAAAGCCAACCAGGGAGATGACGCTCCTGAAGAGGACTTCGAACTGCTGCGGGTTCAGCTTGCTGCGGAGGTAGTCCACAAAGGCATGGATCTGGCACAAGCCAAAGACTCCCAGGGCAGCCATGTGCTCTGAGGAAAGGACAGGCTGCAAGCAGAGGAGAGTGTGATCAGACAGAAGGGAACAGCAGCTGAGCCACCCCAAAAACAGACCTCAGCAGAACCACTGCTGGAGTTATAGGAAGCCACCTCCTCCCTGTGGACATAACTAAATCCACATCAGCTTTAATTCTGATAGGAATGCACATGAAAAATGAACTCTGAGAGCTTTCCTTGCTGTAAGCTCTCCTCCAGCTGAGGTTTCCAAGCCCACAAAACCTGTATTCCCCACACCAGGGCACTGAAGGTGAGCAAGAGGCAACTGCTTCTCTCGGAAACGTGGACTACGTTTCCTGCTGCACGGAGATGCCTGCTGGTGCATTTCCCTCATGGAAAACGGACCTCGAAGATTTCTTGAGAGACAAGCAGTGCCATAAGGCCTCACCTGAAAACCAACAAAGGAGATCTGCATTGAGAGGATCGTCCCCAGGCAGTACACAGTGCAGTAGGCGACATAGATCCTGTGTGAGAAGCGGCCAGTCAGCATCAGCACAAGGACGTGCAGTGGGATCAAGTTAATCAGGAAGACATAGCCACCCCACGAGGAGACCTGGCAAGAGAAAAATGAAAAATGCCAACTCCAGGGCTGGACAGGAGGCACGGTGGGGGCCAACAGAAGTTCTGTTCTCCTGGGATCATGTGCTCTCCCCAAGGAGGACACCCTGAACAGCCCCGGCTGCCCGAAGCCAGGATTCGTTAGATATCTGGGTGCCAGGACACGGAATGCTCACCATGTAGAAATAGGCAAGAGCACACATTGCTGCCCAATAGATAGAGCCAGTTTTCACAGCCTTGATCCACATGTAGTAAGTCAGCAGCATGCAGAAAATGGCAATACCTGAGTGGAGAGAGACAGCAACGTCAGAGCAAGCTCACATGTCCCTGAATGTCAGCATAACCTCAACGTCCGTGCGTACCAGTGTCCAATTGCATTAAAAATACATAGAGTGGGAAATCAGTTCTGTATCTGACTGCTAGACTGAAACATGAGAACGTTTAGCAGACAACAGCTCACGTGGCTTCCAGCTCCACCACCTTTTGGGAAACAGTGACTCCTTACGTGGTCCCCCACAGCCCATACAGGGGAAAGGAACCCACCTTCTTAAAGGTTCCCCTGCTCTGAGTGCTACGAACTCACCTTCGTTATCATAGGATCCAGCCACAGAACGAGAGATGTACCCAGGCACAACTGCAATCATGGCAGCAGCAAGGAGCCCCGCGCCTGCGTCCTGCGAGCACAGCCAGAGGGCAGAACCGTCAGACCACAGCTCTGTGCGCCCACACACGCCTCAGAGGAACAGAACCAGAATGGTCCCCCCCATACCTTGAGCTCTTTGGTGAGGTGGTAAGTCACGATGGTGGTGAAGGAGGAGAAGAGGGGCGCCAGGAAGACGCAGACGTTGCGGATGTCGATGGTGATGTGGAAGAAGTGCAGCACGTGGTAAATGGCTGCTGAGGTGATCATCAGCCCTGTGAGATGGACATGGCACCGTCAGTGGGCTGCAATTGGAGCAGGGCAGCCAAGAGGGCGGGAAGGTGGAACAGAAGGGAGCAGCTGCCTTCCCAAATCCTCGTCCTGGCAGCCCCGTGTTGCACAAGCTGTGTTCCTGCTGGCCTACCTGGGTAAATGGTGCCACCAATAATCCTGCCCAAGGGGTACCACGCTCGGTCATCAAACCAGTTGTGGAATTTGTAGAAGCCTTCCTCTGCCAGGAAGCGGGTCGTGCGGTAGTTAAAGTACCTGCAACAACACGAGCACCTCTGTGTCCAGGCTGCTGGGAACAGACAGCCCAGCAAACAGCACCCAGCACCAGATTCAGAAGGGGAAAACCCACAGGACGAGGGGAAGGCACTTACGGGTCAAACTCATGGATGACACTTTCAAATCTTAAGACAGAAAAGAGCCTTGTGGAGAAAGCTGCAAACACAAAGAGAAGAATGAGCTTTCAATACGAAAAACAGCGTTCACTTGGGTCACACCTTAAGGACAGATGGCAGCTGGGCAACCTAAGGAGAACAGAGGCAGCCCCTGGGGTCCTGCACACAGACTTACACAGCACAGCTGCCATGGACAGGATGAGCAGCTTGAGCAGCGTGTCCTGCTTCTCATACGAGAGCCGGAGGAACCCCAGCTTGGTCATTGTCACACCAAAGGCAGGGAACAGAAACCTGAAAAACTAAAAATGAGAAATGGAGATGAGCAGAGAGAGTGGGGCCGGGCCCCTGCTGTGTGCCTGCTTCCTCTCTCCCTCCCCATCCCTTGAACACGATTCCCCAGAGCCTCACCTGAACGCTTGGCCCAAATTTGGGCTGAGGCTTCAACTTCCTTCACAGAGAGCAGAACTTCTTTGGGGCAGACGTGTCTGTTTCTCTGTGTGCAGAACAAGATAAGCCTAAGCTTTTAGCAGCAAACGAACCAAGGCTGGTTTTCCTTGGCTGGGCTATAAGAGATGCACAACAAAGCCACAGAGGTTCCAAATTACTGGTCTGAAACGCACACACGGCAGAGGTTTGCTAACTCAGATCTGCACAGGCAGCTCTCGTGGCACTGCGTGATGCAGCTGTTCAATCTGACCTCCCTGTGTGGAGGAGAAACCCCTGAAAATCTGACGGTAGGTACCAAGGAACTGAAACTGCTTCTCCGAAAACACCATGATTTTTTAAGAAATGCTCTGTTACTCAAACTGGAAAAACAACAAAGAAAACAATCTCCTACAGCCTCGGTCCCAGAACGTGCTGATAAAGCCACGGTCCATATCTCCGAGCTAAAAGGCCACCTGAGAGCTTATTTGGACAGGCTGAGATTTGGGACAACAAAGCACACCTGAAAATCTTCCTGTGACCCAGCAGTGATTCCAACCCCCAGCCATCTACCGCACACCAACAGAAATAACCGCGCCGTCACTGTTCCCGGGCTCCCTCGGGGGCCGCGTTCAGCAGCTAATGAGGGCAGAACGCTGATGGCTGCAGCTCCGGGCAGGAGCAGCTCTGCCCGGGCCCACAGCTCCACGGGGCGCAGGGCACCCCACGCAGCGGGGTCGGAAGGGGTAAATGCCACGCCTGGGCCACACCACGACAGCGGTACCGTGAGCCCGCCCACGGCGCACCCACCGCGCTCACACCGCGCAGCTCCGCGCACCCTGCAGGCCCCGGGGCTGCACAGCCGACACCCCACAGCCCCACGGCGCCTCAGGAACCTCCGTGACCCCGCAGCCCCAGGCCCAGTGCCCCCCCCCAGCCCACACAGCCCGACCCCACGGCCGCGGCCCGGCTCTCCCCACGGGCCCGGCACCGCGCTACCCCACGGCCTCTCCCGCCCCGGGCCGCGCACCCCGCAGCGCTCAGGCCTAGCACAGCGCGGGCCCGGCACCACGCGGCTCCCAGGCTCCCAGGCCCTCAGCCCCGTGCCCGCTCCCGTGCCCGCTCCGGTTCCCCGCCGCCCCGGCCCTCACCCGCGCCCCGCGCTCGGCCCCGCCGCCCCGGCCATCCAGCTGCCCCAGCCCGCCTCACGGCACCGCCGCTCTACCATTGGTCCGATTCGACGCCACTCAAGCGAAGCCGCCTCTCATTGGGAGCGGCGCGGAGGTCGGGACGCGCACGGTGCATTCTGATTGGCGGAGCTCGCGGTGGGCGGCGCCGCTTGGGAGCGAGCAGTGACGTGTCGGTCCGAGCCGGGGGCACCGGGGGCGGGGCTGGGTCACGTGCCCGGAAGCGGGCGGTGCACGCCACGTGAGCGGCGCCACGAGGGCGCGCCGCACCCCCCCCTCAAACCCCCCCCCCAAAATCCCCCCAAACCGCCCCCAAAATCCCCCCCCTCACCCCAGAAGGACCCCGAGAACGGCCGCCCCAATGACCACGTGCACGCGGGGTGGCTGCAAACTCCATCTGTTGGTTTTTTTTGTTGTGTTTTCATTCATTGAACATTTCAGTGTGAGAAAAAGTCCCTCCGAAGCCGAACCCCGGCCGTGAAAAAGCGCGGCGCGGCGGCGTCGGGAGCGCGCTGCGGGAGCGCGCACAGCCGCACCGACACGCGGGGACAAAGCGGGACGGTGCAGAGCCCCCGCGGGGACCCGACGGCCACGACAGAGGGGGGAGATGCACAGAAACCCCAACCAGCCCGACACCAGAGCCCGGACTGAGGAGGTTCGTTCCCTTTGTGATTTCAGATGGAAAAGCCCCGAGCTGCTCCCTGCCCGCAGCACGGTGCCCTCTGCTGCTGTGCCCCGGGAGGTGGCACTTGGCACGGGGAGCAGGGCTGGTCGCCGCGGGGTGGGGAGGCTGAGCTGCCCCCGCTGGGAATGCTCAGCACAGCAGGACTACAAAACCCCGACCTGAGTTACAACATACAAAGGACGACGGTACAGGGGAGACACAGCACAGGTTACCCACAAAGCTAGGGCAGAACAGGGGCCACAAAGCACTCATCTGAGGGGAGGGAGATGGCACAGGAAGGAGGTACAAAACAGTCCGAGGGAAGGGCTGGGACATGCTATAAAACAAGCACAGGGAACCTGGCTTTTTGTATCTCACAAAGGTGTTAAAAACCCACACTTTCCCCCAGCTCTCCATCTGCATGCTCACAATGGGGGGACACAGAAAACACCCCGGGGGGATTCTGGTGGTGGGAGTGCCTCACACGCTGGGTCCCGCGTTCCTCCAGGACGTTCCCAGCAGCTGAGGCCCGGCCTGCATCCTGTCCCCCTCGGGCTGTGGTTCAGTGCCCCGGAGCAGGCTTCTGTTTGGCAGGAGATGGCTGGGGAGACAGCAGCCTATCCGCAGAGGTGCTGCTCAGGGTGGACTGAAGGTAAACGGTCTTGTGGAACAGTCTGTTGCTGAGGAAAACCACCAGGGAGAAGAGACGGAGCTGGAAGTGGCTGGAAGGGAACAGAGGCTGTGAGCTCGCTGCCTGCACGGCTTGGGCTCTCCCTGATGCCACACCAAAGCAGCATCCTGTGTCCAAAAAGCCCCCTTCAGCCCTCACAGCATTCATCATGCCTTTATAGATAAGGGGAATCTAACAGGGATGGAAAGCCCAGCCCTGCTATTCCTCCCTCACCAACTAAGCGCTGGGAGCCTGTTCCCCCCGTGCTGTTTCTGTTTAGCACGTTTGTCCCACATCTAACACCAGCACAGAGCTTCCCCAGGCCACTACTCACTACGTTTTGCCAGGTGTCTTTGCTTCGTTGGCGCTGATGATGAACAGAGGGAAAAGGATGGAAAAGAGGCAGCCACTGGAAGGAAAAAGAAAAGGGTTTGCTGCAAACACTCCATGATGTGGATGGAGGTACATTTCTCTGACGTAAAGGAGGGCAGAAGTATACAGACTCCGGTTGGGAAAGGGGCATTAGCGTGGCCTGCTCCTCCCAGACAGCAACCTGCCCTCCTGGAGACTCACCTGATGATGTAGGAGGACTGCATTGCGGTGAGGAAAGCCAGTGGTAAGCCAAATCCAAAGTAGTAGGGCCAGTTTCTCTCAATGTTGGATAACCGTTGGTGCATTTCGATTCCTGGTGAGAACAAAACCCCAAAGAAACCCGCCGAGATGGCACAGTGGGGAAAGACCTTCACTATGCCTCAGTCCATGTCAAAATAAAGGAAAACATTAAACAGAACAGGAGGCATTTACTCCCTAGCCTACTTCAAAGAACATGGGAATACTTTAGATTGCTGTCCCAAAGACCAAGCGAGCAGAGAGAAAACAAACCCATGCAGTAGCATCAGGATGAAGAAGAGCAACAGCAGCTCCTGTCAGCTGCTGCAGAACTCACTGCTCACTTCTCTGACACACATACAGCCCTGTGGGCTGCACCCATGTCCTGCTATCAGCCCATGCAGACTGTCCCCCTGGTACACAGGCAAACATGGACCGTGTGTGGCAGGCAGCCCAGGGGCTGCAGGAGGCAGCACTCACCTTTGTTAAACCAGCGGTACTCAAAACAGTAGAGAGAATAGAGCAGTGACATGTGCAGCAGGCTGATCAGCTGGCCGATGAGATCGATGGGGAAAAGGCTCACTATCATCCCCTGGGGAAGAACAGAGCAGGTGAGGGAGGGCAGTTCAGGACTGGGAGCAAACACCTGCCCCGTGCTGTTGTGTCAGGACACTTGTGTGAGCTCACCTGGATGAGGAACAGTGCCTGCAGCAGGAGGTTGAACAACATGTCGGCAATGATTTTACTGACGCTGGGAAACGGGTGCGGCTTCCTGCCAGAAACTTCAAATGCCAGATCTGCAATGTCCTGCACGTGAGGAAAGGGGAAGACAGATGGTTCACCCAACAGAGCTGAGCTGCGGGCACCCAACCTAGCCCCGTTTCAGGACGGGATCTCAGATTTTCTAATGCTGGAAGTTTGCCCCACACCCTCGCAGGTGTGCCAGGAAGAACGCCCAGCCTGTGCCACTTCTGGGTTTGACGTGCTGTGCTTTATCTGGACCCAAAATGCCACCCCCATATCATCACCAGGAGGGGCTGCAGAGCGTCCCACACATTTCAACACGGAAATTCCCATGAGAGTCCACGCTCCTGTCACCTACCTGAAACCAGATGGCATTGACGACCTTACTGAGCACAAACAGGGGAAGGACCCAGAGGGCACTGAAAATGGAGGTGAGAATAAACTCCAGCCAAGACCAGACATCGCCGTGTAAGGAAGGGTCACCTTTGACAGATGGGCAGAAAGCAGAGCATCAGGAACCTCCTCATTTCACATCCCAAACCCCACAGGTCCATGCTCAGCCTTCCTGTCACAGTGAAATCCTGACTGCAGTGTTGAAGCATTCCTTCCTTCCAGGCACAATTCCACCCACTTGCTCTCCATTTTTTTGCAAAAATATTTTGTATCTATTGACAACTGTGGGTATTCAGTAGCGAAGCACACGGGCTAGATGCTAACATAAGAAGAGTCCAAAGGCTTGCCCACCCTTCCAGACTGTTGGCAGGATTACCCATCTGTCTGATTCTCTACTCAACAATTAATCACAGCCTTGCCTTAGTACTCAGTGCCCCCTAATACACAGAGAGAAAAGAACTTACCAATGATCTGTGCTGTGACTGACTGAAGTACGGGTATAAACACTCGGTAAAACAAGAAGAGACTGAGCTACAGGGAAAGAGAAACAGGAAAAAATCACAGTGAGGCCTTGTACAATCACTTCTTGTGCTCTATTCTGCCACCTGGCGTGGTGAAATCCCAGCACATCCAATAAATCTCCAGCATAAGCCCCTCTAAGGGTACCATGGCCCCTTCTGATGCCACCACAGCCCCAAAGCCACAGCATGAGGTTATCAGACAGCTCCCTGTTTCACATCTAAATAGCTCAGTCTCAAATGAAACAGTAATGTGCACACATCGAGACAGCAAAGGCTGTAACTACTGCTCTGAAGGCAGGCCCTCCACCTGCTCCATGCACACCGTTATGAGGGCATCAATCCATCCACACAGAACCAAGGATCTCTGCTCTAAATACAGCCAACATCTGAGATTGAGCACTCTCCTTTTAACATTTCCACACTGACTCCTCATACTCTGCCACAGTCTAATGGGAAAATGAAGTTGGTGATTTAGGAGATTGCAAAGCATCTGCTCCATTAAAAAGCAGTCTAATTAAACCTATTCACAGTCGTGGTAAGGTCAGAGCTGGGGCAATGCCTTGAGATATCAATATTCAATTTGGTAAAACAATATCCCGGACTGCAACAGAGCAGGATTTGAATATTCAGGCAGAGAGCAGCCTCAAAGACCTGGAAAATCAGCAGCTTTTAATGTGAAGAGTTCTCACGTGAGTCTATCACTTCAGCCCTGTATCACGTCCTTTTAAATCTAGTACTGGGACTGGGAAACGTAAGGATTGCCCTCAGTTCGTAGAGCCTTCCAGCTGTGGGCAGCCAAGCCCTGCTGAAAGCCCATGAGCATGGCAGCACGTCACTGGTTTTCACAGTGTTTTAACACAAAAATACCCCAAATATCCACTTACCCAGAATACACCTCCATTCCAGGCACAACACTGAAATATCCGGCTCACTATCCGGGGTTCACTGGAAAGCAACAGGACAGATGTGTGTGAGAAACACTTAGCTCCTGAGTGTGGACAAACAGCAGTGTTCCAGCCTCATGGACACTGCTGCAACACCTCAGTAAGTTTCTAAGACAACCAACCAAACGCCAGTAGCACTGCTGATGTTATCTGAACACTGGAACTGTGCAAGAAATCCCAGCACAGACACACAGCAGGTCTCAGCCATCATCCTCAGACAAGGTCAAACTACCACCAAATAAGGCAAAATAATGTGCAAGTATGTCCTGAAAGGCATATTCCCAACCAAACATCACCGCATTAAATGCCAGCCCAACAGCAATTAGGAGAGCTGAGCAATGCTTCTGTGTGGTTTGGGAGTCAGGCACAAGAATAGATGCTGGTTTGCTCCCACATGGATGTAATTCAGGCATTCCCAGCCCTAGTGGATGTAACTGATATAGATGGCTGCAGAGCACTGCAAGGCTGTGGAAAAAATATCCTTCATCTGCCCCAAATGCGTAACTTGGATTTGAGATGCATGCTCTGAGCTGAATGCTGCTTCTTCCCGACCCCATGGGCACCACTGGCAGCAGCCATCTTTAAACACAGAGGGAAAAAGCAAACTCTCTGAGAGGAAAGCAGGCACCCATGATTATTCCAAAATGCCTCCATATTGAAAAAAACAACATCCTGATTTCCTCTCGCATCATAAAAGGTCCACAGCTTCCCTACAGAGCACAAAACGGTACTCCTGTTGCAGCTCTCATCCCTGCTGGCTCTGCACGTGAGCACAATTGGGTTTATAAACTGTGTTTCTGCTGCAGACCACTTGCAAACGAAGTCAGAAGATCAGCTTGTAACGACACCCAGGCTCTGTCCCAGCTTCACAGAGGTCTTCACAAGTGCAGGCAAAAGTAGTGGCTTTATTTCATCAACCCCACTTACCTCAGCTGTCCTTTTAGCTGTGGTACAATGGATATTTAAGAGGAAAAAAGCTCAAGCACTGCCAAAACACTATGACTTGCAGAGGTTTTGCAATTCATTGGGCTCTTCAAAGCTCAGCACAGAGCTCTCCCTCTGCTTACCCTCAACAGACTAAAAAGACAAGCAAATTACCTGACTTGTGACTCATAACACTCCACACTCACCTCTCCTGCTTCTTCTCTTCCATGTGAAACCTCCGCTGGGCATATGTGCTGTTTGCTCTCCTCCGCCTCTGCTCTTCCCTTTTCTGCTGGATGCGGGCATCCAGCTTGGAGATGGTGCAAATGCCCCAGATGGAGTCCTTGATTCCCTGCAGACGTGAGGACAGCACATGAGCCATGCCAGCCCTGAGCAGGGAGGAGTGGGACGTCACAGAAAGGGACATAAATGTGTACCAAGCAGATGCACGGGGCTGCAGATTTGGATGCTGCTTTCCCAGCATCTGAGAAGCACTGCCAGCCTAGCATAATTAACAGAGCTCATTACAGGATGGAGAGAGAGGCTATGGCACAAGGAAGGAGACAAAAGCAGTCCCAGGACAGCAGTGCTGTAACACATCGAGATACAGCAACCCAGAAACGAAGCTTTCCTCTCCAAGAAATGTTAGCAGTGCTCAGAAGGAGCAGGAGAAACTGACCAAACCCCATCTTCAACACAGCTGTGTGTTATGCCAGCTGTTCCTGCAGACCACTTTCTGCATTTTCATTCTTCCAAGGAGTGAATGTAACCTCCCCCAGGTGCCTTGGTAGCACGAGGGTGGGTTTGCAGCAGCACTGCCCTTACTCACCCCACACTCCCAGCTGGAAGGCAAAGCCAGGGCTGAGATTTGGATCAGTAACACTGCTTTCCACGGCCTGGTGACCTAAATCACCACACGTTCCAGCACCTTTAGGAACAGCACTGGAAAGCTTTTTTGTTTTTCCCCTTCTTTTAAAAAAAGGTGCGATGTCTCATGAATCTCCTCTATTTATAACCCTGGCAAAAGCCACGGAGATCTCTCACAGCCCATTTCTTCTGTCTGGCACAATGCACTTCTTCCCCTGCCAGCATTTCCAAGGCCAACGAAATGTAATTATACGGAATACTCAGAACGTGCAAAGTCCGCGTGGCCTCACTGTACGAGCCTGATGCTGATTCCTCCACAAATAAAACCATCTGTCCTTCTCTCAGAAACACTCTCACACCAGCCACATCCGTGCAAGCCTCCAGGGAGTGCCTGGAACCACTTCCAATGCCATTTCTTTCTTCTAATGACAGATGTGCTGCAGCTGGCCTGGGTGGCTGTGTGCAGCCCTACTGCTGCAGCTCTGGCTGAGCTCAGCGCTGGAGGTTTGAGATCACAAGGGCAGGTCAGACAGCCCAGGAAACAACGCTGCCCCGCTCCGCCCTGACCCAACAGCACACATTTTGGTGTGTCTGACAAACAGCTCAAGCTGCTGCTCGTACTGAGGAGCGGCAATTAATGACACGCTGCTCTAACCACCTCTTACGGATGGCATGAGAGCATCACCACTGACACAGGTCCTTCTGCTCCGGGCTGTGCCCAGGGCACCGCACACCTTTGCTCTCATGAACAAGCCTCCAAAAACAAGCTGTGCGTTCGTGTCGTGCCACAGGTGTTCTCAAACTGACATCAGCACCCCGGCTGCACACAGAGCCCTGTCACCTGGACGCTGCCAGGCTCACGAGGGGCACTGCCCAAAGGGATCCGTTATGGGATCACGGGACACGTCTCACAGCGGGGATGGCACGGACCGTTCCCGGGACGCGGAGCAGCGCTCCCACGGAGCTGAAAGCGACTCTTCGTTCTTCCCGCAGCGTTTTCCAGCACCGCTCTGAAGAGCAAACACACCCAGAGCCCGTTCCCGTGGGATCCGCGCCCACGGAGCGCGCGGCGCGGACTCACCCTGCCGAGGTCGTGCAGGAAGGCTCTCACGCTGTCCGCCATGCCGCCGCCAGCATCGCCTCGGCGCTACCGACTGCGGGGAGCGGGGGGGGGCCGCGGCCGGGCCGCTCTCATCATGGGCGGGTGGGAATCGGATGCAGCCTGCGGATGGACACAGCACAGCGGCGCGGCGGTCACAGCCGGATCGCCGCCGTTTATCCCCCCCCTCCCTTTCCGCCGTCCCGGGGCCGCGCCCGGCGCGCACTCACCGCCCGGGCCGGGGCCGCGCACGGCGGCACGCACACACCCGGCTCCCGCCGCCCCGACCGCCGCGCTCCGCGGACCGCGCATGCGCCGCGCGCAGGCGCGCACACATACAGCCGGCCCGGCGCGTGCGCGGTGCGACGCAGCGCCCGTCGGGTGCGGCACCGGCAGCGAATGGAGCACCGGGAATGGGGGCACCGCGACGGGGGAGCAGCGCCGGGGATGGGTGCAGTGCCGGGGATGCAGTGCTGGGGATGGGTGCAGTGCTGGGGATGCAGCGCTGGGGATGGGTGCAGCGCTGGGGATGCAGTGCCGGGGTACCGGGGCACCATGATGCGTTGGGGACGCTATGCACTGTATGATGCCGTGCAGATGGAGCTCCAGCAGAAACACCCTTTCACTCGCAGACACTGCCATCGTCCAACCCTTTATTTCCCCGCTCACACGATGGCCGCCTCCAGCAGGGGCTCGCTGCCCCACAGCCGGCCCGGTGCCAGCCTGCTCACGTCGATGCTGCTGGAGCCGTGCAGCAGCAGCTCGGCAGCCGCCTTCCCGGCAGCGGGGGCCTGCTGCAGGCCGTGCCCGCTGAACCCCCCCAGCACGAAGACGTTCTGCAGCTGGGGGTGCGGGCCCAGCACCCCGTTCTGGTCGAAGGTGTTGTAGTCGTAGTAGCCGGCCCATGCGCTCTTCACCTGCTCGGCGTTGCAGGGATGCGTTACGGCAGCGGGGAGCCCCGATGTGGGGGACGGAGGTCGGAGGGCAGCGTACCTTCAGGGACTGGAAGGCGGGCACGCGGTGTGCCAGCCGCGGCCACACCTCCTCCTGGAAGAAGTCGTGGTCCACCTCCAGGTTCCCCGTGTCCGGCTCTCGGCCCTGCACAGTGACAGATGATGACCATCGGGGGCACCACGGGGGTCCCCACCGCACTGTGACCCCTGGGGGACGCACCTCGGGTGGGCTCATGCTCCCTAGATAATTGCCAGCAATGCCTTCACGGCGGAAATAGGCTCCTGAAGTGTCGATGAGGAACGGTGTCTCCAGGCCCGGCCCATCAGGGCAGTGCCAGACATACACGTACCTGTGGGGACACCGCCGTGTCCCACCCCACGACACGGAAACATGCTTTGGAGCAAAAAGTGCCCAAACTGGGGCTCAGCGTGCCCAAAGTTGGTCCCAGCCCTGACCTCTTGCGGGGCTCTATGGGGAGGGGGCTCAAAGCGAGGCTGCCCCGCAGCCTGGCCGTGGCTGAGTCCAGCAGCTTCCCGGTCCAGGCACCGGCAGCGGCCACCACAACGGCACAGGAGACGGGCTGCTTCTCCAGGCTGTCGGGAAGACGCACCTGGGACATTGAGGACACTGGGTTGGGGGTGGGTTCCCAAGTGGTACTGCAACACGGTGACAGCAGGACACGGTGGCATTGGGGCACACTCACGTTAACGTATTTCACACGTGCGAAGCCCTGCGCCATGCCTGGTGTGTTGTCCGCCGTGTCCATGACAAAAGCTGGAAGTTGTAGGGTGGGTGAGGTTGTCCCGGTGCCCGCGGTGGTGGTGTCACTGTGCCCAGGACTCACATGTCACCTCCCCGACGCAGCTGTACACTCCCAGGGACGTGGCTTTCCTCCGGAAGGCGTTGAGGAGGGACCAAGGGTCAAACCAGCCCTCGTTCTCCAGCCCTGTGGAGACACACACAGTGACACGCATGGCGACACACAGGGACAGTGATGTCCCCTCTAACAGCACATCCCCTACCGTAGGATGCCGCAGCCACATCCTCCGTGTTTATCCACGGGAACTTGGCCTTCAGCTGAGCAGGGGACAGCAGGACCACCTTGGCACCCTCCTCCCTGGAGACAAACAGTGTCACCGAGGAGAGGTGACCCCAGTGTCCCTTTTAAGAGGGGTCTGGGGTGGCCACATCACCTCTGCAGCTTGACGCCAGCCTCCAGGGTGGCAGCACCACGCTCGGATGCCAAGAAGAGGTACCCCGAGGGCTGGAACTGAAGGTCGATGGGGGGCTCATTGGGCACCCACAGGTGCTCCTGAGGGGGAACAGCACGGCAAGGAGAGGGTGAGAATGAGACTCCTCAGTGGGACCCCCTCCCCACGGTGCTGCCATCCCCCAAACTCACATTGATAGTACGGAGAAAGGTGGCAGAGTGCAGGGACAGGCGGATGTTTTCAGGCAGGGAGAACTGCTGCCGGATGCCCCCTGCCGACAGCACAGTGGAAGCCTGGGAATACTACGGAGGGGGTGCAAAGGGGTGACAAGGGGTAGTGTGCCTCTCCCCCCCCCCCCCAATCCCCCATCTCCAGGGTCTCACCGTGGGGTCCCGTTCCACCACCACCACCCGCATGCCATGCCGCCTGTTCTCCAGGGTCTTCAGCCAGTAGGCAAACGACCAGCCCAGCACGCCCCCCCCCGCCACCACCACATCTGCTTGCTCTGGGGGTGGGGGGCTGTGCTGGAGGGGACGCAGTGGGTCCCAGGCCCCCTCCGATTCCGGCAGCTGCCCCTTCAGGGTCTGCCCCAGGCGGGACAGCCTCGGGCCCAGCTCTGCAGGAACAGAGGGGGATGCAGCGGGGAGACCCCCCCAGCCCCACTTATAACACATCCCAGGGCGCTCTGAGCACCGTCAGTGCCCCTCCCAAGAGCTCTCCCCACCCATCGAGGTGTCCCGGACCCCCCCAGGGCTCCCACCTCCCCTCCCCTTCCATTCCCACCCCACGTGGATCCCCTCGGAACCCCCACGACCCCATTCTCTATGTACCCCCTGTGCTCCTCCCATCGCGTGCCCCTTACCGCCCCCCCATCCCCTTTTCCCACCCATGACACCCACACCCCCGCCCCCCCCCGCTGCCCCCCGGTACCCTCCCCGGTGCCCGTGCCCCCACAGCCCCCGCTCTCACCGCGGAAGAAGTCGGAGTGCCGCGGTGCCGCGGTGCGCAGGGCTCGGCGCGCGTTCTCCCCCCCAGCCCTATTCCCGGGGCCCCCCAGGCGCGCACACAAGGCGCGCCCCCGCGGCCCCGCGCGCAGCATGCCGCCCCGCGCCCGCGCCCCAGGCCCCGCCCCCCGCCCTTCGCCCTTCGCCTTTGGCCCCGCCCCCGCGCCCCGTCTCGCCTCACCATTGGACAGACGCTTGCCGGCCTAACAGCCAATGGGAAGCCTCGTAGCTTGCGCGGCGCCTTCCGGCGGAAGCGCTTGGCGGAGCGTGACGTGTGCGCGCAGCGCGGCCCCGCGGCGCCATGCTGGACTTCTTCACCATCTTCAGCAAGGGCGGGCTCGTGCTCTGGTGCTTCCAGGGCGTGCGCGGGCCCGCCGCCACCGCCCCCGTTAACGCCCTCATCCGCTCCGTGCTTCTGCAGGTCCGGGCGGGGGGGGGCGGGGGGCTGCGGGGGGAGGGGAGGGGACGGGACGGGACGAGTGGGGGAGAGTGGGGGAGGGGCGGTCGTGTTGGGCGCTGAGGGCCGCATCTGCTGCAGCGCTCCGTCGTGGGGCGGTTTCAGGCTGAGGGGGGGGGGGGTCACGCTGCTGCTGTGCCCGTTTCCCCCGCCCCGGAGTGATGGGTCCCTTCCGTAGGAGCGAGGCGGCAACAACTCGTTCACCCATGAAGCCCTCACGCTCAAGTACAAGCTGGACAACCAGTTTGAGCTGGTGTTTGTGGTAAGTGGAGCCTCGCGGGCTGCCCTTGTCATTGGGTGCTTTGTTCCTGTGGCTGACTGTCGTGCTGTGTCTGAGGGACCCTCAGAAGGGGCGTGCTGAGGTTCAGAAGAGGGAGAGGGTGCTCGGGGAGGTTTGTGGCTTTGGTCAGAAGCTCCAGGAAGGCACAGATGCTGTGTGCTGCCCTCCTGTGGGGCTGAGGCTTTCCCCTGACTTACTAGAGTCTCACAAAAACCAGGGCTTAGCTCAGTGCTGGGTGGTGCAAAAGGCAGAGCAGTGCTGAACTGGGCTGGGAGTGGGGCAGCTGGGGCTGGGCACGCAGAGCTGCCACGGGGAGAGCTTGGGAACAGCAGCACATGGGGTGCGAGCAGCTGAAAGCTGCCTTGTTTGGCCAGGAGTGTTCCTGCACACACAGTGCTGGAGAGTCATCACCTCAGAGCATCCTGAGCTTCATGCATATGCTGTGCTTTGTTTCTCTGCCTGGGTTGGTGTCTTGCTCTGGGTTGTTGTGGGGGTTTGGAATGCTCTTTGTTCTCGGTGGGCTTTCCCAGGGCTGTAGGGTTCTGTGTTGTATGAGGATGGGGTTTTGTGGGCGGGCTGTGGCTGCTCCTTCAGTTGTGTGCTGCTGTGGATTGTGCTGGTTTATTTTAGTCGGCAGTGATAGGATTAAGACTCCAGCTTTGAAGGCGGAGTGGAAATAACACAGACTGTTACATTCTGAGAGAACCTCATCAGGGATGAGAAGTCCATGTCTGGATTTATTAAAGAAAAAAATAGCCAAAAATGCTCAATCTTTTCAGCTTAGGAGAGCTGTGGTGCTGTTCCCCTTGAGCTCTCTGTACCTTATCTCAGTGACTTAGAATCAATGCTTTAATTTCCCTCTGCACTTCGTTGCAGGTGGGATTTCAGAAGATCCTGACTCTAACCTACGTTGACAAGTTGATAGACGACGTTCACAGGGAGTTCAGAGACAAATACCGCAATGAGTTCCAGCAGAAGGGTGCTCTGGGTATCCTAAATGGCACCTTTGATTTTAAGGATGATTTTCTGCGCCTCCTGCGGTGAGGAGCTGCCCAGAGCTCAGAGCTGTGTCTGAGCATGGGTGGCTCTGCTCTTCACTTGTGCTGTGTGATATAGCAAATGTGGCTGTAGTAGCCAAAACCTGATAAAAAAAGGCCTGTGGGGAGGGCTGAGCTGTTTAATGCTGCTTCTTTCTGGAGCAGAAAGAGGTGTGGGGCTGTGGGGGGCACAGGGCTGTGGTTTGGGCTCATGGGCGCTGTCCCACAGGGAAGCAGAGGAGAGCAGTAAGGTCCGAGCTCCCACCGTGATGAAGACATTTGAGCAGTCTGTGAAGTCTCAGAAGACTGTCAAGTGTATGATAGAGACCAGAGGGGAGAAACCAAAGGAGAAAGTCAAGAACAAGAAGAACAAAGGTTCTAAAAAGGAAGGTGAGTTGAAGCGAGACGTGGTGTGACTGTGGGAGGGGTGTAAATAGTCCAGAGTGGTGAAACGTGGCCCTGCCTGTGCTTTCCTAATCGTTCCACAGCACCTGGATGTTGTGCAGGGTGCCTGGGCTGCCTGCAGCAGTGGAACAGGATCCCTTGGGCCTGACCCTGCTATAAGGAGAGGGCTCCAAGCTGTCTCCTTTGGAAAACAATGTGAAACTGCTGCTGATGCCATAAGTTGGTGTGTCAGCTCTTTCACTGTGGGGACCATGGCTGGGAGCAGGTTGAGGAGGGCTGCTGCTATGGGAGCAGCCCTTCTGCTGGGACAGTGACAGGCAAAGGTTCCATTGTAATATGGCTTCTGAGCGTGCATTCTTTGTTCTGAGATGGGATTGACAAAGATGTGTGGGGAGAGCTGGTTCATAAACTGCTCATCTTGGGAAAATGGGATCCCAAAGGATCAGCCTTTGGGCTGAAATGAGATACTCACATGTCCTGAGGCTTCCAGAATCTCAGAGGTGAGCCTGGGGTGGATCTCTGTCTCTCTCATGTGCAGTCAGTGCAGTGCTGGCTCTCTTTGCTAGTTCTGCAGGGCTGAGCTTGTGCTGGGGCTCTTTCCTTCAGGGAATGAAGCTGTTACAGCCGCCAGTAAAGCAGCCCCAGGTGAAAAGCAGTCCTCGTCAGCTGGGGACAGGGAGGAACTGACCAAGGATGAAATACTGCAGAAGAATCGGGAGGAATTCTTCAGGAGACACATGAAAGCAGGGGAGAAGTCCAGGTGGGTACCAGGGGCATGGCCAGGTTGTGGTGAGTCCACGTGTGCTGCAGCCCAGCTCTTGCTGGGGTGTGCAGAAAGGAGGCCCTATGCCATCCCTGCATGATGCCTGAGCTGCTCTTTCCTTCTGTGCCCCTGGAAGTCATCCTGTTAATCGGCAGACTGTGCTCAGAGTACAGTGTGGTGTCCAAAGTTCAGACCTCATGTGTGGGTCCAGACCTCTTTTTTTGGGAGGGAGCTTTTGCCACTGTGAGTAAAGGGTGAGCTGATACCTGGCTTGGGTTAAGGCAGCCCACGTTGAGCCTGAGGCAGGACTAAAGTTCAGAAAGATAAACTCTGTGGGGATTTGGCATCGGTCAGTTTGAGCCTGGATTTTTGCCTTTTTTGATACCTGGACTTTGAATTTACCAAGCCTCTAAGGAGGGGTTTGCTCATACTTCACTCAGCTGAACAAAATGTCTGTGGTCTTCATTTCAGCAAGTCTCCAAAGCCTGATGCTCAGAAGGAGAAGGGGAAGAAGCCCCGAGTATGGGATCTGGGGAACTCTAACGCCAAAGTACTCGATTACAGTAACTCCACTACCAACGGGAGCTCAGAGGCCTCTCCCATGGAGGAATTCGACCCTGATCTGGTAAGGAGAAGACAGGTCATGATGTCTGCCTTGCTGCATTGTTCTGGAGTCACCCGGGCATCACGAACGCAGCCTGGTCTCCAAGGCTGGCTGGGAAAGTGCTAGAAGAGGGGATCAGAGCTCGCAGCCTTCTGTGACTGCCTAGAGAATGTTTTCTTCTGCTGTGACAGCTGCAGACAGCGCCAGATTTGCATGCACATTGGATCAAATAACTGCGCCCTTCTGGCAAAGATCTGTAGAGCTGCCTCTGCTGACTGTAACTGATGCTGTTCCCGGTGGCAGTGAAAGCAAGCCAGGAAAACGAAGCTAAGCAGTTGCTGCTTTCATCTTGCAGGCCCTTAGGGATCGAAATCGGGAGCCTGGCCGCCTCTATGACCTTGAATATGAGAGTGATGAAGAAGCTGAGGAGGAGAAGATTATTCAGAACACTTCGAAACCCAGGTAGAGGCTCCCGAGGCCCTGATGGCTTCATGATTTCTGTCCCATTATTCATTTTCCAGACTAACCAGTAGTGCAGCGAATACAAACAGTCTGTTTGTCAGCTGTGACAGGCTCTCGTGTCTCCCTGCTGCTGCCTGTTGCACGCACTGTGCAGTTCTCACCTGAGGTAATTCTTCTGCTTGTGTGCAGCACAAAGAAAGGTGGCCTTGGAGGCATGTTTGGCATGCTGAAAGGCCTGGTGGGCTCCAAGAGCTTGACAAGACAGGACATGGACCCAGTCCTGGAGAAGATGAAAGATCACTTGATTGGTATGTGCGGGTCTGGTGTAATCCAGAGGGGATCCTTCCCTTGAGGCACCGAGCTCCCAGGGCATGGTGTGACCTGTGCCACCATTCTGCCCTGCTAACCCTGCTCTCTTCTCTCTCACCCAAAGCAAAAAACGTGGCAGCTGAAATTGCAGTCCAGCTCTGTGAATCAGTGGCAAAGAAACTGGAAGGGAAAGTGATGGGAACGTTCACCAGTAAGTGGTTGTGCCACACCTTTGTTGTTTCTCACTGTGCTGGCCTGAGCCCCCGCTCCTGTGACCTGAAGCTGTGATAACCAGCTGCTTTCTGACCTCCTCCTCGCGTTGGTGCTGGGGCTCAGGGCTTTCCTTTACCCCCTCTTCCCCAGCGGTGACCTCAACAGTGAAGCAGGCCCTGCAGGAGGCGTTGGTGCAGATCCTGCAGCCGCAGCGCCGCGTGGATGTCCTGCGGGACGTCCTGGATGCGCAGCGGCACCGCCGCCCCTACGTGGTCACATTCTGCGGCGTCAACGGCGTTGGGAAGTCCACCAACCTGGCCAAGGTATTGCGGGGTGCGGGCAGCCCCGGGGCAGGGCCATGCTGGGCAGTGGCTGCTAACGAGGCTGTCCCGTTGCTGGCTGCAGATCTCGTTCTGGCTCATTGAGAACGGGTTCAGCGTGCTCATCGCCGCCTGCGACACCTTCCGTGCCGGGGCCGTGGAGCAGCTCCGCACTCACACGCGGCGCCTCAACGCTCTGCACCCCCCGGAGAGCCACGGCGGGCGGACCATGGTGCAGCTGTACGAGAAGGGCTACGGGAAGGATGCTGCTGGGATCGCCATGGAGGCCATCGCCTACGGTAGGCAGAGCTGCTGCCAGGAGGGGCTGACCCGCGGCCTTCCTCCTGCTCATGCTTCCTCTTCATCTTCCCCAGCCCGTAACCAGGGCTTCGACGTGGTGCTGGTGGACACGGCGGGCCGCATGCAGGACAATGCCCCCCTGATGACAGCTCTGGCAAAACTCATTGCGGTCAACGCTCCCGACCTGGTGCTCTTCGTTGGGGAAGCTCTGGTGGGAAATGAGGCCGTGGATCAGCTGGTGAGCAGCGGGAGGGGCAGCTGGGGGGAGGTGTGCGGGTGTTACGGGGCGTGTTGTGGACACTGTCAGCATCACATCCTCAGTTCTTGAGCGTGTTCTCTTCCTCAGGTGAAGTTCAACAAGGCCCTGGCTGACCACTCCATGGCCCAGACACCGCGGCTCATCGATGGCATTGTGCTCACCAAGTTTGACACCATCGATGACAAGGTAAGCTCCGTGCTGTCTCCTGCCTTAACCCTGCACTGAGCAGGGAGGGAGCGAGGCCTGTTTCAGTGGCTCACTCACGACTTCTAGGGGCTGTCGTCTGTGTTTAAATGCTCTCCAGTCACAGAGACAAAACGAAGCAGGCTGATTTCTGTCCTTGCAGAAAAGTGGCTGTGTGAGGTGTCCCAGTTCTTTGGCAGTGTTGTGCTGGGGGATGTGGAATTGGGACTGCATGGATCTGGAAAACACGAGGCTGAATGTTTGTGCTCCCCTGGGGAGCACATGCACGTGCAGGGAAGTGCCCTGATCAGGCATTAAATGCCATGCAGAGTAACGTGGCTTTAAATCAGGGTGAGCCTGCTTATGCAGCGTAGGGAATGAAGTGTGGGGAAGGTGGATTCCTGGCGGGAGGGGACCTGTGGCTGCAGGTGGCAGTGCCACGTGGCACAGCAGGCTGTGCAGCGGGAGCTGTGAGGTTTTGGAGGCCCTGCTAATGGTGCTCGTCCCTCGGCAGGTCGGCGCTGCCATCTCCATGACCTACATCACGAGCAAGCCCATTGTTTTTGTTGGTACTGGACAAACCTACTGTGATCTGCGTAGCCTTAACGCCAAGGCTGTGGTCGCAGCGCTCATGAAGGCCTAAAAGCAAGTATTGCACCAAATTGCTGTTTGCAGATGTCTCAGAAGAACATGCTTCACCCTGTGACTGATTATAGTCTTTCCAGTGTAGTGCAGAACAGAATGAAGGGATGCGGGTGCAAGGGCTGTGCTCCCCCGCCCACCTGAATGCTCGCTGCTGTGCTCTTCCAGCACTGCATGAGTATAAAAGCAGGAAGGAAGGTGTTGCCCCATCACCTCGTGCTCATTCCAGTTAGGTCTGTGCTCTCCTGCCGTATTTATTGACCACAGTGTATTTGCAGATGAAAGCTCTCTTCTCTTCTTGGAGCATTCCTTCCCCATCAGCCGTGGGGCTTCACAGAGTCCAGCCCTGCCCCTGCATCCCTTCGTTCTGTTCAGTAACTCGGCCTTCCTCCCGCAGAGGCTGACGTTGAGCTTTGTATTGTTCATGCTATATCTGAGTGGCAGTGTGAGGAGCTGCTCCCTGTGCTCCCGCAGCCCTGCCAGGGACAGCTGCTGCTCGGTGACAGCCTCAGAGCACCCGAGCGTTCCTGGCGCTGCTCACCAAAGTCGATAAACCAAAAATTGCTGGGCAAGCAGCAGCTCGTGGGGAGATGCTGAACTGCCTTACGAGGCCCTTCTGTTGGCAGCGGGGTGCTGCTGCAGGGCACCCAGAACTGCAGCAGCGTGCTCTGCTACTGCTGATGTTCCTGCAGCCCGGGGCACTGTGCCCTGGGGCTCTCCTTTGTGCTGCTGTGCGACATCTGCTGCCTCAAACACGGAAAAAAGGAAGGAATCCTGAAGCCAGCGGTGGCTGCTTGCTGCTTCCCTGTGCCCGCCCTCCCCCCTTAGAGTGCCTCTTGATCCTGGTCTGAAGTGCTGCATTGAATAATACAAAACTCGACGATGTCCTGTAGCTCCGTACTGCGATGTGCTCTAGTGCAATAAATCGAATGCCGTCTGCTAAGAGACATAATTTATATAAATAAAGATCCTAATTTGTTTTCTGTGTACAGCTAGCTTGCCTTCAGCCCAGGCCCCCTTCCTCCTGCAGGGGAGGCAGTGTGGGGCTGTGCCTCAAACCAGACAGCAGCAGAAGGCATAACAGAACCAAACGGACCTTTAATAGGAGCTTCAGCATACAAAATGCTGTACAGTACAAAGGAAGGGCTGTAAAACTAGAGCTTCGAGTAAAAAACCACACTGCTGGAGATCCATGCTGAAGTGAAAGTACAAAAGCGTTCAGGATGAAATCAGAGGGCACTGCAGCTGGGGCAGGGAGAGCCCACGGCCACGTCTGTGATGGAGGACACGGACATCAGGCAGCAGTGTGAGGGGCCTCCACCCCAAGAGCTCCGAGCTGGGGCCAGCTCTGCAGTCACGCTGTGCAGGATGAGGTGGCAGTGGCCTCAGTGCTGCCGCCCCAGCTCTCACTGCTGCAGAGGAAGCTCTCACTCTGTGCTCGGAGGACCTTTACCTGTTATCTCAGCGCGGGGCACAGCACAGCGGCACTGTTCAGCTGTTGTCCCTCCTTGGGCAGCCCTAGAACAGAGCAGGGCAGCGCTTCAGCACTCAGTGTTCCTGCAGGGATGCCCTGCCTGGGTCTCACCTCATGCCAACACCAGCGAGGCTCTGCCTCTATCATTAATAAGCCCCAAATCCGACTACAACTGCAGAAAATTGGGGGGGGAAAGTACAGGACAGAGAGAAGGGGGCAGCAATGCTGTGCTGCACTGCAGAGAAGGCAGTGGCAAAGGGGCAGCTGCAGCTGTACCTGCTCGGCCCCGCGTGGCGATCTCGCTCGCCAGCCTGCTGAAGTACTCAGGCAGCTCTGCGTACTCATCTCCGTAGGAAATCACTTTAATCCCCTTGTCCAGCATGTTCTCACGGAGCTTCCTGAACTCGTCCACGTCTCCTCTGCGCACGAGCATGAAGTGCTCCAGGTCTGACTTGTGCTTCTCAGCTTCCAGAAACAGGGCCTGAAACGTGGTGTCGTCCACAGTCCAACCGCAGCCCAGGAACAGGAACGACTTGTTCTCATACAGCTTCTGGATCTCTCGCTTTAAGAGAACAAAGGAAAGGTGTTCTCAGTGAGAGCAGCATTATTTCAGAAGGAATTCGGCTCCTGCTTCGTGAGACCCTCAAGCAGTGCCAGCACTCGGTGCTGAGGTGCGGTGCTCCTGCAGGACGGCTGCCTGGAGACAGCCATGAAACCAGAAATGGGATATTCACACACACACAGGTTTCAAAACAGGCCACCTCAGGTCAGTGAACACGTGTCTTGAGCAGCAAGCACCAGCCCAGCTCAGGGCAGCCTGGAAACAGGTTTTGGTTTCGAGCAGCAGCGCACACAGCCTCACCATGACCTCGGTGTTGCGCAGCACGGTCTGGTATCCAGCTGGGTGCAGCACGATGCCGCTCGGGTTGGTGTACACGCCGTGGATGTGCAGCACACTGAGCTTCCTCTTTCCCTGTGCCCACTCCAACACCTGCCAAAAAAAACAACAGAGCCCGTGAGTGCTTTTCCAGCCCAGCTCCCACTGAGGGAGCTCAGCAGCTGACCTTGTGTCAGGAATGCACCTCCAGGCTCTGTTTACTCCTACAGACCACAGCTCATTTGAGCTGGCAATAATCAGAACGGTTATTTGGATTCCTCTAAATGCCTCCAGCCACAGAGATTAAGAGGTCACGCAGGAAATGCAAAGCTCAGAAACGGGTCAGAATGGGAAGAAACACATCACAGCACCCACAAACAGAGCAGCACGGTGCTTTGCACGAGTGAAACCTGCTGTGTAAAGGAGGGCAGGTGCTGCAGGGCACGGCCTGTGCTGTCTGCCACTCATCTTCTGCCGGGATGAAGCCCTGGGGCAGGCAGGCACCTAAGACAAACAGCTACAAGGCAGCACAGTGAGTGCAGCACAAAGCACTGCTCTGCATAGAGCTGCTCAGCCCATCTGGAAGGAGAGTGGAGGCAGAAGGAAGGAGAGGAAGGCACTCACTGCCCCACGCTGTCAGAGCCCGTGTGCCATCGATCTAACGTGGTGTAAATGACTGTCAGCAGCACATCCCCCTGACGTGGACACAACAGCACATCCTGCAGCTCAGCCCTGACATCAGGAACCACAGCCTTTACCTTCTTCTCATCCGTCAGGTCAAGAGACTCCAGGTGCTTCCCCCGGTGCGCTGCGTACAGTTCCAGCAGGTTGTCAAAGTTTGTGGTTAACACGAGTGCCCCGTTCTCCATCAGGTGAAGCACGGACTGGAGCAGCTGCTTCCCAGAATCCTCCATTTTAGATTCCAGGCCATCAAACACTTCATACAAACAGTCTTTGAAAAATGTGGAGCGGACATTGCTTGTGCGCTGAGAAGCAGAGAGATGGAGATCAGAGCCTGGTTCCTTTCTGTATACTTCATGCCACCTGAACACACAACAACTACCCACACATTTCTTGAGGAGAGCTCTGCAAAGCTACAGGTCCTTGCAAGGCAAACACAGCACACTTTTATCAGGTTTATTTTCAAGTCAAAGCAAGAAGAAGAGAGATCTGAAACGAGACGTTCATCAGGCATTGCTCCATCCAGACTTATTGACTCAGCTCAGCTCTGGAGCTCAGAGGTAAAGGAGTGTCACTCTCCACAACTGGACAGTGGGGTTTCCTCCTGCCCTTCGTCTGCTCCCTGGGACGCTCAGCACGGAATGGCAGCAGCTGGAGTTCAGAGCCTGAGAGCAGGAGCCACACGGCTGCTCCTGACACACACCCACCTCCAATCTGTGCCAGAACAATCACACCCAAATCGCAATCTCAGGAACGCAGCGCAGTGACTGCACGAGCTCGATCCCTGTTGGTGCAGGACCTGCTGCTCCCCTCGGGTGGATATCGGGGTGCCGACCCACCCTGCTGCGAGCACTCACCGGAGAGAGCTTCTGGATCAGGTCATGGGCAACGTGAACCAAGTTCTTGTACTCGTGGAGGCACTTCTGGAACCTTTTGCTTTCTTCATCCTCCAGAAGATCGAAGTCGATCGCGGCATCCAGGAGGGCTTGGATCAAACCCTTCCACGACTTCAGTGCAGGGACCTGGGGAGCGACGGCGGCACTGATCCCTGTTCCAATCACCAGAACAAGTTCCCGAGGCTTCTTGGTTTTCAGGCTTGGCAACAGCTTCCTGCAAGAGGAGAAAGCAGCACAGCTGGCACCACCACGCACAGAAGGACGTCCCGTGTCACAGCACACGCACATCAAAGACAGCTGAGTCCATCCAACAAACTCAGCAGCAACACTGAGCGAGCCGTTCTCTCCCCACACTGATAAATACACTTGCTTCTACTGAGCTATCCAAGGACAACCCCAGCCTTCCCACAGCTCCCTTCCGTCCCCAGGTAAAGGCCCAGTCCATTGCTAGGCTGGGACAGAACGCCTTTCTTGGGTCAGCAGCAGAAGGGACTGCTCAGGTTTTGTGCCAGGCGTGGATCTGATGAAAGAACAGTGGGAAAAGCACTGGAAGAAGTGCACTGGGGTATAATTACAGTTACCTGGGCTTTTTGGCAGGTGGCATTTCATCTTCCATTGATGTTCCCTTGCCCAGGCTCACCGTAGAAGCCATCCAGTTTCTGCAGCAGACAAACCCCCACAGGCAGTCAGCACACAGATGCAGAGCAGCCCTCAGGGTTTGTTCAGCCAGCTTCTCACGGGCAGATAACGCTCAGTTTCGTTATCTTTGTGACATCACCTCTGAGCCAAGGACCACGCTTCCTTGTTTTCGCACTTTGTACCCTGGCTGCTGTCCACATCCTTAACTTCACAGTGTGATAAGATTGGCTGCTTTGCACAAGAGCCTGGGGATGAGGCACCTCAGTGAGATCACGGTTCGGGTTGGAAGGAACCTCGGAGTCCGTGCGGTTCCACTGCCCAGCATGGGCACCTGCAGGGGTGGGATGGGGCACCTCCAGGGGTGGGATGGGGCACCTCCAGGGGTGGGATGGGGCACCTGCAGGGGTGGGATGGGGCACCTCCAGGGATGGGATGGGGCACCTCCAGGGGTGGGATGGGGCACCTCCAGGGGTGGGATGGGGCACCTGCAGGGGTGGGATGGGGCACCTCCAGGGGTGGGATGGGGCACCTCCAGGGGTGGGATGGGGCACCTCCAGGGGTGGGATGGGGCACCTCCAGGGGTGGGATGGGGCACCTGCAGGGGTGGGATGGGGCACCTCCAGGGATGGGGCACCTCCAGGGGTGGGATGGGGCACCTCCAGGCACGACAGGCACCTGCTTCACCCGCTCCAGGAGCAGCCCCGCAGTGCAATGCAGGTGACGTTAACCAGCCCCCCCCCATCGGCTCCGGGACCCCTTACCGGGACCGGAGGCGCATGTGCGAGAAGTGGCGCTGCTCTCGCGATGCTTCGCGCAGGGATATGTCAATGCTGAAGCGGACCGGCGGCAGTGGTGGGCGGGGCGGCGCCCGGGGGCGGACCCTCCGCGTGGGGGCGGCGGGGGAAACGCCCCTGGAGGAGGGGCTTAACGTAAATCGGGTGCGGAGGGGTTGGCGTGGGTGCACCTGTGCGTCACGGGGATCCCGGCTGCTCCCAGGTGGGGCCGCTTCCCGCCGGCTGCTGGTGAGTCGCTGCGCTCCGGGGCGGCGCTGCCCGGGCTCGGTGTCCGTGGGTGGGAGCGGGCTGCGGGCTGCGGGCTGCGGGCTGCGGGCTGCGGGGAGGATGGAGCCCCCGCTCCCCGTCCCGGGGCCTTCTCCCAGCTCGGAGGGCTGAGCTCGTGTGAGCGCAGCGGTGTCCGTGCTGTGGGCAAGGCGGGGATGGGGATGGGAGAGCTGGGGGTCGTTGAGGATGCGCGGCCGTAAGGACCTCGGGGTGCCGTGCCCGCCGTGCCTGCGGCCGTGACGGATGTGGGAGGGGTGGGGAGGGCTGGGCTCCGGCTTCCCCTCCTCCGTGTCCGCCCGAGCTGCAGGCTGATCGGCCTGCCGGCGTCACACAGCCCCGAGGTGGGCTCAGCGGGGACGGGGTGGATCTCCTGTGCTGTCGGGGCCGGTGAGCGTGCCCGGTGGGGTGGGGGTGCTCTGCTGGAGCCGCGCTGGGGCGAGGAGGAAGCTGCACGAGTGGCTCAGCTGAGCCGTTCTGTCTCATCCTGTAATTCACTCGGATGTTCTCTGCCTGCCCTTTGCCCACCCAGGAGCCCCTTCTGCCTGCCCGGGCCGTGCTGCCATCTGGGACCGATGCAGCCCCTCCGTGCTCTGACGCAGGGGTTTCAGGTGGGGTACCCCGGCTCTCTGCTCGCTAAGCTGCTCTTTAATGTCACGCTGGTGCTTCTTTTGCTATTACTAAGCAGGAGCTCGCCTGGGGAGTGTGGTTTCCGTGGGTGGGGCACTGCATGCTACTGGGTCACTCGTGGGGCTGGAGGTTTTGTCGGTGCTCGCTTCACATCCTGCTCCTTTTGTGGGAGAAAGGTTCCAGTGCTTATTTTGGATGAAGTGATGCAAATGTGGAAAAGCGTGGGGCAAGGGGAGGTGCTGAAAGAAGCAGGAACATGCTTGCTCCTGGTGCACCAGCGTAGCCCTCGTATGGGTCACTCTAGTGCCTCATATCTCATCGGGATGCACGTCCCTGTGCACCCCCATCTGAACGGCTGGAAGCTGATTCTCCCTCCTCCCATCCTTTCAGGATCCTCCTCTGGGTTCCAGCTAGCCCTGCTCTGGGTATGAGGGGCACTCCTGCTCTGACATCAAGTGCTGCAGGTGAGGATGTTGCCGGAGGGGTCCCAAACCACAACCTTGGAGAGCAAAGGGGTTTGGACATGCACAGCCTCAGCAATCCAAGGGCTCAGAGGGATGCTGCTGAGCAGTGTGCTTGGAGCTGAATCTGAAACAGCGTTCTGGGGAGAAGTTTAGGGAGAAGGGTGGCATGGGGGAACTGGTGTTCTCGAGGAAGGCTTTTACTGAAGCCCAGAGAAGTAGCACAGCATGGCAGTGTTGGGCATTGCCAACACATTTCTACCACAAACACATCAGTGGCAGGTGAGGAGGGAAGAGCTGGGGCTGCCCCGCAGCTCGGGGCTCAGGGTGATGCACGGGGCTGCCCCTGCTGCGTGCCCCTGAAGTCCCCTTTCCCACGCGATCCTCCAGGTCATGGTGAAATCCCATGTGCAGCGTGCCCTGAGTGCAAGGGGAAGTGAATCTGTTCGTCTGTCCCCTTTGCTTATGTGGGTTTACAGGAATTGTTGCTGTGGAGGAAGCACTGTGGCCATGGAACAGCCCCAGTGGACGTGGCTTTGGGGCTGAGACCCCTGTAGCTGCATGCCTGTGGGGTGCAGCTGCACTGAGCGTCCTTGGGTGCATTGTTCTTCCCTCTGCATTTCTCCTTGCAGGAGAGGTTTCATGCAGGAGCTTGGAGGCTGAGTGGTGCCCTGCCTGTTATGGCCGGTGAGCTGTTTGCTGGGAGAGGGGAACTGGAGAGCAGGGAAGAGGGGAAGAACCCCAAGGCTTGCCGTACAACGTGGGGGCTCTCAGAGGCTGGGCGGCTGATAAGCTTCAAGGGATGTGAGGCAGGGGCTGCTCATGAGGATGTGGCTTCTGTGGCCGTAGTGCTCAGCCTCCCTTCTGTCCCTCACCTCCACAGGATGGTTTAGGCAGCTCCTGCAGAAGCCCAAGCAGAGCTCCATCCGCACATCGAGCAGCTCTCGTAGCACTGCCAGCCACTCACTTTCGTCCTCCTCCTTCTCCTCCTCCTCCTCTACTTGGAGCTCCAGCTCCTCCAGCAGCACCAGCACCGCTCTGTCTGGCCGCCCAGCCCCAGTGGACATCAGCTCGAGCAGCGCACGCTGGGCGAAGAGCTATGATGTGTGCATCTGCCACAGTGAGGTGGACCTGGAGTTTGTGGAGGAGCTGGTGTCCTACCTGGAGAGCCAGCCCCAGAGCCTGCGCTGCTTCCTGCAGCTGCGGGACAGCGTGGCAGGCAGTGCTGTGGTGACAGAGCTGTGCGAGGCCGTGCAGAACAGCCACTGCTGGGTGATGCTCATCACCCCCAGCTTCCTGCAGGACCCCTGGTGCAGGTACCAGATGCACCAGGCGCTGGCCGAGGCCCCCATGGCCAATGGGCGAACCATCCCTGTGCTGAAGGACATTGACAGGAAAGATTACCCCAAGGAGCTGAGGAACCTCTACTACATCTACGTGGCTCTGAAGGAGAGCAGCTTCAGGCAGATCAGGGACACTGTGCTGCGCTGTGAGTACCCTACGCTCTGTACTTGGGGTGGAATATAACCTCCCCCGTGGGAAGGGGTTGGATCCCTGCACTCTGCTGTTGTTATTAATTTAACTGGTTAATTGGAGATCAATCAGCCTGCTAACGGGGCCTGTCTGCTGCCTCCACAGACCTGCAAGAGCTGTGCCGGAGCTCCACGAGTGGAATGGAGTAGTGCCCATTGAGGGCACGGGTGTCTGAGCAAAGCCAGAGGGATTCCACAGGGATTTCAGGGCCATGGGACAAAGTGGTGCCGCTGGGGCCGGACCTGAAGACCTGTCACATCGCTGCTGGGCTGCCCTCGTGCCTGTCCAGCTCTGCTGTCCCGAGGGCTTGGGCTCTATGGGGACAACGCGTCCCTTGAGCACGCCATGCCAACACTAAGTTCCCACCCGGGGAAGGCTCACGGGGCATCCTGCGAAGATGAGGGCACTGCGGGTGCGTGGGGTCCCCTGTGCGAGATGGCCGTGAGCAGCCTGCTGCTGGAGCGCGTTTGCACGACGTGGGGCCGTTCTGTTGCACACTGTACGAGGACAAATAGTTCTATTTTTCCATCCCTGGCTGTGTGGTCGTTGTGTTATTTGGGGGGGGTCGCTGAAGAGCCCGAGTTGGGCGGGGGTCCTCCGGCCGCCGGGGGGCGCTGTCCCCTCGCGCTCTGCACGCCGTTCCCGCGCGGCCATGGCGGACGGGCCGGCCCCGAAGCGGCGTAGGGAGGAGGCGGCCGCGGGCCCCGGCGCTCCGTTCCCGCTGAGCTCCGTGCGGCTGCGGCGGATCCTGCGGGACTCGGCGCGAGAGAAGGCGGCCTTCGTGCACGGCCAGGTACCGGGGGGAGGGAGGGGCCGGTGGGGGGGGGGGGGGGGCGGCGCCCCGCGTCCGTCCGCGCTCACGGCCGCGCCGCCGCCGCAGGTGCCCGGGCCCGCGGGGCAGCCCGAGGACGCAGTGCTGATCCTGGAGAGGACCCCGTTCCGGGAGGAGGAGATCCAGGAGCTGCTGAGGGCGCACAGCAAGCTGGAGCTGCAGACGCGCAACGACATCTACAGCACGTACCGCCTGTACCCGCCCCCGGAGCTCAGCGGTGAGTGCCCGCGGGGCGGAGCGCTGCCTGCCCGGCTCCCGCACACCGACACCGCACACACCGACACCACGCACACCGACACCGCACACACCGACACCACGCACACCGACACCACACGCACCGACACACCGCCCTGCTGCCCACCCGTGCAGCTCAGGGTGCAGGAGCACACTGCTGGGTCGCAGCCTTCTGTCCTTCTGACCCTCAGTCCTCCTCGGCTCTCAGCGAGCGGTTCTCTGGGATCGGCCCAGCCCGAGTGTAGCACCCCGCGCTTGGCCTCGTTGGATGCACTTTTTGTGCCCGTCCAGGTCCCTCTTTCCATCCGTTCCTTCTGTGGTGTCAGCTGCGTCACTCAGCTTGCTGAGGGTGCACTTGGTCTCATCTGTGTTGTCAATAAAGATAATTGAAGAGCACTGGTCCCAGGAGAGATCCCTGGGGCATATCACTGAGCACCACCTCTGCCTGGACATAGATCCTCTGACCACAGCCCTCTGGTTGCAAGGAGCCCTCCAGCTCCTTATCCACTGCTCTTCATCCTTCAAATCCTTATCTTCCCAATTTAGAGACTCTTCAGGGTGTCGTTTTTGTTCTTTTTTTTCTCATTGCCTTATGAGGACGGATAGCTGACATGCTGGCAGTGGGTTAAAATGCCAGTACTGCAGGCTCCTCGTGTCTTTGCCCTTCCCACTGCTCCCCAGCGCTTTCACACATCTCTGCCTTACAGATTCCTGATTAACAGCTGAATTGCTGAGGTCAGATAGCAGGTGGAGGATGTCGTGGAGCGGTGTTGCCTCGTGAATTGGATTTTCATTGCCACCCTTCAGCTGCTGACAGAGGCTGGGACTGCTCCCAGCCACACTGCTGCTTTGATTTAATGCTGATGTTGGTTTAAGTTCTGTAGTGACCGTGTGTCAGCGCTCCCACACATGTGATGATAACCAGACAGGTTTAACGTAGTCAGGATCGATCACAGTAACAGCCTGAAGGAAGAAGTTGTGGCCCCAAATGGCAATTTCAGGACAGCGCATCTGTCTGTGGGGTTTCCGCGGCGCTCGGTGGCAGTGCTGGCAGTGCTGGCAGTGCTGGTGCGGGGCTCCCACGAGGTGGCACTGCAGGCTCGGAGCTGTGCCGTGGCAGCCGGCTCGTTCTGGGTGCGCTGTGTTGGCACAGAGGCTCTGAACTCCCATCGTGGTTCTGCTGGCTTCACTTGGTGGGAGTTTGTTTATTGAAATACCTTTGAAATCGCTTTCTGGAGGCGTGCAGGGGTGCTGTGGTTTGTAGCAGCGTGTCTCCAGCACATCTCGGCCTCCCCTCCCACCTGGCTGTCCCACAAAGCCGTGTCCCTGTCACTCTGTACAGGGTGGGGTTGAGCTGGGGACACTTGATCTCTCTGGTGTCAACACGTTGTTAAAATTTCACGAGAGAGAGTGCAGCCAGGGTCAGTGCTGTGTGTGAATGGGAGACATCTCCTGGTCCTTCCTGGCAGCTTGAGGGCTGTCTGCTGTTCCGAAAAATGTCACTTTTCTTCGTGTGAAGAGCTGCGTTTGCAGATGCTTCGCTTGAGATGCTCTCCAGCAGCAGTGCTGGCACCCTGGAGCGCTTAGAGAAAGCGTGTTTGGGAGGGGAAGGAAATTGCCCTGTTGAGCTGAGTCATGGCCCAAGAAGGGAGTTGACGCAAAGAATGAAGCTAATGAACATTAAAATGATGGATGAGAAGTTTCCTCTGGGGCCGTGTGCATTGGGAAGGCCCTGGACATCAAGTGATTGTGTGGAGACCCAGCGAGGCCTGATGTGGGCTCTGCTTTGGTCTCTTGGTCGTGGTGTTAAGGTTTTCTCTTGGCAGTTATTGCACTCATAGCCTGGTTGATGTGGTGTAGAGCTGCAGGTGACCGTGCCGTGGCTGAAGCTGGGTCTGCTGGTGGCAGAACAGCTCTGGGAGAAGCTGCCTGCACCTCATGGGCTGCCTTCAGGTCTGTGCTTTGTGTGAGTGCGTTTCTCAATATCCCCTTTGTGGTCCGGGGCCCTGCAGCCAGCTGGGTTTCGTGAGAGCTGAAAGCGGATATTTTCTTTCCTCTTTTCCCACCTCCTTGTTTAAGCAACTCAGATGCTGTTTCACCCAGGTAGTAAAGCTAACACAAACTCTGCAATGAAAGCTTGTTTTGTCCTGGTGGTAAAAGTCTGCAGGGCTGGGTGAGTCACTTTGTTTGCACGGCCCAGCTTTGTGACAAGGGATGGAAGGGGCAGGCTGAGAGATGCAGGTACCTGCAGCAGGTGGCATCCTTCTGCCCTGGGAATCAGAATTGCACTGCAGCTCGAGGACAGGCTTTTTGAGGCAGGAGCGTGCCAGAGTGCTGCAGGAGCTCAGCTTGTTCTGCTTGGCACGGCCACTGGGACAGATGTGCAATGGGTAAGAGGGGAAATGCATCTGAAAAGCAGCCTAGGGATAGCGTGCACCTGAAGGGTCATCCAAACCCACCTGGACGAGGAGATGATTTGCCAGTGGTCAGTATTCCCTCCGACCATAACTGGTCTGATATAGGAAAAGGAGAGCGTTTGCAGCTCCGTTGTGGGCCGGGCTCTGAATGCTGGGCTGGTGTTTTGGGCTCAGCAATGTGGAGCACAGCTGTAAACAATTCCCCACGTTAACACTGACTGATAGGGGCACGAGGGGAAAGCCATCTCACATTAAGCTCTTGCCATTCCTAAATGTCAGTGCACTGCCTTCCCTGACCCTTGCTCCTGCCTGGGTTTCAATGGCGGCTGACCTCTGAAGGTGTGGTGTGCTGACAGAGGAAATCGCAGCCCTGCCTGCAGCCCAGGGAGCAGGGGCTGCTTCCCTAGCAGGGGGAAGATTTTCCTGGTGCCAAAGGATTGATTGCAAAAGCTCGATGGTTTGAGCGACGCGTTCCCTCCTAGCATCCAGACCCTGGTGATGCATTTGCTCAGCTGACATCTGTTTAGCAAGCAGCTTGTGTTTTCCAGCACAGTGCAGCCTGGCTGCTGAGAGATGTCGTGTTTCATGGCACCTAAGCTACGCTGGTGTAATTCAAGGGCTCTCATCAGTCTGTGCTGGAAGGAGGCTTTGTCTGCTGGGCATGATTGGCAGCTACCTGTCACAGCTCCGTTTACAAGCACGTCCTCATGCTGCAGCCTGAAGCTCACCAGCTCAGTCTAAAAATGAGCATAGCTGACAGACGCTCCGACACAGGGTGGAGAAACTGTGGGAGAAAAGGGAGAGCGTGGAAGGCAGCGGGGAAACTATTCAGTCATGCAGGAAGTGATGCATATTCCTGCATTCCTGAGCCCAGCAAGGATCTGGTTTCAGGCAGCAGGCGCTGGAGAGACTTGCATGAGCTGCGCTGCAGTCTGCAGCGCTTCCCAGGTCTGTGCTGCCACGCTCAGCCCGTCTGCAGGGCCCACCTAGCACAGCAGGCTGGCTGCTTAGAGGTACTAACACGACTCTGTGATTAAGCAGAAGGTTGGAGCCAGGTGGGGGATAGGTGCAGGAGAAACAGCAGAGAGGGGTGGGCTGCTCTGGGGCAGTGGGAGCCGTTCCTGTGCTGTGCAGCAGCTCTGGAGAGGCGGTGACTCAGAGATCCTCTTTCCCACACTGCCTGCTGCAGCCAGCGCCCACCACGTCCTCTCCATCCCGAGATGAGAAGCAGAGGCCAGACAGCTTGGCACAGTCCCCAGCAGCACGCTCTGCTTGCCCTGGCATGCGCCGGCCTTGGAGAGTGAGAGAGCTCTTGAAAGCATTCTCCTTTTCCGTGTGCTTTTGTTTCATTCTGCAGCGAAAGCCCCAGATGTCTGTGGGGTGGCTTGGCATTAAAAGGGGAAGCTGAGGATGGTGCAGGATGTTGCAGAGGAAGAACTGCAACCAGTTCTCCCTTCAGCTTTGCGTGCTCGATGCTCTGCACCTGGTAGCTGATGGGACCAAAGCACGTGGGTTTCCTATTAGCACAGGGAGGAAAAGTGTCCCTGCCCTGGTGCTGCCCTGCCCGCCTGCTCCTCTCAGCTCCTTTACACTGATATAAAACAACAAATAAATGGTGATGGCCTTTGTGGTACTGCCTCTGAGTTCTTAGAAGCGAGTGGGTTTTTTGCACTCTGCAGAGGAGAAGCTGTTGGGTGGTGGGTGATGTGAGCTGCTCTCTGCAGTGGGGCTGCCCAGCACTGCATCCCACACGTGAGGGTGAGGGCTCTTGTCTTTCCCCAGTGCTTTTTTTTTTTTGGTCTTTTTTTGAGCAAGGAGTGGAGGAGCTGCAGCCTCATCTTTGTGCATTACATCACCCTGCTCCAAGTGCTAATCGAGCCCTGGAAAACAACCTTGTTTGAACATGTGTACAGTGGGAATCGGACCAGACTGCCCTTGTGGTTTGCATTTTCATATTTCATGTTACCAGCATTTTCCTGTGGATTTCATTAAGCTGGGTTTGGCATGGAATGAAAAGACAGTCTCTCCCAGATTGTGCAGTGCTGACCTTAAAAAGACAGAGACCAGAAAAAAAAAAAACCCAAAAAAGACACCCACCCTAAGTCCTGGCTTTAAGAACAAATAGATATTTATATTGCATGTCTGGCTAGCATATATTTGTCTATAAAGTGTGAGGCACAGCTGCTTGGTGCTGCAGCAGTAAAAGCTGTTGCAGAGCTTGTGCAAAGCTGGGAAAGCTGCATTTGGGGTCGGGAGACGTTGTTCTCCTTCTGTCTTCAGTTGTGTTCAGCGTTCTGCCCATGGGGCAGGCAGGGGACTGACCCACGTGCCTTCCGTCCTTGGGCAAAGAGGGATATTTCCCAGGTGCTTTACTGCCGTGAGTGAGGTTCACTGCTGCTAGCTCGGTGAGGCACACGCTGCAATCCTGTTTAATGTCATGGAAAATACACCTCTAAGTTCTAATCTCAAAGTAAACAGGAGTTGTTTTCTTTAAGTGAAAGTAACCAGCTGAAGGCTCTGTGGCTGCCAGCTGGTGCAGGGGAGCGCTGAATCATAGCCCTGCACTCATCCCCAGCAGCCGTGCTGCCTTCCAGATGTGTCCCTCTGTCCTTGGCCTCCTGTCCTCGGCGCTGAGCATCCTTGTGGCTGGGAGGTTTGGGAGGAGCAGTGCCTGCCCTTGGCTCATCCACGTGCCCCTTCTGGGGAGAGACTCTGAGTTGAAGGCCACGTGCACAAGGAGGGTTTGTTCCTGTGTGCTGTGCTGGGTGTGGGATAATGGAGAGGCTTGTCTGCAGGCAGGAGGATGGCCTGGATGTCACGGGGCTGCCCCAGGCCCTGTGCTGAAAGCGGCTTTCAGAGGAGCTGTGTTTTTGCATTGTGGATGCAGGGAGCTTTTGGGCTGACATCCTGAATGGAGCGTGATGGAGCAGGACAGGGCTGGTGGATGGGGTCAGAATGGAATTGCTTATCACAGCAGGAGCTCTTCTGCTTCTCTTCCTGTAGCCCATCTACTGTCTGTTTTGTGGACACCAGCAGTGCCAATACCATCGTGGCAGCTTGAGCTCACCAGGGGCTGGTGAGGTGCCTGTCCTTGTTTTAAAAGCTTTTAGTTCTGCTCCTGTTACCCCAATGGAAGATGCTGTTCTAATCCTGTTCTCGGGGAGCAGATAGCCACGGTGTGTCCTCAGACACAGCATGGCTGTGCTCAGAGGGATTCTCCAAGCTGTTTCAAACAGAGTTTTGGCTGCTCAGCTGCTTCAGAATCAGGCTGCATCATCTTGGAGCTGAACGGCGAGCTGAGCTGCTTCGAGTGGGCTGTGTGCAGTCAGGAGCAGCTGTAGCCACCTTCCTCACTGCTGGAGATTGGATGGCTGCACCGAAGCTACATCCAAAGGGAGGAACAGAACTTAGGGGTGAGGGCAGATTCCTCCAGCAGCCGCTGAACAGATGCAGCTCAGGCAGTGCTCTGAGTGTGAGCACTGTCAGCTCCATCACCCTGCAGCTCCACATCCCCTGCCCCTGCCTGCCAGCCCTGCTGGTGGCTTTCTGGGGACAGTGACTCTTTGTGTTCAGCCCTGGGATGCCTGCTTTAATGAGTGGAGAGAGGTTCTTGATAAATCTGCTTGGCCTCAGATGGAAGAATGAGGAACATGCTTCTCCGCCCTGGGTAGCGTTGCCGTGCGCTGTTTCTGTCCTACTTGACTGCACACAAACTCTTCCCTGGGAGCCCCAGATCTGCCCTGATGTTGCTGATACATCTGAGAAGTGAGTGTGGGAAAAGTTCCACGCGGTGTTCCCTTCCACCTGAACTGGAAATACTGGCTCTGGCTGTGCCGACAGCTTATCGTGCTCCTTGGTGCAGATGCACTGAGCTCCTTTCCTTGAGGACAGAAGGAGCCCTGCTGGTTGAGGTGCTAGTTTGCCATCTGTGGCAGATCTCTCCTGCTATTGTAACGGTGTAGTTTTGAAATATGTTAGTGTGGCATTTGTTAGAGGGCGAAAACAGGTTTATGAGGAACTAAATGAAGTAACTTGGGTTTCACCTGTGATCATAATTCACTATTTATTTATTTATTTATTCATTCATTCTAGAGATAAAAGCCACAGTGGTGTATCCTGCCACAGAAAAGCACCTGCAGAAGTATCTTCGTCAGGAAGTGCACCTGATCCGTGAAACCTGGGAGGACTACAAGAACATAACGCTGCCCTTCATCCAGTCCCAGAGCTTCAGCATCCAGGTACGGGCACTGCTGCTTCTCCAGGCAGGGGCTCTGTGTCCCTCTGCAGGTGGAAAGCCTGGAGGAGGAGGCACTTCAGGCTCTGAAGTGGTGACCCTCCCTTTGACAAACACGGCGAGGTCTGTTTGCTCAGGTACGAGAGTGGATTTGGATGGTGACAGTTGAGAGCAGAGTTCTCAAGTGGTTTCTTTTTTCATAGCAGTCTCGGCTTTGGTACTGCACAGCTGCCAGTGGCTGCACCTCCAGGAACTGCTCAGGGCCTCAAACATTGCATTCGTGGCATGCTGGTCTCACATTCCTCTGCCCAAACCAGACCTGACAGTGTGCCTGCAAGTCAGCAGTCTCTGCAGAGCTTGCCATCCACAGGAGCTCTGGGGACAGAAGCAGGGCTCTGCCTGTCTGTGGCCTTCCTCTTTGACACGTTGGGCTGTCAGATGTCTCTTCCACCAAATGCTTGTGAGCTGGTTTCTGCACTAAGTGGGCAGATGGAAACGTTCCTGCCCACCATCAGCAGCAGCTGCCTTATCTGTGCTGGGAGATCTTGGTCTGACCATCAGTCCTCTGAGATTTGATAATGCAGATTCTTGTCTTGAACTATTGGTTTTGTCAAAAGGAAGGGGAAATGTGAAGGGTCGCAGAAGTATTGGAGGACTACAGAGGAGGCTCTGTTTTCTGCCTGGAGGATGCAAAGTGTGGCTACTTTCAGCATAATAGTTCTATTGTGGTGCCAGCTTGTGGACATGTGTTCTCTTCCCCAGGCTGGAAAGAGCATGAGCAGCCAGCTGATGCATGCTGATTGCTCAGGGCAGCAACGGTTTACAGCTCTGCTCATCTGATGTGTGAGCTTATCGGGGTGCACATGGGCTGGCACTGCTCGAAAAGAGGTGGTGTGAAAAAGTAGCTGCAAACTTTTGTTTCCTGCTTAGCTTCCTGCTCTGCTTCTCTCAGGGTCACAGAGCACAGCAGTCTTGTGCCACACTTCCCATAATCTCTGAGAATCAATCCAGGATGTTATCGCCAGGGAGAAAAGAGTGGGAACTTAAGAAGGGATCAAGGTGGGAGAGTTTGGTTTGTCCCTAAGGAGATGTGTTCAGGTCAGTTCACAATGATCCTGAGTTTGGATTAGGTTAATTAAACTCCTGACAGAGTTCCCAGCAGGGCTGTCTTTTGTCTCCGACACCTGTTGGATGCAGCAGCCCCTGAGCCAGCTTGCTCCCTGTGTCTGCAGGGCCAGCAGTGGCTTGGTGCTCCCACACCCCCTGGGGCCACAGCAGGGTTTTGTGCCTAAGCGTGATGGGAAGGTGAGTGTGGTGGTGATTAGTGTTGCATGTAGTTTGTTTGCTGTATCCTTAGTGCTAAAACAGCTGTGGCACTTCTCCAACCTGAGTGTCTCAGGTATGACATTTTTCTTCAGTGGAAGGGCCACTGGTGTTTCAAAACAATCACAGCTTCCGAAGCCTCACCAGTTCCTGCTGCCTTGCTTTTTTCTCTAGAGACCTGATTAGTGCTGGAAGCCTTCAGTAGAGCTCCAAGAACTGCCAGCAATTAGAAGCCAAGCTGCAGCTCCCCCTGTGAAAGAGGACCTTTGTGCAAGAGGGTGGGTGGGCAGCTTGTAACCAGGACAAGCAATCTTCTGCATGTGAAGGTGCTTTCTGTGAGGTGTCTTATCTCTCAGTTGGACAGTGGAGATTTGTGTCTTGATGGTGCTTTGCTCCAGGGGTGGTATTCCTCTGCAGAGTCTGAGGTCCCACATCCTTCAGTTCTCCCTCCCAGCTGCCCAGCTAGGAGCACAAGGGATAACCAGAGCAAGGATCCCTGGCTGTTTGGAGGCTGAAGCTTTAAATATAGAGGAAGAAGAGCAGGGAGCTGTTTCTAACCAGTCAGGAAACGTGATTTGCCCAAGCAAACACAGCCCTCTCATCCTCGCCCGCAGAGCGCTAGCTGCCAGCGACAGGAGCCCTGTCCAACCTCAGCCTTGAAGCAATCCGCTGCTTCCTTTCTGAATGGAAAAATCGGCTGGGTTTCCTCTCCAGAGCTCGTTGTGAAGGTTTCAGGGCAGCGTGGGGTGTGAAAGGTGTACGGAGCTGCGAGAGGCTCTGCGGGTCCTGGGGGAGCTGAGCTCTGCTGCTGCAGGGCTGTGGCTGCTGGCGGGGAGCATGCGCGAGTGATGGAGAGCTGCGAGACCCCGTTGGGCAGAATTATCTCCAAATCCTCTTACAAGCAAATACAACAATTTCTAAACCACCTCTCTCCAATAGCTCATCTCCAGCTGTGGCCGATTCTTAATGCTCGGGAGGAAAACAAAAATCCCTGAATAACGTGGGCAGGCGGCGGTGCCGTGCCGTGCGGAGGGGTCAGAGGGTATCTTTTAACTGAAGTGCCTCTAATAGCCCGGAGTTTGGTGGAGTGTTTTATGGGTAATTAACTACAAATGTTGTTGGCCAAGAAATTATTTGGTCTTTTTTTTTTTTTTCATGTTCTACTTGCAATGAATACAGACTAATCCGCGAGCCTGGGCTAAATGTGCCTGAGCTTTTTGCTCTGCTGGTTTCTAAATCACATGTTTCTCTTTCAGTGGGTGTATAATATCCTGGAGAAGAAAGCTGAGGCTGATCGAATCATCCACGAAAACCCAGACCCTTGCAACGGCTTTGTTCTAGTTCCAGATTTTAAGTGGAATCAAAACCAGGTTTGTTTGCTCCTCCCGTTTTTGGAGGGATGCTGCCTGTTGAGAGGCAGCACGGAGGAAATGTCCACCTCTGTATCACTAACAGCACATTAATGAAACTTCTAGGAGGGGAATGCATCCTTCCTGCTCACACTGTAATTAAGCAGCGATGTTAGCAGTGATTCAGGGCCTTTTAGGATGTGCTAATTGTGGACCCTGCCAGACGCAGACTGTCCTCACCGCCGCTCCGTGATTTATTTATTAGCTTCACTTTCTCTTTCCTCTATTAGCCTGAGTGCTGTCGCAGTGTGTTGGAGCTGAAATCCAGCTGCCTGCTTGTTCCTGATGAATTCCTTTGTTTGGGTTTTTGTCAGCCTAAATATTAGGCATAAATCAGGCAGATGTGTCGTCCTTCCAATTAACTCTCCTGCACACGATATTAAACAGATGGTTGTTAGCTTACGAGCGGCTGCTTAACCCCTCGCTGCAGCGGCCACTTGTTGAGATTCAGAGGTTTTAGCCCTGGCTGTAATCCTAAATGGAGTGGCTCATTATTTCCTTTGACTCCGGCTCAATCCATGTGGCACTTGTATGGCCTGGAGACATCAAGGCCCGCGGCGTGCCTGCGGAGATGAAACACCCCCAGCTCAAAGAAGCCAGGCTGCAGGCCTCGGCCGAGTCACAAAGTCCCCTTCATGTTCCTGATCCTCAGAACCTCTCTGCGGGTGGCACCGAGGGAAAGTTTGATGAAAACTTAGAAATTGGAACTCAAAATAATCCTGCTCGCGAGCTCTTAGCACGGCACGATTCTGCATGTCTGTGCTGAGCGTGGGCTGGGGCCGCTGGGAGGCAGGAGGGCCCGTTTCTGCCTGGGGGGTACTGGAGGTGAGGACAGGTAAGTTACTGCAGGGAGCCCATGAATTCCCCACGTCAGCTGTTCTGAAAATCCCGTGCCTGGTTGCAGTGGGGTAACTGAGCTTTAATTTCCATTGCCTGGTGCCCTGCGAGGTGGTGGCAGCAGTACTCAGCAGTCCCAGGGAGTTAATTCTCAGCAGTGTGCTGTCCCTGTCCTCGCTCTGAGCAAAGTCTCAGTGTGAATTCTTTCTGGAACCAAACTGTGCAGCTCGCACAGGGTTGAAGGCAGATGTTCTTTAAGTAGAGGCCAGGTTTCCCTGCACACCTGCTGTACACAGTGCAGTTAGGGAGCGCCTGGGTGGCAGGATTTGTCCTCAGGGGAGGTTTCCCCGTGCTGCTGTGGTTTGCTTCTGATCCGAACTGGATCTTCTTGATTTCTTCCCCACAGCTGCACTCGCTAGGTGCCCTCGCTGCCTCTGCAGCAGCACAGCCACATCCCCAGTGCTGCCCTGGGGCCCTCCAGGCTCTGTGGGAATGCTGAGCTGGGGCCTTGGGCATGCTCCATGCAGGGACTTTCTCCCCAGTGGTAGGGGCTGTTGATAGCTGGATGCTTTCTGTCTTTAGACATGGATCTGGACTCCTGACTTTGTGATTCCTTGCCCTGGGAGAAGGGCTTGCACCTCTGGCTGCCAGGACGTGTAGCCCTTGTGCTGCCTGTCTCTTCCCAAGCGGATGAGCAAGCATCCCAGCAAGGGGTGCTGAGTGCTGTCATGTTGAGGGGGTATGTGCCTGGCTCCTTTCTGAGGCTGACATCAGAAGGGTTCGAGCTGGTTTTCCCACCTTGCAGGCGGGATGTGAGCTCAGTGGTGCTTTTTAAGTGAGACTTTACCATAAATGAATAATCCGAGAGAAACCGGACAGGTTTGAGTCCAACATGTCTCAGGACCTAATGTATTAGATGAAACATAGGGTCTGTCAGATGAGATCTCATCCCTGCAGCTGCACTTCAGAGCCCTCGGCTGTTCACATTTCACTCACCCAAGCAGCCGTAGGCTGCTGAATTAAATTAGAGTGTGAGATAGGGCTCCCAGCAGCATTCTGTGAACCTACCTGCAGCACAGCTCTGGAATTCTGTCCAGCAGCATCGTGCTGTGCTAGCTTAGCAGTTTGCTGAGTGCACCTTCACCCCTTTGGGCTGATGGATGGAGGGACATTCCCTGTCTGCGTGCTGCTGCTGAGCGGGCGCTGGGCAGGAGCACGTGCTTCATGTTGGGAAGTGGGTACCTAAAAGTGCTGCAGCAGCAGTGTGACAGCTCAGCTGTGCAGAGCAAGCAGGCCCTGGTCAGCCATGGTGCTGGACAGCCCCGTTTAGATCCTCCAGCTTTTCTCAAATCCACAGGAGCCCCGAGGCGTTGCCTGAAATGGTGCCGTGCATGACATCATCGAGGGCCTTTTTGGCAACAGGCTTATTTGTTTCAAACAACAACATACAGATGTTCTAAGGAGAGGGGATGTTTGCTTTTCCCCCGTGAGCCAGCTCTGGTTTGAAGGGGACAGGCTGATAGGCCATCTTCTTCTGGAGCTGTGTGCAGGCTGCTGTGGGAGTCGGGTCGCACCACGACGATGGCTGCGTTGGCTGGATGCAAATACAGGCTTTGTATTCCGAGAGTCCCAAGGCAGACTTCTTCAAGCATCTTTTGGCACAAACATCCGTTTTGAAATAGCCAGATGGATTGCTTATAACTCTGAAAAGATCTGCTGGGCCGTGGATATGTAAACCCTTCGCTACACGGTGTTTATGTTGTTAGAAAGCCACTAACTAAACTGAAGGAGGCAGGGATTAAGTGCTGCAGAAAGGGGCTGGTGCGTGCAGGACTTTTGGCTCTGGAAATGCAGGCAGTTGGGACGTGGCCTCGAGCAGCTGCTGAGCAGCACAGAGCACAGGTAGGTTTGGGTGTGAGTGACCCTCAGCTGCAGATTCTGCTGAAGAGCATCAATATTAATGGTGGAGTGTGAGCCTGGGTCTCATCCTGGCAGTCTGTTCCCTATACAGGGGACTTCATCTCTGTGTTTATTATCTCCTGGGCAGCAATGCCACAGAACTGTCTGATTTTTATAAAAACATACGGTGATCCGTGACCTCCTGTTGCACTAAACATTTAATTCAGTGAGAGCTTCTGGAGATGCCAGAGGTCGTCAGAGCGCTGCGGGGCGGCTGCGTGTCACCGGGGCTGTCAGGTGGCAGATGGGCACTTGACAATAGTTATTTATAGAACTGGAGTGACTGGAAAACGACCCACTGTTTGTTCAGGGGCAATGTAGGAAGCTTTTCATTCGGAAAAATCTACAATCACAGCTTTGGCTGCTGGAATTCACTGCAAATCCTCGCCTGAGCACGGAGATAAGCCGTCCTCTTGCTCTGCTGAGCTCAGCTCTGCTGTTCAGTTCCCTGCTGCCCTGTGAGGAGGGCTCGGTTTGCTCTGCACTTCTGAAGTGTTTGAGGAGAGTTACGGGGGTTTGGAACTAGGATTCCACGGAGCTTGGAGGTTGGTGAAAGAAGTCAGCGTGTGTGCACGTGACAACACACCAGAAAGCTCTGTTGATCCTCCACCTGCTTTCTGCTGTAAGCATCCTCCTCCTCCTCTGTCTCTGCCTCTCCACAGCTCGAGGACCTCTACCTGATAGCCCTCATTCAGCGCCGCGATGTGAAGTCTCTCCGGGACCTCACAGCAGAGCACCTCCCCTTGCTGAGGAACATCCTGCAGGAAGGCAAGGTGAGTGCAGGAAGGCAAGGTGAGATGCTGCCCCAGCTCAGCACCCGCAGTGCGTGCCTGGTGTGGCCCAACAGCTGAGAGATGATCATATCTCCCTCCCGAGCTCCTCCCCATCGTTCCTCTGCTGTAACCCTATTTCAGCAGGGGCATTTTTTAGCAGGTAGAGGTGACTTTTGTCCTCGCGTTCACCCCGTGGTGTGAGCTGCCTGGGGAGGATGCTGTCTCATTTTTGCAGCGTTGCTGTGCTGCGTTGCATGACCATGCGATGTGGGGATGCACCACACTGCAGCACCAGGCCCTGGGAAGAGCTGAGAGGGGGAAATGGAGCAGGGTAATGAAAAGAGGGCACTTCAAATCCTCTCTGTGCTCCAACTTGCGTGCTCTTGGGGCCAGATACATTACAAGTGTCCTGAAGTGCTCCAGGCGCTGAGCAGGGCTCACTGCCTAGCAAAGCAGCAAGGCTCCGTGGGACCATGGGAAGAGATTTCTGATTTCCTCTCCTCCTCAGTTTAGACCCTCTCATGGGAGATGGTGGGGGGAGGTGTGAATGCCTCCCCTGCCCGCTTCCCTTCCTGACACTGCAGCAGAGCCTGCTCTGTGCTTGCCTTACAAGGGTCTGTCTGCTGGGAAACCCCTCCCAGCGCTGCCCTGCGTGGCCTGGACACACTGCCTCAATCCTGGAGGCCTCGGTGGCTTTTCTTTACCCCTGCAGCCACCAGGCATCATTTGCACATTGCCACGTGGTGCTGAGTGCTCGTGCTGGGGCTGAAGCTTTCCTCCACGGCTTGAGAACAGAAATACATTTCTGCTGCTGTCTTTGGGCCCGTGCTGCTCCATCTCACGTCACTGCAGCGCGTTCTTAGGAGAAGGAAGCATCTTTTTGGAAGGGGCTAGAGAGGTGTGGATGTGTCTGGGAGTCCATCCCTCCCTCTGGAGCGAAGTGTTGCTCTTCTTTAAGAAGAAAACACCCTCTTCCTCTTGGCAGCCGGGCTGGGAATGAAATCTGAGCGCTGCCTGCCTTGGAACTGGGACTTTTTCCTGCAGCCAGCAAGCTCCTCACCTCTCTCCCCTTTCAGAAGTGTCTGGTGCAGCTCTGTCTGCAGTGAGCTCAGCTCAGTCTCATCCTCCTGTGCTGACAGCCGCCTTTGGAACCTCCCAGCCCTTCTCTCTGGCTGCTGGCTGTTCAGGGCACGCTTGGTGATGGGCCCTATAGATCAGCGTGCGATAGTTCCCTTCACTGCATTAGAAAATGTGGAAAGTAATTGCACTAGGGAAAGCAGAGATTAATTAAGAGATTAGTCAGGGGATTGCAGTGTGCTGAGCAGCAAACAGAGGCAGCGTGCCGGAGTTCGCCGTTGCTGTTTCTAGCTTTAATTACACTGACTGGTAACGGGATCCTGCCACTTGCTGAGTGAGCCAGGGAGATAAGGCAGGAATGGAAAACAAAGAGCAGGGCGCGTGTCCTGCGGCAGTGCTGGCAGGAAGGGGCTCTGTCCTTCTCCATTTCCCTGTCCCTTACCGTAAGGAGGGAGGAAGCAGCAGGCATTGCCTCCCCCCTCCTGAGGGCCTGGGCTCCTCTGGGCAGTGCTGTGAGCAGGGCTCCCCTCTCCCCGGTGTTTATTTAACAGCTTCCCTCCGTGTTTTCACTGCCTGAACCTTCTGGGGCGCAGGGTCTGTTGGGGGGCTCACGTTCCTCTCCACTTTCATTGCACCTGGGGGCCGTCATCCCACCCCATTCCCATCCCGTCGGTGTCCCTAGGAAGCCATAAGGAAGCGCTTTGGCGTGCCCGGCTCCCAGCTGCGCATCTACCTGCACTACCAGCCCTCCTACTACCACCTGCACGTGCACTTCACCGCCCTGGGCTACGATGCGCCGGGCAGCTGTGCCGAGAGAGCCCACCTGCTGGAGGACGTGCTGGACAACCTGCTCCTGGACGCGGGCTACTACCAGAAGCGGGCACTGACCTTCGCTCTGCGCGCGGATGAACCTCTGCTGAAGAAATTCCAGGAGGTGGGAAGAGTGTGAGGCAGCGGAGCCGCGCGTGGAGCTGCTTTTTAACCTCCGGATCCCAATAAATCCGTGTCGGGGGGGGGGGGGGGGGGGGGTTGGTGTTTCTTTTTTAAGAGTTTTGTCTCTTTGTGGGTTTGTTTTTTTTATCCTTGGGTTTTGTACGAAGTTGGGGCTGACGTCGCTATGGAAACCGTCCCTTCCGCTGAAGTCAATTAAAAGCTCGGTTGGGTAACCCTGGTGCTGCACAGCGTGGGCTCCATAGAGGGAGCGAGGCAGGGGGACCTGCACCCATCCACCCATCCTCAGCTCCTTCAGCGAGCCGAGCCGTGCCGTGCCGTGGGAGCACAGCACGGGGCCGTGGGCTGCCTGCCCGGCCCCCCCGCGGCACACAGCCTCTGAAAACTTCATGAGCCCTCAGTGCCAGCGCCGGCTCTGGTTTCTGGTGGCCTGGGCTGTCGTTGCAGGCGTCGTGTTGCTGCCCGGCCCGGTTGTGTCACGGGTGGGAGCCTTCCTTTCCCCTTCCCTCTTAGGGGAGCGATGCCACGCGGCCACGGCGCTCCTCCGCTGTCCCTCCCGGGGAGCACGGCAGAAACCGACGCTTGGGACGCGTTATTATCGCCGGCCTTTCATTGAACGCAGTTTATTGTTTTCAGATGCAATAAACCTAGCGGGGGAACCCGAGAGACTGATGCGGCTAAATATTCGTCGAGCAAGCGCAGCTCCCCCGCCGAGCCGCGGCCCCGGTAATTACCCGCGGATCAGCTGCAAGCCGATGGTAATTAAGGCGTAATTACGGGCAGCTCGGCAGCTGCCGGCGGCGGGAGCCGCCCCACGTGAGCGCGCGTGGGTTCTCGGCGCGGAGGGGACCCGCGGCCACGCGGGGCTGCAGGAGCCGCTCGTGTCCCCCCCCCCAAATCCAGGACCCCCCGCGCCGCTCTCGGGGTGCGGGACCGCCCGGCCCTCCGCCCGCCCCACCGCGGTGGGTCCGGCTCTTAACCCCGCCCCGGCGGCCCCCCCGCCCCATCGCTCCCTCCGCCCCATCGCTGTGTGCGCACGCGTGCCCGCCCCCCCCCCCCCATTCAGGCTGTCCCCCCCCCCCCGCCCCGCTCAGCACCGCTGCCCGGCCCTGCCCGCTCCGAGCCCGCACCCCCGGCCGCCCCATGGTGAGTGCGTGGGGGGGAGCGGGGGTCCGCGCTGGGGTGAACGCGGAGCGCTGTTGATGCCGGCGGGGTGGGGGGGTGGGGGTTAGGGAGGCCGCGATGCGATGCGATGCGATGCGGAGCGGTGCGGAGCGGTGCGGGGCAGAGGCGGAGCGTCGATGCGGTGCTTTTGCTTTATGCGTATCCCCGTAAATCCGCGCGTCGCTGTGAAACGGAGCGCGGCCGCACTGTGTACTCAGCGCTGCGCATCGCCGGGCCCGGGGAGCAGCCCCTCCCCCCCCCCCCCCCCCAAACCTCACGTCGGCCCCACGGTGCGTGTGCATCCACGCACGTGTGCACAGGGTCGAGCCCCCCCCAAGCGCGGCACCCACGGGCTCGCACACGCGCGGGTGGGAGGGCCGGAGCGCTGCGGGTGCCGGGGCAGCGCTGCTCCGTTCCGTGCTCTCACTTCGTTCGTGGGGCGTGGATCTGTGCTCCCCGTGTCCCCGTGGGGATGGACTGCTCGGAGCCGCCCCCTCCTCCCTCGGCTGTCGGGTGCGGCTGGAGTTTGGGTCCGCATCCGCCGTGCGGGGAGCCCAAAGCAGCGCTGTGGTGGGAGTGGGGCCGTCCCCGCGGCGTGGGAGCTCCGTGCGGAGCGGCTTTCCCCGGGGATGCTCCCCCCAGAGGAGAACCGTCGGTGGGACCTCAGCTCACCGAGCGCCGGAGCGCTTGGAGGGGTCTCATTGTTCTTAAGGAGCGGAGAACAAAGGGGATCTTCCCCTGGGTGGGTTTGTTTCGCTCCTGAGTGGGTGCGCGGTGCTTTAAGGGCACGTCCGAGCTGCTGCCCCCACGGGATGGAGCTGCCGGGCTCTGCCCGACGCCTGTGCTCCCTCATCCGGAGGGATTCGGGTGACGAGGAGCGGAAGGAGGAAGGCTGCCGGGCTGCCAGCGCCCACGGGGGTGCGTGGGGCACGGACGTGGCGGCCACCGCAGCGTCGGGAGCGCGCATTGAGCCCTTTCCCGGCGATGGGACGGGCGCGGTGCTCTCCCCGTCCGTCCGATGGATGCGCGCGGCTGCGCTGCCGCCCCGCGGGGCCCTCTCGGTGCCGGTGGTTCCCGGCCGTTTCCAGGTGCGGATCCGCTCCTCCTGCGCGGTGTCTCCATCCTCCCCGGGCTGCGGCACCGAACCCGCTCGGAGGGGCTCTGCGTTTCCCCGTGTCCCGCTGCTGAAGTGCGCTTTTGGGGTTTTGCTGATGGAAAACGCCGCTCTCGGCCTCCCTGGTTTCCCAGGGCCGGTTAAGCTGCTGATGATACAACCCTTAATTGCGGCCTTCCTAAGGAGCTTATCCCCCTGGCCGGCCCTCGGCCCGCGGTCGCTGTGTGTTGTGCCCCTCCCTGCCCATTTCCGTCGGGTGCGGAGCGGTGGTTGTGGGGTACGGGGTGCCGTGCACCCGCACTGCCCGCTTCCTGCTTACCCACGAGTGCACATCCTCACGTTTCCCCACCCCGTGGCTGTGCCCCCTCTTTTGGGGGGGATGTGCACAGGGATGGGCCCCTCTGGATCTGCTCTGTGCCCATTTGTGGGGGCAGTGATGTGAGGGGGGGGGGTCCCCAAAGTGGGGGGCACTGCAGCGCGTCCCTTCCGGCTCCGCTGTGATTATGACCACGGTTCTGTTTTATTCTGCTGAAGAAAGCGACTCGATTCGCCATGAGGAGGGAGCGTGCCTTCCCGGAGCAGCCCGCCCTGATCGAGCCGGGGAGGAGTGAGCGGTCGATGAATTAAAGATGGGTGGAAAATGAGCAAAGGGAAACGCAGCCATCAGCGGGACGGGTAGGGACCCCGAGGCCGAGGGGTTTGGGTTTTGGGGCTGGGGGGGATTGCTGGGGCTGCTCCTTGCTGCTGTGCTGCGCTGTGGGGGCTCGGGGTGGTGTTGGCAGCAGGCAGGTTTGTGCACGGAGGGGTTATTGAGGCTGTGAAACTCGGAGGTGTAGGGATGAGCGCGTGGTGAGATAAAAGCTGCACTTTGTCTCTGTTGGAGAGGTCCTGGGGCTGCTCGGAGCCACCGGGATGGAGTTTGCTCTGCTACGAAGGGAGGGAACTCTGCTGGGAGACCAGGAAGTGGTGAGCTCTGGTGGGCTCCGGCACCCTGCAGCATCTTCCCGGGGTGGGGGGCTGCAGGGCAGGGCAGGGAGCATCCCCTGTGTGCTGTTCTCCTGAGCAGAGCTCGGGGCTGAGGTGCACCTCAGCTGTGGGTGCTGTGCTCAGGCTCGGCCCCGCTCAGGTGCAGAGTGTTTCTGTGCAGCTTTCTTCCAGCTGTGAGCAGAGGTCCCTGTGCTGTGTCCTGTCCGGGGCGCAGTGCTTGTGTGTGGGTAGAACGTGGGATGGGCTGTGGGGAAGAAAGGCCCTTTTGTTCGGGTGCTGGGGATGGGATGTTTCGTCACTGCTGGAATATTTCTTTTTCTTCCTTTCCTTTTTTCCCCTCCAAATTTCAATATTGCCAAAACCACCGTTGTTCCACGCAGCACTCTGGATTCCAGCGGAGCTCTCCGTGCTCACGGGGCTTTTTCCCCAACGGGATGGGAACCCCTTGGTCCAGCAGCACCCCCATGGGCTGACCCCGATCCCCTTCCAGTCCCCATTCCCCTCTGGGGCTGCCCAGAATCCCCCTGCAGTGGGGACGTGGTGCTGGTGCACAGCTGACCCCAACGCAGGAGCTGAGCTGTGGGCTGGGGTTGGCTCCTCACCCTCGCCCCACCTGGTTCTTCGTTATCTGGGTAATTAAGGCTGATGCAGTGCAGCTGTGGGGAGGCAGTTTCTCTGGAGCAGGGTGAGCAGGAGGGGTGCTGTGCACGAACCCTTTTCTTTGGGTGAAGGGGACGGGGATGGAATTGAGTTTTTCCTTCTCCAAAGTGTGGGGAGGATGTGGGCCCCGAGCTGCCCCGGCCGTGCTGAGCCCCTCTCCCTTTTTCTTTCACCAGGGGAAGAGAGGATGGCCCCGTAGCCCCACAGCCCCCGGAGCTGCTGCCCCCTCTGCTCGCACCGCACAGAAGGACCGTAAGTACCACTGGGGGGGGACCCGTGGGGCTGCTGCCATGGGGCACCCTGGGGAACGTCCTGGTGGGGTTACCTGACCCCAGGTGGTGGCTCTGCACTGTGCCACCTCTGCTGCCCCCGCTGATGGCTCCCAGGGACAGCTGTGTGCCGTGGGGTGCTGTCCCTGGGCACCCCTGGGTGCTGTGTCCCTGCGCTGCGGTGGTGGCTGCGAGCTTTGGTGGCTGGTTTTGGAGAGCTGCAGGTCTTGGCACCTTTGGAGCACTCTCAAGAGGAAAATCTTGTATTTCTGCCTTGGGATGTGTTATGGGTGGCCCAGGGGTGAGCTCTGGGTGCTGTTGGCTGTGCCTGCATCGCACCTCTGTCACGGGTAAATATTATTCTGAGGCCCCACCTGCCCGTAAAGTCAGAGATCTTTGGTCAGCTCTTTATAAGGCCCCGATACCGTGGGCCGAAGAAGCACCACGTTTCCTCTTCAAGGTCGATGAAGATTGTTTTAAACACTTTTTACTGCAGTTGCTCATGATGGTGTTGAGCCACCCAGCGATAATGGGCAGGTCTCCATCCCAGCGTGGAAAATTCCAGTTTGGGGGACAGGGAGGGGCAAGGTGGGGCTCCCCATTTGTTTCTCACTTTCTGCCCCACTGCCCCCACGGCACAGTGCTCCCTCCATGGCAACCCCTGGGTGATGGGATGGCTCTGCTCCCACCTCTGTGTGCCAAAGGCCGCACCAGAGTTGGGGTACGTGCCAATCCCACATCTGCTTCTGGCAAACCACGCTGTGTTCTGCGTGCATCCCTCATCCCCGGAGCAGTGAGCATCTCCTCCAGGTGGGAGCTGCCGATGCCACCCAGGCAGCAGTGGGGGAACACGTGGGGCTGGAGGCGGCTCTTGGGCCGTTCGTTCTCATTTGGAGCACCGTGGGGTGAGGTCTTGGCAGTGTGGGTGCTGCTGGGGGGGCCGGGTGCTGTGCACACAGCCAGGGCAACCAGCTACCATCAGATGGATTCCTCTGGTAATTGAAGCTGTAAATCCCACAGAGCTGTTTGATTTCGTATCTGCACTGGAGCGCTCCCCTTTATCCCCACCCCACTCAGTGCCCCCGGGGTGGGTGTGGGGCTGCGGGTGGTCCAACGCGCTGCGGTGGGTTGGGGAGCACCAGGGCTGTGCCACCCGTGTGGTCTGCTCGTCCCCACTGAGTGCTTCTGCCGAGCCTCCGTGCTCTGCCCATGTGTCCCTTTCTCGCTGTGATCCCCTTCAAATCCACCTCTGCTCCACGTGGGGCGAGCCATGGCCATGCCCCCTGCCCGAGTGGTGCTGGGGTGGGTGGCAGTGGGATGTGTCCTCTCGCTGTGCCAGCGAATTCTGTACCCAAATTCCCAAGGAACAGAGGAAACACACAGAGACACGGCGTGTTTCGTGCTGGCCCCAATGGAGGGGTACCCCTGGGGGAGGGCTGTGGTTCCCCAGGGCACGGTGTGGGGCAGCAGAGCCCCTCTGTGCCCGGGGGGGTTTGTGTGCAGCACTGCACTCTGCTCCTTGCACACCTTCTGCCCTTGGCTGTGTTCTGGTTGGAGCTGCTGGGTGTTTGCTGTGCAGCTCTGGGCTGAGGAGCTTTGTGCTGAGGTTTCAGGCCGTGGTGAGGGCGACGTGTTGGCAGAGCAGTGCGGATGGTGATAACGCTCAGCCCGGGGGTGTTGTGGGGGTAACGCCATGCAGGCATCAAAGGAAAGGGGCTTTCTGCTCATCTCTTTGAGGAGAAACCCCAAACCTCACCTGGGGATGCTGTGGGAGCGGCGAGCATCTAGCATCCGTGCGAGGTGGGTCTGTGCACTCCATCCCACCTTGGGATGCTGCTGCAGGTCGGGCTCTGCCACACTGGGCTGCTTCCCAAACCCCTCCTTCGTGGCGTTGGCGTGGGGCTGTGTGTGCTCCCCACTCCGCTCCGGCTTTGTCTGCCTCAGGTCGGTTTTGCACAAAGGTTGGCTTGTGCATACAAGCCTGGAGAAAGGGATTGCGAAGAGGAGGGAAAAAAGTGAACTCTTTAAAGAGAGAGCTGGAATGTAAAAGCAAACAGTGGGCTGAGAGCGTGCTTAGTGCTGCCCGAGCATCTCAGCCCGGTGCCCACGTCAGCTTTCAGGGCTCGTTACCACTGTTTGCAACCCGTGCCTTATGTTCAGCAGCAGGCAGGAGCCTTCCAAGGGGCGAGCAGCCCCTGTTCCCATCAGCACTGGCAGCACGCTTCTGTGTGCTCCACATCCCGTCTCAAGTTTGTGCTCCCCTTCTTCCTCCAGCCCAAAATAAGGGAGGTGAGCGCTGCTCTCTGCCCGTCCTGCCCTCCCCTCCATCACGTGTGTCCTGGTGAGACCCCAGAGCCCTCAGCGAGCACCCACCCTGCGGGGACGTGGGGCTGGCACCCACCCCGTGGGTTCGTGACCTCCCTGGGGCGGTGGCTGCGGTGCAGCTCTGGGTGACGAGCAGCCGAGCTCCGCACCCTGCTGGGAGGTGTGCCAGGGGCAGCTTGTGCTCCGGGGTGGGAAAGTCGGTGCCCATTTACGTGGCACAGAGCTGGAGCCGTCCTCGAGGGCGGTGAGTTCCCCCTGGATCCTCTCCCCAAGGTGAGTTATCTCCTGCCCCGCAGACCTCTGTAGGGACGTGCCCTGCACCGTGTGCGTTGCAGAGGGATGAGGGTCCGGGGTCTGTGCGGCAGAGCCGTGCTGTGCTCCGTGCCTGCTGGCTTTTCCATCCCCATCTGCTGCTTCGGAGCTGCACGTGGGTCCCACTCCTCCGTGGGGGATCTCCTGGGGGAAGCTTTCCCTGCATTGGGTTCGGGGATTGGACCCACGGGTGAGGGTGGATATTAGGAACTATTCCTCTGCACTGCTGCCCAGGGTTGGGTGGATCCCCGATCCTGGGGACACTCAGGATCCGTGGGGATGTGGCACTGAGGGATGTGGGTGCAGTGGGAGAGCTGTTTTTCAGCCTCAGTGGTTCCGTGCTGTGACCCACACATCTCCTCCCCCCCCAGGTGAGCGGCAGCGGCTGCGATGAGAGCTCGGGCCCTCGGCTGATGCCCGCCCTGCTGATAAAGATGATCAATAAGTCCCGTGAGTCCTCTGCTGTGGGGCCCGGGGGTGGTTACAGCACTGGGGTCGGGGTAGAGCCTGGGGGTGGGCGAGCATCGTGCCCCTGTCTGCTGCTCTCCCAAACCCTGAGCCGGGATGCGGTTGGAAGTGGGGATGGCTGAGGTCTTTCCCAGCGCTGCTCCGACCCCGGAGCGGCACAGGGACGCGGGTGGGAGTGGGGGCTGAGCTGCTCTCCGATGCTGACACCCAGCGGCCACGCAGAGCGCTTCGCTCAGGGATGCTGGGGAGCCCGAGTGCCCCGCGAAAACCCTCCTCGAGGAGGAAAATCCTTTCGGGAGGGGTGGACTGAGCGCTCCCGTCCCCCTTCGCCCCTTTCCTGGCTCCCACACCTTCGTCCCCTGCTCCCTTCCCTGTGCTGAAGCTTCTCTCTGCTCACAGGAGGGAAGATCCTGGCAGTGCTGGCGCTGTTTCTGGTGATGGTGTGGTACTCGAGATACCGGGAGGACAGGTACGTGCATCCCTGGGACTGCACGGTGCTGATCCCGACCCCGGCAGGATGCAGGGACCCCCCCCCCGTGTACCCCACAGCTCCTGTGGGTTTGCTCAGCGGCAGAAACACCTCCCTGCTGTTCCCAGGAGAAGGAGCAGGCGCACAGCTTTTAATCTCTACCCTTGCAGCTTTTATTTCCCCGTGCCAGAAAACAAGACCACGTGTCCCAGCGGGGAGGTGGAGAGGAAGGCGGCACAGCTCATCGGGAAGTGAGTGATGGGGGGCTGGGGGCAAGCTGGGACCCCCCCCCCTCGGCCTCACACCCCCTGCTCCCTGCAGCTACACCAGGGACCGCCCGCTCTTCCTGCAGCTGAAGGATTACTTCTGGGTGAGGACGCCGTCGCTCTACGAGCTGCCCTACGGCACCAAAGGCAGCGGTGAGCCACCACGAGCTGTGGGCTTGGGGTGCGGGCCCCACAAAAGTGGGGACACGTTCCATGGGCTCCCCAGGGCTGGGATGAGTGGCCGTGTGGGTGGGGTGGGTGCTGGGGCACTTGGCACCTTCCCCTCGCTGTTCCTTTGCAGAGGATGTCCTCCTGCGCCTGCTGTCCGTCACCAGTTACTCGCTGCCTGAGAGCATCCAGAGGTAATGACACCGGGGAGGGGGGGATGGGGATTTTGTGCCTCTTCTCACGATTGCTGTCCTCGGGGAGGGTAACATCGGCACACAAAGTTGTGCAAAGGCATCAGCATGGGGAGCTTTGCGGTGTAGTCGAGGTGGAGCTGACCCCCCGAGGGGTTGCAGCCCCTTGTTCCTGAGCACACCTGGCTCAGGTGCTGCTCTCCCCCGCAGCCTGAGGTGCCGCAGATGCGTGGTGGTGGGCAACGGGCACCGGCTCCGCAACAGCTCCATGGGGGACTCCATCAACACCTACGACGTGGTGATCAGGTACAGCCCTGGGTGTCCCCGGGGGTGCGTGCCACGTGTCGCCCGCTGAGCGCCGTCCCCGTTCCCCAGGCTGAACAACGCTCCGGTGCACGGCTACGAGCAGGACGTGGGCTCCAAGACCACCATGAGGCTCTTCTACCCCGAATCAGCGCACTTCGACCCCCGGGCGGAGAACAACCCTGACACGCTGCTGGTGCTGGTGCCCTTCAAACCCATGGACTTCCAGTGGATGGAGGCCATCCTCAGCGACAAGAAGAGGGCAAGTGTGGTGGGGAATGCATGCAGCCAGCCCCCACCCCGGCGCTATTCACCTCCTAGTGGGAGCCCTGCATCCTCTTTCAGGTTCGTAAAGGGTTTTGGAAGCAGCCCCCTCTGATCTGGGATGCCGACCCGGAGCAAGTGCGCATCCTCAACCCGTACTACATGGAAGTCACTGCTGCTAAACTGCTCAACCTCCCCATGAAGCAGCCACGGAAGGTCAAACAGGTAACAGCGGTGTGGCTGCTGAGCGCCAGACCTGTCCTGTGTCTGTGGGACCCTTATGGGTTTCAGCCCAGCTATCCCGGCCCCATATCCAGAGAGAGGTTTGGGTCTTAGGGCTCTCCCCACCGCTTCTCCTTTTCTACCCCCAGAAACCAACCACGGGGCTGTTGGCCATCACCCTGGCTCTCCACTTCTGCGACCTGGTGCACATTGCAGGCTTTGGGTACCCCGACACGGCCAACAAGAAGCAGACCATCCACTACTACGAGCAGATCACACTCAAATCCATGGCTGTAAGTGTCCCCCTGCTGCGTCCACCCCCCGGCCCGGGGTAGGGCTGTGCTTTCACCCCCTCCCCATTTCCCGCAGGCATCGGAGCACAACATCTCGCACGAGGCCGTGGCCATCAAGCGCATGCTGGAGCTGGGCCTGCTCAAGAACCTCACCTACTTCTGAGGGCAGTGGGGCTGTGCAGGGACACGTCCCCAGCTCGGAGCCCGCGGTGGCGCTGGAGGAGCCGCTGTCCCCATCCCCAGGACACAGGGTGGGGGCCGCGCTGGCTTTGCCGGCCCCAGGGGCGCAGGGAGCCCCTCCTGGGGGGCATTTCGTATGGAAACACTGAAGCTGATGAGGACTGGGGAGGGATTTTGGGGAGGACGGAGGGGACCTCCCTCCCAGCAGGTCTGGGGGGCACGGCGGGGCGCACTGGAGCCCCTCTCTTCCCTTGGATGCTCTTGCATTTGGGATGAGGGCCCTGAGGAGGGGCTGATGTGGGGGTCCATGGGGGGTCCCCCGTGTGCAGGAGGCGGAGTCGCAGCCTCCTCCCAGCTGGGCCCCCCCAAATATTTAATTCCTCCCTTCTTTCCCCCCCTCCTTTTTTTATTTTCTTTTTATGCATTGGCCCACCCCCGTGCCTTAGTGCTGGTGTGGGGGGCTCAGCCCCACAGTCCCCAGGGGTGGCCTATGGGGGGGGTGTGGGGGTGACACAGCGGTGCACATTAATTTAATTAATTTAAAAGATTATTTATCATGGCCCCCCCACCCCTCCGTGACCTCATGCAGGGAGGGATCTCAGCCCCGGGGGTGCTGGGGCTGTGGGGGCTGCCCCCTCCCCAAAGGTGCCTTCTGTCCCACCGCGGGCGCCTTGCTCACATGGGCCCCTCCTGGATCTGGGGAAGGGGGGCCCTGGGACCCATGGACCTAGGGCTGTTGGGGGGGCTCCTGCTGGCACCCAATAAAGGTCCTGGTGCGTTTGGGCTGGGTGTTCTGTGCTGGAGTTGGAGGTGAGGGAGTGACCGAGACCCCACTCTTGCTCTGCTGTGTGACTGTTCCTGTGCTGTGTCCCGTGTTCATGTCCCTGTGTGCCTGTCCTCATGTCCCTGTGTGCATTCCACGTCTCCAAGTCTGCAGTGTCCCCCCAGCTGTGTCCCTGAGCCCCCCCCCTCACCCCATGAATCCAATCCTATCCCTATAACCACATCACCAACTCCTCACGTTCCACGTTCCTGCCTCCGTGTCCCTATGTGCACGTCCCCAAGTGCTCCTGTCCCCTTGTGCTCCATGTCCCAGCACCCACAGTGGCTCCTTACCTGCTGTGTCCCCAGCATGTTGTCCTGGCTCCTGCGTCACCAGCGGCCGTGCCCATCCCCGTGCCTCAGTTTCCCCATCCCCCAGCCCCCTTTGAGGTCACACGGGGGTGAGTGACGCGGTGGCAGCGCTGCCATCAGCCCAGGAGTGCCACGAGAACCACCTCTTGTATTGGCCGCGATACAGCGCGGTGAGGCCCTTCTCGGGGCGCTGGGGGGGGGGGGTCCCCGTCCCCGCTGCCGTGTTCCCCCCCACCCCAAATCCCACACGACGGGACCCCCCCGAAACGGACTCTATAATTATGGACACCGAACACCAAGAAGGAAGGGAAGGAGCTGGGCGGGGGGCAGTGGTGTGGTGGGCGCGGGGACGGCGGTGCCCCCAGGCCCTATGTCCTCAGCGGGGATGTGCTCAGCCCCACCGCCCCGCCCTTGGGTCCTGATCCAGCACCGCGGTCCCAGCACGGAGGGTCCCCGTCCCCCCGCGCTTCAAACGTGCGTCTGCATCCGCCTCTGCAGTGGCCGGCTGGGGTCTGAATTTTGGGACGAGGACTGGGAGTGGTGGGAGGAGGAGGCGGAGGCTTTGCTGGCCTTGTCGAACTGCACGTAGCCGTCCTGCTTGCCGCTGCTGCTGATGCTGCTGTCGCACTGCGTGTCGAGGAAGGAGCTGCTGTCGCTCATGGAGCCGCGCTGGAACTCGCGCTCGCACAGCTCGATGGAGCTGCTGCCCATGCCCAGCACGAAGCGCTGGCTGTAGTCGTAGAGGCGGCTCTGCCCGCTCAGCGTGCTGTAGATGTTGGTGAAGGACATGCCCGTGGGCACGCGCTGCTTGCCGGCCGGCCGCAGGTCCGCAGGGCAGCCCGACAGCGAGATGGTGGGCGTCGAGTGGTGCTCCTTGAACGTGTTGACGCTGTAGTAGCCGTTGGTGGGGTCCTGCGGGCGGGGGGGGGCTGTTGGTGGGGGCACCCCAAACCTTGTCCGGCTCCCTGGGGCACCCCGACCCCGTGGGAGCGGAGGGCAGCGCTGGGGGTACGCGGCTCCCGCCCAGCACGGGGATGGGAGGCAGCACAAGGGCGCTCACCTTTAGGTTTTGGAACTCCTTCTCCTCCTCCTTGAGCACCTCGAGCTGCTTCAGCACTGAGTCCTGCTGGAACTCACCGCGCTCCATCTGGGGAAGGGGCGGGCAGATGTCAGCACCCCGACTGCGTGCATCGCTCCCTGTGCTCTGGGTGTGGGGCTGAGCCACAGCCACACCTACAGATCCCTCTGCTCCTGTCCAGAGTAACCCCACCTCTTTTCTTTTCCCTTTTCCTGCATTCTCACCCTTTCCTCCCGATCTGAACTACTCAACCACTTCTTTTTTTGACAAAAGAGACCGTCCCAGCGGGCTTTTGGCGCAGACACAGTGCCGTAATTAACGTGAAATCCTTAATGACTTTGTTTTTTGAAGCCCCAACTTTGGCTCTTCTCAAAGCACGCGTGTCCCACAGGGCTCTGCCCCGGCTGCCCCGCACCGGGGGATCCCCCTCCTCTCCACATCATTACGTCCTCTTCTGAAGGCTGACCACAATCGGAGGAGAGGTGCGCATTAATTACACGCTGCCTTTAATTACCCTTCCTCCAGAAAGGTGGGGCTGTGCAGGCTGGCTAATTACCATCCAATTTCTCTGCTCCCTTTTATCTCAGCTCACATCGATCGCGCAGCTCCGGCCACAGCCGTGTGGGCACAGAGGGCTCCCCCTCCTGTTTTCACTTGATTTTTTTCCCCCTTTTTATGAAGGTAAGTGGTTGCGGAAACGCTCCCTCCAGCACTTTCTGTTCATCTTCTGAGAGCCTTTGATGCCGCTATTAAGCGCAATAAATTAAAGTACCTGAGCTGTGCTTGGAAGAACGAACGCCCGTGAGAGGCACTGATGGAGGGGGAACGCGTGGGCACAGCCCCCACCACCGGCTCCCCACATCCAGAGGAGCTGAGGACCATTGGTGTGGCTCCCACAGCAGAGCACCCTTTGCTTTTTGGCCTCGTGGGGCTGGCAGCCCTCCTTTCACCCACAGCATCACACAGTGGGGCGCACAGCCTGCCCTCGGGGGGCTTTTCCAGCCCCCCCAGACTCTGAGCCCACGATTCCCTTTGCTGCTTTTGCTCTGCCCGGGGTGAAGACGTCCTTACCATCAGCTGCTTGATGGTGGGGTGCTCCTCCGTCTCCCTGCCCGACGCCGGCTCCTTGTGCACGATCTCCACGCGGATGTCGTTCTTGGCAGAGACCACTCCTTTCAGATCTGGGCAGAGAGAAGGACTCAGTGCCAGGAGACCACACATCCCTCACCTCCCCCCCGATCTGACCCCCCCAAAGGGTGCCCCACAGCCGTGGGGTGCAGGGATGGAGGGGCTGCTTTGGGTGTGGGGCTGAACGCGGTGCTGCTCCCGCACGGTGACGCCGGCTGCCCTGAAGGTGTCAGGCACGCTTTGAAGATAGCTGAGCCACGCTCCCTACCACGCTCCCATTTTCTCTGCACTCGGCTGTGCGTGCTCTCCCCGCACTTACTTCGCTGGGATCGGGCGCAGCAGAAGGCGACGATGGTGGCCATCAGCACCAGGAACGCCACGCCGGCCCCCACGGCCACCCCGATGATCACCGCCATCGGCACCGACTCTGCAGGAGGAAGGAGAGCACAGATGAGCTCAGGACCCCCCCGGCAGCACCGTGTCCCTGTGGGTGCTCAGAGCCCAGCTCTGCCGTGCGTGGGGCAGCGCTGACCTCTCTGTGCCTCAGTTTCCCCCCCGTGCAGGGAGGAGGGAGCCAAGGAGCTGGATGCTGCCCGTTATCATTCTCTCAAGTGCTGCGGGTGCAAAGTGCAGAAGAAGACAGCCTGGTGATATTGCTAAGGAAGAGAAATGGCACCAGAGCTGCCTGGGAGAGGGGTGTAAGACCCCTGTTAACACAGCAGCCATCAGCCCATCACCACCACAGCTCTCCTGCCCCATCCTGCCCCTGGGGGAGCTCACTGCCTCCTGCCCACGTCACCACAGCCAGGCTCCCCCTGTTTCTAAGTGCCCCATTCTAAGGCCAAATAGAAAAACCCTTCCCTGGAGCGGTCAGATGGTATAGGGGGGGAATAAATGTGTGCCCTGCACCGCTCCCCAGCGATCACACCCGTGGCAAAGCCCAGGGCTGTCGGCCAGCTGCTGCTCCACCTGAGCACCCTCTGTGAGGCAGGAGAGGAGTGGGAGGGATGCTGTGCCATGGGGACAAAGCAGAGCCCCGCGGGCTGACAGCTGTGTGACAACGGAGCGTTCCTCATCACTCTTCAGGTGGAGCTCATTTTTCTGCACAGAAATGGGAGAAATGAGTTTGCCTGGGGCAGCACCGCCGGGCAGGACACCACTCATTCTGCTGGGGCTGCACACACGCCTTTTTTTGACCCCAAACTCTTTCCTTCCCTTAACATCTCGGGGCCTCTATGGTGTAACCCCATCTCAGGACCCGTGGAGCGACACAACCCTGTGCTGCTCAACCACTCACACTGCAAAGAGCCCTTCAGCGCGTGGCTCATACTGATGCTTTTCCCTTCCTGGCTCTCCTGCCTCTCCCTGGCTGTGCTCTGTCCCTTGAGCCAGGCCATCAAAACAAACAGGAGAGAAAGCGAGTGCCCAGCTGAACGGCCTCAAGGTGCTGGGACTTCCCTGTCTGACCCGGTGCCACGCTCCTGGCCAAAGGCAGTGACTCCTCGTGGGGCTTCCCGAGCTGCTTGGCTCTCTGGGAGATAAGGAGCAGAAGGGTGAGGAGGGAGAGGTGAGGGGGCAGCCGAGCATGGCTGTGCCTTTGCTGATGATGGTGGCTGTGCGTTATCACAGTGGGGCTGTTCTGGGGCACAGAGAGGCAGAGCAGCTCTCCACGGAGCAGAGCGGGTCGGGAGCTGCCAGCTCCCCATCCCCTGCCCTGCGCTGCCCTCCAGCCTGGCCGGGAGGAGGATGCCAGCTCCTGAGGTGTGGTGACGGCTGGGGACAATTCGCATTCACCGTCAGCTCAGCATTTCCGTACCTGCTTGCATACCAGCTCCTGATTTCATTTCCGTACCTGTTTGAAAATAAAGCAAGTGTCCACAGCCGTGCAGAGCCCAGGCGCCCACGCCAGCCTTCGGAGCACCTCCTGCTCCCAGAGCACGGCCCCATGAAGGGGACGGCCGCCCCACGGGGTCCCCCTGCCCACCGCAGGGACATCCCCAAGTGGGGACCCCCAGCCAACGCTGAGTGCTCCCGCCGGCTGGCAGCCGACCCGGAGAAACCGCTGGCTGTGTTTGTGTTGGAAGAAGCCCAAGGCTAATTTTAAGGGGTTCATTTAGCTCTGATTTAATCTGGACGGCAGCCTTGCCTATAAATCACGGCTTAATGAGAGCAATCCACCTGCCTGCCCTGGCATTTAATAAAATAGAAGAGGACTGGAGGCCCTCCAGGAGCTGAGCGAGCCGCCTGGAGCCGCGTCCCTCCTTTGCCACGGAGAGCCCCGGCCACCCCGAGACCCCCAGAGGGCTGCGGGTCCGGGAGGAGCAGCCGCTCCCGTTTCCCCACGGCCATAAACGATGCTGCAGGTGGATGGGCATCACCTCATGCTGCGGGTTGGGGAGCACAGCCCTGGCCCACACCCTCTGTCTCCAGTAAGAGAGGCAAAGTGGGGCTTTCCCCACCTCCTGCCCCTCTGCTGGGACCCCCACGGTGGGCGTCCTCCATCCATCCCCAGCAGCTCCTCAGAGCAGCCCTGGCCCCGCGCCGGCCGTGCCCACCTTGCTCCTTGAGCCGGATGATCTCCGTGTCAGAGCCGAAGCTGTTCCACGCGGTGCAGTTGTAAATGGTTTGGAAATCGGCGCGGACGATGTTGCTGATGGTCAGCGTGGAGATGACCCCCTCGTCCGTGCTGACCGTCTCCACCGTGTAGCGCCCCGAGGTCCCCGACTCCAGGACGTTCTCCTTCCAGGACCAAGCCTGCCAAGCAGCAGTGGGGTCAGCCCGGGGCGGGGGCTTCGCCCACCCATGGCTCTCTGCCCCAGAGGGTGCTACTCACAATGCGGTCTGGCGGAGGGGTGCTGCGGATGAAGCACTTGATCTGCCCCTTCTGTCCGTGCAGGGCGTGCTGCGTCTGCGTGCTGGAGATGATGGGTGGCCCTGCAGGAGGGAGTAGAGGGACTGGTGACAACAGGAGGAGGCAAGGGACACCTGGCTGAGCTGGCACTGCCACCTGGGTGTGGAGAGTCCAACTCCAATAAACATCACAGCCCACTGGTGCTGGCTGCTGCCCTGAAGCTCAGGAGGGGACATTACTCAGGAGATGTAACCCAAGGGACCCAGACCGTGCCCATGTGGGAAACTCAGCCTCAGGACCCAAGGATCAGAAAAGGGAAAATCCAAGCACGTCCACAGCACACCCCACAGTCGCCCCAAACCACCAACCTGCTGCAGGGAGATGCGCTTTGTGTCTCCGTGTGCCATGTGTGCACAGGGACGTGGGTGCTCAGCCCCACTGAGATGTCCCTGTCCCTCCTTGGTGGAGAGGGAAGCGGTCAGATGTGGGAGCATGGCCTGGAGGCTCTCACCCCAAGGGAGCAGCAGCAGAACTGCAATCCTGATTGCTCTTTATTAGACTCTTAATTACAGCGGATTTACATTTCTATGAGTGGCTTGCTGCTGGCAGAAATGAGAAGGGATGCAGGCAGGAAGGTGAGGGCTGCTGGCTCTAACCACGTCCCAGCTCAGAGCTCCAAACCCGGAGGTTGGAGTAACAGCAGACGCAGCCGAAGCAGAAGGTCAGGAGTTGTTTTCCAAAGTTTGGGTCCGCACAGAACCACCCAAAAACGCAGAGTTTGGTTTTCGCCCTCACTGTGCTGAGCTGCTGATGGATCCCCTGAGGCTTTGGCTGCTCCAGAGGAGGCACAGACCCATCCCCTTGTCTCACTCAGCACATGCAGGTGATGAACCCAAAGCCAACGGCACCCAGAGCACCGATGGGGTACTCAGGACCAAAGTGATGAAGAACAGACATCCTCTCTCTGTTTCAACTGCTGTGTGTTACTTACCAATTCTGGAGAAGCTCCAAGACTGGGTGACACTCGAGATAAACGGCTTAATAATCATAAAAAGGATCATTTTCCCCAAGGAGAGTGGGTTTTAAATGGCACCAACGCCAACGGCTTTGGGTTTTATTATTGCTTGAGGAGTTCGGAGTCGAAGGCTTATCATCATGATAATGGCAGATGACTAAAGACCATTTGTGAGACGAACACACCCGGGAATAATAGCGCGGAGCTGCAGCCTCGCCGCGTCCGAGGGCGGTGTCTGATTCTCCACCAGGCTCGGGCTCCCGACGAGAGCTGCTCGGTGTTGAGGCAGCCCGCCGGCAGCAGAAAGGCTTTCAACAACGTTGCTATGGATATAAATGATGGAGCTATCGGTTGTGGTTATTTTTAGTGCGCCGGTGCCAATTTAGCTGCTCTGTCCTGGAGGCTCGCATAAAGGCAGCTTGCTGGCTGGTTGGGAGCGTGGCAGCGTGGCCACAACCTCTCCATCCTGCTCGGGTTCGTGCAAACCAAACCATCCTGGTGCTGGAAATGGGAAGTTCGATCCTGCAAAGCCCTGGGAGTGGCCACGAGGGTGCTGTGCACGCTATGGACCAGGCCCAGCAGCTCCTTGCTGCCTTCTTGCTTCTCTTGCTTCAGCCTTGCCAAACGCTGCTCATCTGCATAATCCTCCTGCCCACTAACGAGGCTCTGAATCATATCTGCAGCCTCTCAGGCTGGTGGCCCCGTGCCCTGGTTTGGAGAGAAGGAGGTGGGGAGGGCAGGAAGGGGCTGTGCAGCCGCTGATTTAAGGGATGCGGATGGGTTGGGGATGGCACACTGAGCGCAGGCTGGGGGGGATGGGGACCCCCAGCAGTGCCCCCACGCCCCAGCTGGGACTCCCCACCACAGCCAAAGTGTCCAACTTCCCCTCTCAAACGGTGCTGCAAAAAGCAATCAGAAGAATTCATTATGGGAGATGCCCTGGGGTGGTCCACACAGTGCTGGTAGCGTCCATGGCAGCGCTGCTCTGCCGGGCACAGGGAGCACACGCACTGCTCTCTCTCGAGGTTTCCCCGTGCCCTCCGAGCACCTGGGAGGTGTTGGGAAAGGAGCAGATTCCTCGTTTGGGTTAATTTGTTCCTTTGTCTTCCACAAGCTTCTCTAATTGTAATTAAAACCCAGCAGCCGGTGGGGAAGGAGCATGCAGACTCTGAGGAGTGGAGCTCAAGCTGAGGGAGTGGTTGGGTTTCGTCCCCCGCTGCGTTGCCCTTGGCTCCCCTCACCGGTGTTATCCGCGTTCAGAATTAACACTGTGCTGCTTCCCCTGCTCTTTTCCTTCTCTTTCTGACAAGGAGCGGGGACTGAAGCCGGCCGGTTTGTCACACACGTGAGAGATGATGCAGAATGCATCCCCTGCTTATACCCTTTGCAGTCTGCCCCGCTCTGTTTCCTCATGCAGGGCACATTCAGGTGGAGATCCTCCACCAGGTGCCATGGATCCTGGCCAGGTTACCCTCACCCTACAGGGGGCCCAGCTCCCATTGGGGTATGGGGCTCATGGCCCCCCTGCTCCCCCCAGTGCTGATTAGGCTGCCGGTCTCGGAGCCAGGCTCAATTCCCAGCTCTCAAGCTGTACAACACAGACAACAGAGCTCTCCGACCTTGCGAGGGTATTGCAAGATAAATCTATTAAAGATTTAAAACGCCAACTCCCAGCTACTCAATAACCCCCTGCTGATAATAGGGGCTCTTAGATAACACTGATATTTTCTTGCTTAACCCACAAATCTCCGAGGAAAGGAACACAAAACCCAAAGCACTCGCAGGGTGGGAGCATCCCCCGTCCCACCCAGGCATCCCAAAGCGGACACCCAAGGGCACTACTCCAACCACGCCACCTCCAGCAGTCATGGAATCATTAAGGTCAGAAATGAGCACTCAGATCATCTCAGCCACCCCCACCCCCACCCCACGAGCACAGCAGCGACACAGAGAGCAGGAGGGAAAGCAGCGGTACCGTTGACAGTGAGGGTCACCTCGCGCTCCCCCGCGCCCACCCGCGGCACCACGGCACGGCACACATATTTCCCAGCATCTTCCTGGCGGACTGACTTCAGTGTCAGCTTGTTCTCATTGCTCAGGACCTGCAAGAGAGGAGGGGACCGCTCTCAGGGCGATGGGAGGTCGAGCAGGAGAGCTGGAAGCCCCCACAGCTCCACAAGGGATGCTCAGCTGCCTTTGGCAAACCATGGCTACGCCCTGGGCAGCAGCAGCCTGCTCCCTGCCCTCCTGCCCTGGCCGTGCAATTAACAGCTCCAGGATGCCTCGCTAAGTGCTGGTCTGGCTGAAGCTGTCAGCACAACCCCAGCACTGGGAGCACACAAATCAGTGTGGAGTTTGAACAGCATTCCCAATTACCCACGCTGGAAATGCACACCCTGGGGCTGATGGCTCCCGGTTGCCCTCGCCTCTCTCCCAGGGCTTTGCAGCCTCCCCAGCCCTCTTTCTTTCTCAAAATGCTGCACAGTGCCCACGGCCAAGGGCTGAGCTGAAGCTGCCTGGAGGCTCCAAGCAGCAGAGCTGGCCAAATGGAAGTGGAGAAGGCAGCTCTGTGTGCTGATATGTGCGGGTAAGGAGAGCCCTGCAGCGTGGCTGGGGCTGTGCAGGGAGGGTCAGGAAGCCCCCACACACAGCAGTGAGAAAAGGGAATAGCAGCTCTGTGGTGTGAGAGCACTGCCTGTGTGCAAAGCACAGCAGTAACCAAGAGGAACTGCAGCTGCCGCTGTGGGATGGGAACCCAGCGGGGAATATAGACCCTGTGGGATTCCTCGGCTGCCTCGAGCTCTCAGCTTGCCCGAGGCTGTGATTGCATCCCAGGGGATGGCTGTGCTGGTTTGGGAAGAGCACCCCAGCCCTACAGTGAGTCCTACCACGCCCGAGCCACGCTTCATCCAGACGATGGTGAGCGAGGGGTTCCCGGTCCAGGCGCAGTTGAAGACGGCATCGGAGCCCAGGTCGACGAGCAGGGACTGCGGCTCTGTCGCCATGCGGGGCCCAACTGCACAGAGCAGAGCAGTGTTACCCCCCCACAGACACCCACAGCAGGAGGAGCTGCAGACACAGCGGTGTTGGGGCATCAAAGGGACCCCCACCCACAGCACCCTGAGACCCCAAAGAGCCCAGGAGCCTCCGGCACAGCTGTGTGAGGCAGGAGGAGACCACAGCCCCATGCACAAAGTGAGAGCCCAACAAATCCTGCTCAGCTCAGGCTTCCAAAAGCCACCCAGGGACGCGTTGGCCCCTCCCCAGCGGTGCCCAGCAGCGGGCACAGCACTCACAGTAGACATCCACGGTCCTGCTGATGTTCGTGCTGCCCAGCGCGTTGGTGACCTCGCAGGAGACGGGCTCGAAGAAGAAAGTGTGGTCCACAATGGTTTCGTAGAAGTCGCCGGATGCTTCCTTTATCACCTGGCCTTTCTTGGCCCACCTGTGGGATGAGGGAGAGAGCGGTGCTGCACTGTTCCCATCACTCAGTGATAAGGACAGTCTGTGCTGAGAGGGAACGCAGCACTCTTCCCTTTCCAACCAACACCACTGGCCTTCCCACCCCAAAAAGCACTAAAAAGCTTTCCAGCTTCGTCCTGCTTTCACCCTGTCCTCTTTTCTTCTTTCTATTTTTTTATTTTTTTCACTGAACAAGAACTCCATCCCTTGAAGGCAGCTGAAATAACAGCGCCCTGGAAAGCCAGGCTGGCATTTGCAGCACTACAACTTGCAAATTGTCTCAGAGAACAAGCTGTCAACTCAGCACTTGAATTAAGCCGCTGTTTGCCAAACAATGAGCAAATGTGACCTAACGGGGCTCCATCTGGCACCCTGCCACCGTGGAGAAAATGGGAGCTGCTGTCACACAGCACAGAACCCGGCGCTCCTGGGAGGAAGATGCAATACAACCCCCAAATGAGTGATGGGTACATCGGAAGGGAGTGGATTTCCCTGAGGAAGTCGTGTCAGGGCAGCTCTCCTCCGGGGGATGCCTGGGAATGGGGGCTGTGCTCGGGAGAGAACAGACAGACAAATCCCCACGGCCCACGAGTGGGAACCTCACGGGACAGGAGAGCTGTGAGAGCTGCTGCACAGCCCACGGCACGGGCGGATGGATGGCACAGATGGAGCTGGTTGGTTTGCACTTCTCAGCTCTCCCTTCTCGTTTATCTTCACACCTCTAATGGATGCTGACACCGCCGCTCCGGCTTCCCTGCACTGCCTTCCTCCCCGGATTCTCCCTTCAATAATTAATCAGCAGATGCTGCTCGGATTTTTAGGGGCTGTGATTGATAAGGGAAACTCCAGGTATGGGGAAAGCAGCACAAGTGACACCGGCCAGAGGTCGGTACATCGCGTTTAGGCACTGCCTTCCTCCCTCCAGATATAAGGAAACCAAAGCTTTGCCACACTCCTCCATGACTCCATCCCCATCCACGGACACATCCAGACTCCGCAGCTCACTGAGTCCCCACAGCAAAGCCCTTCCCTGGAATCACTGAGGTTGGAGAAGAGCACCGAGGTCTCCTAAGATCATCATTTCCTCGCAGCGACGGCGAGCGCATCACCTCCTGCTCACAGGCACAAAACAACACGCAGAGCTGTGCCTGGAGCTCACCTCATCCAGCCTGGGCAGGGCAGGGGGCACATCTGCAGAGGACAGAAGTTCTGTGTCCTTGCAGCAGCCCAGGAAAGCACACGCGGAGCATCCCCTGCACGACACTTCATGTGCATGTTCAAAACCCATCGCTCCTGCAAAACCGGCTCTGCCGAGCGCGGAGATGTGTCACAAACAGCAATTTTTCGTGCTTCAGCAGAGATCAAGGTTCCTGCTCCAGTTTTCCAAGGCTTAACACTGCTAAATCAATGCGGCTGAACAAGCGCTATGGATCTTTTATAATGTCAAATCGGTTTTTAATAACGATGGCTGATAACCCTCCAGTAAAGCTCCTCGCAACGTGCTCGCAGACAGCCAGAAGGCAAGTTCCTCCTGGCTTTAACAAGCCCGCAACGCGCCCCGCTCACCTATTAACCTCTCAGTAATTATTTATAAGCGGAATGTAAATAAATTGCAGCCCAGGAGAAGCAGAGGATCGCAGCTCCTGCCCGCGGCCATCGGCTCAGCACGGCTGCTCCCCAGCACACATCCTGCACACCACCTGCAGGACACACGGGGGGGCCCGGCCTCCCCCAGCACCATTTTTGCTCTCCCCCCTCGCAGGTCAGTGCAGCCTGCAGGGCACAGCTCACCAGCTTTGATCTGGGGAGCGCAGCCTGCAATTTCCACCTCTGCTACCTCTTCATTACGCTGTGCTGGTGAGCTCCAAGCCTTGAAGGGGATTTTCCTGCTCGGTCCTCACCTGCCAGGTGCTCCCAGCCCTTCTCCTACCACCTTTGGGAGCTTCCTTCACTCACAGCACTGCCCTGAAGGCATTTACACACAGCCAGCATGCCTCCATGGCTCTGTTCCTGATGCATCCGTGTCCCTTCCAACCCAATCCATCCCATCACTCCACAGCTCTATGACCCTCGGATGCATTTCTGTCACTTTGCTGCCCCCTCCCTCCCCAGAGCAGAGCATGCTGCACATCTGGACGAGGGCAACAAGTCCCATCTCTGCAGCTCCATGGGGACGTTTCTTCAGGGGCAGAGCTGAGTGCCCCTTAGTTCAGCATCCCTTGCATCAATCCCAGTCCAAGCTTCAGGATTCCTTTCCCTGGGGGATTTCAGCCAGCAGCCCACGGTGAGCTGCAGGAGGGTACGACATGCCCACAGCACAAAGGGATGCAGCAAGCACACACCACACCTGGCTGAGCTCACCGCAGCAAATAAATTCCTCTGTCTGCAGTGAGAGGACTTGTAATTCCTCAACGCGTGGCATGTGCGAGCAAGCTGTTTAGGGGAATTTGTAGCCCTGTCATGTAACTGCTGTCCCAAGTAACACCGCACCGGTTCGGTGCCGCCTGCACGAGCGAGCTGTGAATGTGCTCCAGCCTGCCTTCCCTCCATGCCAGGCAGCACCGGGGCTGCAGGTGCCATCCTGACCCCTCCAACCAACACAGCCATGGGGCAGCGAGCGTTTCCTCGCAGCAATGAGCTCCAGCTGAGACAGATGAGCTCCAGAGAGCACCATTCCCCTGCTCCCATCCATTGCTTTCCACCAGCACCGTGCAGCAGGGGCAGCACAGTGCCCACTGCTCAGGCTGTGCAGAGGGGCTGCTCCGAGTGCAGCCCAGGGAGGCACAGCGTGCGGCACTTCTTAATTAACAATGCAAAACGAAGTGGTTGCCTGCCATATAAATTGTGTTTACTGAGAGTGACTTAAAATAGATAAATATTTTCCTCGGACGCGTTTTAATTGCTTAATAAAAGCACCGAGAACACCCACAAATACCTTATACAAATGCATGGCTTGCAGAATGAATTAATTAACAGTTCATTCCTGGGAATGGCTATTAATTGCTACAAATTGCTCAGAGAACGGCTCCGTTGTTTTATTGCCAGCACTGCTCGTGCTGCAGCGTGGCGGTCCCTGCACATCCCCACACAGCGTCGCCCCGTGCCCGCCTGCATCTCCTGCATCGCCCCTGCTCCGGACAGCTCTGCTGCCCCCTGTGCAAGGAGCAGAGCTCAGGTGACACAAGGAACAGCCCAGCACAGAGCCAAATCCTCCCCACGATCCCCGGAGATCATCGCACCAATTATAGGTACAGATATATTATTGTACAGTGGCAGGCTTCCTGCCATGCTTGGGTGAGCCCATTTTATCCCAGGCGCAATTAGTAATTAACACCTCTGCTAAAGGGCTCTACAGGTCTCCTTCAGAGCTTTCATTAAGCAGCTGCCAGGTGCAGCTCCTCCTCTTTCAGAGCTGTCTGCAGCAGCGCAGTCAGATCCGCCATCCTGGGTTTCCATCCCTCAAGGGTTCCCACCACGAGTGGAAGCAGAGCTCGGTGCCAAGGCTGCTGATCCTATTCTTCAGCAGCAAACAAGCAGCGAGACCAAACTGCTGCCCTTCCCCAGATTTCAAGAGCTGGAGATGTCAGACTCAAGCCCCACACAAGGACGTGTTGGGCGCCTGATTGCACTCAGTGCAGTGCTCAGGCTGCTGCCACCGGGGTTCGATTGTTTTTCAACACTGGGTTTTGATGATAATAATAACACCTCACTGTGCGGAAGAGACCTCGGTCTTGATTTCCTCTCTAATCTCAGCTTTGGCATTCCCCTCCTGCCCAGCCAGCAGCGAGCCTGATTGTTCATCAGACCATGGGGCAGGATCCTCCGTGCCATCAGTGGGTCCCCAGGGTGAGAAAAAATCAGTGTGGGACACTCAGAGCGTCCCATACCCCCCTAGGGGTGGAGGGATGGGTGGGTTTGGCTCTGCAGAGAGCACGCTGTGCTGGTGGGTGGGCTGAGCCCATGGATGCATCATAGTGCTGTGCTGGAGATGGGCACAAGTTGCTATTCCATCCTGGTGTGTCACTGCCATGCTGATGGCACAGTGGGGATGAGCTGACAGTGGGGATGGGTGACCTTAGAGGCACCTGTGTGATTCTGACCCAATACACTGACCTCCTTCTCGTACAAAAACACAGGCAACACATGGGTGAAGTAGAACAAAACTGCAAGCTTACCAATTTGCTTGTCCTTTCACCGCAAAATTCCTCTATTGTTTGCCCACCCATCCCCAAACTCGTTCTCCAGTCACTATTTCTGAACCCTCTCGAATCCCCTTAGAGCAGCGTGGCAACAGCACTGCTCATCTGAGCTTTGTATGCCAACAGAAAGCAGCCCAACGTGGTGGCACGCTGATAGAGCAGAGTGACCCATAGGAGCTCTGCGGTCACCTGCTGACTTCAGTACAAAGCAGCTAGAAACGGTTCAAAAAAAGAAAACTCAAAAAGCAAAACCCATTAAGTCCTTAATTACACACTCCAATAGCAAAGCAGAGCTGAGCATTAAGCACTGCTTGATGCCTTACAGACAAACGGCCTTATAATCCTCAGCCAACAGCTTGAGCTCTTTGCTTTTCTATCTGCCAACAGCTTCCAGAGAGTTTGCAGAGGAACCGAAGCCCAGGGAGAGCTCAGGTTGGCAGTCACTCCACCATCTGATGCTGGACGAGACCACAATCCCTTTCCAGTGGGATCCCATGGGTCTATTCTGGGATGCCAGCATCCACTGGGTATTCTCTCCCCTGTGCCTTACAGCCCCCACACTGGGCTGCTGCTTGTGTCTATCCTGTCCACTCATCTCAGCAGGAACAGCGTTCCTAATGAGGCTTCTTGGGGAATAAGGCTAACGAATCATAACCAAGACCAACTGCATCAGCACAGCACCTACACCTTCCCATCCCCATCCCCTAAGATTCTATCTCTTGCATGGAAGCTGAAAAACCACGAACAGAGCTGAAGGCCTCTTAAAATCAACATCATTTCCAGCTTGGAAACTGCAAGTGGATTTATTATTTATATCACAGGAACACAAAAGCTTAGCATATTTTAAGCTGTGTGAAATGACTTCAAGACAACTCCGCCGCTCTTTCTTTCCTCCCCCAACCCAACAAAGCACACTGAGATGTCTCCAAATGGAGCACTGCAAGGAAGCCCTTCAGAAGGAGAAAACAAACGGAGGGATTGAGGGAGAGAAAGCAGGAAGCTTTGGGATCACCAAGGAACGCCCAGAGGGGACGTCCCCATGTGAGATGTGAGCACAGCCCTCATTGCATCACAGCACTGCCCAAGCACTCATGGCAGCAGGTGCTGGGTGTCCTTCCTTTCCCTTCCTCCCTTTTCACACAGGCAGTTTAGTCACAGCATCTCTAATTTCCTTAGATCTGAAGCCACCTCGTGAGACTGGAAGGGAGCGATAGAGAAGAAAGGTGGGGGGAGGGAGAGGCAGTAATCTTGTAGAAGTCAGTTTTGGAATAAAAAAAATAAAATAAAATCAATTTTCTTGTGTGACAAGATTTGCTTAAGGCTTCTCATCCTGTGAAATCAGCCCATCACCCTGCGGGAGCGCAGGAAGGAAGTGGCAAGTGTGGTTGGGAATATCTCAGATTAAAGGCTGCTAAATTAGGCTTGAAGAGCTCCCACCTCTTCACAAGGAGAGCGGAGCTGCGCCTGGCGCTGCCAGCGAGGCTCCCCTCCCCATCCCATCCCCAGGAGCCTCTCTGGAAGGAGAGGTGACTGACAGGCCTGGGAAAACACGGCTCTTGGGTCATTCCCAGCCCTCCTGGCTAGAAGTGCTAGCAGCTTGGCACGGTGAAAGCCATATGGTCTTTGCTCACGGCCAGAGCAAAGCTTGCTGGAAATGAGATGCCCTGGACCAGGCTCACTCCAAACCTGGCAGACCCCAGAGCATGAGCAACAGGGCACCCCACATCCCAAACCACTCCGCACAGCTCAGCAATCCCCCAGGACACATCCACAAACAGCCCTCCACCCAAAGGCTCCAGCAGCAGCAGCCGCTTCATCACTCATTTACTTCGTTATCTTTAATCACCGCTCCGTCAGGAAGCGATGCTCACCAGTACAAAGCGCTTCCCTTCCTCCCCCTTCTCTCTGCTTCCCGTCAGATTCTCCCTCCGTTACGCTCTCTCCTCATTAGTCTGAGCTGCCTCCGAGCATCTCCCACACGCGTGCTCCCATTACCCTGACAAGCTGGGGAGCGGGATGACAAATCTCCACGTCCCCACACCTCGCCGTTCCCGGTGTCACCCGCAGCCACCACGGCATCCCGGCAGCTGTGACATTTGTGCCTTTTTATTTTGCTTCATATTTTCTCGAGCCCCTCTCTGCCCGTTCAGCAGGAGCTGCCAGATGGGGCTGACGCATCACGGAGGAGATCTGAAGAATTCATTTCCCATTATTATTATTTTTGTTCCCTATTTCCCCAGCTTTCATTTTCACTTCAGAGCAGAGGTCCGGCTGTCTGGGAGGAAGATACAAAGACAAACCCGGGCAGGAAAACAGAGATAGTCAGGAAAAACGCTACAGTGCCCATGACTTCAGACCTCTGTGTGCTTTGCATTCATTTCAACTCCCGCTTCAGTGGCATTTTTCTGAGCCTATAAATCAGATTTACTCCATTGCTGCTGAGAAATGCCCGCGGGTCCCTTCTCAGCGCTGCCTCCTCGTGCCCTCTCACCACGCAGGGCTGCAGGGGGCAGTGGGGATGTGACAGCTGCTCCGAGGACAGCACAGGGTTGGCAGTGTCCTGGCACTACTCTGCCAGAGGAAGAGGAGGGAGCCCTGAAGCTGGAAGGAGCCTCGGCATGGGGAGGCAGCAATGATGGGGGGCTGAGAGGGGCTTTCCGTGGGGTGCCAGAGTGGAAAAGGGCCCTGAAGTGGGGGCAGAACCACAGTGGTTCGGAGGGGCTGTGGTGAGATGGATGCAGGGCTCACACTTCCACCGCTGGCTGCTCCGCAGTGCATTTCGAGGCCTGACAGCCCCTCTTAAATATTAATAGAGATGTGGCTGTCATTTAATACAAACTTAATATTGCAGATCTCCCTTAATTGGCAGAGGCAGCTGGGGAGATAAAGGAAGGTTCCAGTTGTGGCACTGTCCCAGCGATAAGAAGCCCTGGGGAATGCCAAACCAGGGGGGATGTTATTGCTGGGACTCCAAAGGGGCAACAGAAAGTCAGCAAACAGCAAGTACCCTGCTCCCAGGAGACGCTTCTCAATGCTATCTGAATCCATTACAGGAGTTATGGAGGGAGCTGGAATGGGATCTGCTCCTCATGCCCACATGATAACTCCTCCTGCTGTGTGATTCCAGCAGCAGAAAACCCTTCCCTAGATTCTCCCTTCCCAAAGACCCTATGTCCCTCACCCCATGGTAAAGCTCTCCCTGTTCACTATAACTCAATGGAACGCACAGCAACAATAGCAGGGCAGCAAAGTGCTTCTGCTCAGTGCAGAAGCTGTGGACATGAATGAAAAAAATCAGCTTACCTTTAGAAAGCCTCAGGTAGGCAGGGATCTCCAGCGAGAGTCCCTCACCTCCACTGCCAACCCCTACATGAGGGCAGGGAAGGGGTGGTCCTGGCTCCATCCTTCCATCACTCAGTACTGCATGCACCTGAGCTCCCTGGGCTGGCCCTGCCTTCCCACCAGGTGCTGCATCACCCTGTCTCACCATTTCCACTCCACCATGCCTACCCAAACCCCAACTAACCTGCTGCTCTTCCCCACCAGGACCTCGCTCAGACCCTCAAACAGCATCTCCCTGCTTGGCTCTTTGCAAGCACAGCAAGCAGCATCTTTTTGCTTTCCCTGCTCAGGGAGGGACACTGCCTCCCACTGGGCGCCTTCAAGCCCCACTGCCTTTAAAGAAAAGCTCTTAAAAAGCAGTTGAGTTTGGATTAATATTTGATGAGTGACAGCGTGCTGTTGATTCAAAGATAAAACGGTGTTTTCCAAACACGAAGGTCCTTTCTGCAGAGCTGAACCCGCTGAGCGAACAAACAAACATCGCTCCCCCCCCTCCCCTGCTCCAAGCCCAGGAGTGGGAATGGGAAAGCCCAGCCCTGACCTGCGTGGGGACACAGGAGGGGCTCTGTCTGTTTGGGCATCCAAATGGCAGAGGGAGATCGCTCTGCCCACACCAAACACGGTCCCCATTCCACTGAGGATGGGGGGGCTGTGAAATCAGTGCTGCTCCCGAGCTCGTGTCTGCTGCAGCATCACCCGGGCACGCCAGCAGCTTGTGTCAGACCGCTCTCATTCTGTCCATGTCCCTCCATCCATCCACCAGCACTATACCTCATTTTGCAGGCACCCCACACCCCAGCCCTGCGGGGGATGCAGGAGCGAGGCTCAAAATGCCCCATCCCCACTGCGACTGCAAAAAGAGCTCTGTGTGTGGAGGTGTCTGCTGGCCCTGAGGATGAGAGCGCTGGATCAGCGCACCGGAGCGAGGCATTTATTATTGCCCTGCCTGCAGCTGCTCCCCATCACTGCAGAAATAATCATCATCAGAGGAGCCCGAAAGGCCGAGGGACTCTGCCTCTTGCAATATTAAACTTTCCCATTTTCTTCTGCCACCTTAAAGATTCTCTTTCTTACTGCAAGTGATAAATAATAACAGCAAAAAAAAACAACAAAAAAAGCCCCAACCCCACAGACACCCAACAGACATCAAACGCCAAGGGAAGATTGGCAAATGGAGAGATCTGAAGGGAGCAAAGAGGAGGCCTGGTTGTGAGGCGCTTCACGTCGCTCTGACTTGTGTTGCTTTCCATTAATTTTATTCGCCATCGCAGGTGGCAGAGCCACGGCGACAGCTAATTATTCTCTTGCCTCCCCATCCCTGCACGCTGGATTGCAGCAGGAGCAAGCCTGGAGATTGTCCCACAGCCTTTGGGGGTGCACAGCCCAGCAGTGATGCTGAAGCAGGTGGGAGAGGTCATGGGATAGTAGAGAAATGCAGGATGGTTGGCTTGGAAGGGTCCTCGCAGCCCATCCTGGGGAGTGCGGGGCGAGGGGAGAGCTCACTCATGCATTCACGGCATGGACTATGGATTCCTGCCCAGAAAAGGGGATTTATGGCATTTAGACATTTTCCTGCGTGTTCAGAGCTGTTTACTGACAAACATATTGGGAGGTATTAAAAATAAATGCCGTCTGCTGACCGTGAGCTGATATTTCTATCTGAGAATGAGAAATATATCAGCGTGCTTCTATCCAGGGGGAGGAAATCCACCGAGAAAATCCACCACTCTTCCTCTCTGTTCCCAGTGTTCTTCCCCAAGTTTGTTTTTAAGGCAGATTAAGCTCATCCCTGCTCTCACTTCCCACCCTTGCAGCCCATGGAGCATGGCAATGGCTTTCCCTGCTCTGCTCTCCCTGGGCAACCCTGAGCCGTGGACTCCTGCACCCCACTGCCATGTGATGCCAAAGCCTTCCATCCTCTCTCCTCCCAGCTGGGATATCCCGTGCTGAGCTTAGTGAAGGGCTCTGGGGTCTCTGGGGAGGGAAATGAATCGCCCCCGATCAATGGGAGCCATGAGGTGGAAGGAAGCCCTGCTGCGTGCTGCTGGATCCTGTTGGCTTGTCACAGTGGTAGGGAAAAGGACGTGTGTGATGTTCACATGTTATGGGAACTTAGGGAATCAAAAGCCCAAAGTGCCTGAATATTTCATGTCTCTTTTTTTTTTTTTTTTGAAGAAGAATCCCAAACCAACCCTTCCTTCCGTGGGAAAACATCGCCCCAAAAATGTGCTGTTAACTAAGATCCATCAGGAGACGCAGCGCTTTGCAGCAAAGGAAACTTTTCTTCTCCATAAGAGCAGTGCTGCGTTGGCACAGCTGTCCAGGGAGAGGGGGGGGTCACCCCCTGGAGGTGCTGCAGCACTGCAGGATGTGGCACTGAGGGACGTGGGCAGTGGGTGTGGTGGGGGGTGGGATCTGGGAGACCTTTTCCAGCTTTTTCCATGACTGTGAGAGCAGACAGCAGCCCCAGGGATGGCCGAGGGATGGGGCTGTGGGGTGGGACGGGCAGGGCTGAGGGTGGCAGTGCAGGGACAGCCCGACCACCACGCAGCTTCCCCCCCCCAGACACCAAAGCACAGCTATTTGTATCTTTGACATTAATTGACTTCTGAAATTAATAACTCTCTTGTGTTACTAGGAATGCAATTATTGCTTTGTTGTGCTGATAGCAGATATCCAGCCGGAAGGAATCACTCCTACCAGCAAGCTCGATTGTACTCATTAAGGCATACACGCCTAACAGGAGGAGGGTCATGGTAACCATCCCCTGGAGGTGCACCTCTGCTGTTATAACCCATGCTGGTGCACAAACACTGCTGATTGCCTGCGTGTGTGCACCTGGCTGCGAGCATGCTGCCAGCCCTGCGGTGGGACAGCCTGCCTGCAAGGGCATGGCCACGCTGCACCCTGCTCATCACTCCCTCCACCATCGCTGGTTTGGACCGACTGCCTGCACCTCCTTCTGGCCCAGGTTTCTCCTGCTCTGATTCTCCCCTTTTTGACCTCGCCTGTGCTGAAGTGCAGCTCCAACCAGAGCTCAGGATGCCCTGCTTTCGGCTGGGATGGAGTTAATTTTCTTCCTATTAGCTGGCATGGGGCTGTGCTTTGGATTTAGGACGGTTTAGCTGTTGCTGAGCAGTGCTGCACAGAGCCAATGGCTTTTCCTCTTCTCACAGCGCCCTGCCAGAGATCACTGCGCATCCCTTATCCCGTCCTATTGAGCTCCCTTTATCCCAGCCCACGTGCTTTACCTTGTTTTGTCTCCTGGGACACGCAGAGATGGAGAGCTGGGCAGCTGCCTTACCTGTACTGGGTGACGGCGGGGTTGGCCTTGGCCGAGCAGTGGAACTTGACAGTGTTATCCTCCAGCACCGGCTGCGGCTCCACGGACAGGTTCACCAGGGGGGGGTCTGCAAAGAGATGGGGATGAGCCCATCACTCATGCTTCCGAGCACGGAAAGCAGAAGGCAGAGCAGCACAGAAGCTCCGAGGCCATAGAGGAGTGGGCTGTAAGACCCCTTTGGGCTACACGAGTCCCGTTGCCCTGAGGCTCCTCTCCTCCCCAGCCCCAATCCAATCCCTCCTTGCTGCCGTGCCACACTCAACACGTCGTCTCCCTTCAAAACCATTAGCTCAGGCTCTGATTCCCGTTTAAGGAAATCAACCCGCTTTGAAGAGCTCCCATTTAATATCTTGCTGGGTAATGATGATCTTTTGTCTACCCGCTAACTTGAAAGTGGCATTTCTGCTCTTTCATCAGCCTAATCATCTCCGCCAAGTCCTTATTGGTGTCACAGGCCTCTCGCTTTTCCCGGCTGCCGCTCTGTTTCTCTCTTCCTTTTACAAGATAAGCATCCGAGTGCTTCAGCAGCAAACAAAATTTAGAAGAGAACCGATGAAAGCAGAGTGAAAAAAGGGTGCAGCGCTGAGACGGGGAATGAGAACATCCAGAGCGGTTTTGATTTCTCCTGCTGTCCCTGGGGTGGGGTGGTGGACCTCCAGATTTAGGTTTGGAGTCCTCATTAAAGCTTCGTGTTGACAACACGAGGCTGCCCCCATCCTCACTGCCCCCTCCGTCCCCATCTCGTGGTCACCCCCGCTGTTCTGGATCCCACTCTGTGCTGTGTCCCCATGACCCACGGTGATTTACCCACCCGGGGCCCTGGGTTGCTGCCAGCAGAGCCACCTGCCTTTTTGATGGGAAATTATGACGGGAAATTATAGGTATTTTCAATTTACCCTAATCTCATTTTAAAATGTGCAATTCAAATGACAATAAAGATGGGCGCAGTTGGGAATATAAATGAGCTTCACTAACATAACAGCCCAGAGATATATAGCGTGCTCCTAATTCATTTGCAGGCATCCTGACACTTCCCCATTGTTATACAACAACAGCTAATCACCTTCCTTTGTTAAGTATGAATCACACTTCTCTTTAGTAGCTTCCCCATTGTTTGATGGTTTAGTGGCTGTGCCACAGATTTACTGAGGAGCCTCTTTGTATTAAAATGAGCCCGGCTCCCTCCTGCACTCAAAATAATAATAATCATACAAAAAAAAAAAAAAGAGGCAGATTAAAAAAGAGAAGGAGCAAAGGAGATGAATTAAAGTCTTTGATCTACCCTTTCACAAATGGGATTGGGCTTTCCAGCACCATGACCGGGCTGGCCAGCTCTCCCATGGGGTGCAGCTTCCTATGGGGTGCAGCTTCCTATGGGGTGCAGCTTCCCATGGGGTGCAGCTTCCCATGGGGTGCAGCTTCCCATGGAGAGCCTTGCTAGGTGCGAGGCAGCAGCAGCTGGGAGCAGACCCTGTGCCTCCATCCCTGCTCCTCCGAGGACATCTCCATCGGGAACGCGTGGCCAGGATGAGCATCTCCAGCAGTGAGCCGCCCCGCTGCTCAGCCCAGACATGAGGATGTGGTCAAATCCCTTCTTGCCATGAAATGAAGGTGCAAAAAGGAGTGAGTACACATGTGTGTGCGTAGGCTTGGAGCAAATGGCTTTGGATAAGCAATAACCCTGCTCCTCCCATCCCAGCACGCTGGATGTGAATTTCCATAGAGCCACTGGGCTCTGGCAGCATAAATAGTTTATGGCATATCAAACTATTAAACACGATTTTAATCCCACTTGTGATGTTCGGTGCATAACTCACAGGAGGCTGACTTTGATGTGGCTAGTGGAACAGAAATCACATTGAACAGATGTTCCAGCTGGAGTTGCTGAGTGTTTCCATTACAACTCCGGCTCTTTTTTCTCTCGGTTCCTTTTCCTCTCTTTTCTATTTTTTTTCTGGTGAAGGTGTTTATGACTCAGCTCTTTCCCTGCTGCCCAGGCTGAGGCTGGCAGTGCCCACGTAGGATTGAGCACAGGACAGGAACCCAGGCACCTCTCTGCAGAGTGCAGGCTGCTTAATCCACCCCAGTGCTTTCCTACCCCTCCATCACCCATCCAGCCCTGGGAAACCTCGTCAGACCCCATTAAGAACAACATACTTTTAATATCCGGATGGGACATTATTATTATTACTTTCACAGCTCGGAGTATTTAATGACTCGGGGTGGAAATTGGTGCTCCTTATTGGGTCCTTCCCTCTTCCCAGCAGATCCCACCAGGCTCAGGGATGCAGCTCACGTCTCCCACCCCGTGTGCTGTAATGATGTCTCCAGCTCCGTGTTGTTTGTGGGGACGCACGTGCATCTCCAGCCATTGTCACTGTTTGCAGGCTGTGAAATAACCCATGCTATTATCTCATTTTATCTGGCTGCTTCTGTCAGGACATGCTACACAGCGACCCAAGAGCCTGTTAATCTTCCGGCAGCAGAAAGCTGGAGATCTTAAATGGAGAATTTTCTGCTGTGCTCAAGTTTGTTCAGGCAGTTTTAATTGGACTCTGGCAAGCAGCTGGCATGCTAATATCAAGCACCCTGCATTTGCAAATTGTTGGTAAATACAGCTGGAAGAACTGTGTGTGTAAATGGAGCCAGGCTGGAGAAGGGTCAGGATGTGCCTGAGAGCTGCAGAGGAGGGAAGGGAGCAGCGAAATGGGATTTCTGGGGAAGGGATGGTCACCCACTAGGCACTGATCATGGTGAACTGCATCACAGAATCGTTCAGACTGGTGAAGATCCAACCTCAGCCCACCCCACTGCAGTTCTGGAACATCCCCATGGGTGGTGATCCCCACACTCCCTGGGCAGTGCAGCACTGCTCTCTTGAAGAGGAAATTGTTCCTGCTCCCCAACCTGAACCTCCCCTGGCACCACTTGAGGCCATTCCCTTTGTACATCATGGGATGGGGAGCCCCCATACAAAGACATGTCTACCAGTGATGTGTACCAGGCACCCAGCACGTGGCTCAGAGACATAGGAACAGCGTGCAAGCTGGGAAGATGTGCATCAGGAGCCCTAGGGGGCTCAGGGGAGATGAGACTTCACACCTCTGACCCTTCTGTATTTAAGGGGAGTGTATAAACTAGAGAGAGACAGTCTTCTTACAGGTGCCCCATGCCTGGAGGTGCCCAAGGCCTTGGAGGAGGCTCTGGGCAGCCTGACCTGGTGGTAACCAGCCCACAGCAGGGGTCGGGTCCCTTCCAACCCAACTGCTCTACGGCTCTATGATCTCTAACGTCCCTTTCAACCCCACCATTCTGTGATGATTCCCTGACCCCTCCGCACCAGCAAACCCCTGTGGAAGTAAATCTCCATCCCTGCACCGTGCTGGCAGGGCTGGATGCTGCACGCTACTCACGCTGGATGTCAATGGTGACCGAGGTCTCCTTCCCGCTGGGAATGGCTTTGTTGGTGGCACGGCAGACGATGCTCTCCCCGTTCTCAATGTCAGAGGGGGCGATGAAAAGGGTGCTCATGATGCTCTCCCTCTTGCCATCACGGAGGAGGGTCTGCGAGGGGACACGGAGATGTAAGGAGGTGGCTAAAGGTGCTGTCTGCTGTCCTCTTCTGTAGGGTGAAGTTCTGGGGGGCTTCAAGTTGTCTGTGCCTGATCTGTGCTGCCTGGCTGGGACTGCAGTGGGGCTGCAGGACAAAAGGACCCTGAAAGATGAAAACTGAGGCCTTCAAGGGGAAGATTTTGGCTTTCTTTCTCCAGGCATGCTGCTGGAAGGAAGCTGAGTGCTGGTGGCAGGGAGAGATGTTTATTAAACAGATCTTCAGGAGCTCAGGAGGAATGCCTTTCACTCTGAACTTTGAAGTTGCCTGCATTACAAATGGCTGTAAACTGACCCATTTTGTGCCTTGCATTTTGTGCTTTAGAAATTTTCATTAGAAATGTCAAGTGTTCCTGAATCCTTAGCACTTACCAGGCATCAGGCTTTGATAAACAGGAGAACATGTGGGCACCCATTCTGAGTACACTGCTGATTGCTCTTTGATGTTTTCCTTTATGACCCAATAAAGGCTTTCCGTTTAAATTAAAAAATGCCAACAACCCTGACAATTTTTCATAGAAAACTGCAGCTAGAGGCGGGGACATATGTCACTGTAAAAAAAAAACCTTCTGTTCCAGAGCTTCTGCTATAGCCAAGGTCAGTGCTGGCTTTGCTCCTTGAGCAATACAAGCACAACACCCAGATGGGGTTCTGGGGGGGAGAAGTGGTGGCTCAGGTGATGTGTAAGCGATGTGAGGGTGTGGAAAGCCAGCCACGTTTGAGCAGAGCCCACCTCAGCACCAGCTGCTGGTGCATCATCCTCCCACCGGGGACACTGCATGGAATGATGTGGGCTGTGGAGCTGAAGGTGCTGCCCCAATGGCTTTGGGGCTGCGTGGAGGACCACAAGACCCTTCCTGAAGCAAGGAAAGAGCACAGTGTGTCCCCACCGTGCCCTGCCTCACCTTGGAGTAGGTGGCCCCATTGACGACTTCTCCTTTCCGCATCCAGATGATGGAGGCTGCTGGCTTGGCGTTGTCTGCGTGGCACGTCAGGTTGAGGGGGTCCCCTGCTCTCAGGCTGATGATGGGTCCCCCCATAATGACGGGGTCATCTGGAGGAACTGCAAGGCAAGGACATGATGGGTGTGAAGGATGACTTGCCAGCATTAAACAAACCCGCTACCAGGGCGGGGAGCTCACACTGCATCGGTGGCTGTGGTGGGAACATCACCCCGACCCCATGTAAAAGCTCTGCCCCCATTCACTGTGGGCATCAGCAGTGCCCCTGAGCACAGCTCCCCTGGCAGCCCTTGTCACGGAGAGGCAGAGATGTGCTGAGCATGCTCGTCCAGCTTTGATCCTCCTTTTGCTTTCACTTTATCCTCTGTGCCACCCTCTGGCTGCACAAAAGGCTGTGAAATTCCTCTCACTCAGGCTCACCACTGCCAAGGCTTTCAAGCATCTCCATCCCTTAAAGCAGGCGTTGCTGGGGGCGGCGGGGAGATATTTAAGATCTCAACATGCCTTTGAAACAGTCCTAGTCTGACAGGCTGTGAGAGCTGCATCCTCATCACAGGGCACAGCTACTGCAGCCACAAGCATCTGTGTCGGATGACGAAGAAGGAGATAAGGGGCAGGGCGACCTTTTGGGGACCAGCCCTTGAAGCCTGGAGCCCCAGCACGGCTGAAGGTGGGAGATGGGCTCCTTGTGGGATGTGCTGCCTGCACACAAGGCTGCTCGCACAGGCTCCTGCCAAATGCAGAGAGTAATGGGATTTTTCGGCTCAGCGGGTGGAACCCAAGAACTGGAGGCAAAAAAGCTTTCCTACACGGATCCCAAATGCGCATTTCTCAGGCTACAAGAGTGAAAAATATGAAAAGCTGTGTTTTTTTTGGGTTGGTCAAACTGCTCCGGGCCCTGGAACAGGAGGATATGGGACCTCTGCTTCGTTCTGATGCTGTTTAACTACTGAGGAAGCACTTTCACTTCTTCAGGAACAGCTATTTCAGTGAACGCATTTATACCACTTCCAAAACAAAAAATAGAAAAAAAACCCCATGTTCTCAGTCGTTCCTTTCCCCCTCACTGAAGCCATTAATTGAATTTGACCTCAGCTTGTGAAATATTGGAAAGTCATCCTGCGCAGAAGGAAGAAGGCCAGCCCGGAGCTGTGCTCTGAAGAACCTTCTGGAATGAAATGAAGGGACTGTCACGGGGATGCTCAACATCACTGCTGTCCTGCCCCTGGCTGCTGCCTCCAGAACACTGCGTCCTCCTGCAGTGCTGGTGTAGCATTGCTGGTGGAGCTCGTGGGACATCACAGCCCCACGCGGGTACGACTTCCCCACACCAGCAGAGCCGCTTTTCCCACCTGCGTCGCTCCTGTTTCCCTGCTGGATTAGCAGCGAGACCTGGGAGCGGCTGAAGGGATGAGGGAAAGGAGAGAATGTGTCCTGACTGCTTCTTCCCAAGTGGTTATCATCCCAGGTACCCACGTGGCCATCGATTAGTGATGATCTCCGGGCTCACTAAGCAGGGAAACCAGCTCAGGAGGAGAGGGACTGCTGATAGCAACGTCCCCAACAGCCCCAACTCCCACAAAGCCAAGGAGGATGCATGCCTTCCCCATCCCAACTCCAGCCCAGGGAAGGGAAGAACGGAAGATGAAGAGGGGAATGAGGGAAAGCAAGGAGCTGGCAGCACAGAGCTGCCATCCATTATTCATCCCCTTGCTCCCAGGATCGTTGTTATTATAAGGCACCACTACGGAATCCGTTCTCCTAATTTTTAATCACGTCGTGGTAGAAGTGCTAGCCTTCCTGATTAACGGAGGGATATAAATAGGAAGAGTCGTCTGGGGCTGTGGGCTTCTTAATCCTGACAGCAAAGAGCAGGGAGTTAACCTTCACAAGCCTGAACTTCTGCAAGGAATAAGAGCAGGAACGGATGAGCAGAGCATGGGCTGTGGCTGCCGATGCACCCTACAGCCAAGGGGTGAGGAGCAAACCAGTGCTGGGTGAGATGCATGGAGGGACTCTCCAAAACCACCTCCAGAGTCTCCTTATTCTCGAGCACCGGTGTCTGCATGTGGTGCTGCGGGCAGACAAAGCCTCAAGTATCCTTGGTATTTATTGATATAACAAGATCCTGTGGGCAGGAGGCTTCTCCTGCAAGTAGGGAATGCAAAAAGCCCTCCAGCTGCCAGCACTGCTCCCTAATTAACACTGACTGCCCTGCAGTGTGGCTGCTGGCTCCTCCTGGCTGCTGGGCATGGGTACACAAAGCAGTGTCAGCATCCCACCCCAAGTGCTCCCCATGGGTGCTGGGATGGAGAGACAGCTGCTGAGTGCCCCCTGAGGAGCACTGCCGGCGATGTGTTGGAAGGAATATCGAGCTGCCATGAGATGTGTGTCCCCAAGGAGCCCAGCTCCTCCCTGGGGAAGGACTGCTCATCTTCCCAGGGGGGTGGGTGGTGTTCAGTGCTTTGTGTGAGGCCTGAAACCGATGTCTGCAGTGATCACAGAGCAGCCCCGAAACGGAGGGACCGAGCACCCTGTGAGCATCCCTGCCCGCTGCTGGGTGCCACCTCCAGGATCCTGCCTGCCCTCGGTGGCAGCCAGAGGGACCTGGAGGCTTTGTTCTGGCACAGAGGAGTGTTTGTGCATTCAGATGTGCACCGCAGGCTTGTCAAGGAGGCATGTTTGCCTCTCGTAGACATGTCAAGCTTATGAGGGCATCATGCTACACTTGCTCGGGGTGAGCGGTCCCAGGCACTGTCCTGATCTGCACGCAGCTGCTTGCTGGATGGAGTACTGTGCAATGCTAACCCTTGCAGATCCAACCTCGTGCTCCAGGAGCAGGATGTGACCTGCAGCCTCCTGGGAAGATGCATTCCTCTCCAAAAAGACCTGGGGCAAGGGATGACCTGAGCTGCTTCCCTGCCAACTGGGAGCAAATGAGGTTGCCAGGACAGCACCAAGTCTGCAGAGGAGTGAGCCAGACTTCCTGCTGCATCCTACATCTGCGGGGCATCCGAGCACCCCATGGCCCAGAGCTTTCCTGGTCCCTGCTGAGCTCTGGGAAGGGCAGCACTGGGATGGGGCTGTGGGCAGCCCGCAGAGTGCAGAGAGCTCTCTGGAAGCTGCCTGGCAGAGGGAAGGAGGAGAGGAACAAGATGCAGGCAGCGCAGCCTGGGGAAAACACGCTGAAAAATAAATCAAAAGAAACAAGGGGAGCGAGGGAGAAAAATAGCGATGAAAGTTTAAATAGTGCATCTCTCCCTCGGTCCTATTTGTCTGGTGTGTGTTGGAGGCAGGGAGAGCGTGGGTGGGCTCAGCAGTGATGCAGCCCCTCTGTCCCACACGGGGGACAGGGACATGGGAGGGGGATGCTCTGTGCCTCCCACACCCCGCAGCCCTCCTGCTGCGTCCATCTGCCTGCGATGCACAAACCCTCCTCACACTGCAAACCTCCGCACTAAGGTTTCCTGCCACATTTCTTTCCCACCCCCCCATTAATGATCTCAGTTTGCATCCAGCAAATGAGCAGTATTAAATATTGGGCTTTTCCATCCCCACTGGGATTAAACCCCATCTCTGGCTGTCAGAGGAAACACGAACGGATCTGACATGGGATAAGTGAGCATTTGTATTCCAGTGAAAAAACCTTTTCTATGAGGAAAAAGCAGAAGTTTTCACAGCCCCTGTGAGCTCTGACAAAGCATGCAGGTGCCTGGCCGGGAATCGATCGCTCGCCTGAAAGATGCTCGGCACAAAGAGCAACAAACTCCACATTTCCACTTCCATTTGAAAAGAAAACGCCAGCCCAGCAAATCCATCAGAGCTGCTGGGGCAGTTCCCACTGAGCACAGCGCAGTGCGGGTGCACGGGGAGGGGAAACTGAGGCACAGCCACGGGGACACACAGGGGACACATGTCTCTGCTGTGCTGACATGGGGCCTGGCTGTCCCCAGCCAGCTATCACAGGGGCTGGAGAAGCAGGTGGAAGGTTTGGGGCTGGGGAGGAGGAGGGAGGTGCGCTTTGGGATGAAGATGTGTGATGATTTTAGAGTGGCATGTGTGGATTTAGGATGCCCCATCCGGTGCTGGAGTTCCCCAAAATCCCCCATCAGAGAGTGGCTTCAGCTTTGCCAGGAACTGGGCACAAAGTCAAGGCTGCACTCCAGCACAAAGCTCTGTCCTTCAGCCACGCAGAGCGATAAGGGCAGAGCGAATCGTTACGGATGAAGCCGGGCCGCGTCGCACGGGGTTGATCAATGCACAGCACTGCCTTATCTCCGACTCCGGCCAGGGCCAGATGTTCTGAAGGAAGCCAGAACAGCCCTGCTGCGATCAATCACAATGTTCCCAGTGCTGACACGTCTCGGCCCTCTGATGTTGGTTATCAGCAGCGGCACAGCTGTGTATGTGCCATGGAGAGGTTCGGTCCCGCAGGCGCAGACCTGGGATGCCCTTGTCTGCCCTCCCCCACACATCCCATCCTGGGGCTGTTCAACACCAACCCCTCTTTAAGACCCATCACCCAAGCTATCATAGCTCAGAGGAGATCTTCCCTGGATGCTCTTCTCTTCCTTTGAGCACATCCCCACCACACCGAAGCCATTCCTTTTCTTTGAGATACTCTTCCTCCCCCTAACACCATTCTGCTTCCCATTCTGGTGATTTCCAAGCTTAGAAATTTAGGTCAGTTTTGCTAAACAAGAAGTGCTGATTTAGAACAAAAGGGGATGGTGTGTGTCAAACAGGCGTTCCGGGATTACAAAAACGCACTCAAATAAGTGGGGTTATGGGTGTCTGCAAACACACGTGGCCTTTGCTGGCAGCAGATGATGCCTTCGTGTGCTGGAGAGAGGGATGGGAGAGTGAGCACAGAGCATCATCCTGGGTTTCTGCATTGCTTCTGCCAAGGAGCATCCAGCACAGGCACAACCACTCCACAAACACCCCAATATCACCACACTGTCACCCTGCAGCCACCTTGCTGTCACCCCAGCGTCCCCAGCATCCACAAACCACCCCATGTGCCATGCAGCTGTGAGCTCTGCGGGTACTACCAGCACCCTGAGACCCCGAGGGGAAGGACAGCAGGAGCACACAGGTACAGATCTGCTGTACTTCAGTTCTGTACCGAGAGCATCAGGAGCGACCCCAGAGGCAGGGAAGAAAGGGAAGCAGATGAGAAACCCAGTATTCTTCATTTACTCTAGTTAATTTTAGCCTAATTTGTTCTTCTGTAAATATCAGCCCTTCTTTAATAAGTCAGCGCGGCGATTGCAATGTAATCACCCAGCGCATCATAAAAGAGTTTCTCTGCTAATTGTTAGGAGGAAGCAGAGCTGTTCTGCGGCAGGTAGGGGATTGCAGAGAGAGATAATTATAACCAGATCTAATTAGTAATTATAACAAACCTCTGCTAGAAATGGCTTTTAGTTAAATATGCCCCAGTTCTCCCAGCAGCGCTGCAGAGCTGTGCCGTGTTGTGGACCCACAGCCTCACCCCGTGCACAGGATCCCAGCGTGAAGAGCAGAGCTGGAATTGAGACAGGAGAGGGTGCTGCGAGCACAGCAACGACATGCTGGGGGCTGTGTCCTCGGGGGCACTCTGTTGGAGGTGGAGATGCTATGGGAACTGGGGGAGAGGAGCAGAAAGGGAAGGGGTGAAGAGGAGCACCTGGGAATGCACTGGGATTGGTGTGAAGCACAAGAAAATGGTGAGGGTACTCATCCATCCCTCAGTGTGAGGGGTGCCAGCCAGGGAGGTGTGAAAAATAGAGAAGGAAAGTCATCCAGGAGAAGGGTATTAACCCAAGAGAGGGATGCTAGTCCGGAGGGGATGCGGACTGAAGAGGGGGATGCTGGTCTAAGAGTGGGGTGCTCATCCAGGAGAGGGATGCAGCACTGCTGCTCCCAGGAGCTGCTTTCCCTGCAGCATTGCTGCCTGCAGCCATCAGCTCCTGGAGTGTGGGACGAGATCCCGTGGCACTGAGGCTGGGTGTGCTCCCACTCCTCCCATCTCAACCCCTCATCCCCAACCCCGACCGCTTCCCGGCTCTGTGCAAAGTGGTTCAATTAAGCACCGGTTCACAGAGAGTGCTAAAAGAAAATCAAGCAAGCGAGCAAGCGCCCAACAACAACGAAAAAAAATGCCCCCTGGAGAATAATTCTCTTCTATGGATTTTTAAGACCAGCGGCTGGAGAATCACTTTCTCGTTTTTGTGCTGTCTCTCCAGTCAATAAATAAGAGGGAAATAAAGGATTTCAGAGAAAATAGAATGCAGTCAAAAGGTAAATTGTGGTCTTAAAAGCCCCTAAGAGACTGTCACCGACTTTGAAATGTTTCCTGGTTTGAGACCGTTTCTTCCTGACTACATGCTTTCCGCTCCTCAATTTGCATCTCGGGGAGGCAATCTTTAAAACTGATTTTCCCCTGGTTGCATTTCATCGGCACAGAAACTAAACAGGCGGCTGCATTACAGTAATAACATCAACATTTCAGCCACCGTCGCCTTAATTATTTCTCCGTCTTGCCAACAGGACCAGTTAAAACAGATTTATATTTTGGTGGGGAAGGGGGGGGGTGGGGTCTGTGTGTGTGGATGGGTGAGATAACCTGGAGGAGCCCATTTCTCCCTTGTTATGTGTCACTGGAACAACAAAGAAATAAAACGCTCGAGGTAAAAGGTTTGGGCAGTTTAAGAAATAATAACATCAGCGTTTCACCTGCCTTTTGCTTAATTATTTCCCTCTCTCGGCTCTGCCACCTGAACTGGTTTAGATAAGATGGGAGCGTGGATAAGGAGCACTGATAACGTTCAGCAGCGGCCTCTGGGCCAACGTGGTGCTGAGTGCCTGCGAAGCCAGCAGAGCTGCTGGAGGATGGTGCTTGGAAAGGAGCAAGGGAAGGTGAGGAACGCTCAGTCAACCCCAACAACGCTGCCTGGGAGAGGGTTGGAAGAGGCACTGAGGTCATCTAACCTGACCATCACTGTCCCAGGAGGAGCAGCTCTGCCCTGGACCCACGCAGCTCTCAGCCTTCCCTCCTCCCAAGCTGCTTTCATGGCGATGACGATCCCTATTTATAACCTTCTCCCCTCCTGTTCTGCTGCGTGCGGCTTTATGACAGCCAGGGCTCTCCTTTTTATGACATTGTTGTTCTTAAAGTGGTTTTATCACCTGGTTTTATAGCAGAATCACCACGCAGCACCCCAGGTGCCACAGCAGTGGGGAGGAGGGCAGAGCCCACCCTGGAGCACTGCGATTTGGTGATGGATGCGGCGCTTGTGATCCGCTGTATTTTTATCCATGGATACATAAAGCACGTTGTGATCCCAGTGGATGCAAGGCACTATATAAATGTAAATCATTATCATTATCATTAAATACCTTCTGCATCTTCTCAGCCCACCGGTTGGAGCTGGAGGTGCGTGGGGCAGCTGCTGTCTGGGCTGAACCGAACGTGAGAGGGGCGATTTTTTGCCTTTGTTGGCAATTAAACGTGCTGTCATAAAAGACTTTATTTTCCCTCTGCAATTTTTCGTGCTGCCTCTTGATTTGAAAGTCACTTCTCGCCCACCACGAGGAAGCGGTGCGGGCTCCCCTAGCAACAACCTGAATACGAAGCAGCAGCCTGGGCTGTTTGGGTGTCCGGCAGCACTGCAGGGGGAGGGCACCTGAAAGCATCCCCATGCACAGGGGCAGCACAACCTACAGCCAAAAGAACACAGATACCTGTGGCCAAAATCATGACTCAGCAGCATTTCTGCTCAGCCCTAGCGCACGGAATGGGCTTCTCTTGGATGTTGGCCACGCTGCAACCAGCGCCGTGCTTACAGCCCCAGGCTGCCTGCTTTGCTTCTACTTTCTTCTTTCCTACAGGATCTGAGCCTGAAAGATTCACTCAAGGTCATGCATGGAGCCTCTGGAGCACAGAAACTAAGGCAGACCTACATGCTGGGCTGTGCAGCGCTGGGTTCCCTTCCACCTTGCCACCGCGAGGGCAGCACACAGCACTCTCCCACTGGTGCTGAGCCCATATGATGCCACCGAGCCCTTTTTCACTCCTCTATCTCCACCCAAAAACCTGAACATTGCCACTGTTCCCCATGGGAATCCACCTCACCCTCTGCTTCCACTTCAGCTCCTGCTGCCTGAGCTTCCAGGGAACTCCCCATCATTTCTTGGGTCATTTTCCTCCATGTGCTGATGCCCCAGAGAGGGGTGACCCTACGGAAGCAGCAGCAAAGGATGTGCTGCAGTGCTGCACAGAAGCTGGGTGCTGGCATCCATGGCACTTCCCAAAAGAAGACAACTGCTACCAGCCTCCGTGGTGTAATAACAGCACCAAAGCTCAGAGGGACTCATGGGATTTCACTTCCCTTGGTCATGTTAAGGAGATCCCTCCCAGCCTGCAGAGGTTCTGCAGTGTTTAGTTAAAGGAAACAAGGTTTCCCTATCTCCTGTTTTTCTCTTCCTCATGTATTTTTTTGTTTTCCCCAGCACTGCAGCCTCCTGCTGCCCAGGGGAGATCTTCCATTTAGCTACCTTTTCCTTTCTCATTTCATGCTGCAACGGAGATTCATCAGAGGTGTTAAATCCATGATTTGCTGTGACTCCCCCGCCTCACCCGCTGAGCTCGGGGTCGAGAGCAGCGGTTGCGCTGAGCTCTGCACCCCGGTCCTTGTCCCACATCACAGACCTCAGCCTGGGGAATGAGCACAGCCCTCAACTCACAGCATCTATGGAGGGCCAGCAGTGTCTGGACCTGGCAGAGAGGGAGCATGGGGCAAAGGTTGGGCCTCAGGGTGCTCACAACTGTCCCAGGTGGGATGCTAACCTGAATATCCTTAGTGCCAAATGCCAGAGGACTGTTTGTCCAACATCTGCCACACCGTGAGATGGTCATCCCTGGGGTGAGGCTACTTCCCACCACTTACAAAGGACACCCATGGGTGAATCATGAGATGTCTGGGCCTTGGAGTGGGGGTATTGATGCTCAGCCCCAGGGCTGGCAGGCAGCAGGAGCACCCGATTCTTTCCTGCAGCCTTTCCCTGCTTCCCAGCCATCCCTGCTGAGCCTTGGGCTTATTTTTCACCCAGGGGATCGATGGGGAAGCGGGGGCAGTTGCTGTAGGGATGTCACGCTCCGAGGGTCTCATTGCTCTCTGCCAGCTGTGCAGGGTACAGATGGGGGGATTCTGTGATTGGGAATTGGGGGAGGGATGTGTGGGTGTGCAAAGCAAAGACGGCTTTGCACAGGCACGTGTTTTGGTTTCCAGAAGCTCTATGAGCGTGGCATCCCTCATTTCAGCACAGAGCACAAGGCTCTCCGTGGCAGAGCTGAATGTTTCGTGCTTGCTAAATGCACAGGTCAGGCCCTCCCTGCATCGAGACAAGAAATCACAGCTCAGTGCAAGAATCCTGACATTAATCATTCCTAAATGCGTCGCCTCCCATTTACTGGCTGCTCACTCTTCAGCATGCGGGTAGGAGTGCGGAGGACAGAGGCAAGGTGAAGCTTGATGGGAGGTGGCATTGCTGGAAGACCAAGAGATGAAGTCCAGAGAGAAGAAACGAGCTGCCAGGCACCCAAACCTCCCTTCAGCATCCAACCCTGCTCTGCGTTCCCAGCCCTATCCATTAATTTACCTGCAGAACAAGACAGCCTCACCTCACCCCAGGGCACAGGGCTTGAAAGAAGCCTGAATTTTGCAGGCTTGTCCATAAAATAGCATCAGCTAATGACTCCGGGCTTGGGCTTACAAAAGCCCTGAGCTCCCCATCTTTGCATCGCTCCGATGAAGGCGGCAGAAGGGCGGGTACAGCTTTAGTAGGAAACCAAGTCCCCTCTCACAGTCCCCTATTGTGCCAGGAGTGTGACCAGTAAGACATTAATTGATGGTAATGAGGGTGGCACGCCCACATGGCATGAACCCAACACCACAGTGCTCTGAGAAGGGCATCCCAGGGATAACATCAACCTGTTTAGACCATCTCCTTCCAAGGCAAGAAAGCAGCACTCATGGGGCTGCCCCCCATCCTCCTCCTCCAGCAGGGAGCTCTGCACCCACCCCACCCCCAGGACACCCCCTGCCCCCTCTGCCGGCTCTGAGCTGGCTCTGAGTGCTGTAAACTTAAGCTGCTCAGACATGGCATCAAACATTTAAGTTATTTGGGATTTGCGCTCGATTGTTTGATGTTGCTGTTTCATTCTCTGTAGACCCGGTTACTATTTTGCCACTGAAAAAATTCCCAGCAGAAAAGGCAGCTTCGTGAAGACAGAAACTGTTTCAAGGCTTTTCAGGCTACCAGGAAGAAAATGATTGCATTTCTATCACTCCTTTTTTTTTTTTTGTTCCACATTGACATTCTGACTCTACATGCCGGTTCAGGCTGAATTTTGCATTCAAAGAATTTAAATCTGTTAAAAAGTACAGGAAAATAGTTGAGCTGGCTCCAGGTTGGACTGGTTCAGCCTTTGAAACAGCCCCTGCTCCATTTTCCCACCGCAGCCTGGCATCACAAACCGATGCTGAAAAATGGCCTTTCCCAGGCCATAACCTCTTCATTTTCTGATCAAACTCCGCTAAAGAGCAGGAAAGCTGGGAAGCGCAGATGTCTCGAGCTGCCAGTGATCATTCTGGTAATGGAAACAGCTCACTCTGCTCCGCAGGGGAGGGCCGTTGAGACTACGATGGAAAGAGACATTTCAATGGAATAGAAAGCTGAAAGGAGGAGGAGAAGGGTCGTGGCTGAGCGGGAACGCACGTGGCACCGCGGTGACCCTCCGCTCTTCCCATCCCTGCCTGGCGCCATCTTCTAAGGCAGGAGCTCTCGCTTCGAATTAACTTAATCTGTACCGTTCAATAATTCATGTTGATTTAAGAAAGCTTCATTTCTAATGGGACGCACACGGGGGCAGAGTTAACGCTGGAAGGGGCCGTGGAGGGGGAGAATTAAGGCTGTGAAAGGCGATGCATGAGTTAATTGCTATCAATTGACCATTGCGTGTGGCTCCTCTGTCCCCATCCTCACAACCCTGAGGTCCCCTGGTCCCAGCATCTCCCCAGGACTGGTATGCAGAGCCACACAGCCTTTCAATCCCCAAATACTGGTTCCAGGAGCTTTCAAATTCCCAGATTCTGTCTCCTGGAGCCTTTTCTCACCCTCCTGCTGATGGGGCTCACCCCGTGCCCCCCCTTTTTCTCCCTCTCCTCCCGGCTTATCCACGCTTGGTTGCATTTGAGAGCTGGGAACTCAACACTAATTAACGTGCCTGCAAATCCCAGTTCGGCTGGCGGGGCCGCCGATTCCTTCATGGTCCCCCGGGTGCAGAAGGCTCCACGAGCCAGCCCTGCGGCTTCTCCAGCTACACGGCTGGCAGATGCATATTTTAACAACACACATCTGTTGGCTATATAATCTCTTGTATTTGCCCTCCCTGCTCCCAGCTTTGATGGAAGACCGGAGGGAACTCTCCGGTGGTTACAGCCGAAGTGTTTGCTTTGCAATTTCGCTCGATTGCTGTCTGATTTTATTTTTAAATTTTCTCCAAGTCCTAATCAGGCTCTTACTTTATTTAATTAATACCCCCAGCTTGGTTAAATAGATCATAAATTAAGAAACCCTGTCATTAAAGATGTACCAGGTAGCAAATAGACCTCCTGTGGCTCCTGAAATCAACCCAACAGCCCCTGCCCTCCCAGCACGTGCTCCCAGAAGCTCACAGCACATCTTCCAAGCTGCTCTTGGTGACCTGTCAGAGGCACACAACTGGCTCTGCAGCTCCCAGATGCCTCCGCATCCCCCAAATCTCACCCTACCACCCGTTCCTTGTTGGACAGACATCCCCAGTGGCCCATAACTGCCATGGGGCAATGGGAGGGCACAGAAAGGGGCTCCTCCAGCTTCAGGATGGGCTGGTTGGGTTCCTGAGCAGTATCTGTCCCTGAAACCCCACAAATACAAGACTTCTCCTGATGCTGATGGCACTGATAGGCTCATCTGTTTGAGTGCTTGGACTTCCAAGGCTATGGAATGATCTGTTCCACTACATTTAACCATGTAGACTTGAAAACAATGTGACAAAACGTTAAATATTTGATTAAAATATGGTGTAGCTCTGCATCCGAGTAGGGGAGTAGGAGGCGTCAGCCCCGTAGAGCTGTTGTCAGACATGAATGACAGCAGTTGGAATCTGAATTCCGAGGCATTAGGGGATTTCTCAATACCAAGGAAGTGGAAAAGCTGGCAAGAACAGACGAAGCAGCACCAACCCATGTGGAAAACCAGGTGAGCAAAGAATGCTCCAGAGGACAAAGCCTGAGTGTGGCACAGGAGGACGGCGTGGAACGGCCCAGCAGTACCACCCCACTGCACCACACACACACTTTGCCCATGGCACACTGCAGCCGAGCACCGGGAGCCAGTGCCAGCCCCCCCAGGGGAGCAATGGAAGCACCTTCCCACCTCCTGCCCTCTCCCACCCCTCCCACCAGCCCCAAGATTCCCAAGAACATCTACAGGGACACATCCAATGGGAGCAATGGGAACCTCGGGGCTGCAGAGCCCCATCTCTCATCGATCGCGTGTACACCGAATGTGCTCTAACTTTAATTTTCCTAAAAGGAAAACATGCTGCAAACATAAGTTGCTGAACATCTTAGGTAAATGTACCAATTAGCAGCTACCATGTATACGCACATAAACATTAACTACCATCTATTCAACACATTCCATAACCCCAAAGATAATAACGATTTCCTTTTGATCCACAGAAGCATCTCTCTGCTCAATCAACGCTCAGAGCGCTGACGTACGCCTGTGCTCCCTGGGACTAAATTAGTTTTGAAATCTTTAGCTCTAATTAAATAACATTATTTCTTTTGTCTGGCTCCAGCAACGTCTCCTGACTTCGCAGCAGAAGGAGGCAGCAGTTTGTAGGGGCCGACGGAGGCTCTGTTTCCATACAGGGGCACTCTGGGGCTCAGAGCTGCTGCTTTGTTGAGCAGAAGGATGGGTCAAATGGAAACCATCAATGCTGGTGGGCCAGGGAGGGGGAGGATGCATCTGGGGGAGATGGGGGGAAGGGATAGCATAGAGTGGTGGAGAGAGAAAGACAAGTGGAGGGGATGTCACGGAGCAGAAAGGACAGCTTGTTTCTGGTGTTCACAGAGCTACAGTATTGAACACCATGCCCATGCTGCTCATCCCACAACTGCTTTGCTCCCTCTGCAATCGCTTTTGGGATCACAATGTATTGCTCTCACCACGGGCTCTTCTCCCATCGTCCCAACAAAATGGTTTGCAGCTATGATGACAGATACTGGGAGTGATGGGAGCACTGGACTTACCGAGGACGGTCAGCCGGGCCGGTCGCGATCGGATGGCAGCTTGGATGGCCTGGCACTCATAGACGGCGTCATCCTGGAGGTCAGCCCTCAGGATTTTCAAGTGATGCTCTCCAGACAGATGGTCTCCTACGACCAGATAGCGTGGGTAGCCTGTAGGATGCAGAGCATGGAACAGGTGAGCTGCATGCATCATCCCAAACCCAGGTTTTGCCCTAGGGAAAGGATGGGATTGGCATAGCCCAAGGTTTGCCTTTATTTTCAGAGGGGCAAAATGCAGGTGGAGCAAAGCAGAAGCTTTGTTGCCAGATGGGTCAAACCTGACCTCGGGCTATTCTTGCAAAGCCATGAGAAACCTAAAACTGAGTGTGGAAAGAGCAAACACTGCAGAGCACTGGGATGTGAATGCATTTAGAACACCGTCCCTGTCCTCCAAGGCCTGCCATGAGATTTCTTGAATTCCTCATGCTCTGTGTGTGTGCTTGGGCTGAAACCCTCTGACACTGCCACAAGACCCCAGTGCTCTTCAGCATCTCTGTTAGTGATCTACACAGTGGGACCGAGTGAGCCCTCAGCAGTCTGTGTGCGACACCAAACTGAGTGGTACAGTTGACACAGCAGAGGAAGGACCCAGCATGACAAGTGGGTGCCCCAACCCTGGAGGAACCCAAGGCGGGCACCCAGCCCATGGCAGGAGTGGGGCTGGGGGGGCTGTGAGTTCCCTTCCAACCCAACCACGCTGTGGTTCTGTGGTACCCCCCATTTTGGTCTGTGCACAGCCCCCAAGGAGCAGCACAGCTCAGCGTGACACCCATGGCACCACAGAAGGAAAGCAGCCCTCAGTGCGTCCCTCCACGCACTGCTGATTGATGCGCAGGCAGCCTGGCACGCTCCTGTGTTTTTGTTGTTTTGCAAGCTATCAGCAGCAGGATTTGCTCTCCTGAACCGCAAGAAATACAAATGATGGGTTTGTTTGTATTTAGCTAATTAGATGACTGGCTGAGCCGGCAGCATGCGAGCTGGCAGCTCCTCCTGCTAAAGCAGCCCCAGCTCTGCTAATTGTGGAAGTTGTTCACATGAGCCACATAGTTCCGTGGGGCTGCTGTCACCCATCCGTGCTGTGAGGACTTGTGGGGAAAGATCAGCTGTGGGTAAGAGCTGTGGCACTGAGCTTTGAGAAACGTTTGAAGAAGGGAGAGCTCAGTCAGGCAAATGGATAATTATACACATTTAAATAAAAACAATAACGAAAGCAAAGAAAAGGAAAAGCAGGCATTCTAAGCAGGCATTCTCCTGGGAGGAGAGCAGGGCCCCTGGAGGCTGAGAACCACCATTTCTCCTTTGGTTTCTGGCTGCTGCTGCCTGATGCTGGCTCTGCACGCTGGGGTGCAGCTGCTGACTCTCAAGTGAACCCTTCCCTGTCATTTTAGGGAGATATTTTCAAAAATAATCATATCTTTCAGCAAAATGTATAGGATAAATTGCATCTCTCCTCCACAGTTGCTCCAGTCTTCTCCAGTGGCAAGAAAGCCATTTTCAGTCTCATATAATGGGATTAAATAATGAGAAATCTGAGGAGGTTTATTGCCAAACTGTGATTTGAGGGCTCGGCTGGATCTCAATAAATACGTTTACCCGAACACTTTTTTACAGACACTGTCCCTGCTCACGAAGCGTTTCAGCCTGGTTTGGGAACATGGGCATCTCCTTCCCCCACCTGTGGGAAACCAGCAGCCAAGGCTTTGCTCATTCTGAATCCGGACACCAGCGTGGGTGCAGCCAAAGCGTTCAGCAGTTCCAACGAGAACGCTCATTATTCTCAGAGCAAATATTTGTTTTGAGACCGTTAAGTAGAAATGGCTTTCACCCAAGGCAAGCACTTATTTCCTGCTCATTTTTCCAGAGGCGTTCCCTAACATCTATTACCCCAGGGGTGATTAATGACAACGTGAGAGCTGCCCAGGCAGCCCTGGCCCCGCAGTGCCACCACTTACTGGAGAGATCCCGTCCGACGCCGAGGGCGAGCCCATCCTTGATCCACAGCACAATGCCATTGTACTCGGGGATGGCACACAGCAGTGTCACAGGCTGCCCGGCGATCACCACCTGGTCCTGCGGCTGCTGCGTGAAGGAGGATGCTTGACCTGGAGAGGGGACGAGAGAGGACGAGGCCGTCAGACCCCAGCAGCCCCAGACTGCAGCGGGCTGAACTCCAACCCGACCGCGCCGTGGTTACGGTTCTATGGTTCCCTCCTTTGCCCTTCTGCACCCCATGGGATGCGGTGACAGCTCCGAGCCCTTGGGACAGCTCTGCACTCCGATGTCTCGCACCTCCCGAGGGGCAGAGCCTCTCATTTCCCACGGAGCCCTCGCTGTTTCACTCTGACCTATTTCCCATAGGGGAGCGCTAAGTGCTGGCGTTATGTTTTATTTTCACTCCTTGACATTCATCATCGTTCCTTCGCTTTGTCATGACTGAAAACCATTCCGGGTGTTAAATCTTTCTGTGGTTTTTTTTTTTTTTCTCCCCGGAATGAGAGTTCTGCTCTGCAGTCGGGCGAGGTGTGAACACGGACGCCTACCCCTGGCATCCTGGGAGAAAAATAGCACAAAAGCAAGAAGAAATGCCTGCAAAGCATCCCTGAGCCAAACCTGGGCTATCCCAGAGAGCTGTGCAGGGACGCAGCGCTGCTGTCTGATGCTGAAGTCACAAATGTCCCTCTTATTTACCTAAAATGACCCAATTCTAAGTTGATCTGCTGGGGTTTGGGCACCTCAGAGAGCGGTGCTTTGTGTTTGCTGAGCATCTGGGTCGTGCTCAGTCATGGGGATGGAGAGATCCTAAAAGAGATCAGAGCAGTGGAGCTGCTCCTCACTGTGCCACCTCGGGGTTTCAGCTCAGGAGCCCTGCAGGGCATTAATTATTGCTCTGGACAGAGCACACAATGAGAAACTCACACCCAGAGCTCAATGATGGCTCAATACCCCACATCACGCCGGGCTGCAGGAAGAGGTGCTTCAAAATCAATGTGTTAAAACCAGGACAGTCTCCACACAAACCACCCCAGATCAATTCAATCCTGATTTGCATTAACCCAATTTAATCATTGACTGATGATTAATCCTAAACCAAGGTTAAGTGTGACACAAGTTCCTGCAACTCAACTCGTTTCCAAATGAGTTGCTGGGCCGTGCCTACAGGGCAAAGCTGCAAAGCTCAGTTGTTTTCCAACTTGTGCAGCTAAACCAGCCTAAGCTCCCCATGTGAATACTTATATTTCACTTAATTTATTGCAGCTTGACTTGCTCCCAGCCAGCTGAGGATGTGCGGGAAGGAGCAGAGCCGTCCTTTGGGGATTTCTACCAGTTCTACACAGCAGATTGAAAAGCCCTGTGGAAATTTTTGCAATCAGAGGCACCTGCAGCACCATGTTCCCAGGTTTTTCAGAGGCTCCATCACTCCCACGCTCGCAGGGCAGCCTGGATTTCATCATGGGTACTCCGAGAGGTCATGATGCCATCCCCCTTGCCCCATCACTGTCCTGTTGGGACACACTACCTGTCACACCGAGCCCCAGCATCACCAGGAACACGCGCTCACCTGATGATACCTCAGAGATTTCAGTACTGAAATAACTGGAATAGCAGGGATGGGAGAAAGGAGATAAAGGAGGCAGAGCACAGCGAGCACACTGCGAGCTGGGCCAGCAGGGACAGTGCTGGAACACAGCAATCACCAAACAAAGATCACAGTACTGCAATGATCAGGTGTTGGCTGGGAGCTGTGAGAGCGCAGCGAGGCAGCAGCAGCACCAAGTGGTGGCTGTGCCCTCTGAAAATGCCCATTAAGCAGAGGCTTCCTTTGGTGACTGCTGTTGGAAATGAAGCCCTTCCCGTGCATTTTTATCCCCTCTTTTCCCTTTCTTGATCTGTTTTAGAGTGCAGCTGACGGCCACGGGAGATCAGAGTGAGAGCACAGCATGCATCTGCTGCCCCAACCTTCCCTCTGCTCAGTGTGAAAAATGGTCAATGGGAACCCTTGCGGTGCATGGATCCATCTCAGGACCGAGAGATGGTGACAGCAGAGGAGGGAGAGGGGAGGGATAGAGCAGCACCCGGCCCAGCCCCGCTCCAGGCTGCTCCCTATGCTTCAGAGAAGAAAGCCAAAGAAAGAAAAAAGCAAAGGCGGAGCTCAACTTGCTTTCAAATCAGCTTAACGGGTGATTACTGGGTTTAACTGGGTTTGGGAGATCACAGGGCCGCTCACTGTGCAGCTTTTAGCCGCCTTATGTCTTAATGTCAAAGGAACAAGCAATTTGCAGAAAGTTTTAAGGGAGATAAGATACTTGACAGAAAATAGCTGGAAACGGGGAAATAGGGAAAGGACGATTTGCAGAGGCAGGGTGAGTGGTTTCAGCCATAAGAAAATGGGCCGAAACACTCTGGTTTGGCTTTTTCTTCCCTGTGAACTTTTACAAAATAATTACAAAGATGGCAATTGGGTTTTGGAACAGAGCTCTGTGGTCCCAAACTGAAGGGGCACCGCAAGGGGTTGGGATTGGATCATCCTCTTCCAACCCAAGTGCCCCCTGGCTCTGAGGTTCCATCCATCACATGTGGATCCACAAGGAGTCCTATTTCCCAGAGCTTTCCCATGCCCCACCTGGACAGAGCACTAGCCATAGAAATCCAGCTTTAAGAACAAGCCAACCCCAAACCCTTGTAGAGACCGGAGCTAAAACCGACCTCTAGAGAAAAAACCCTCAAAAAGCCCCACCAAGAGGTATGCAGCCAGGATGATAACCATGCCTCCTGGCTCCCCACATTGGGTTTGGGGGCAGAGAAAGTGCCAGGGACCCTCAGTGCTGGGTCCCTTCCTCTGCTGGCTGCTCATTTTGCTTTGTGTCCCACGGAGCTGTGTGAAGCCCCAGGACACCATGGCTGCTGCTGTGCTGGCCCAGATGAATCCTGCCCTCCTGGGGCAGTGTCTTGGAGACAAAAGCAGGGGGCACTTCTGCAGCTATTGAAATCCTAAACACCAGGAACAAAACGGGAGAAGAAAGCCCCTGCTGCGAACAGCAGCCGGCAGCAGCACCAACCCTGCCTGCAGAAATCACAAGCAGGAGCCCTGTGAAGTCACAAGCGTGTCATAGAAGTGTGAGAAGAAAAAAAGAGAGGAAAATGGAAAAAAAAAAAAAAAGGAGAACCACTTCAGAACTCTTTGTATTTCCTTAATGGGTTTTGCACCTGTGGCTCCTGTTTGCCAGAGCTCCTCCGTAACGCTGCCTTGTTCTCTCAAACAAAGAGTGATACTGGTTGGTGACATGCAAGGGAAACCACATCGCAGCACTTCCCGAGGAGCCCCAGCATCCCCATGCGGTGTCAAGAGCCCCAACCCTCTCAGCTGCCCAGAAGAGGCCCCAGCATCAGCACGCAGCCCTGCAGCTCCTCCATCCCCACTCCCTCAGCCCTCCGAGGGCTGCAGTGTTTGCCCAAGTCCTGCCTGAGTGATTTCCACTTGCAGGCTCCTGTGCACAAAGCAGACGTTGTGCTGCAAGAAGAGAAGAGGCATGCGGGAGCAGCGGATGGTTACATTTTCATTACCCAAGAGAAGTGAGTATTGTAATAAGAAGCAAGGGACTTGCAGGGGGAACAATGACTCATTAGAAATGGAGACACCACGGCTGCTTTTATGTAAGCGGAGCTTTGAATTTCCATTGTGTTTTGAAAAGAATTAGCTCTTTTTGTTGAGGAGGGGATGGAAGTGCTGAAGGAGGACTGGGAGAAAAGGAACTGTTTGGAAATGAAAGGCTGGGGTGGGATGCCTTCCTTGTTCCTTGATGCAGAGCTAACACTGCGTGGCTGAAGGTGAGCAAGGGGCTGTCCTGTCTTTGCTGCAGGAGAACTGAAGCCCAGGAAGCATCTGAGGAGGTTCTTCTTCGAATCATTGAATATCCTGAGCTGGAAGGGACCCATAGTGGTCACTGAGTCCAACTCCTCTCACCTCTTAGAGCCAGGGACATCACGATGTGAAGATGCTGGCTCTGAGTCTCAGCACATCCCAGGGCTGGATGCTGCTCCAGAGGGCTCCATCCCCATTTCCCAGCAGCCAATCATCTCCCCTTCGTATCCCCACCCTTCTATCGACCCCACGACAAACATTTGGTCTGCCCACGCCACGGGTCCTCCCCCGGGAGCCAAGGCCACCGTGCTCCCTGCAGAGGCCATCGCGCTGTGCAGCACGCGCCCGCATTGATTTTTCAGTGGCTGGGAAAAGCAGGCAGACAAAAGTGTTCCATTATTTACAACGCTCTCAGGAGCTGTCACTCACATGGCCATGCCATGTTCCCTCACTGCGGTCCCTTGTCACCGCCGTGCCCGTCCTCCAATCGCCCCCAGAGAGAGGTGCCACCTGGGGAAGCATCCCAAGGATGCTCTGGGGCACAGCGAGGATTTCCTCAGGGCAGGACCATGCTTTTCTCACACCTCCATAGGACTGAAGGACACGTGGGACCCCACGCAGGACAGCTGAATCCCACCAGTGATGCTATGGGTATGTCCTGGGACAAGGAGCAGCCCCCAGAAGGGGGACACACAGTGGGGATGGCCAGAGCCGCGTCCTGCCCTCCTCTCCTGCTTCGTAGAAGGAAAGCAGTGCAGCCTGAGCTCCTCACTCACTCAAAGCTTTCCGTTATTTTGTTTTGCTTCCCTGGAGGGGAAAAAATAAAAAATCTGTTTGAACAAAAATGTCAGTTCGGTCTTTTTTACTTCGACTGCGTCAGCGCGGCTCACGCGGCCTCGGCACGCTGAATTATTCAACCCTAAGGAGGATAACAACCCCACTGCCACCCCCTGGATGGGTCACCGAGGGGCACAGCTGCCCTGGGCTGTGCCCCCACCTGTGCTGCTGCCAGAGAGGAGCACGAGGACGATGCTCTGCTCCTGGCACGGCCCTTTGCCACTTGGCCAGGGCTCTGAGCTCCCCCAGCACTGCTTACAGAGAACATCCGCATCCCACTGCGTCCACTAAGCAGCTCCAGACAGGAGACGCTGCGAATGAGACGTCGGACCTCTCAGAGATCTTTTTGTCTATTAGATTGGCTCGCTTTGATACCCACATTGAAATCCCAGCACTGCGTTCAAAGTCACCGCCGGCAGTTGGGTCAGCCATGCAGAAAGGGCTGAAATGTCATTGTCCGCTCTGTCATTCGCCACCAATTGGGGAAGGTGTGAGCGCACGCTCACCGAGGGATATTTATTGGCGGCCTCCCCCCAGCACCAGCTCTGAGAATTACCTCTGGAGAGATTAAACGCCCGATCGCGGTGCTGCGCTGATAGAAAACAAACTAATGGGCTGCAAAGAGGAGGGAGAGAATGCAGCTCCCACAGATCGCTGCTCGGTGACCTTAGGGACAGAGCAGCATCAAATGTTTGGGCCGGGGCTGCTCAGCTGCAGGAGCATAGGATTCCCCCAAGCACAGCAGGGGAGAAAATGGGACTTCTCCTCCTAAAACAACTAATGCCCCAAGCACCCGCTCTGCCCAAGTCTCCCTGACACAGTGCTGTGGGATTTATTCATAGGACCCATCGGGAGCTGTCTCCCAGCCCTGCCTCACACCCACCCCACACGGAAGCACAGCCCCCGAGATGCCCGCGCATGCCCGACTTAGAGGGCACGCAGGACGCTGGGCTGTAGGAAGAGCAGGAGGATGAATAATCCATTTCACAAACGATTTGGAGATTTCAAAGGCTGGCTCAGCTCCCAGGAAGAGCAGAAGCAGCAAGTTGTGCAGTCTATGGGGCGGAAAATCAGACCAGAGAGCTCGCCCTGGGTTGCGCGACGCTTCGCTTCCGTCCTCGTCTTTCCCAATCTGTTATCGCACGCTTTGAGTCGCGGGGAGAAATCAAAACCAAGATTCACTTCAGAACAGAAAATGCAGCTCTTCATACCAAAACCACTGCAGGATTCTCCTCCCGTCTCCCAGCCACTACACCAAAACTGAGCCCTGGCAATGAGACACTGAGAGGCAGCGCTGCATGAAACCCCAACTGTGTTGCTTGGGGGGCCCCAACATGACATGGGCATGGGGGATGTGAGCTGAGGAGTGAGGTGAGATGGCTGCAGGTTGTGCTGCATGAATTAGCAAGTCTGACGACGAAGAGGGGGGAGAATTAGTGAGTTTCTGCCATAATTACTGTTTGTTTGGATTTCTCCGAGCGGAAATAATTGTAAATATGTGTTCTGCCTTTATTTTCTTCTTCTTTTTTTTTTTTTTTTATAAACACAACATTCGTATGCAGGCTGTTCTTTGGAATAATTTGTTTCAATATGAAAGGTAAGCGCGTGGAATACACAACAAAACGTGCTGGGGGGAAGAGGAGGAGATGCCAAGAGGAACAGAAGGAGCGGGGCAGCAGTTGGGTGGGGAACGTTCCTTGCACATCTCCCACAACCCAAGGGAAGTGCTGAAACCTCACACGCTTCTATCTGTACACAAAGGCCTAGGAAAATTTGTTCCCTGATCAAGGACCACCGCTGCCATAACATCAGGAGGGGTCTTGAATGTTTTCCAATGGGAGATTTCTCTGTTCTATTCTGTTCATTTCTTTCTTTTCTTTTCTTTCCCTGGCTCCTTTTCAGTGGGCCCCACTCATAGCCAATGGCATGTTCGTGTAAAACCCTGGTCCAAGGGATGGCAAGCACATTCTGCCCTGCTGAGTTAATTAGCGGGTAATGAGAGATGCTTGTCAATAAGCCCAGCAGCTGCTGAGCCCCCTCCTGGCCTGAGCACCACACCTGCAGGACACAAGCTTTCCATCCCCACATGCTCGCTTAGGACGTGGTGTGCTCCCTCTACACTTGGCCAGAGTTCGCACAAGCAGCCAGAATCACCCAAACCACCAAAATTAGATTTCTTTTCTTTTCCAGGAGGAGTTTTTTTTTTTCCCCACTTGGTTTAGAGGTAAAGGATTCCCTGTCTGGAGCTGAGGCACTGCAAAGCTGGGAGCCAAAACAAAGGGAAAAGGTGTTTGGGGGCAGACCTGCTCCAGCTCCATCACTGCGCGATGCAGCGCACGGCCCCACACCACACACACACCTATAAATTACTCGGCCCCCGGCTGCCAGCTCAGCCCCAGCTCGATATTGCCTGCAGTAATTATTTGGATCAAATGCAGTTTATCTGCTTCATATTTGCGTTTCCGTGCTCTCCGGTAACTTATAAATGTCATTGCAGTGTTTATTTGTTATAATGAAACTTAATGACGTTTGAAACCGATGGCGGTGGCTGTGGGCTGCAGGTTTGAAGCAAATCTCTTCATCTCGGGAGCAGGAGGCCCAGAGATAACATTAAATTATTCTACAGGGGAGGAAGATGCACGCAGGCAGGCATTCGTTGGCTGCGTTACTCCACTTGCGTGGAGCCATGGGCTCCCAGCACTGAGCATCCCTGTCCTGGGAACACATGGCCATCCCATAAATACCTCTCCCTCGGTGCCATTAATGCCACCAGGGGCTGCTGCAAAGCAAAGCTGGGCAGGGGGAGAAAGCAGCCGCAGGGGCTGTGAGGAGGGAGCAGACTTCTCCATCACATTCTCCATCGCACGGCTGACCCCAAAGGCCCTTCTCCTGCTCCAGACCCTGGATAAACTTCCCTTGTTTCTGCTCCAGGCGCTGCTCCTCGTGCTCTTGCCTTCCGAGGACATGAATAATTCTCTCCCTTTGTTTCTGTGGCTGTGCGTATTTATAGACTCTGGTCGTGTCTCCCCTTGAGCTTCCTCCAGATGATATAAATTCACCTCCTCTTGCTCCCCGCTCCCTTCCTTCCCACTGCCTGTACCCTTCCCTGCTCGCTGCCTGGCTGCAGCCCGCTGCATGTCCAAGCAAAGTGCCCGTGGCAACACGGAGAACATCTCTCCCTCAACTCCCAGGCTGCTGTCAAACCCAGCACCGTGTTAACCCCTGCAGCACAGCCCAGCTTCGAAGCAATGGGGTTAGGAGCAATTTCCCATTGGTGAGCACAGAGGGCTGATGCTTCCATTGCACACAGCACTCAGAGTGGGAGCAGTCCTTCCAGCAGGGCTCCTCCTGCACTGCCCTGACCCTCTGTGCCTCCTGAGGTGGTGCCAAAAAAGCCCCAGGACCACATCACGAGATGAGTGAGGTTGGTGATCTTGGAGGTCTTTCCCAAGTCCAACCCCCTCCCATCTCCACCGTGCCCTCTGACCGTGACCATGAAAAGGATCGTCTAGTCAGTGGGGTTGGAAAAGGCCTCTAAGATCATCAACACTCTCAAATGACACATCGGGAGCTTCACCCATCCCATGTGTCCTTAGACAAAGACTGCTCCCAGCGAGATACTCTGAAGGGACAGCAAGCTTTGTCCCCTGCTGATCTCTGTACCCTGCCAGCATCCCAGGTCCCAACAGCAGGATGCAATTCCCACAGAGTGATCACATACCAGCACCTGTCAGTGCATTATTCATCCACCAATAACAGAACGAAGAAAAGCCCAGAGAACTTATTTGATTAACCTCATTTGACCATCTGGATTAAAACCAGGACGCCTCAGTGGCAGATGAGACAACTGACAAGCAAAATCAGCCCTCACCACCCGCCCTGCTGATGCAGGGCATCCCCAGAAGGATGTCACCACGACGGCTCAGCCCCAGCTCTGAGCTGCATGGGAACACCCCTGTGCCACATCCCCAGCTGGGATCACGCAGTGCACCCGCAGCACTCGGACCCCTTTGGGGTCTGACCTTGCATGAAGCACTGTGACATCGATTAATGAGGAGGAGATGACGGTGCAGGGCCACCTGCAATGACCTTGCCTGCAAACCCTCACGGAGGGAGTGGTGCTGGGGTAGAGCTGCAGCTCCCAAGCAGCTCCGGAACAAACAAGTTGACAAATGAGGCTGCTTCGTAATGAAGCTGAAGCCAAAGTCAATACTCGGCCCTTCTATCAGGGCACAGATCAGCGGCGGTCTCAAGGGCAAACGACCTTGGGAGGTGGGACAGCTGTCACTTGAGGAAGGGATGGCACAGAAAGGAGAGGGAGCAGCCCTGGAGCAGAGAGAAGGGCAATGAGCAGAAAGAGGAAAAAAATACAGGAGAGGAGAAATGCAGAAGGCAGGGGAAAGCCTTTCTGATATGCTCTTTCAGCAATTAAATCAGGTGATTACGATCATGGCGATCCTATCCCCCACTGCTGCTGCATCCTTCTGGCAAAGCCCTTTTTCAGACATTTTCTCTGCAGATGATTTCCTCCCCACCACAGCTGGCTGAACACCAATGCAGAGAAGGGACAGGTTGCTCTGTTTATTTTCAGGTACTGGGGGAGGTTTAAAACTGCAGCGTCATGTTAGGTATAGTCAGGGTGATCTGCTTTAGGAAGGACAGGGAGGGAAATGGGGGCCGGAGGGGAGGGGTGGGAGGAAAGCACTCAGGAGCAGCAAGGGATGGATATGACACAGAAATAAACCAGGTGTCCTCCTCCACAGTGCGGCGTTCACCACTGGATGGAGCCTCCTGGACCAGCACAGCCTCACACCTTGCAGAAAAGCATCAGTCATTAAGGTCAGGAAAACTTCTTCTCAGATCCCCATCCCATTGTGACCACATCCCCGCGGCTCTGGAACACCCCCAGGGACAGTGACCCCCACAACACCCTTTGGAGGAGACACTTTCCCCACTATCCATCTCCAGAAACCTCCGTGGGCTGCTCCTGCTCCTCCTGGAGAGCACTGGTCCAAGCCGATGGCGGCAAGGACCTGGCAGATTTATCTCCAGGTCAACCTAAATATTTCATTTAGCTTCTAAAGAAGTCAATTCCTTTCTCCCTTTCTTCCTTCCTTTATTTTAAATCTCCAAATGCATACCATCTCTCATGAATATTGATGAGGATCATTAGTCACCGAACATTTCACTTCCCTTCCCTTTCCCCTGTCTATATAAAACCTTCATCTTTGTTAAAGGGGAAAAAAAGCCCATTGCAAGTTCCATCTCTGGGTGCGTTTTCAGATGAGACCCGTTAATACATTTATAGATTGGGTAAACACCAATGGGAGCAAATACACACAGCTTCGACACCTCAGCTGCTCAGCTCTGTGGTTGTGGAATACAGCTCTCCTACCCTGCCCCAGAAAGAAAGGTTTGGACTGCAGCGTGGAGGTGATGCTATGTGACCTACCCAGGGAAACCAGCAGGTGATGCAGCTTCAGCACCATGGCTTCGAGCTCCTTCACAGCGCATCAAAGCAACACCAGAAGTGTTCCACCTCCTGAGCACCCACACTGAGCTCTGGTCCTGCAGCCTGGCTCGGGCTGGGAGCTCCCAGCAAGCTCCTGAGCCTGGGTGCACAGAGATTCACTTCTGCTGGCTTCAGGGCCATTCTCACCTGGCTGTCAACCGATACAGAACACATCTCTCAGAGTGGGACTTAAAAAGCTGCAAGTTTTAACTGAAATTATTCTAAGCTGTGATGATTTGTTGCTCCAGTCCCAAATGAGCCTACACGTGTCTGCTCCTGGGCAGGGGTGGGGACCTGGCACACGGGAATGAGCCATCAAGAACTGCCAGGAGCGGTGGGAGAAATCCCTTCCTGTCCCTAGGACATGCTGACACCCTCCCATCCCCAACACAGCACACCAAGAGAGCTTACAGGAGGATTTACAGCATCACCAGCACTTGGCTTAACAGCACAGCCAGCCTGCATGTCCGGGTTCAGCTCTGGTGGGCACCACGTCAGCGCTGAGACCCATTTTGCCGATGAAATCCAGCTGCCAGCCACCTCTGCGGCAGGGTCCCCGCAGACACCAAGGAAGGAAAGCTGAATAACAGCCCTGGGCTGCAGCAGCAGCTCTGCAGGGAGGGGAGAACCATCAACAAATCCACGAGCTCAAAGGCAAACTCTGCAGGTAGCCCGGAGGCAGCGCGGAGATGAGAAGCTGCAGTCGCTGCCTTCACACAGCAGCTCGTACCGCCTTTAGTTCCCCACTGCCCCCTGATGCTTGAAAAATAAACCACCCCAGAACCAGCAAAGCCATCAACACTGAGACTTCACAGGGAGGACAAAGTACGAAGTCTAATCTCTGCCCTTTTCCACATGAATCTTGCAGGATCCTTCCCAGCATCTTGCTACGCGCTCCTTAGGTGCACATCCCTCTTCAAGCATCACAAAGGACAGAAAGAGCTGCACAAGGACGGTGGGATTCAAACAGCCAAGTTACTCCACACCCATCCCGATAGAGTCCCTGCTTCCTGACACCACACCCCTGCAGCATCCCTAGAGGGCCCTCCACCAAAGGGATGCTCGCAGTGCTCGCGCCCTGCAGACTCCATAGGAAGAGCAGCAGCTCCTGAAGCACACCAGCACTTGAGGACTGAGTCTGTATTAATTTAAGACCAGGGAGAGCACTACTCCAACCAACAGATACCAGCCTTATAACCAGCAGAACTGCTCAGCTGCACTTCAAGCACAGCAGACCACCTGAGCAGCAAGGACAAAACCCATCCTGCCTCCCCCCAGGCAGGGAGGAACCTGAAGGCAGGAGCTTCCCCCCACATGGGTCCCTCCCATCTGACACCAGACAAAGCAGTGGCGTGTTTGCTGTTCTTCCTGGGGTTTACCTTACATCCCCACCCCACTGAGCTAACAGACACATGGGAGGCATCAATGAGACCTCTGCTGATCACACTGCATCTCTAACAACGGCTCCAGTGCTTGCTCCATCCACACTCCTGTCTCAAGTTCCTTTATCAGATGAAGAACAAAAGGCCCAGTGCAGCTCACTGGGAAGATGCCTGCCCTAATCAATTGCAAGTGTGGCTGTACAGGCAGACACAAGTGACAGGGCTGGGGGTAAGGCAAGCTTTGCTATCACAGAGCTGCCAAGCCCTGGAGCACACAGCCTTTTATTGCTGATGACAGCAGAGTCAGCAGTGCAAAACTTGCACGGGATCCTGCAGGGTGCCATGGAGAGCAGCTGCAGTTGATCCCAGTAGGTTCTTTCCCAGGGACCCTGATGCTGGGGGTCCTGCACCTTGCCCAAGCCCCTCGGGGTGAGGTAGGAGAAGATGCTGGCACCCTCGAGTTGCTTCTCCTGAGATAAGGGAGCTGGCTCTGATTTATCCCTGGGACTGAGAAGGATCCATGCTCAGTCTGTGCTGCTAAGTCACTCGCAGGATCTCACCCCATAAATCCAAGCAATTCTGAGGCAGGAACAGCCTCGCTGGGCTGCTGCTGGGTGGCATGAATACGTCACCGCATCTCAGTGCCACTCTAATAGGACGTTTTCCTGGCAGGAAGCATTCACTGAACCCACTTTGAACTACTGCAGGCAGCAGAAGTGGTGTTCAAGCAGAGACATTTGGAGCAGAACACAGCCAGCTCCTCTGAACAAGCCATTTGTCCCTGCACAGCAGGGACTCCAGCCCAGAGCCCCAGCTGGTTGCTCTCCAGGCAGCAATATGGAGCCTGACAGCGACGAGCTTTGAATCAGACAGTCCCTGGAAGGATGCTCAGCCCGTGGGAGGGAAAGCACAGAGCTCTCTGATGGAGGAGGGCATGGTGCTATTGATCTGTGCCCAAGTGACAGCAAAGCTCTCAGCCTTGGTATATCCAAGGCCTTGATATTCAGGACGCATTTTAAAGCAGAAACCCCATTTTGGGTTTAAGCCCAGCTTCTTTCCTCCAATTCCCAGCTTCTCGGTGCTGGATTCCCTCACCCCTGCCCCAGTACAGGGCTGCTGCAGCCTTCCTTCTTGCAAGAGCTGCAGATTCCCTCTGAGAAGCTATTAAGGAGCAGTCGAACAGAGCAACCTTTCATTGACAAGTCACTCGGCCCTTTAAACGATCTCCAAATAATGTTTTCTTTTTATTGCTTTCTGCCGTTTAACAGGCTTGATTTCAAGTTACTTTGGCTTATGATAAACTCCAGATCTATAACGCTCCCATTCTCTCCCTCTTTGGTCTCACTCACCCGTTCCTTCTTTATGTTTTTATTAAAAAAAGATCCAGGAAAACAGATAGCAGATTAAAAGGGAAACAAATTGAAATGGGTCAAATGTATCTTGCTTAGATGACAGCCACCCCATTAGATACTTTTAAACAGGACAAATGCTCTGTTCAGCAGCACAAGTGGGCTTTTACATTTATTCTAAATTACAAACCAAATGATTGCAGCCTCAAATAGAAGCAGTGGCTAATTGCACTAATATCTCACTAATCCCAGCACCAAGGAAAGGAGGAAAACTAACGATTTTCACCATTTTACCAATTACTCAATTGAGACCAAGGTACATTATGCAAACCCTGGGTTGAGCTTCCTCTCCATTTTGTGATCTACGACAAGGACTGGAATTCCAATTATTAATAATGGAGGAGCTATAATTATTCTAAGGATGGGTACCAGATAATTATAAGCCATAAAAACAGCTTTCATATGCATACACGACTCTCTTCCTGCGCCTGGGCAGAACCGAAACCTGTCTGCAGACTGGAGATAGGGGAGCTGAGGACTGAAAGCCCCCTCCAAGACTCTGCTCCATGCAGCAGGAAGAGGATGTATGAAGGGATAAGCTGTCACAGTGAGGGGGTGAGCTGCTGCTTGGCTTCCCATCCTTGTCCTAAACTTACAGCTGAGCTATGGGGATAAATCCCATCATCTGGGACCTGTCATCCAACAGCAGAATGGTTGGGTTGGGAGGGACCTCAAAAATCACCTGGTTGCAATCCCTGTTGCCCCCCCCCCCCCCACCCCAGATAAAGCTGCCTGCAGGTTGGGGCGCAGATTTCAGCTTCGTGCCCATCCCTGTCTGATGCTGTGGTTGTGAGTGAGGCACAAAGCAGGGACCCCAGAGCCACCACCGTCTCCAGAAAGGGACCTCCAGCAGCTGCTGGCGGCTGGGAACAGGTGGCGAAGGCACAGAATGACACCCAGTGCTCCATGTTCCTGTTAGCAGCTTTATGAATGACAGCCAAAATGTGCCATAATTGCTGCAGCAACACTTGCTAATGACTTGTGTTAGATCTGGTGAGAAGATAAAGGCGGGAGGGATGAAGGAAAACAACAGGAGCAAGAGGTGAATACACGTCCTTGGACAGCCCAGCAGAGTGCTGGAGGGGCAGGGAGGTGGGGTGGGCAGCAGGGAGGGGTCCTGCAGCACAGCCTTGCCTCTGAGCTCAGAGACCACCAGCTTTGGGAAGCAACTGAATGGGAGAGGAAGAGGGACCAGCAAACCAGTCCCAGTTTTTGGGTTGGTCATAGTTACCTGTTCTTGGGGACTATGGAATGCAACCTCTTTCTGCTCCCCAAACCACCTGGGTTGCACCTGGGGAATGCAGGGCAGCCCAACTCAGCAGACCCTCTGCCTTATGGCCACGTGCTTTGGGATCCCCAGGGTGCAGCCCTGCTGACCCACCCCACCACGGCTGGGGTGGGATCCAGCCCCGCGTGCACTCTCCTGCCAATTCTGTAGCTGTTTCTGAATGTTAACAAACAGTCGGCAGCAGCTGATTGAGTGGGTTATTAGCAGAATGAAGACAGATGGTGGAGGATTAACTCTAAAGTGTCTTTATTGCAAGGCCGACACTGCAGACAGCTCTACCTCTCTCCCTCAGTCTGCAACCACAGCTCCCAAACCAGCAAGGCACGTGTCACCCACAGCACAGGGACAGGCACGTGGCAGCCAAGCAGAGCATCCTCTGCGTGCCCCACATCACACCCTGACCCTGCCTGCTTTCCTGACCCTATGCCATGTGTGAACTAACACTAGCAGAGGTGAGTGCTTAGGCATTTATTTTTGCACCTTGCCATGGTCAGCAGCTGTACAGCACGGTGCAGCTGACACGAGCTCAGAGTCCTCTCGTGCACCTCTACCTCTGAGCCCATTCTGTAGAAGTCTCCGTTAAGTAACAGCAAGGTTCTAATGAACCCCATAATTACCCATTTCCACTACCACAAAGACCCCACACCTCATAATTATCTGATTGCCCCACTGCCTGCTTCTGCTTTCAGCTCCTCCAGCTACCCTGCCATTACTAATAGGGCTGTTCATTAGCATCACAATGTAATAAAGGAGAAAAAGCTCTCATTTGGCAAAGATGCGAAGGGGAAGCTGTCTCACTCCAGATCCCTTCTAGAGAACAGCTCAGGAGCTGTGAGGTGGGGCTGCCCCTGGGATGACGGTACACCTGAAGGCCCCTTGGCCCCATCAGTGCTCAGCCCACACCATACAGCCTGGATCACAGGAGGCTTCAGGTCTGCACTCATCATCCAGAGCCATCTCGAGTGAAAACAAGTCCAGGGCGGTCTTTGTAGCCATGGAAATCCCCTAACTGTGTTCTTTTTGGAAGGTTGTACCTTTAAACATCACGGCCCAGCTGTCTGCGGGGGCCAGAATCTCATCGCTTTATTCCCATCCCCACACAAAGGCTTTGCTTTGTGCCTTTCATGTGGCTTTGTTCTCTCCCCACAAAACCAAAGGGGCACACTCTGCAGGACCCTGAGTCTGCTGGGCTGGAGCAGTCCCACGGGGTGCATTGGGATGCTCACATGAGGCACCTGCCAGCATCCCCGGGAAGCTTGAGGGACACAAAACCATCACGAGACTGCACCTTCCCACAGCACCCAAGCAGCAGTGCCATCCTCTTAAAAATATTCCAATCAATGTTTAAAAAGCACGGGATAATTAACAAACATGAGGTGAAAACTTGTGAAGTGCTTTCCCCACGTTATCATCTCAGTCTCAGGGCTCCTGGGGAACCAAGGGAACCTTTGATCTCGTAGCTGGTATTCAAGCCATGAGCTTGCCTCCACTGGAGCTTCGCCCCCTGCAAGCTAATGCACCCTTTGCTCACACGAAGACAAGGCTTCGTGCAAGGGGAGCCCTGCAGAGCTGCTGGGCTGCTCCCCGTCCTGCTCTGAGGAACAGCACTCCTCTGTCCAAACCATTTCCCATCTAACTCCAAAACAAGGGCTGAACCCAACCCAGCCCTGTTTGGGTTGAGAAAAACTCCAACCCATCCTCACCATACAGACCCCCCCTCCGACCCACGTTCAGCAGAGATGGGGCTGCATCAGGATCTGCTTCAAAGAAATCAACCAAGCACTGAAGCTACCAGCAGCAGGGATGCCAATCCTACCGAGCATAAATAGTTTTTGTTTAGTTATTATGCTTCATTATTATTTATGGTGTTTCTATGGATTAATCAATGCTCATAAAGTACCTGGGGAACGACCAGAATATAAAACAGGGAAATTTTTAGAGACATCTCTGCCTCAGTGCGGGGATCTGACAAGCGAAACAATGATGATTCTGAGAAAGCACAGCAGCTCTGATCCCAGGTGAGAGATCTGGCCAAGCAAATGCCGTCAGCCTTCGAACACAGCAAGGCTAAGCCTAACTCTCAGTGGGTTGTGTCACCAATCAGCATGACATTCATCCACCAAAGTCGTCCATCCAAGCTCTAGGATGTGGCAGTTTAAGAGCATTAGGGGTGATGGCAACTTGAGCCCGTGCCACTCCTCCCCAGGAGGGCCAGATGCACCAGCTGAAGGGCAGAATGGAGACCAGGGTACAAAGAGTGGGTGCTGAAAGAGCTTCCTGCGTGACAAATCCACAGGAGAAGACTGGATGGGAGAAGAACAAAGGTATCAGCCTCCTGCTCTCCTCATACTGCTTCACACAAGGGCCTTCCCCAATCCGTGCCCTTTTAAGATGCTTCAGAAAACAAAGGGGAATCAGGATTTTCTCCCTGGGATGAGCAAGAACCTATCACGCTCCCAGCAACAATGAACCCTTGTGATGAGACGGCTGAAGAGGAAGGATGAAGAGAAGGTGGGGAAGCCGCTCACCTTCAGTCATCCTGCGGTACTTCTCCTTGTACATGAACCCCAGCACTAGGCAGCATCCTCTTCCTGGGAGCCCCAGTTCTGCAAGAGAAGAGAGAGCGGCATTAGAAGGCTGAGGACAGAGCGAGTGCATGGGGAGCAGCGCAGCAACCGGGACACGGTCCTCGAAAGGGAAGATCAGCCAGGCTTGAGGGCTGGAACACACAGGTGGCCCTACAGGCAGAGGAGTGCTCCGGTCTGAGGATGCCTACGCCTTTGATGCCTTGATTCCTTAATGGGGCTTTCTGGTAACCAACAGAGAGAGATCTGAGCTCCTGCAGAAGTAGGCTGCATGCGTGCATGCTGGCTCTCCCCACGCGCATCTCAGCGGCGGACAGCTCCCATTCTTCAAACAAACTGTGTCGCACAGGAGGAAATCAAGGTAGCGCGTCCCCACCGCCGCCCCGGCTCGCTCCTCGGGGGCTGCCGTGCTCTGCAGGGCCTCGCTGATCAAAGCCCCTTTGATGTTTGCTTAATGCAGCCTCTGTAGAGCCCCGCTCTGCTAGGACGGAGCGCATGGGATTGCCATGGGAGGGGGAGGCGGTGGGGCTGCAGAATGGGAGTGGTGAGGAGGTGCTGTATGGGGACTTCAGGTCCCTGGAGATGAAGTGCAGGGCTGGGCCACGTCTGTCGGAGCAGGAAGGTCGCTCAGTGCTGCGGGATGTGCAGGAGGACAGCTGGAGAAGTATGGCTCTGCGAGCGCAGCGTTCCTCCCCGGTGCTGATGGGGCATGTAGTCAGGAGGGTCAGCATCCTCCTCACTACCCAGGGCAGATTTAGAGTCGAGATGCAGAAAACCAAGATGCCTTGTGACACCAGGGCACAAGCAGGACAAGGTAAAGAGAACTCCTTAACTCAGAACCAGATTCCATCTCATGAGAACCAACAGCTCCTGATCCTAAGGCTCCCATCACAGGCAGTGCAGCCTGCAGCTGAAATGAAGGCTGTGTGCAATCCCACTGAAGTCAGTGCTCACACAGAAAGACGTCTCTCGAGGTGATTAAAGTCAGCTGAAATCTAATTGCACCTTAAATCCACATTGCCACTTGAAGTAGTACCCCAGAGGATGCCCCAAGGCAGCAACTCACTTTGTCCATCAGGGATGCTGGAGCTGCCCACAGCTCTCTCACTGCCCATAAAAGAGAGGATCAACTCAGACGAGGATGCTCAAAAATCAGACGTTTTCAGGGAGGCAAAGCAAACACCCACATTCTCAGCAGCTTCTCGAGTCCCACCCGTCAGCACCAGGCAGGCAGCAGCCATCCTCCATCTGATGCAGAGGTGGAAGCCAGCCCTGTGCACAGCTGCTAACACACCCAGAAAGGCTCCCACTCGCAGAGTATTGGAGTTCAATGCTCCCAGTTGCTTTGTCTGAAAGGCATTCAGCACAGGGCGTCTGCAGGCATCAGTAGGAGCTCTAGCTGGGGTCCCATAGGGCCAGCCACCCCATACACATCAGCTACGAGCTGCCAGCAGCCTCCCCCTGCTAACACAGAGCCTGCAAGGTGCTTATGTCTTTATTGATAGGAAAGACAAATTGCATCGATTCCTATTGAGCCCTCAACGAGCACTGAGGTATCGAGGCATAATTAAAACAACACAATTAGATTAGTGTCACGCAAGGCAGCACAGTTCACAGCAGAGCTGAGCTAGCCAGCACTGCTATCTTGCTAATTCAGGTGTTCATCGTGCACGTGGACACGTGTGGGGTTCTCCTGGTCACAGAGACCTGGGATGGCAGAAGCTGCCACAAAGCTCTGCAAGAGCCAACACAGAAGGGAACAGAGCTGAGACAGAGGCAGCAATGTGCAAAGCTTAAGAGGGGGAAAAAGAGTACAGCAGTGAAGCTAGATGATCTTTAAGGTCCCTCCCAACCCAATCCATCTTATGAGTCTACGGTTCCATTCCAGTACAAACCCAAAGCACCCAGAACTCAGCAGCTCAGCTCTCATCTTCCAACTGCACAGAGAGAAATGTTCCCAAGAAAGAGTCAGTGCTTTGGAGGCAATGGCAGTGGGTCAGAGCCCACAGCGATGGTGCCCCAGGGGCCCTGGGCACTTCACCCTACAGGAGGGAGGGAAGCTCCAAGCGAGATCTGAGCTACTCCCCACATGGAGCTGGTTCGGGTGCGGATCGGCCGCGTGCCTTCCCCAAGGGGTGCTATAATTAACGCTTATAAAACACTTTGATATCCCATGATGAAAGGAGCTATACAAGAGTGCCACATTATAATAATTCATACCATAAATTTGTGAGAACATGCAAAAATCTTTATAGCTAAAGGCACCTTTAAATACCTGACAGTGCCTTTAAAAGGTAAAATACTTGGAGATGACTCCGATGCCTAAGGATCCCTCACCACCTCACAGCTTTTAGCAGCTGCCTAAAGCTTTCACAGTGAAACAGACACCCCAGCATCTAAATGCTTTGGCTCAGGAGGCCCTGCTGAGACGCCACGGAAAAACGAACATTTAACCCATGCACAGCACTTCCCTCCTGAAACAAATCCCATCCATTCCCATGCAACGGCAATTAATGTTTTCCCAGCACAGTAGGATGAGTTACAGCTGAGGTTTGTCAACCCGGCGGCTTTGGAAATATGTGAGCTCGAGTACCTTGTTTAGAGAGCACATAACAGAAGCACATTCTGACTCACTCAGAGAAGGACACCCATTGACTCCACCCAAAACCTGCAGAAGAGCCACCTGGGCAAAGGAAAAGCAAGCCCAGAGCATCAGGGGCAGCGAGGAACAAGGAAACGTGTGCTATTGCGTGGCTGTACCCCACCAGGAATGACAATAAATGTTTAATAGCCCAGTGATACCTGTTTAATAATTTTTCAGTTCATCCTGCCTAATTGCAAGTTTATTAAAGAACGATAAACTTTATAATCACTGTAAAGGCAAAACTGCAATTCCACTGCTTATTTAATATTGAGTTAATTATATCATAACTAAGTTATATTTTCCCATCCATATTAAATATCAATTAGCTGTTTTAAACTATTGATTTGTATTTAATTAACTACGCTATTATATACCAATTAAGCTCTTATAAGAGGAGCACAAACAGCTGGTCCCTGAAATTAAATTTAAAAAATATTGGATCGAAATAAATATCACGTCCCCATTTTCTCATGTTTTCCTTCTGCAGAGGTGGTATAATTCCTGATAGCAAACTTTTCCCAGTAGCATCTCAGGCCCACGAGCTCTGTTCTGAACTTATGAGAAGGAAAAGGATGGGAAGGGGCAGTGTCCATGGAGGTGTGCCAGCACAGCAGCTGGGGAAGGGCTGAGGATCCAGGAAGGCAAGAAGTTGGATGGATGGGAGCTGCCAAAGGATGTCTTGCTGAAGAAACCCATTACAAACAGAAAAGCCCACTTCACCAAGACTCTGTATGCTCTTGGCTTCACTGCATAGCAATGATGTGTTGGAGGAAAGGTGTGAAAGAGCATTTTCTTTGCTTTTCAGCACACTGCTTGCTCTCAGATGTGACCTCCCCTTCCAGGCACTCCAGGCACCACAGAAGCACACTGCATCCTTCCCAGCTCTCCTGGGAGCTCCTTCCTCTCTCTCTGGGAGGATTAGATTCACGCTTCCATCCTTGCATCCACAAACGCAGCTCAGCAATCCCAACCATCGCCTCATTTTGACAGAGAGCAAATGGATCCCCCAGCAGCACACCTCCTCGTGTGTTCTACCATTAAGGCTGCAAAGCAATCCACGATCCTCCGAGATGAAAAAGCCATATGAATGCAAGTTGTTATTAAATCTGTGCCTGGTTAATTTATAAAAATGTATTAAAAAAAACCAAAGAGGCTTCCCAGATGAGAAAATGGGCACATTACTGTTTGAAATATGAATGAAGTAAAGATCAGTGTTAAATGCTGTAGCGATATTGTATTTTATTCTACAGTGCTCTGCAGAAAAGTTGCATTTATAAACCCATTTATTGTGTTATGTACTTGCAAACCACCTTGTCATCCATTTATTGCACAAATAAAATCTTAAAAGCGGAGGATTAGTTGAGTGTGTCCCTGTGGGACCACAATCTGACTTCAGAAGAATCCATCAATGAAGGAAAACAGATGGAGCAGAGGTGTTTGCCAGCTCATTGCTCTGAGATGGAAAATGAAACCGTGTGCAGGAGGGCCGTTCTGCTGCGGGTTGGGGCTGTCCTGAAGTCCACCAGCACCAGCAGGATGGCTCGAGGAGCCATCTCCCAGACACCAGCTCTGCTGCAGGGCTGGGCAGCTGAAAGCTGCTCCCAGCAGGAAACTGCAGCCAGAAATAAAGGGCTCTGAAGGAGCTGCTGCAGCAAAGATTCACCCCAGAGAAAGAGAGCGCTCGGTACCTGGAGCTCCCTGCATAAACAGGAATGCATTTGCAATAGTCAGATCCTCTTCGATGCCTCGCTTTGACAAGGCCTTGTGGCAGCAATTCCATGCTGTAACTAAACCCAGCACGCAGGAAAAACACCGAATTTCCCCTTGTCAAAGTCCTAACACTCAGTGTTGGCGTTACTCAAAATAAACGAATGGAAGGTTACGTAGAAACAGAGATTTCTCTTTACCAGCAACAGTGTCAGACTGACTCAGGTTGGTAGGGAAGCAGCCCGGCCCCCACTCAAAGCAGCGTGGGGCAGCCGTGGGCACACAGCCCCAGCAGCACCAACGCTGATCCAATGCTCTGGACCAACAACTCCCCATCATGCATTCCCTGCAGGACAGCATCGACCTGGAGTGCAGCAGGAACATCTCACACCAACACAACTAACACGTTCGGTGCTCTGCCAGCATGGAGAGCCACATCTGCACGTGGGCCAGGGGAGCTGCAGGACGCAGGTGCAGCAGTAGGGCATCCCGTAACACTGCTGCAGAGCTTGGCAATGGGAATGCTCTGCAACGAGCCCTGAAATCCCCGCATGGCTCTGCCAGATGCAGACACCGGAGCAAAAAATACCATAAAATAAAAGCACGGCTCTGGAAAGGTCACATCCATTGCAGTGCTCCGGATCAGCAGCTCCTCCACCTGGACAGCAGCTGAGCCATTCGCTCCAGGAGTGCGGGCAAAGAACAAACCTTGGGAACACCCAACAAGCACAGCCACCCTCTGCTTGACCTCAGAGCTCAGCACCAAGCCCAGCTGCCCTGCAGCCCCCAGCTCCTCCTACCAAGCCCACAGCCTCCCCTCTCCAAGCCCTTTCACAGCACTGCTCAGCACACAGCACAGCCCCACAAGGGCCCTTTAAGCCCCTCCAGAGGCAGGGAAAGCTCTGAGTGCTCTCATTTGAGGCTGCAACGCAGAGGCAGGGAACCCTGCAGTCCGTCTATTACTGGGAAATCATGCTCCAGCTTCGCAAATGCCATTACTCCCGTGTATCTTATAATTAAATTGTATGTGCCGGTTACCTCACAGCACGCCTGCAATTCTTGTGCATCCAAGGCTTTTTTCAGCTTCCTTTTTATTTTCCCCTCCTTGCCAAGCCTCAGCAATTTCAGCAAACTTGTGAGGTGAGGAGGCGGGCAGGGAGCATGCAGTGCAGCACTCCTGTGCCAAGCCATCCCCTCCTGGGCACTGACATCCTCGTCCCACCACCAGAAGTTGTGAACACATCACTCCGGGATAGGTTTTACATGCAGGTGAACCCCTCCTGATTTATGTAAGCCCCTGAGCTATTTAAATGAGATTGTAAGCACCGTGGGGAACCTCACTGCTGGTGGTGGGGTCCCTCAGCCAAGGTGGAGGGATCAGTCCCAGCCAGAGATGCAGGACCTCACAGTGGAGCCCTGGTAACTCTAACTTACTGCAGGCAGTTGCCCTTCCCCTGCTGGGTCCCATTTCCCAGCATTGGCCATAACATATAGATATTTATACGTGGAAAGGTTCCCCTGCTTCCCCCAGTGTCAGCGTGCTGCTCCCGAATGTGCAGTCTCTCCATCCCATTAAAAGTAATGGGGTGAGATTGTCCAGCCCATTACTTTCAATGGCTTTGTTTCAGCCAGACAGCCTAAAGCTCCTGTATCCTCAAAATAGCAAGCAGAGTGGCTCCAAAACTCTCTGCTTCATTATCACATCATGGATTCCAGCTTGCCAGAGTTTAATTGGACAGAGCCAAGCCTGCGCTTCAGTTTGTTAATTGCTGCAGGAGAGACTCAAGTATGCCTTGCTGACAATTATTTCCTTGCTCAGCAGTTCTTGGTTTTAAGGGGATGACTTTCAAGGTGTGAAGTTCTACACAAATACCCTAATTTCTTTGAAAACAAGATGACAAGAGAAAAACATATGCAAACACAGCCACAGGAGAAACGCTTTGTGGAACAGTTACGTGCCCCAGGGTTCACTGGTCTTGTGCTGCTGCAGGTAAATGCATTGCAGGAAGAGCTGGTCGGGGAGAAGCACAGCTCGTGCAAAAAGCCAAGTGCAAATCGTATATTTAAGATGCATCATGGGAGCTGTGGTTTGAGTACTTCTGAACTGTAAGTCCAATAACATGCTGAGGGCAGAGACTGGCCAGAAATCAAAGCACTCCGCTTCCAAGGCAGCTTGATATTACAGCACGCTCAAAAAGCTGAGTGGCAGAGCACCACAGCAGCCAGAGAAATCCCATTTGTGACCTTGTTCCTGACCTCACCTTCTGCTCCGGCTTCATTAAAGCCTGGCAGGACCCGAGGACACAACACCCTGTGCCTGCTTCTCAGCTGGGGATGGGACCAACCGGGTACCTCTACATTCACAGCCACCAAAATACCGACAGCCACCTCCACTCCTGGCAAACAGCAACAAGTGGGGAGAGCTGGGAACTCCCATCCATTTCCTCACCTCTGCCCTCAGCAAAGGGAGGAGCACAGAGCACCACAGCCACACCAGCTCCTGCTGGACACGACACCGTGCCCTGCTGCAACACCGAGCTGCTCAGAGACACCAACGTCCCGATGCTCACAGCCCTGTCCAATCCAGGGCAGATGGTAATAAGTTTTTCAGTGGCTGGAGCAGAGAGCAGTAACTGTGTGATTAGCATCTTTTTCTCTGCTGCACATTTCATCTGTAAACTACGATTAAATACCTGGAGAAAAAAAAAATGCCATGGAAAAAGGGGAACCTTAATATGTTTTCACTGCAGAGTTCACACGAGTGAGCAAACAGCTCGGCTCTGAGGTCAGCAGCAGCTCGTAGGGAGCAAGCTCCACACACACCGATCCAAGAAACCTCATTTTCAAAGAGATGCTCTTCTTGTCATCATGGCTGCACTTGGAAATCGTCCTGACCCAGGCAGCCAGGGGCAGCGAGGGCTGCAGTGCCCAAAGAGGGAGCAAGGGAGGGAACCGCTCCATTACCCACCTCGGCTGGAGCTCTCGACTCATTTAAACCGAACAAAACCTATTCCAGCTGCCAGTCAAGCCTCAAGAACCTCACTTTCCTGTGAGCTAGGCCCAAGATAAAACAAGGGAATGAGTTTCCTGTGCTGCACGGGACATTAGGCATGCCACGCACCCAGCAAAACACCGCTGGCCATCGCTGCAATACAGACCAGTGCCACTAAGGGACCTCAGACAGCAAGTGTAATAAAACAAATTTGGCTTTTATTTATAGCATTACATTTATATATATATATATATATGGCTGGAAGATTTTTGATAGTTCCACCCAAACCTGCTGCTCTAGGTCCTCCTGTCTGTAAAGCTGCTTTGTGTGCTTTTGCCAGCACACAACCGGACCCTTCCCAGCACAATGTGAGCTCACCCCCCTCATCCCAACGCTATTACCCATAAGCTGAGCCCCCCACAGCCTTCTTCCAGGAGCTGTAAGGAGTGCTGAGGTCTCTCCCTCTGTTGTTCCCCATCACACCATGCTCCAGACCCCCCCACTCATCTCCAGATGGACTTGGCGATCTCTATGCCCTTCTGGCAGTGAGGGCTCTGCTTTGCACCCTAGATGCATGCACAGCTGCCTTCCAAAGGACACCATTGGTGGGATCAAACACATTATTTCCTCCAAGTTTCACATCTTTGTGTTGATTGTGTGCAGTGGGGATTGGCAGTGATCTGGATGTGTTCATTTCACACCCAGCAGAGATCCGCCAGCGCCATTGGGACCTCAGGGAAATGGGATGGTGCTTTGTCCCAGAGCCACCACCATGAGTGAGATGGGGAAAGAAAGAAGATAAATAAAATAAAACAAGGACAAAGTAGGGAGATCAAAGACAGCGTGTGCGCATGGAACAGGAGCATAGCAAGAGTGGCAGCGCCGGGATCCGGCAGCACTGCGATGGAACATTAAACACAGCTCTGATCTTCAGGCTGAGGTGCTCCTCAGGAGAGGAGGTTTGGGTGGGGGAGGAAACTTTTCCTTGAAAGCCAATGGAACACCAATGCAAAGTTCCTTCCTTTTTTTATCTCTGGCACAGAAGAGCAGAACAGACACGTTTCATCCTTTGCAGTTAAAACGAAAAAAGAAAATAAAGACGACTTTTATCCCAGATCCATTTATCTAAAGAAATAAATTCTGCTCATTTCTTTCAGCAAAAAAGCTCTCCACCTGGAACGAGCTGCCTGGCTGCAGGCAGGAGTGCTGCAATCAAGATAATTTGCTAATTCATTTTGTACTACTTTTCTGAAGCCCGGACCACAAGTTAAAACAAATCCGGGTATCCGAGCGCTCTGTGCCAACGTTCTGCTCAACAGATATCAAAGTCAGGAGGAAATTCTACATCAAATGATTCAAAGCACGATCTTAAAGCACCCACCACCCCCAGGCAGAGCTTCCACTGTGAGAGGGAAACACCTCCACACCACAAGCAGACCTCCAAGGCAAACAGCATCACTCCCCACGTCCTCATCCCTGCCACATGCTCACATCCCGAGCAGCAGCATCACTTGGCTTCCGAACACAGGCACTGACCCTGCACTTCAGCATGCACCAGGCATCCAGGAGAAGCCACCACACTCCACCTCAGGACTTCTGCAACTCAGCAAAAGCAAAGCCTGAGAATGCCATAGGAACAGCCGTGCACCCATCGGACAACAGCTGCGCAGCGCTGCGGCGTCGCCCCGAGCTCGGAGGGGCTGTGGTTGGGAAAGCAATGATCATCACCATTAAGCATCTCGATGGAAGGCAGGCAGCTGCTTCTCAGCATTTAGCTGATGAAATAAACAAGGGTGCTTCTGGCTACCACAGAGAACAAACACTACGTGACCAGGGAAGCTGGTGCATCTCCAAACCTCCCCCCATCGCCCTCTGGCTCTGGGATCACTGAGCCATGCTCCTGGGGAATGGAAATCCCCTTGGCAGGGCAGCTCAGTGATCCCAGGGTGGAAAAACGCCTGCGTTCAGAACATCAGGGATGCAGGGAAGCACAGCTCTCTGGCAGAGCATCCCTCTGCAGTCTGCTCCAGTACAACCCCATCGCCCATGCCTTCCTCCTGCAGCCGCAGGCATCCCCTCGGGGCTGTGCTGTCACCTGCCGCCTGCGGCAAGGACAGGCAGCACTGTCACTGCTCCCATCACTCACACCCCGGGACGGATCAGACCCCGCAGTCTGCATGAGCCAGCAGACAGAGCTGCTCTGCCCATCAACAAAAGGCGTGCAGCCCCCGAGATGCACATTTAACACATTTCTGCCTCTGAGATGGCTTCTGCTTCTCACCAGGCTGGGAGAGCAGCACAATATATGTGACTGATTAGGCTGCGTAATACAGTTCCTGCACATTCAGATTAGGAAAGATTATGACAAATAAAATAGCCGGACACAATTCCTACTGCTATCTATTTGCAAATGTCTTCAGCAAGAGCAAGGCAGGTCCAGGGGAAGAATGAAGGCACCAGGGCCTGATCCTGCCCTAAATCTTGTACAACAGCAGCACCAGGATAGCAACTTTCACTTAAATGTTCCTTAAATATACCCAGAGAACCCAGCATCCCACAGCAAGGTGCACACTAAGCTACACATAGATCCCACTTACCACAAGTGACTTGGTTAGTGGGCACGGGGTGGGGGGGGGATGATGGTTGGACTTCATTTTAGTGGCCTTCTCCAACCTTAATGACTGTAAGGAACCTTCTGGAAAGGAGGAGGCTGCATTTTGCTTCACACACCTGTGTCCAGTAGGCTCCAATGCCAGCAGCTGCTCCACTTTGCAGCTCTGATGAGCCCCAGGGAACAGCCAGCCCCTGGTGAAAGTAGGGCTGGATGATAGCCTGGCTGAGCATGTGCTGCCTTCTGAAATGAAGGTCAGCACTGGTAGTTGGGGTGTGATTTTCTTCCATTTACTTCTTGATGGGAAAGTGATGGAGAGCGTAATTACTGCTGTGCGACAGCCCACAAGTTGCAAACGTCCTAGGCTAGGAAACCAAAGGCAGGGACACAAGTGCTGTATGAAGGAGAAAAGGGATGCAACAAGGGGTGCCAGCTCCCACTCACCCCATCCATCACCCACCTGCACATGAGAGATACTGGGGGAGCTACACAGTCCCCATCCATCAGCCTGCTGCTCTCCCTGCTAACAGCACACCTCCTGCAGCACTCAGACCTGCTCCTGGGGGGCTAAATCACAGTGGCTACACAGCCTGAAACGCCCCAACACAGCTCCAACTGAACCATACAAGGCCCCAGTTTTCTACTGCACAGTGCACTGAACGCAGCAGTGCAGAATGCAAACTCCTCAGCAAAGCTCTCCACCAGCACCATCATCTTCAAGCAGCAAGAGGAGCTCTGGATGAAGAGGAACCAAGCTCCGCTCTGGTTGCTTGCAAGCCAACTCCACAGCAAAGGCAAACTGAAACAACCCAGCATCTCAGAAAGCTCTACAAGGAAGAAATCACACAGTACCTGTTCTCCTCCATGCCTCCATCACACAGATGTTGAGCTCTGAGTTGTCCCTGCAGCACAACAGCACTGCCCCAAGCCACACTCCTGGGCTCTTTAGCAGCAAGGAGCTGCCTAGAGCCTCATTAGCTGAGTGCCAGCCCCTGGGCCTAATGAGCCCTCCTCACACCTGGGCCCTGCTAGAACTTTCCACCTCTTGCTATTGGATGCTACCAGAACCTTCCACCCCTCCAGGAACTCCTGATGCAGCACCACCTGCCCTGGGGCAGTGCATCCCTGTGCCCTTTCTATGCCCCCAGGCAGTCCCTGCTCTCAGTATCTGCTCAAGGGCTGCTCGGGGCACAGTGCCCACAGACATCCCCTAAATCTGTGCCCATGCACAGCAGAGACACGTTTGCTTCCAAGGAGGTTTTGCTTCCCTTCCCGCTTCAATAGAGACGAAGGGACAGATAAATTGAGATTTATGGGATGCCAGAAGAGCAGATTTTTTTGCTTTTTTTTCCCCCTCCGCCCGAATGCAGTTTTTAATGTTTTCCCCTTCCTGCAGCAACTGTTGGAAGGCTGCAGATGGAGCGCTGAGAGCAGCTGGGATCTCCTTGGAGAGAGCTGCAGGAGCAGCAGGCTGGAGGGGCGAGGGGGTGGGCATGTGTGTGGATGCGTGTACACACAGCATCGCCCCCATGGCACCACTGATGCAGATGGGTGCTAACTTTCCTCCCCTGGGTGCCCTCTGTATGGCCACGACCACCAAACAGTGCTGGACCTGAGCATGGTCCGTCTGGTTTCTGCCATTCAAGCAACAAATAGAGCTGCTCCCCTCTGCCTTTGGCTGTGGGGTTCTCAGGGTGTGGGGCAGCTCCCGTGGGTGCCCCAGCAGTGTGCTGCAGCTGCACAACTGGAAAGCTGTGCTCAGTACCCCCAGCTCCTCCTGCTGTGCTCACGTTGGGCATTTCCTATCACTGTTTCTATGTATCAGCACTCCATATACACAGGAATAAATGCATTTCAGGACCTGACCACCACTGAGCCCCGACCAAAGCCCCACGATTGGGAAGTGCAGATTTTCCTCTTGCTGAGGTCCTGCTGACAGGAGTCAGGCCGGTGTCACCTCTGTCAGACAGGTCCTGCCATGCCCCCTGTTACTAATGAAGCCTTGTTGGTGGATGGCTTGGTGCTGTCACCCTGCAGTCCAGCAAATGGAGCAGGGCTCAGCCCACGCCGGCCAGGGCTGGAATTTCCCACCTTGAGGCAGTGACACTGCTCAGTGTCAGCAGAGGGCTGCCAGTCTCATCTGAATAGCAGTGCCTAAATTCTGCCTTTAATTAAGCCCCTGTGGGTTCCTTGAAAGGTTGGAGATGACACAGCCAGCTCTGACACTGCTGGGGAGACGTGTGGAGCTGGAACCAAAGCTTTCGCCTCCTCCTCCTCCAAAGAGAAGCTGGGAGCTGGGAAAAAGGGGTTGTGGGGCTCAGGACCCCTTTAGGGTAACGCAGTGGTGAATGCAATGCTCCACCCCAGGTTCATCACACCAGAACAAATCTTCCGGTGGCATCTGAGTGATGAAGATGGGTGGAGGAGGAGGAGGAAGGCTGAGCTGCACTGACAAAGGGCTGCTGAATTTCCACGTGGCAGCAGCCTGCAGTTGCAGAGTGGGATTTGACCCCACAGCACTCCTGGAGCTGTGACCGCTGTCACGAACCCAGCAGCACTCCAACATCAGCGCCAGCTCTGAAGAGCTCCTTCTCCCTGTGAGATGGTTGGGTTCAAGCACCCTCACATCACACCCATCCCTCACTCCACGCTCATCGCATCCTCCCTCCATGGCTCAGTTTTCATTCTGTGGCTCTTTCCCTCCTTTGTTTGTTATCCTAAATAAAACTTTATTCTTTTTTTATTCTTCCTTTTATTCTCATTCAAAGCCCTTCTTCATCAAGCAGGCTCAGATTGGCTTCTGCTAAAGCTTATGCATGCAGCACTGCTGTAAATACGCTCTCCTGCACCGATGGGAGAAATTGTGAGATTTCTCCCATTTTTCCATGGCTGGAAGTGCCCACCGAGATGCTCAGCCCCTGTGTGGCTCTCCCACCACAGCAGCTCTCTCTCCCAAGTCACGATTTGCAGGGCTGTTTCTCTTCCCTTTTTCCTACACTGGGCCAAGTGCACAGAAGAAGGGCTCCATCCCCAGGGGATTCAGCTCTGGAGATCTTTCCAGCGGGGAGCAGATGGTGACTGCACATCGCCGGGATTATGGATGGGCTCACCTTAAGGAAACAGAGAAACCCATTTGTTCTCCTATTCAAACCCTTGTCTGTGCTCTCTGCTGACACAAATCAGCCTTCCCACATTGCCGTGCACAAACCTACGTTGCTCTGGCTCTCCATGAGCCTGAAGGCAGGTATTGTGCCAAAGGATTCCCATCCATCCCCATGTTTCAGCAGTAACAGAGCAGCACCATTGGGAACCACGTTGGTGACTCCATGCAATCCTATCTTTGAATCACAGAAGGTCTTGGGCTGCCTGTGGGCAGGCCTGACAAATGCTCTATCGGACATTAGATCAATTTACTCAGAGCCCCAACCAACTTCACGCTGAACACCTCCAGGAATGAGGCATCCACAACTTCTCTGGGCAGCCACGCTTTTCCATAGGGCCCCACGCAGCTTGACCTCCAGCAGCCCCTAGAACTGACCTCACAGCCACCCCAGCCCTTACATTTAACCCAGCCAACTCCTTCACCCCATAACTCCTCCTTATTTCCTTCGCCTTTCAGCAGGGAGAGATTTAGGATCCACTCCTTCATTGAGTAGCATCCATTTGTAAGCGTGGGCTCGGCGGGGAGCAGTCAATAAGCGCCGTGCCAGCCAATCCCTGCTCGCTGCGCAGCAGTTAGTGCAGAATATGAAATATATATGGCTGCCTTCACCTAATCTAAAACTGTATCAAATGGCTCTTAACCTTGCCCGAATGAATTCAATTTGGCTACTGGATGCGGATCCAATTCCTTGGGCTAGAACAGAAAAATCACTTACTGCAGTGCTCCCAGGGGACCGGCCTCAGAGGCAAAACGCTGAGGGATTTCCAGTTCACTAATGCTGTGATAGCACACAAGGCAAACCCGGAATGATGATGTCTTTTTGTCCAACACAAGCAAACCCCAGGGAAGACAGAAAGAGGAAAAGTGCATTGGGAGGATCACCAGCTTGTGGAGACGCTGGAAGGCAAAGGGTAGAGAAGGGATAGGAGGTCTCTGTGTGTCACCAGAGGCTGATAAGGGAATGTGGCTACAGAGGAGGCAGGCAGAACGAGGTTGGTGAGGCATGGGGAGCTGCATGGGACCATGGAATGTAGATGGTCTCAACACACTGCCTTGGTGTGGGAGAGAGCACCAGTATTCTGTTCCAAGTCATGCTTTCCCAGCTCATCTGGACCCACAGCTCTGACTGTGCAGTTCTGCCTCTGCATGTGGCTCTATTCTACTAATGATCTCATTCAGATCTTCCTGGAGGAATTAGATGGGGGTGCAGAGGGCAATGGGAAATGCCACATCCTGCATCCCTCATCCTACCTCCTCTCAGATAGGGATGATCCCGGTGATGCTCTCCTCTCCCCTTCTCCCTTCTCTTCCTGCTGTGTGACTTTCCTGGCTCAGGAGCTGCGCTACTGACACCACTCACTGCTAATTGAACTGTCTGGAAGTACACTTGGTTTATGCTGATGAGTGATGGCCCTCACTCAGGTGTCCAGCAGAATAAGGCTGGGGATAATGCGCTCAGTGCCAGCCCCCTGCCACCCAAAAGCTTTGGGATCCCACTGTTGGGTGCTGGCAGGAAATGATTGCTCCTTGGATCCAGGTCCTTTTCTTCCCCTCCACACAGAGATGTTCCTGGCTAAATGGGGATGGTTGCAAAGTGGAATTGATCCCTTCTTGGCTCCCAGTCCTTTCCTCCACGCATCAGTGCCCAGGGGCTGAGCTAGGATGGTTGCAACAGCAATGTGATGAAGATAAGGAGGAAGAACGCAGCAAGCTGTTGCACAGCACAGGGGAAGGAGGAGAAAGCGAAGGGGAGAAGCAAAGAACAACTTCATTTCTCCAAGGCAGGCTGCTGCCGGCTGCCCCTGGGCACAGCTGGGCAGGAGCAGGGCTGCTGCAGCACGGTGCTGTGGCTAATGAGGCGTCTGCTCCGTCTGACAGCCCGCATCTGCTGCTGCTTGCCTCCGCCTGCCAAGCTCCTGGCAGCCCAGCGTGGGGAGCTGCACTGCCCTGCAGCCAGGTGTGCCTAGACAGAGCCACATGCACTGCCCCGGGCACTCCTGGGCAATCCCGGGGCATCTCTGGGGCCACAGCAGTGGGGTGGGGATGCTGCACGAGGGCATCTGTGCTGGAGAAACCCCAGTGGTGGGCAGAGCAAGCACCAGCTCCACTTTACACGAGGAGCAAATAAGGAGCAGATGAGCCTAAGGCAGTGCTCGAGCAGAAAAGGAGGCAAAAAGCAGAGGGATGAACCTGACTTCATCACATTTTGATCCATCCCAACTCATTCTCTCTGCAGTATCTCCTCGCTGACTGGCCCCTACCCGCTTCACCTCCTGCATGGCCACTAATCAGCTTCACCGGTCTCTAAAACTGGGACTGCACCAAGTTACACCTTCATTCTGAGGCTCTCCCTGAGTATTTCCATACTTTGGAGGTTTAATGCATTGTATTTAATGTACTCACTTTGGAAGCTAGCAAGCAATGCAATTCTTAGGTGCGTGTGAAGTGAATAATTAACACCTCTCAGTCCCCGGCCCTCAATTACCTGAGTCTCTGGAACTGTGTTAGGAAGGAAGAGAGGAGCCCTGTCCAAATGGGGACGGCTGAGGCACAACAGTCAGGGGCTGCTGGATGAACTGCGGGTGTCCCAGCCAAGCTGGAGGACACACTGCACCAACACACAGCAACTCCAGGAGACATTTAGCTCACACCTCATTAACCCTGAACCCGCAGGAACTGCACTGAGGATGGGAGCGGGGCTGCTTCCCTTATTTCCTCAGCCCGGCACAAAAAGAAGATTCATTTCAGGCAGGTATTAAACCCACGGAGACTATTAACTCCATCGCGATGGAGTGGGATAAACATCTCAGGGCACATTATTATCTGCATGGGAACCTCATTCCATGGTCCTCTGGGGAAAGAGCAGAGGAAAACACTCAGCCTGGGAGCACGTGGAGTGGAGAAAGAGAGAAAACGTGGGAGCAGAATGAGCTGGAACTCCACTGATGGAGGGGAAACAGCCACAGGACCACAGCTCTTAACGAGGACAGAAACATCAGAACAGCAGTGCTAATAATGCATTCAGGAGGGTGGGATGAAGCTGGGATCTGCCCTCGTCCATCAGAGAGGGGCACTGAAGGGAAACTGAAACCACACAGCAAAGCAACAGCTGAAACTCCCCTGCAACTTGCTCGGCTGTCACGATGTAACTCGAAATCTGCTGCAGCGATTACATTCCTACCAAGATCTGAAGCGGCGGAAAGAAGAATTATAATGATGGTATTAATGGAGAGCATCTTCCGAGCGAGAGAAAGTCATTAGGCAGAGCACAGCGAAGATGCGCAGGCAGAAACAGATGGAAGAGCAGCTACACTGGGAGCCTAAAGGGAGCTGGGGATGAAGGCAGGAGTGGGTCACCCTGCCCCTCTGCAGCAGAAGGTGGCACATTGGGGACAGCGACGCTACCACCACATGAGCTCCTCTGTGCTGATTTCAGAGGATGGAGACCCCTGCACATGGCAGTGCTCTGCCTCCAGGCTTCAGCCCTCCATCAGCCAATTGATAGGCAATTATCTCCGCAGCACTCAGCTATACATTACTCCCTTATTGTTGGCTTGCATCTTTTTTTCTGCTGTTCCGTGCCAGATAACCTTAATTTTTCCCCATTTGTTCCGGCGTATAATTATTTGTTTGCCATCATTGCCCATTAGATAGACGGATACTGCACAGAAACAAATGTTCTCCCTCCAGAACGCGGCCCTCCGAAGTTCTAATACGTTATTTGATCAAATAATCTCCGCCGTATCAAAGCGATGCTATTTTCCCTTTCAAAACTGTGCATTTATTAAAATGTAAAGCAGCCCGCTCGCACCGCGAGTGGAAAAATAAAAATAATACGACGGTCTTTTGCAGGGAAATATGGCATATTTATTTTGGATGGCTTCCCTGGAATTTCAATTCAAGCCTTTATTTATTTATCACTTCCCTCTCCTGCCAGCCAGGGGCCGAGCCAGGCAGGTTTGCTTCCTCCAGTTTTAAGCCCTGTGCTTGGGACTCTAATTTCACTTCTAAGAATCGCTTCTGGCTTTTGATTTACGGCGGAGAGCTCTTTCTTGTTACACAGTCAGATGCATTTCTCTGCTGGAAATGAAGCAATGGGAGCAGAGTGACACATCCCGGGCTCACATGAGCCCCACGCTCCCACTGCTTTCTGGCTCCAAGCACAAAAGAGAGCTTCAGTACAATGGGATTTATGCCCCCCCCCCTCACAGGACTGGGTTAGAACAAATAAATAAAAAGTCATGGGCGCTTAAAAAAAATATGGCAAAGTTTAGGGCTTGCTGTTTATTTCCCTTCCAAGCTCTGAGAGCTTTACAGGGCCCTACTTTGTAGTGATTGCAGGAGAAGCTCAGATCCACCTGATGATGTGCAACTGATGCCCCGTGGGCATCTGAGCCTTATTTTGGGGAGAGAGGAGCACGGGTAGGAAGAGGACGGAGAGCCCAGTATGTCCCTGCCCAAGCACTGAGGAACTGATCCCCCAGGAGGATGCCAAAGCCACGAGGGTGCCCACCAACCCCACACTCAGCCGAATGGTAAGTGAGCAGAGATTTCTGCAGCAAAAAGCTACCTGGTTGACACCTAGTGAGCACCCTGCCCCAGAGCATCGCCCCGTGGTGTGGCACACACCCAGGAGTGGGGCAGGGGGTGGCTGTCCCCTGTGGGGCAGATGATGGCACACACACCTGACACGGGCACCTCCTCCCACACTTAACCTCAATTCTCACTCTTAATTCAGACATTAAGCCCAGCGCTGGGTTTCATTCAGCTGCACCGGAGCAATTCAGAAGAAAGGAGAGCACGTTAAATGAAGGCACTTCGTTTGAGTATAATGCACGGTAACTTGGGGGAGAGCAGCCATCCCTTTGATGCCAGCTACTTAATAGGTAAAGAGAAAGCCATGAAAAAGACTCTTATATTTTCTCATCAGCCCATATCACATCTTGCAATTAGGGTCCAGGCACATGGAGGATCATTATTAGAACTGAGACCCTCCAGGAGTTTCTGTAAGCGTTCGCTTTTTGCTGTGGTGGGGAAGATTGCTCGGAATAATATAATTTTGTGTGTTCAAAGACTCAAGAGTACGCCGAGTGGGGAAAGGGAAAGGAGACAACTAATGGTAAATGATATCTTAAAAGCATGGGAGAGGTTGAAAAAGTGGATTCATGCAGAAAATAATATACTATTATTTAAAAAAGTAAATTGCTAAAATGACACTCTCCTACGATGGTGCCTCCACGGAAACCATCCCAGCTGAATCCCTGATGCACGCGGGCCCGGGATTTTTCTTTTTAGCAACGTGATAAAACCTGCAGAAATATCTTAGTTATTTACCAAGTGATTAAACCACGGTAATTTACGATGGTGTTACTGGAACATTGTTTTCCTGGTTCTCACAGGGTTTATTGCCTCCAATATAACACTCCCCCCCCTTAATGAACCCCAGTGCTGTGACTCTATTGCCTTATATTTTTAGATTTCTTTTAGCGTTTTGCATAAAATTCCAACTCTAATGGGCTTTATAAAATGAGATGTACTGTCATGGATCCAAGCCCTTATGAAGATAATTATCTTGTCCATTTGTGTTTTCATTATATTGAGAAATACTTTTCCTCTCCCCCCCGCCACATTTCATTCCCTCGCCCAAACCACAAAGGTCTTTTACTTTTTATTTCCCAATCCTTCTGCGAGGAAGGGAGGCAGCCCTGCCTGCCCCAGCTCCACCTGATGGGTGGGGGAATGGGGACAGCCATGGATTGTGGAGGAGAGCACGGGGCAGAGGGTGAGCGGAGAGAAAGGAGAGAGAGGTTCTGTTCCCATGTTCACACTAAGGTGAATGTCTTCACGGGCAACGGGCACAAACCCATTGGGTACATATTTCCGTGTTCCTGTTAAACTGGGGATGTTTTTTTCCACTTGAGATACAGCCAGAGCTCCTGCTAGAGCAACGACTGCTATGTGCAGCAGCAGTGCGTCAGCTACGCCATCCACCTGCTAACGGGGCCCGGGCGTGCTGTCCAGAACGAACTGGGAAATCACTTCCATCGACTTTTAGGGCTGTGGAGACAGATTCTGTGTCAGGAGCAGCCCCAGAGCTTTTTATCTGCGCCAAAGGAGAGTCACATTCCTGCCTGCTTTACTTTAGTGCTGTTACACCAAACGTGACAATGCTTTTGGTTTTACAACAGATAAAGAGGAAGGAATTGTGCACAGAGATGTTACTTGCCCTAAAAGCTCTGTTGGTTCCATTAATCCCAAAGAGGTTATGAGAAACCACAGAATCATTCAGACTGGAGAAGACCTCTCAGATCCCCAGTCCCGCCCCCCCACTCTGTGACCACTGCCCTCGTCCCTCAGTGCCACATCCCCACGGCTCTGGGGATGGGGATCCCCCACTCCTTGTGCAGTAGTGCAGTGCAGCACCTCTCTTTCAGAGAAGAATTGATTCATCCTGCCCCAAACCATGTTGCATGGAGCAACGAGCTGTCCTTGCAGCTCAGCTCCAACACTCTGCCCCATTCCCTTACAACCACAGAGCTGTCTGAGTTGAAAGGGACCATTAAAGGTCACCTAGCCCAACCCCCCTGTAATGAACAGGGACGTGGGCACACCCAGCTCAACCAAACCCACAGCTCACCCCAAGGGAGCTGCCTCCAGCACAGCCAAAGCTTTCAGTGGCTCTGCTCCAAGCCAAACCTCCCACATCCAGGGATGCTTGACCTAAAGGAGATGCCGAATGCAAATGACTGCAGGGTCACCCCATAGTCCTGGCTTTGCCCTTCTGCTGGAAGGCAAAAATCCAGAGCTGGTGCCTGGCTCAGCCCATGGGCAGGGAATGTCCCCTGCTCAGGTCTGGGGACAACCAGCACAGCCCCTCCAGCGCACGCTGCCATAATTAAACGCCACGTGAGTGCCCCCCTCTCTGTGCAGTGACTGACGCTGCCAATTTGGCCGTGCTGAGCCATGTCACCCCACAGTACATCACATCCTAATTAACACGGCTTGTCAGGTCCGGCTGCGGTGTCACACTGCCAACAGCTGTCACCGGGATCCCGCACACAGACCGGGACCGCAGCGAGGATTTTATGTAAGGGGAAAAGGGGCAGAGAGCAGAACGCGAGGTGGTGGGGCTGCCAGCGCTGGGAAGAGGAAAACAAGCTGTGCCATCCCACCCTCACCCCACAGCAGCGATGCACAACGGATGGAGAAAGCTCCTCGGGACAGAAGCAGCAGTGTGGCCCAAGGTCACGCATCCCATTGGAGCTTGCTGTCCTCAGCACTGGACTTGACATTTTCAGGATCTGAACGTGTGCCCCCGACTGCTGATGCTCTGCTCATTATTAGGCACGACAGCTTGGCAGGCGCGAGCACGCAGCCCAGGTGCCCTGGCCCCTCAGCTCTTCTCAGGATTAAACATTTATCGCTGCTGGAGGCCACACAACTGCCAGCCCCGCTCCAAACCCTGTGAAACATGGGAAGAAATGTGGGAATTCAGGCATTTTTTTGCCTGTTTTATAGGCTGTCTTTTTATTCCGGATCCTAGAACACATCTGGTTTCCTGGGGGTGAAAACAGCACGTTTCTACGCAACCCAATTTGGAAAGGATCATTAGCACTTTAATTGAAACTAAAGCACAGATCGGTGGCTGGGAAAGGCCCCGTGGTGCTGCTCCAAAGCAGGGCTGGGCACCCTGGCACTGGCCAGGACCTCCTTGTGGCAGCATGCAGGGAGCAGCATGGCATTCCCTGCAAGGAGCTCGGACACAGCTCAGTGATCCTTGAGCTCCGCTGGGAGCTCTCATTGCTACGGGGTGGGTATTGCATTCCCATTGCACCCCACATGCTGTCCCAACCAGCTGCACTGAAATCCAAACTCTTCAAGCGAATGCAGGCACCAAATTGGTGGGTTTTGTAAATCTTTGATAACGAGCGTTTAAAGGGTGAAACCTAATGAAGGCATCCGGAAAGCAGCAGCAAACGAAGACGGGATGCAGCTCTCTAATTAAAACTCTGATGCCTTTTTATCTCCATCCCTCTCCCTTGCTCTCCCCCCTGCTGACGGAGGGGATATCTCAATCTGAGGGCCGTGCTGTACAAAAAGCTCAGCTTTAATATTCTCTTTGATTAAGTGGGATTTTTCTTCCTCCTCTTCTGCTGAGAGTTGCTGCCCACCTCTTTGGGTTGGGATTCAAAGGAAGAGGAATGGGAAGAATGGGGTTTGGCCATGGGAAGGGGAACACGGGGGTGACCACAAGCCTTCCGAGTGCCAAACGTCACTTCTGGTGGTGGTGGCACCATTTGCCTCCCTCCCACCCCTAACACAGAGCACTAACTTGTCATTCAAGGGGTTAACAAGAAAGTAGATCGGGCCCATTTGAAGGGATGATGAGACGCTCTAATTTGATTGATTTTTACTGAATTCATGGCACTTCTCATTTGCAGTTTCCCTCCTTTTAATTAGCTGCTGCTTGTAGCAATCATATTCGATTCTCATTACTTAATTAAATAGGGTCCTCCACCTTTAGGCAGTACTGGGAGATGGTGCAAGCGACCAGCTGGATGGACAGGGAGCATCCTCCAGCTCTTCCTGACAAATGGGGCTGGAGCCTCAGCTCTCCATGCGGCCCCAGAAAGTTTCCATCTGCTCCAGGTGATTTTCAGGAGCTGGGTTTGATCAGTGCAATGAGACCATGACGCAGACCACAGCTGAACCCCACCCGTACAGCAGCCATGTGCTGCTGCAGGAAGAGCAGCTACTAAAGTGATGGATTTAAAATACCTTGAAAAGAAACAAAAGCTCCAGCAAACTGCCTGCAAACCAGCTTGTTAATTACAGCGGCAATTAATCTCCAGAACGTTCCCAGTATTTGGCAGAAGTGACTCATAACGAGGACGGCATCAGCAATGTGGTGGTGCTGCTTCTCCTTGGTGGGAAGGAACCAGGACAGAAGTGACACCAGCTGCACTCCTCCAGAGCCATCCCTCTGCTTTTTACACTCACGCTTTGACATCCCTCTGCAGGCATGAAACATGCACCCTGCGTGTGGCATTACCCCGTGCATGGGATGCTCGACCAATCCTGCCCTTGGGTTATCCATATCTCGAAGAAAACTCAGCCCCGTGCACTGGGTTGAGCCCTTCCAAGATCACACACAAACACCTCAATCCACACATTTGCAGCTTGTTAATAGCAAGTCCTGTCAATGCTCCCCAAAGGACAAGCGTGCCCAGAACCTGAGCATCCTTAGCCCACATCCATGGTTGTGTTGGCATCTCTCTTGAATTTTATCCCGTGCACACAAACATCATCGGTGGCACTCACACACACTCCCATGTCACAGGCACTTGGGTGCAGTGCTCAGGGGAGGGGACAGCTCTTGATGCACAACTCACGTTCAGTTTGCAATAAAGGCAAATCTGGTGCTAAAGACTTCCCGGTCTCACAGGGATTTCTGTGGGTCTTGCTTAATTGTCTCAAAAGTGCTTTGAGATCTGGAGATGAAATGGGCTACAGAAGTACACCGGGTTATTATTATTACGGATTTCCATTTGAGTCACCAGGACTTTCCCTGCTGGAGCATAATATATTCCGTCAATTATAGGAGAGCAGCATGAAGCTGAATAGGACCCTGATAATGAGGGGCTCTTTCATTTCCCTCGCGCATGCACGGACCAGTTCAGAGGCTGATAAATGAAGGTCTCCCCCGCCACAGACGGCATTTGAGAATTCTTTCAGTGGAATAATTTTATGGTTCTTGACTCAGGAAGTCGGTTTGAACTTTGGTTTTGGAGATAAAAGGACTGACAAAGCATCCCCATAGGACGCCCGAACTCGTTTGCATTCATAAATGTGCAGCCAGCACCACGGCCCTCTTCTGCACGCCAGGAATTACCTTCGCTCAAAGGTTTTCTATATTCACTTATCATCTAATGAGCAGTGCAGGAAACTTCATTTCAAGGAGGAGAGAAGGAGAAGGATGATAAAAAAAAAAGAAAGAAAGAAATCCCTTCTTGGTGCATACCTTGAAATGGGATTTCTGTTGCTTTCTCACATCTGGTCTGGAAGACAAGGGGCAAAGAGGGGAGAGCAAAAGAGGGCGAAGGAGGCACGAGATGTTCTGTTGGCACGCCGCTGCGCTGCATCACGGGCCCTAACTCACCAAGTTTTCACTTTGTCTTCCTGAGGAACTTGTGCAGGCGTTGCTCTTGGCAACTCCTCATCTTCCAGTGATGGCTGCACAGAGACCTCTGTCACTTTACCCAAAGGAGAGCGGCTGCAGCCCTGAACTCACCCGCACGCATCCCGGCCTCGGAGCACTTTAGCTGGCGAAGGAACAAATTACAGTGATCTAACATAGCCTTCTTACATTAAAACTCACCCAGAGTGCAACATTAATCTAATTATCCAGAAAATATAAAGGGAAAAAGCTCCTTTACATTGCTTCTCAAGGTGAAGAATCGCCCGCACTTAATGCTGGTCCTGCAGTAAAGCAACTAAACCATGATTTGTCTGAGTTATCGCCACAGTTGTGGAAAGAGTGGGAGCGGTGACCACGTGGATTTCCCATTTATCCACCTCGTGATTGCCATTCTCCCTCTCCAGGCCCTGGGAGGCTTTGCTGCAGTCACCCCCTGATTTCTGTGCTGTGCCCCAGCTCAGGGACTGCTGTCACCACTCAGTCTGTGTTCTGTACCGATAACCAGCTCTGTGATAACCCCTGAGTTTGTCTCTCTGCCCTTTAAGCGTAGCAAAAGGCTCTTCCCAAGGCATGGAAAAGCAACAGCCCAGGGTGATATCAGGGCTCAGCTGGGGCACGGCCACCAGCATCCCAACCCCCTCGCCAACATGCGTGCGAGCGGCAGGTCTGTGCACTCAACCAGGCTGTAAAATTAGTATTCCTGGGCAGGCTGACTGCGTTCAAATATATTGCTGACATCAATCACCTCTTCCCAAACTCATCTGTCTGGATCAGTCAATTACAAACTTATTTTCGAGCCGTGGGTACTCTTCTGAGATAGACTCGGGGAAGGAGCTAAACTCATTTAGGGGCTGACCTCTCCGGTGAGCGGTTGGCAGCAGGGTTTAATGACTTCTCTGGTCTGTGCACCTCACGTCATGCTGAGACCACCTCCCACAGCACTTCCCTACGGTGTAGGTGTGCTCAGGACTGCAACGTGGATCCTATGGAAGGAGGGGGCTGCTACGTCCGCATGAATACCAAATCAATTCATTATGAGCCGCACCGTGACCGTGAATATGAAGTGAATTCGTAATGCTAAGACAATTAACCTTCTACCTCTCTGAGCCTGCAGATGACTCGCAGCATCCTTTATTACCTCCGCCACAAAAATGCGAGCACAAAGGATGGGTTTTCACCCCATGCAAATGTTCCCATCCTTCTTCCCTGCACTCCCAAGTCAAAAAACGCCATTAGCGAGGCTGGCCTTGGCTCATCTGACTTCTCCTTACTAAGAGGTACATAAATGAAATAATAACAGATGATTAATAACGCTGCGAGCTTTCCAAATATTAATGAATTGATCTTGTTGCTCAAGAAGAATGGGAGAGTTTTAGATCTAAAGCTTTGATAGATTTTCTCCTGAGAAAGCGCCGTGATAAATACTGCGTTAAAATGCTATTTGTATCTGTGTTGCTAATATTAAGTTCATGTGTTCATAGATTTGAAAGCACTGAGGGAGAATTATGTCACCTGCTCTGACTCATAATGAAGGCCATCGCCTCTCCCCCGGCAAAACAAGCAGAATTTAGGAAAGCTGAAAAGGTGCATTGCAGGGAAGGGCTCCTGGGACACTGCCATCGAGATGCCACCAACACCGTGCTCCCATTGCTGGGACAGGGAGGGAAATGTCACTGAACACGAGGAATGCTACGCAAATCCTTCCTGATGTAACCCCAAATCCAGAACATCAGGCTCCCAGGGCAGCCAGCAGCCACACAGACGACTTCTAGTGGGAAACCAACTGAAAGAGAGAGCAGCAATGACAGCAAAACAAGAGCTCGGATCTAAACCACCCCAGAAAAGTGCTCCCTGCATCCCTCCCCATCAGCAGTATGGGAAACAGCGATGCAAAGCGAGGTCCCCACTAGCTGCACCCAGACCTTTGGAGGCAGCGCTAATGCCCGAGCACACAGTAATTAAGGCTGAATGTATGAAGGTTGAATATTGAACTCTGAAGTCCGTGAAGGTCACGCTATATGCTACTGGAGAGGCAATTTATCCTAGATCTGTAATAAGGTCTCACATCTGACCTATTAACTGAATGTTACATGATATTAATAATCTCCCTACAGATTGGGTAGAGACAAACAGAAGTAGAGTTTGCAGACTGATTTGCTGGACGTGAGCTAATCTGCAGAGAGTCCAAAACCCACAGCAAAACGGATCATTTTTTAACAGAATCTGCTTTTCTTTGATGAAACCGCGTGTGCCTTACACTCCTCACACACCTTTCCGTGTAATAAAGATGAATGAATTATTCATACTGATGTTATTAGTCCTGTATATAGGACATTCTCTTACAGATGGGCGAGTTCCTTCCAATCAGAAACCTCATTTACTGAGTGCGGAAGAGTCAGGTGCTGCCCCCAGATTGTTGACACCTGGTTTGAGACACCTCTGATGGAAACACTCATCCTTTTTCCCTGGGAAACGGGGGAGATCTGGAGGCTTTGTCTGTGCTTTCTCACAGCAAAGCATTGGGATGATGTGTCAGAATTTACCTAAACTTAATGGAAAGCTTTTTCAGCAAGCATCACAAGGCAGTGCTCATCTTCCCAGCACTCACCTGAGGCTCAGCAATGTTTCATTTCAGCCAAACCCCAAATGTTTCTTTTTTCCTGATATCAAAGGACTTTGGTTTGCCTTTATTATCTTAATAATCATAGGACACCATCAAGCAGGAAGGAAACACGCAGACCTTATCAAAGCAGTGGGTTTCTGTCAGGCTACGTTGATACAGCAATACCAATACAGCAGGAAAATAATTGTGGATTTTCTTCCTTTCTTCCAGCGAGCATTACTTCTCACAGGAGGAGAAGTGGTGGGGAGGAAATGACACAGGGCCTGGCTGCACTCTCGCTGGAGAGAGCAGAGCGTGCCTGGGTGATCCCAAAGGTTTAGCAGCCAACATAACCCGAGTCCAACCTACTCCAGTCCAGCAAACTCAAACTTTGCAGCAGAGCAAAGGCCCCTGTGATGCTTTTCTGCTTCGGCAACGCTATGCTCCCTGCAAAGCCACCACTGATGCATCAGCTCTTTGCTACTGCTACTGCAGTGCAGACACATGCTTCGTTAACCAGAGGCACCATCAGCTCACCCAACCTCGCTATGCACAGGGCAGGTGTGTGCCTTCCTCACCTGCTGTATTTCCATTTATGTGCTTTACTCCATCGGCGTTGCCTTGGAGCAAAAGTGACAAATCTTGGGTTCACGGCAGCTGGAGCTGAAAGAAAGTTCTTTTTCAAGCAGTTTGATTCTCCAAAGAACCAGACCTCAAAGAGCTTCAAAACCAGAAAGAAAGAGAGAGAGAAAGAACAGCTCTCTGATGCCAGAGTAGAAAGAGGAGCTCAGCACATCATGTAGATGTAGAACATCATGAGCTCCCCCCGGCCATGGCATGAAATAATCATGTGGAAGAACCCAGCAGTTACTCAGCAGTAAAGGGGTGGGGAGCTGGGGACAGCAATGCGGGGACAAGGGGACAGAGCCCTGGGCAGGGAGTCCAGGGGAGTGACACAGGTGTCCTTCCAGCTCCCAGACATCTGCAGCCACCTTCAGCTTCACTCCCATTACTGAGCTGACAATTGAAAGAGTTTCACAGGAAAACTGAGTTTTCCATTAAAGAAGAGAGCTTCGTAGATTTTCTGCAGCTCAAATCGCAGCCCTCTCCTGCTCTTGTTGATTCCATCCCTCGAACAGCCCCGCTTTTCACAGAGCATCCTGATTTCCAAGGGACAACTCAAATTCCACAGCCATCTGCCTCACCAGCATCATGGCACCGTCCCTCACCATGCCGTGGGATGCGGATGCCCTTCCACCCCTGCACCACCTGCACCCAGCAGCTCAGCACAGCCCTCGTTGCTCCCATAGTGCAGGGATTTCTGCTCGGGGCATGGGGTTAGGAGCACAAAATGGCTTTTGGAAATGGGAGACAAAAAAATTGCAGACAAGCCCTGCGAACTGGCACACAGAGAGACAGCTGCAGCCGCGCACGCACGCCGAGAACGCTGCTTTTCCAGAAAATGAGGTTTTGATTCCTTTTCAATTTTGCTAAAAAATGACAAATAAATGTCTTAATATTAATAAAGGAAAAAATAGACCTTCCATCGGTGTGAATATATAATGCGATTTGACATACAGAATGGAATTAAATTAGCGCAATACAATGGGCTGGAAAGAAGATCTGCTTTCCCTTAGAAGATTGGCATCGGCGCGGAACCAAAGGAGGGCATTTCACGCTGGGATGCAGCAGGCTCTCACTTGGCTCCCAGCATCGCCAGCTCTGTGCTGCAGACACATCCTCAGGTGGAGAAATTTGGCATGGAACCCAACCATGGGGCAGCTGAGGACCCAGCCAGCAAAGCAAAGCAAATCACTAACAGGGCAACACGATCGCGTCCCTCCGAGGTGTGCACGCAGCTGGGGAGTCAAAATCTCTGGGTACAAAAAGTAAAAGGGCCTGGAGTTGAGTTCAGATGGCCTTGAGAAATGGCACTTGACATCAGGGATGGAGAACAGACTTTGGGGCTGTGACAGATGCCATCTGAACGCTGACGATGCTCCTGCAGAAGCCCTGCCGTGGCAGCCTGCCTGGGGACTGCCACCACCGCCCGATCCAGCAGCTCGCTGTCAGCCCCAGCCACCCATTTCCTATAACCTCACAGGCGTGCTGCATTGTTGCATTTTGTAATAGCGTATTGATTAGCCAATCACTCCAAATTTTAGTACTGTGCCTACAAGGTAATTAAATTATCTGCCTTTGTTTAAATTGTAATTTTATTTACTCTTGATTCTACTATATAAAATTCTGCAGGCTTACGGATTGTTATGCGACGTATTAGCGCTTAACTCTGGTGCTAATTTTCAATACTCCATCACTGTGAAGTATTAAGTAATTGCTACTGTTTATTCTCTGTGATTGCAGCGCGCTTTGGATCTGCACACAGCATAGCAAGCACCTGGTGGGTACCAGCCCTGCTGCGTGGCGGCCCCAGCAGCAGGCTCGAGCACTTGGGAAGCATTGATTGCCTTTTCCCACTTCATTTTTCTTCTCTCAGTCTGGTTGGGACGTGGAAATTGTAACCAAATCCCTCAGTTTACAGAAGGTGGTGCAGGTAAATGTAGAGGCGAAGAACTGGGATGACTTCCCAAGGTTGGGATCACAGAACTACAGAATCATAGAAACACAGAATTGGGTTTGAGGGGACCTCAAAGATCATCCAGTTCCACGCCCTGCTGTGGGCTGGGTGCCCCCTACCAGATACAGTTGTTCAGGACCCCATCCATGGCCTTGAGCACCTCCAGAGATGGGTACCTACAACTTGCCCTACCACTACCATACTGCAAAAAGTTGGCTCCCCCTGCATGTAAGTTCTCTCCAGATCCTTCTCTTCTTCAAGCTAAACAAGCCCAGTTCCTTCAACCTTTCTTTACAAGAAAGGTGCTCCAGACCTTTGGTCATCTTTGTGGCCTCCTCTGAACCCGACAGATTGCAGGATTTGAGACCTGCTGGGGCTTTCTGGAGAAAGAATGGGAAAAAAAATGGGAAAGAAGCCAAGCAAGCTGGCCATGGGGCAAGCATGGGAGCGATGCAGCTGCCTCCACAATGAATGCAGAGATTTTTGTGGGTTTGGAGTGATGTGACATGAATTATTTTTCATAATTAACGAGAGTGTTGATTTTACATGGTAGGTGTTCAGGTACTCTGGTGATCCGTGGCTGTTAAACACCCAAAGGTAATTCTAAATGCTGTTGATCTATGTCTATTCTCAAGGGATGACTAATCTACATTCCTCTTCTCCCTCTACAATTAATCCCTGGATAATCTTATCCGCAAACACAAATTCGGTACCTGGGGGCACATGATTCATGGATTTGCAGCAGAGATTCGCTCCGGAGATGGAATTTGCCTCCCCCAGGGACATCTCACCAGCACACTGAGCCCAAAAAGCTCTCAGAGGTTGTGCCCCCACCCTCATGGCCACCAGAATCATGTTGTAACCCTGGCACCGGCCCCACAAAGCCCCACTGCATCCCTTGTTGCCACCACATCCCCTCCTCTGAGCTTTACAAATACAAACCCTCCTTGCCCACATGGAATCCTATCGCAGAGGTCACCATTCCACCTCTCCCTCGAGTCTCAGTGAATCTCTGAATCACTAAGGCTGGAAAAGACCTCTAAGACCATCAAGTCTGACCACCAACCCAGCTCCATAGTGCCCACTAACCGCAGCCCTAAGACACCTCCAAAATCTGCTTCCCCTTCACTTCTCCTCTCTCAGCCCCATGTTTCCCCATGTGCCCCCCTACACCCTCACTGTTTTAGTTCTGCACCAGCACTGTGCCCATCCAGGAGGCTGCTGTGCTGCACGAGCCATTATGGGAACAGGAAAATGAATAATGATCATTATTATTAATGCACTCAAGCTACCAAGTGGTGAAAAATTAGCCAGTCACCGGGGCAGTGATGGCACACTTGTTAATTTTGGGGGGTGTTATTCCCATAGTCGGACATGACAGCCCAGCAGCATCCCATGCCATGGATGCCCTCATTCCCGCTCTCCTTCAGCACAGCCATAGATCACCCCCTGTTCAGCAGTGGATGACTTTACAAGGCACACAGCAGCACTTTCCTGGGCCTTGGAGACTGTAATTCAGTCCTTCGGATAAAGCCAACTAGTTTGGTCGCACTTTAAAATAAGTGTCAGCAGTTCATGCCTAATTACTCCTGAATTAGCTAGGTGATTCATCAGGTCTGATTATGAATGCATAATGAATTTACCGAATCCACATGTATTAGTGAGATATTAATTCCATATGAAATCCCACAATTCATTCATGTGCCATTTGTTTTCATTCCCTTCTTTTAATAAGCTAATTAGTTCAAATTATTTGTACTTCACTAAAGGCTTGAAACACATATAAGGAATGATTAGCTTAAAACTCAGTAAATGGGGAAGTATGCAGCCTACATTAATTGTGACGGAAGGTTCATAAAGAATTATTATCTCTCAGCCATCTCTGTTTTCAGTAATAATAATAATGTCTAATCGTGACAAGTGGATAAAACATTGTGAAGCCCCTAACTAATGCAGCTGTACATGAATGACTAAAATGAATATCTCACAGCTCAACGTCTGCCTTTGAAGTCAAGCTCAGCAGAAAGTTTTGTCTCCTGCCGACGGAAAACACGACCACAGCATTGGGGTGGATCCACCCAGCTTCCTCTCCCGGACTCCCACCATGCAAAGTAAAAAAAAGCAAAGAAAAGGGGCTGCAGCAGGAAGAAGAACAGAATGAAAGCTGCTCCATCTTTCAGCTGTTCAGCTGCTGGGTAGAACTGCATAAGTACGCCTCGCCCTACGCAGGGGTGCAGGATGCAAACTTTGACTCCATCCTTCCTCCCACTGTTTCCTAGCTGGAGGTGCAGCCTGCACAGAGGTTGGGATGCATGGGGTCCTGAGCACAATTCCATGACCCCATGGAACGTGAGCAGGGAGGGATGCAGTGCTGACCCCAGGGCCTGATGGGAGAACTGCACTGCACGTAGCGCTGCCCGCTGGGACGCCTTCCCCCTGTCCTGCCTCCTTCCAACATCACACACAAAATGTTCTGGAGCTGAGCATATATATTTTATTCATTCACGCTCTAAAATCCAAGCCTAATGCCTTGGAGGGGAAGAAAATGAAAGAGACACGTGCGGGGAAGGCAGGGGGAAATGCAAGTAATGGATTGATCGACTTTCCAGGTGCTTTGCTCGGCAGCCCTGGAGGTGAAAGCCTCCCTTTGACTCCCAGACTCAAAAGCCATCGATCTCCCCTTAAACCTCTTCTTTTGCATGCACGGCACAGGTAAGCATCACTGCGTGTGATGAAAGATGTACAAGGTGCTGATCAAAAGGAGCGCGCCCGCCGGCGGCTGAAAACCCAGGAGCTGAGCGGCATGGGGCTGGAACCGCACGCGGCACATCGGGGATGAGGGTGGGTACAAAGTCATGCCAGCACCCAGGAGGCTTAAGAAACGTGTGAGCCTTCCTGGGGAGAGGGAACAAAGGGAAAAAGGAGCATTTCTGCAGGGCAGGCAGGCTCCTGGGTCTTTTGCTCTTGTTTTTCTGCAGAATAGGAATCCAGACGTCCAGAGATTGGAGCAAGGAGCTAGGGGGAGCCTTGACTTCTTGCAGGCCAACCCCAGTGCAAGCTGTTTGTCAGTAAGCACCACAGAAACATATACAAACTGCGTGCATCCTACAAACACTGAGCAAACAAATCACACTTATGTCATGCTCTGCTCTGCTGAGAAGGCTGCATGTGAGGTGAGGTCACAGCATTTAAGTATCTGAAAAAGAGAGCATCCCCTCTGCAGAGGAGAAAACTACGGTGAAGTAGCAGTGTATATCCCAGGGCAGTGATCACAGAAGCACAGAATTGGGGTTGGAAGGGACCTCAAAGGTCACCCAGTTCCAGTCCCATCTGTGGGCTGGTGGCCCCCACCACCTCAGCCCCAAACGTCAGCACACAGTGTGGCCACCACCAAAGGTGTATCAAATATTCCAAAGGTATTAAAATAAACAATGGGAGGTCAAAAGGAATAAAGGCAATGAGGCAGTCTGCTGCTAATGAGCTCAGCAGCAGTGAAGCCCATTTTCTTCTGCTGCTTTTCTATAAACAATTTATGGAATAAATGTCTTCTTGAGGTGTTCAAATCGGTTTGTATTAAGATGCTTGATAAGTTTCTGGGCAAAGACAGCCTATGAAGGAGTGCCTCCCGAAGCACTGATATATCTGCCAGAGACAAACTGCTTGTGCTGGGAGTGAGTTAAAATCTGGGGTGAGTTTGCAGGGGAGAATTATGGCAGAGCTGCAATGAAACTGGAACGCCTGTGTGTAATTAAACAGAGCACATCGTGCCAGCCTTGTATTTGCAACATATGCATGTACTGCTCCACCTAAGAGGAGGCATTAATAACAAAAAGAGCGTGGTATCCAGCAGGAAGATTCTCCAGTGCAAGACAGCTTTTCGGAAGGCTGTAAACCACAGCATGGTGGGGAAAGCAGTCTGGGAACATAATGGAATTCTGCTGTTGGAGCCACCACCATGGAAAGAGCAAAGAACGTTGCTTTATGCAAGAACCACGCACTGAGCTGGCAAAACTCAGCCTGCCACCACCTCCTGGGGTACAGAGAAAATGCCACTGGCACCAGGCAGTGCACCAGGGCATGGAGCAGGGGCACCCAAATGCACCTTTGGAAACCTTGAGCCCTCCAGCCCTGTCAGCTCTTGGAAGTAAGATACAGCCCCGCCGTGTTTTGATAACTCTGAGAGCCTGTAGACATTATGCTAATTCCTATGGAGCGCTGTGAAGAATAAGGCCAGGACACCGAAGGCAGGGAGTTTATAATTGCTTTTTAATATATTTTCTGAATTCGTTGTGCATGCGCTATCTGTCCCAGGGGCTGAGCTGGCAGAGGGGACAATGTCAGGTGGAATAAATAGGATCTCATAACTTTAGTCATTCCGTATTAAACAGCGTCGAGCAGCACAATAAACAGAGAGACTGGGAAGCACATGCAGTAAGGAAATAATTCAAGTGCTGTGCATGCAAATCTTTCTCTCTCAGATCACCCTCATTAATCACCTCACGCTCATTTATACACTTAAAGAAGCTATAAACAAAGGCAGAGATGGTTCCTCTCATTATTAGTTTTTTTATTGAGTTAACTTCCCGAATATTTTATAATAATAGTCACGGCTGGTGATGGAGTTGCCTGCTCTAACCAGCTCATAAAGCTCCCCCTGCTCCTCCTGTCTCTTTGTGATATAGGTGGTTATACACGTTATGAAGCTTATTGAGTAAAAGAGGGAGAGACTCAACTCAGCTCCATCATTTCTCCTGTCTCACTGCCCCTGGGTGGGATCACCATCCCTGGGGGTGCCCCAGAACCGTGGGGATGTGGCACTGAGAGATGTGGGCAGTGGGCACTGTGGGGTTGGGGATCTTAGGTCTTTTCCAGCCTTAATGATTCCATGATTATTCATGGCCCTATCAGGTTCAGCGCTCGGCTATGAAGACAAAGCAGCTGGGGAAGGAAGCAGTAAGGAGGGAATATGGGTGAAGCCCCAAATCCAAACTCAAAGCCAAATAAAGGTGGAATCTCCCTGCACCCTCTGTGCTCCCCCGTCCAAAGCCAGAATGAATGTTTGGAACAAAACAGATCTCCTTTTCCCCTTTGCTGGAAGACTTTGAGCCATTCTGTTCAGCACAGTGAGAACCTACAGCCCTGGCACAGTGACCAGGTTGTGCAGGCTGCACCGTTAGGGGAAAGAACTGCTGATCTTTGGTGACACTCTGCCCATGTCACATAGTGTTACACACTCTCCTCCCTCTCCAAAGAGGCCACTGCTCATGTTTTAATTACTATCTGCTGCTGTTATCTGCACTGAGCAACAGCCCACCTACAGTCAAGCTAACAACAGAAGAAGAGAAGCTGCAGAAGATTGCTCTGGCACTTAGGGGCAGAAATAAGCAGAATTCAGCAGAAATAATGGGATGGCTGTGGTATGGGAGGGTAAAGGCAGCTCTGACCCCGTGGCATCACTGCTCACTGCCCCACAGCCCCCATGCCCTGCCCAGCACCTCCTGCAACGCCTCGTGCAGGACTCTGTCGAGCACGAAGATTAAGTGATGTTAACTTAGTCCGATATGAGGCTTGGAAACAAATTGCATTAGAAGCTGCTGGAAGCGGGCGACTGCGCCGCTGCGGAGTGTCAGGTGGTTGGCAGCGCTAGCGCAGATCGAGGGGGAACTTTTCATCTCATTAGAAAGGATAAAGCATATTTTTTCAGTGTGGTTACATGCGGTAATGAAGCATGCAGAAAGCCACGCAAGATAGATGGGCACTCTCGCTGCTGAAGCTGAAAACTTGCTTAACTTAATCGCCTATTTATTACGTTTATTCCCTGAGCATACATGGCCTCGCTAATATCTTCCAGCCCGTCCCGTGCTGTGCAATTAAAGCTGCTGCAGTGTGTTTGCACGAGGCAAGGTTGGGAGCAGGGTTTAATGCTCAGGGAACGTGCAAGCCTGCGAGGGTTACGTGGGGTTGTTTGCGTGGGAGCTCCTGCATGGGCAGCTCCTGCTGCATGGGCACCACTCCACAGCCCCAGTGACCATCAACCCAATGGCACAGCACTGCACACCAGCTCAACCCCAAATGGGACATTTCTTGGCAAGCTCGCTGCTCCCAGGGAGCAAACGCTGCTGAAAGACTGTTTTGATGACAATTCTGCAGCCAGCCCTACTTATCCTCTCTTAATCCATTTGTCACAACAATTGCTGGAAAACTTTTCTCTCCGGCGTCTCCAGAACTGAGAGAGAGGGATGAAAAGTAAACTTATGCAAGGATGGGGTTTAAGCATCCCATTAAGATTAACTTATCTGCAGTAATTGACTTAACTAGGGGATTTTTAATGCTTTTCAAGGTTTTTCAGAAGACGGTTTTGCCGCAGCCAGCAGGAAAGACGCTCCGACAAAAATATGTATATAGCACGAGAAGTCCATAGCTAAGACTTTCTGAGGCACTGATTCCAGGGGATTTAATAAGAATGTAATTTGTATAATTAACCATTCATCACTGTCAATTTCATTAAATGAATGCCAGAAATATTACCTTCGCCAGCACGACCTAACAGGATTGGAATACATTATGGGGAAAATGAACACTTAGTGGGTTTCCTTCTCTCTCCCTCACTTTCCCTGCCCGGGCTCCGTCTGTCACAGGGAGATCTTACAAGGCTGTGAAATAATTTAAAGCAGTAGTAAACGAAACCGACTAAAGAAAATGTGCGCGTTTTGGTAACTCACCCTCATTATTATGTATGAAAGTTCAAGTCAAAATGTTTTCGCTTGCGAGAAGAAAAAATAGAAGTGCCTGGAGGAGCTCCGTCTGTGGGGCTGCAGCACTGCTGAGCCATCTGCCCAGGTCCCCCAGGCTTCTCCTGCAGGATGGAGGCAGCCAGCACCGCACCACGAGGGAGAGAAAGAGCTCTGAGGGGAAAAATGCCTCCCAAAGACACAGCTTTGGTGGCTTCCACACTGAGGGATGGACACCAAGGGGTTTGGGGAGGTCCCGTTGTAGGGCCCTAGGTGTGCTTCTCATTGTCATTGCTCGTGAGCAAACCCACTCATTCTTCACCTCCAGAAGAGATCATTGTCTCACAGGGAATAATAGAGGAAGATTCCTTGGGTGGGACTCATGGTTTTCCCATGGATCAGCCATTAGAGGGCAACCTCGCATAAATTCATCACAGAACCAAAAAAACCCCAACCAACGAAAACCACACCATAAGGGAACGTGAGGAAGCAAGCATCCTCAGCAAGGGGGAATGATTTCCATTGGAGGCAAGCGGGGAAACATTGAGATTTTCACCTGTGGACAAGTTCAACATCTTCAGATGTGAGAAACGGGGAGGAACCAGGAAAATAGAAGTTGGACTCCTTTCTTTCCTGTGGCTTTCTGCGCCTTTGTCTCATCTGAAATGCAAACGAAGGCTCTCTGACAGCATTCACTGAGAGGGCCGTGGCCACGAGGAAGGGGAAGGAAGCAGCGGAGGAGCAGCCACACAGACAGATGGGCTGTGGGAGAAACGAAGGGATGCTCACACACCAAGAAACCCAATGTTTCTAGAAGCTCGTTGGGATAAATTCACCACCGGGGCACAGAGGAGACTTCAGCTTCATTACAATTAAGAACGAGTAATGAAAATAAATACCAGTGATATTTAAAGAAGGCGAAACCTCAGCACGCCTATAGTATCACCCTCCGAGCGGCACCAAAGAACAGCTGAGGGGAAAACCTGATTTACCCCCTCCCAGCCCTGCTTTCTCATGAGAGCTGACTTTTTTGGCCTTTTTTTTTTCCTAAGGCACAAGGGCAGCTCCTCATTTCCCAAAGCAGAGCTCCTGTGCCCCTCCCATGGAGCAACCTGGAGCGAGGTGTCCCCTCTGCCCCTCCTGTCCCTGCAGTTTTTCAGCACAATCACATTTCTTCCCATTTGAAACAACAACGTGTTGCTGCTGTCTAGCTTAAAAATCCAGAACAAATCAACATTTCAAGTCAAAATGTCAATTCAAAACAAATGTTTTCATTTAATTTCCTGTTAAAATGTCATCGCTGCTGGGTTATTTTTGGCTGGGGGAAGAGAGAAAGCTTTGAAAAACAAGAACTTGGAATGGAAAAATAAACCCAGGTGAGGGGGCTGCTTCCCATTGCACTTCTAATTCCGCACTTCTCTTGGCTCAGCTGCCCCAGGAGTGTGGGGTCATCCCTGGGGGTGTCCCTGAGCCGTGGGGATTTGGCACTGAGGGACGTGGGCACAGTGGGGTGAGGTTGGATGGGGGATCTCAGAGGTACTTTCCAACCTGAATGATTCTGCATGCTCCTGAGACCAAACTGGTCCCACCTCCCCTTGGGCTCACAGCAGCGAGAGATCAAACTGGCACCGAGATTTTCTGCTTGAAGCTTCTTGTAGGATATCTGTGGGGTTGCCAGTGGGATTTATGTTGCCTGCTAAAAGCTGATGCTGATGGGATGCCCCATATGGGACCGCATTGCCAGCTCCCTTCCCAGCTGCAGTGCTGACCACGAGCCCACCAGGCTCACAGCAGCCGCAATAACTCACAGTGCTACGCGAGACGGACAGTGATATCGAGGTTGTATTAAAATCTTTATGATTTCACCATTGCAAGAATACACACTGATTTGCAAGATGATTATGATTATCACTATTTTATTTCCCTTCTAAATCCAGGAGGGAGAGCGAAGCAAGGCAGAAGTTGATCATGTCAGATAAGCGCTGAGCAGAGAGAAGCGGAAAGGCAGATGGGATGCAATGTTTATGAGCCCTGTCTCGTTCTGTTTGCTGCCTCTCTGCTGTCAGCCCAGTGAGTCAACCACCCTTTGGATTAAAGACATCAGGGGGGAGAGAAGTGCTGACAGCGCCCACAGCATCAGAAGGGGCCCCAGCCCCAGAAGGGCAGCAATTAGCACACAAATGATGGCGTGGTCCAACTGGCCCAGGATGGTGGGAGCTAACAGCCCTGGTAGGGCTTCTGGGGATGGGAGAGCGAGGGTGGGTGCTGGGAAGGGTCCTGCATCCCACCAGCATCGCAGGATGGATGGGGAGGACCCCCAGGTCCCCAGGCACTGCGGCTCTACATTCTCTGCTGAAAGATGGAGTGGGAAACAAATACATAAAGGGACAGGAGAGAAGGATTTACTGCCTGCTAAAGGTGCGGAGCATTTAAATTTGAGAGATAAATAATTTTATTTATGTTGATGCCAAAGTAAGGAAGATACATGACTTTCTTAAGAATAACTCCTGTCTCCTCAGGCTGGTCAATGCTGAAAGGCATGTAATGATTTTTTTTTTATTATTTTGATTTTTTTTTTCCCTTATACTCAAAGATGAATGAGCACTAACGGCTTCACATTGCCAGAGCTGTAAATTAGGGAGCAGGGAGAGATGGTTTTGTGCCCATCCCTCCACCTCCTGAGCTGCCTCATTGGACTTCTAGCAAACTCATGGTGCTGTGCTGCTCCTGCCGTAGAAAAGCCCTGTCCCCATGTAAAGGTGTTCAATAAATTCTCCTTTTCCCACTCCCATTGTGGCTGTGAGCACACTGTGACATAAGGGGTACGGGCTGCTAGAGGCTGGCAGCATCACAGAGAGGAAAAAAGCAGGATGGAGTGGAGCCAGGGGAAAGGGAAAAAGGCACTGTGGGGAGGATCCCCAGCAGGAAGACGGGGAATCCAGGGATGGGAGGAGGGGTGTGAGGGCTGGGAAGCACCGCAGCCCCCCCAGCAGCCCCGGTTTGTTTTGGTGATGCTCAGTGGGGCTGCCACTTGCAGCGTGAGCAAACAGCCTCCCACATTCCCTCTGCGTCTCATGGAGCCAGCTCATGGTGTGCCAAGATCTGCTCAGCTTGGGAAGTCAGAGAATCACAGAATCGTTGAATCATTAAGGTTGGAAAGACCACTGTGATTATCAAGCCCAACCAGCGACCCAAGCTTCTGACCATGCCAGGCTCTAGGCCATGTCACTCACTGTGACATCCATGCTCTTCTTGAACACCACCACTCCCTGGGCAGCCCGTGCCAACACCTTACCACCCTGAGATGAAATTTTTCCTAGTACCCAACCTGAACCTCCCTAGAACAGCTACAAGCTATTACCTCTCATCCACCCAATTTGGGAACTGCTCCAAGCCACCTCTTCTGCAGGGAGAGGAGATGTGGGCAGCTCTGCAGGCTCTGCAAGTTGCCCATGTCCCTGCTGCCATTCCCAAAATGCCAAATAATATCTGTCTGAGCATGTCATGGGGGCAGTATTTGGGATGGGCTCCTCTGCTCCTTGCAGAGAATGGAAGATACCTCCAAGGCCAGGTCTGGGGTAACGGTGTTAACGTGTCAGCCAAGCAAAAGTTTTCATGCCATGCAGCTTGTTCTTTCCCAAGGAAAGAAAGGCTGATGCAGCTTTTCCTGACTCATCAGAGTACTCTGTATTCAGATTTACTTATTTCTTCCTAATTCAGAAAACTCAACAAATGGCCAGTGGCAATGTTTTCAAAACGAAGTGACTGTAACGTGAAAAATAAACTGTTGAGAAATAACCCCACGATGCTGCTAGGAAATGTGCTAACTCGGCTTCAAAAAAAAAAAAAGGTGTGAGCCATGCAGCACAATTCCCATTTAACTCCTCAGCACATTAAAGACCCAAAATAAATGCACAACCACCACAAAACCAATGGTTCTGGTTGAAACCTGGTTGCATTTTGCCCTTTCTTTTGCCAACACCTTTAGGGGCTGCATGCAGCCTACAAACACTTGAAAATGCCACCGGTGAGTTGGCAAAACCCTACATTTGCCATATCTCACCCCAAACTGGGCCGGTACCCTGGGGATACCCCTAGGTCTCCCTGTTCCCAAAGGGGGAACGCATGAGAGCGTTGCTGGTGAAATCTGCATAAAGGCGAAGCCAAGCCCAGCCATCATTTGGGCAAAACAGCAAACGTGGCAGCTGAGGAAGGCAACAGCATCACAGGCGTAAACTCCTCAACGGCACACAGATGGGAGGGAGAGGGTAATCTTCTGGAAAAGCCTCTAATTGTCTGCCTACACTAATAATTTCAGCAAACGCTCCCCCCGTCCCCCCTCCCGCGTATAATTACACCACTCCATCTGTCTATCAGCAGGTTTTTTACAGCTCCTCACGGCAGCCCGGCTCTCATCTTCGCAGCCAGAAGAGGTTTTTCCCAAGATTTAAGGACGCTTCTGACACACGTCCCAAAGACAAGGCTCTGGGGACAGCAAATCCCTCTCCCAGGCCGGCTAAGACTCTATTAAAAAAAGTCATATAATCGCTACAAGCTCCATTACAGCGTCAGTGCAGGAGGGGTGGAGGGGCTGCTTGGTTTCCAGTCATTTGTTATTATTTGGCCTTTTTTTCCTTTTGGAAACCCTCCTTTTTTTCCTCTATGTGGTTGATGTCCAATCACCACAAGCACTGGAGCATTATGGGGGCATGCAGATAGTGCAGGAGGGTTATTTTATGGGTACGGCGTGATTTGGGTCGCTCTCTCCTTTTCTTGTGCACCTGAAGATGCCAAGATTGAGGAGGCGTGGCACCATAGGATGGTCTCCACCTGGGGGATCCCATTTGGTGGGAAACTCAGTGCTTTTGGGGTCAGCACTGCAGCCTACAGACTTCAGAGCACTCAGGTCCACCTTGCTTAGGGATGACCTGCAGAGGGCACGTGTGTCACCATGACTCTTTGCCAAAACCAAATAATACATGTGTACCCATAACACCACGGTGCGCTGAGCATGAAAGGTCTGCTTGAACAAGTTAGCTCTACAGTTCAATCATCTCCACATGTTTTGATCACTTTGCAACATCAGGACTCATTTTTCAACATCACGGTGCTTTTTACAATACATGAGTTGCATGATTTGGTGTTCTCTTGTTTTCTTTTAGACTCCCTCACGAGGAGCTTGTCGATGAGGCATGTCAAAAGCTATCCATCCGCCCAGCTCCCCATCTGCAACCCCAGCCACCAAGATGTCACGCTGCACTACTCCAGCCTGCAGGCTGGGAAGGGAAGAGACACCAAGGAAAGGCAGATTTCATTGCAAATTAGGCTGTGTCACAAAAATTCTGCTACCCAGAGCCAATGGGACAAATCTACCATCCCCAGTTTGGGGGACAGAAAGGTGCGTCGCTTCAAGTCCCTGAAAATGGAGATCAGCCCCCAGCAACCTGCACCACTGATGGAAGCTCACTTTGGGTTTGCTTTCTTTCCCCAAAAGGACCCCTAGACACGGTGTGGGGCAGCACTGTCATAGCATCATGGAGCTGCTACAGTTGGAAAGACCAAGACTGAGATCACCAAGTCCAACCATCACCAATCACAGACACCCACATCACTCTGTGGCCCTGGGTGCAGCTGTAGCACACAGCATCCCAACATCTGGATCTCTTCCCAGTGCACGCCATGTGCTGCAGCTCTGACACCGCAAACCACGCTCTCCATGAACCACCCACCTCCCCAGCCCTCAAATAAATGTACATAATTATCCCCGCAGTCATCGTGGTTTCTTTCTTCCCCCCTTTGCTAATGTTTATCACAATTTCTCCCAGCAAATTGCAGCGCTGCATTGCTTTCGGAAGGAATAAAATGAGCCTGTGAAGTCAAGCATCGGAAAGCATCACAAGTCTGAAATAAATAATATCAGAATAATGATCCCCTAATAGCACAGACTGTTTGTTGCTGTCGGTTCCTTTTCTTTCCCAATTTTTTTTTGGCTGTTGTTTGTGCTAAAAGAGCACCCGGTTGGGATCCTTGTTTTCTTTTTCAAAGCAGCATTAGAAGGGGAAGTAATTAAATTCCGATTACAGCCAACAGTTTCTCCCCTGCCCGGATTCCCATTTCCTCGCAAGGCCAAAACATCCCCAGCAACAACATGAAAAGATGGCGCTGACCCCGAAGGACCCGAACTGTCTGGATAACAGAGAAGGGAACCTTTCGCCTTCGGAACAGCAAAACAGGGCTTCAGGCAGAGCTATTTCCACAGCAGTTTGCAGACTGCGCTGTGCCGGGAGGGCACTGCAGTCACACAGATACTTGGAGAGTTTTTCTTTCCTCCTGTGGCAGTGAAGCAGCAAATTTTCCCAGTGCTAACTACGATAACGAATGGCTCAGGGGAGCGGGATGCTCCGTGGCACCCAGGATGGGAACAGGGCTGGGACCCGCAGAACCACCCCAGCTTCCCTAAGAGAGGGAGAACGAGCCCTGAAAACTCCAGTTGGCATCTGTGTGCACAGGGGCTTGGGGAAATGGCTCCGTAAATGGCACTTGCCATGAATAACCATCACCTTTCGTCTCTATTTCCTCCGCCGAAGCCCGGAGACGTGGGCTGGGAGCTCCCACCGCGCTGGGAGAAAAAATAACCCACATGTAATTAAGTGTCTCAAGTAAAGAGTTGATTTAGATTTAATAAGAATGTTATTCTAAGTCAAACAAATGCCAATTGATTATTAAGAACCTCATTACTGGTGTGTAACACCTGTCACCGCCACGTTTTTTCCTTCCCCTTTTTTAGCTGCAGACTTGTTAAATCTCAATAAATACCCTTTTAATAATTAATCAGCATTTAATTAATAGGCGATATAGGCTGAGGAAGGTTGGTGTAGACTTCTGCACGAGCTGCTCGAGTGCTACAGCATGGAGCAGACTGGGCACGCAGCACCTGCTGAGGTGCTGAGCACTGCTGCTCAGTGCAGGGTGATGCTGCAGCATCCCCTGGGTGAGACCTGGGCTGCCCACGTGGATGCTGCTGAGCTTGTGCCCTGCAGCACCTCTCCGAGGCACAGACAGCTCCAGAGATGCTGGGAAGCCAAATCCTGCACGGCTCGAGGGACTGCCACTAGAGCAGCCCAAAATAAACAAACTGCAAACCCAAGGAATTAGAGAGATTTGTTTTGACACTTCAAGAAAAAATAACAGGGGGGGTTTCTCCCCCTTTAGTTTACTTTTCATTTCAAAATATCCCTCACTGTTAGTGAAACCTGTACACAAACTCTCGTTGCTAAGAGGGAACATTTCATCCGGGAGTTGAGCAAAACGTTCCATTTGATCTCAACCTCTTTTTTTTTTCTATTTTTTTTTTGTGTCTGGCTTGCTGAAAATCACAAAGAATTTTCCTTAGTCGCAACACAAGGCAAATTCCTCCCCAGCCTCATCCCTGGGTTTTCAGATCTCTTAACAACACAGCTGCTCACACTGCTGCTCTGCCCCTTTCCCCTTGCATGTGCCAGCTGATGCCATGCCCTGCTTCACCCAGGTGCCCTAAAAATGGATTCAGGGCTTTCTGGGTCCGGGGTCATCCCATCCTGATCATGAGGCTTTGTGGACCAACCCACCTACAGGGCTGTTCTGGAAAGGAGATGCAACAAGGCACTCATCCTTGTTCCCCTGTTCCATCCTTGCCCCCTGATGCCACGGGAATCATAGAATCGTTTGAGTTGGAAGGAACCTTTATGACCATCTATGGTCCAACTGCTGGAGCCTTCCTTTCTCTGTGCTGCACAGCCCCAGCTCTCAGCCTGTCCTCATGGGGAGGGCTTCCACCCCTCCATCATTTCGTGGCCCTCCTCTGGATACACTCCAACAGCTCCACATCTCTCCAGTGCACTGCCAGGTCCAACTGGGACTGTGTGGATTCGGCCAGCTAAGGGTTACCTCGTTATTTCCTTCCTGATTTATGTAGATGCCCGCACCGCGTCCTAATAAGAAATCAGTTCCTGTCATCATCTTTATTTCTTATTCCAAACTGCAACACTAAAACACTTCACGGTGATTACAAATAGCAAAGTTATTTTTTGCCGAGCCTTCGCATCAGAACTTAATAGCATGGTGTAATGCCACCCCGTGCTGATGTGTGGCATATTTAATATCCATCTTTCTTAGAAATAACAGTGCTCTGAAATTAGAAGGGACTTTAGCAGTGAAATAATTAATGTGGATAACCATCATAAATGCCACAAATGGAACAAATACCGATGGCAGTGAACCATGATTGCTAATACCCTAACCTGCTGTGACAGAACTTAAAATATTGAAACCTTTCTACCTGGAGGACAGTGGGGAAAAAAGGAGGTGGTGGTGGTGGTGGGGGGGGGTTCTAATTGCCTCGTCTCTTCTCATTATTCACCACCCAGCCCGTGAGGCATGTGCTTCACCTGCCCTCACAAGTGTGCTGGGCCCCATTAGCATCACAGCCTCGTTAGGGGCGGGTTCGTCAGCACAAGGATGGCACGCAGAGCAGCAGGGATTGAGTGCAGCTCTTTGCACCGGGGCTCCCCCGCAGGCAGGACCAGGATGAAATCACACCCACCTCATACAGACCTCACTCTGCAGACAAAACCTCGCAGTGCAGCCCCAGCACCTCCTCCCAGAACCGCATCGCAGAACAGTTGGGTCGGAAGGGGCCTCGACTGACCCTGCTCTGCTCACCCACCCCTCGCAAAGCAAGCAAGCGAAGGCACGCACACTGAGGTAAAAACCAAAGCAGAAAGTGATTTTCCTAATGCGTTTGCCTAGCGGACACGACATGAGATGCTGGCAGATGGATACCCCGGGGTACTGCGCTTTGTCACTCCCAATAAGGAGAAATCACTGCGCGTCGTCCCACTGCTGCCCAGAGAGGAATAACCCCAGAAACCATCCTCAGGGAGCGGTGCTGGGCTGTGCCCTGCGAACATCCCAACAGCAGCAGAAAGTTCCCTTCCTCTTTGCTCCGGGAGTTTCCCCGTTAAACTCTGTGTGCACAGAGGGGAGAGCGGAGCTGGCCAAGGGTTATTTATTGCGCCAGCGTGAAGTCATTGAGGCAGGAGGCGAGTGCAAAGCGTGACATCTTGTGATGTATGGGTTAGGACAGCTTGGTGCTGAGAATGCCATCAAGTATTAATCTCAAGGAGATGCTACTGAACTCGAGAGAGACTTAACATCAGTGCGGAGAGATCAAAGATATGATATCTCTGGCAGAGCGCGCTATCAGAAGTGATCATAAGGAAAACAAAGGGGTCATTTTAGTGCCTTGTGCATTAGCAGAGTGACTCGTAGCCTCCGGGCAGAGGCAAACAGCAATTTTTCCTGAACCAAACCAATGCACACATGGGATTTTTTGACATTTCTTTACATCTCATCGTGGGCTGCCAATAAACAGAGGCATAATAACGTCAAATCCGTTTTCCTTTGTAACTCGTGAGCTGCCCTTGGTATTTCTTCCCTTTCAGAGCTTTCCAGACAGCGCATGATACAAACTCTTAAGACCTCGAAACACCAAACTTCGGCGGTAAATGAATGCTTAAACATCTAGGTCAAAACAACGGCGGCATGCTGGGAAAATTCCCATCGCAGCCTTCCAGCCACAGCATTTACGGGAGGGTGAAAAAAGAAATCCCTCATTACTAAACAGACGCTCACGTTGGGAGAGCGCTTTGCGTGGTGGTATTGAATTTTCATCCAGGCACTAAAAAAATTGATTACGTTTAGAGCCAGTTGTTTCCAAAGGAAAATCACGCTTTTCCTTATGGAGGGTCATGGAGTTGGGCTAAGAAAGGAGAAGACCGCTCAATCCTACAGAGCGTGGCACCTCAACAGCCCCAGCACTGCGCCTCGAGGCTGTGGCCATGCACAGCAGCTGGGGGAACAGGGCTGCAGACCCCTCCCAAAAACCTGCACCAGCAATATTTGGAGGCAGCTGGCTCCAGCCTATCCCTGCAGGTTCCCATAGCTGGCCATCCTGCTCTCGCTGGGGTGGAAAACACAAGGGGTTGGGGAGAGGTCTTTGGTCTCTGGGATGGGATCAGCCTCCTCCCAGGATGGGATGCTCCACGGTGATGACTCGGTGGCCCTCAGCTCTCACAGCCATCCCGGTTTCAATGGGGACTTTGCCCAGAGGTGATTGGGGTATTTTGGAGACGCCTGCAAAGCAACCCAAGTATTCAAAAGCTATCCAAAGAGCACCTTACGACAACACACAGCCAAGTGAAAAGCCGTCCCATCTGCAACATTACTGCTCTTTCCCTCTCTCAGTGCCAGAGGGGACACCCCACCAGCGCACCCACTGTTGGATGGGATGAAGGCACCCCCACGCCTGCACCGCTCCACGGCCTGCCTCCTAATCCCCCGGTTTCTTCTGTAGCTACCTGAACTTTCCAGGGGTCACTTCCTACTGCTTTTTAATTGCTTCCATTAGGTAACGCTGTGCCCTGAAGGCCAGCTGGGGAAATCCGCTGTAAATCACGTTATTATCAGCACTAAGGAGAATTTGTTCTCCCCAAGGACCGAGCTATTGTACTCCTTGCACAGTGAGGGCAAATGGCACAGGGAATAATTAAGAGATTTGCTCCGTAGCCCAAAGGTGTTCAGCATGGAAGTCAAGACAAATCTGACACTGTTTTCTGGCCCTTAATTCCAACTGTGCTGCTCTGCCACGGGGAAGGGGCTGTGTCATCTCCCGAACTGGGAGGAAACGCAGCACCCACGATGCTGTTGTTCAGCTTGTTTCGCATGGCCTGAGCCCTGACCTGAGCTTTCCAATTATCTGATGGATCTTTTGCTATGTTCAGGCATTAACACAGTGAAACATTTGCAGAGGGAGTGCGCTATGGGTTAGAAATGGAGCAGCAGGCATCACTGGGAGCATTGAGGTGGCTGAAAGCCAAGGGGAGAGCAAGGAGGTGATGATTTGTGCTGGAGGATCTGTAGCAAGAACATGCAGCAATCTGACCAAGGTTTTTTAAAGCTGATTTGAGCAAAGCCAGAGGGAGTGGACAACAAGATATGGCCACAGCTGCCACCCAACTGATGGTGCTGCAGTCCCAGAAGGGAAATCCTGCACATCCCTGGGGGAAGAGAGGCTCCACCTCTCCTTCAGCATCTCTATCTCCAGAAACTCTGCCTGGGAAGCAACCTGCCTTTCTGGCAGGGTCCATGCTCTCATCAGCTTCCTTATGCCAGCAGCCAAGCCCGAGCCTAGTGGCCTCTGGATTGTCACATACCATAAAGTCTGAATCACTGTGCTCCATTTCCATCATCATTAGTATTCTTAAAAGGTTCCTGGAAACACTTTTATACATGGCTACGGGAGCTGTTTCTGCACTGACTTGCAATTCAAATGCGAGTTTTAGCTAGGCTTTTGATGCGCTGTTTACTTTAATTATCGTTCTACCCCTGTCTGTGCCTTGCCACGATGTCATTTAATATTTTATACATTTCCCTAACTCCCTGCTCCGTCCCCGGTGAGCTCACCTCCGTGCTGTCCTCCGCCTCCATCCCACCCCACAACTTGCACCTGTAACTTTTCAGGGGCTGGCTGTAAACGAGATGTGGCATGTCGCTGAGATTATCCTCCCACGGAGACTGCAGAGGGGATAAATAAACCAGGAAACAGCTGCTTCCCAAGCTGGCACAGGGACAGACGTGGCACCAGCTCAGCGCAGGGGCTGACCGGCAGATGCTTGCTCCTCGTGCTAAAGGATGGAGATGCTCAGCAGCCACACGGATGGTCAGATGCAAAGACAATGGGGAAACACATCCACTCACCACGCATCTGCCCAGGATGCACTGGGAAATGCAGGAAATCCACTGCATTTTCATGCAGCTCTGCATTACCAGATCGCTTCAGCCACGCAGAAGTGCAACTGGTTCACATACGAGGTGCCAGAAGATGGCACTCAAGAATGCACAGCTCTGTTCCTGGCTTTGCCAGCCCTATAAAGCCGATGATATCTCCCTCTGGCTGCTTTTATATCAGCTCATTACGCTAGGAAAACTTCGGTCTGGGTTCTGCACGTCGCTAACATTAGGGCTGTTAATTGGATATTCTTCCTTGGCTCTTTAATGGCCAATCGAGGACACATCTCCATGGGCAGGGGATGTGTCTGCATCTCATTTCTGAGCTGTGAACCAGGAGGATAAGCAGACACCATGCCAACATGGTAGAGTCCCACCTTCACCTGCACCCCTCCATTTAGGCATGTTGCAGACCCATTGCATCGACCAAGACAAGGTCCTAATGTAGCTCATGCCCTCACCATTCAATCTCCCTTTGGCAGAGAGGGATAAAATCTCTCAATTTCCCACTTCTGCCTGCAAACAGAGCAAGTCATAGGACCCTAAGGCAAAGGACAAAAAGGGAACCATGCCAAACCCCCCAATGACCCAACCCACAGCGAGGGGAAGAAGGGCAGTGCAGAAGGAGCTAAAAAAGGAAGGCTGTCAGAACAAAGCTCAGAGCATCCTGCCCTGTGCCGTGGGCCTGCAGGGACTGGCGCTATGTTCACACCTAATATAGGCTCCAGGCCACGGCCGGGTGAGCAATCAATAACGCTGCAGTGCAACAGAAGGCTAAAAAGTCGTGAGGGACAGAAAGCCGATGCTGAACTCCAGGTAACATGTGCTAAAGGGGGGCAGCGAGGCTGTGCCCAGCAGCTGTCATGGCAAGGCAGAGAGGTGGGACTGAAATAACTCAGCCCAAGGCTGGAGGCTGCTCCCTCCTCTTTGCTCCTCTGGGGAGAAATCACTGCCACGGATGTGAGCTCTGGCTTCAGGCTGCCACCACCCTGCTAGGACCCAGTACAAGGAGTCATCTTCCCAGGTTTTGGGAGCACGGAGTCCTTTTCCAGGTCTGGGTTCTATGGGTAAACATGCCTTAGCTGGAACTCAGTGTTAGGGACCAATCCTGAGCACCATGCTCCAAACCTTGTGAGATGGCTCCCACCACGAGCACCAGGGCTGAGTGGGAACGAAGAGAGCAAAGAGGATCTGTGGGCTGGAAAAGTCTATTCCGCCTCATGGCTCCAGCTGTGCCAAAAGGAGGGAGGTCATCCTGACCTCCACAACACCTCTGCTATTTCCAGATAAGGCAGAGCAGCATTTTGATATTTTTTTCCTCTTTAATTAACCAATTTCCCTGATTTCACAGTGGGGCACCCCTCCCCTTCCCTGGAGTGCCCTGCTCTCACACAGCTTGCTCTGCATGGGCAGGAGGGGTGGGCTCCTGCTCCGCCTTCAGCACGTCTGCCCACGGCCCCGCTCGGTAATTCCTGGAGCGTCGGACAAATTAATTTATCACTCAATGAAATTGCACCGAGCATTAATGAAGCCATTTAGTATTCACGCAGAACTTCCCTCCATTTTCACAAGTGCTCCATTGTAGTTCAGCATTTGTTGGGCAGTAATTAATGGTACTTAATCCTTAAATCCTTAAATTGTTTCTAATTTGGTAAGCAGTGGAGTTGCAGCAATCCATTTCTTTGCTGCTTTCCTCCTGTTTGCCTCCAGCACCTCCCGACTTCGTGCAGCTCTTGGAGACCCAGCCCTGGGCTCCAACATCCTTCCAGTTCTGCTCCTTCCTTCTGAAGGATGACTTCATCTCCTTTGTACCTGCTTCCCCACAGGTGCAACAGGGGGAAATGCATACGCTCCCTGGCGAGGGTTGGTTGATAGCACGGAGCTCTGTGCTCCTGAAGCACAGCAATCAGTGCTGGGGGGAGCAGAGATTTTTGTCTTTTAATCCCAGCCGTGTGTACAGGGGACACTGAGGCACAAAGCAGAAACACACAGCAGAAACACGCTCAGGGAGAGAAGGAGAACCTCTCGCTTGGTGTTTTCCACGTAGGAAGCGCTGCCTGCTCAGTGAGGGATGGAGCAAAACTGCAGATTTTATGGAAGTTCAGAGCACATCTCCACGCAGCCACAGAAATAAATAAGTCCTCCTCGAGAGAGCAAACAAGCTTCCCGACATGCAAGCATATGCAAAAGCTGTATCCTTTTATTTCCCTGTGTTTTTCTTTGAAGACAAGTGGAGTTTCATGTTGAATGGCAAAGCAGAACTAATAGCAATAGAAGGAGCCCGCGTGCTCCTGCTTACACAGCTTTAAATAAATGAAAGGGACGCCGGGTCGTTCCCTTCCCCACAGCTCCGTGGGGACAGCATCGAGTGCACGTGAGCAACCTGACAGACATTTGTTTAACCTGTTCCTAATGAAGGAGTGCCCCTGACACCTCAAGCTGCCTCCCTCCATGCCCCAGCATCCCAACAGGAGGTGTTCTGCTCCCGTCAGAGAGCAAACATACATCCTTTCTGCAAAGAAGTAGAATCCTACTCATCATTTTGCTGCTCGGAGTGGAAAGCAGATGTTCAGCGTCTTATCTGTAACGACCTCTTTCCTCCAAGAAGAGAAGAGGGGTGGGGTATTAGGAAACATCTCGAAAGAGATGTGCTGCACTGCACTGCTGCCCAGGGAGTGGGGGTCACCGTCCCTGGGGGTGTTCCAGAGCTGTGGGGATGTGGCACTGATGGATGTGGGCAGTAGGCACAGTGGGGTGGGTTGGACTGGGGATCTCAGAGATCTTTTTGAGCCTTAATGTCTCATTCTGAGACCACCACAGCCCATCTCCCAGACTTCACAAGCCCCAGCCCTCCCAGCTTCTCCTCACTGACACCTTTCCAATATCTTTTCCTCCTCCTTTTTCATGGACACACACTGCATCCTTCCTGCAGTGTGGATATCCCATCACAACCTCCCTGGACTTTTGGAAACACACCATGTCAGCATCCTCCAGCAACCACCAGCCATGCGGTGCTTCTGCTTTGATTGGGTTTCTCATTGTTCAGCCAAAGGGAAATAAGAGGGAAAGGGAAATCCCAATAAAACAGCCACCACTCACCTAGAGAGCAAAGCCAGCCCCTTCCCTGCCCCTCTTCTGTGCAGATCAACCCTGGTCCTGGCCAGGGAAAGGACGGCGTTAGGACACACGTACAGACAAAACCAAAGTGCTGAGGACCACGTATTTGAATTCCATGCGCCAAACCCGTGGCCTCTGTGAGAGCCCCCACGATGGGAATTAGATGGAGAAATGCAGACTCATTTCTTGCAGACTCTTTCAGCGGAGGTAACCTCCAGCCGCCTCCAGAAAGGGATATGAAAAGGTCTCTGGTTTGCAGCCGCTAAGGGGATTGGATGAGAAGAGGCGCTTACAACGTTTTTTGACACTGCACTTTGATCAATTTGACGGATTTAATATTACAGAAATATTTCATTTTTCAGTGCGGATAGGAGAAAAAAAAATCTAATCATCCATCCGGCAGGCTTCTGTATTTGTCATAATTCACTGGAAAGAAAAGAAAAACTAAAATCCCCCCAAACCTCTGATTTAAAATCCAACTTAACCCGAGGTAATTTCCATCATTAGTTCAAACTGCGCTATTTTCACTCTTTCCTTATTTTTAAAGCCTTTGTTCTGTTGTTCAAGGTATTCTTTAACCAAAGCAGCATCTAATTGTGTTTTCTCCCCGCGCTGATTCTTAAGGAGGTAATGAACGCTACGGGGGAAACTGCACAATTGATTAATGCCAGGGAAGGCAGACGGGGCAGAATCCGAGGCACACAGTAAAACACGTCTGCACAACTATGAGTGAAAAGGAAGAAAAAGAGCCATCAAGAGAGTGCCAGGGAGAGGCTTCCACTTGCCAGCTCTGCACGGTGACGCTGAACCCTCCTGCAGGAAGCAGCTCCTCAGCAGCACCACACAATTAAGGAACTAATGGGATGCTGCTAGATTCCTTGGGAGGAAAATCAGGCAGGGGAGGCTTTAACAAAGCCAGCTCCGATGAACTCAGTGCGTTGTGTCAGCAGGAGTTGCACCAGGAGAGACTGGCTGAGCTGTGTGCCATTTGCAGCACAATCGCCTTGTGTTTTGAAGGGGAACCGGCAACAAAAGATGCCTCTCAGTACCCAAATGTTACAGACTTAGATGCATGGGAGCAGAAGGAGACATCCTATAGTCTGGGGCTGAGGTTTATTTTGAGATTGCCAAGAGGAGGCAGTGCTGAAGCCCCATCCTCTTTGGCTTCCCTATGAGAAGCCAAAAGCCTTTCCAAAAGATGGTCTTTGTAAAGTCCCCTCTGCAGTTCTAGCTGCAGCCAGCACCATCTTGCTGGAGGAGAGCATCGAGAAGAAAAGAAGGGCGGTCTATGCTTAGCTCTGAAGACCACAAACCTGAACTGGGCAGCAAAGGTAAAAATCTTTGCTACTTGATTGCATCAACTGCCAAAGGGAAGGAGTGGAGATCCGAAAGCTCTTCCAAAGATATTACTCCACCCTTGATCTGTCCCTTCCATCTTACTCTGCCCTATATTTCCCTCTAAAATGGATGACAGCGGGGAAAGAGCTGCACTATCATGCCATGAAAGACAGGTAGAGCGAAGAGTTGGCCATGATACGCAACAAGTGCCTGTTTTCTATTTACCCAGTTTCTCTTGGCAAAAAAGGAAAAAGAAAAAAAAAAGATAAAAGAAGAAAAAAAGCCAAAGTGTGCTTGAGAAATGAGGTCAACAGGAGAAACACCCAATTAGTGGTGTTTTGTGGCTGGATGTGGTGTGCCAGCTGGGATCTGGGGAGTTGCTGCGCCTCAGGAAAAGAAGGGAAGTTTAAAATAATAACATCTAGCACTCGAATAGCGTTTTATATCTTCCTGGTGTGACACGAACTTTAATTAGTTTGTGAATCGAGACACTACTGGGCAAGCAGTACATCTCCATGCAACGCTGCTGATGTCAGGAGCCAGGAGCATGCGTGGGGCTGCGGCCAGTTTGTAGGACCGGGCAGCTCCGCTTTTGCAAGGGAGGAAAACTCTTGGCAGGGGGATGAAGCTCTTGTTTGTGTTCGGGGAGGGTATATTCAGCTCTGTGGCTGAACTCCAAGTCAACTCTGCTTTGGTGGAGGGATTTAAAGTGAATTTGGGGCTGGTGGGCTGCAGTGATGGGAGGTGCTGGGAAATTTGGGAGCTCAACCAAGAGAAGCAGTTGGCAATGTACTTTTCACCAGAAAATTGCTCTGAAGGAAATTTCCAGGATTGAAGCAGTGGAGGGAAAGGGAGAATGGCCATTTTCTCATCACAAACATCTCTCAGCATTGTTTTGTGTCAGAAAATGTCACGCCTCATGCGACTCCTGACCAGCTGCAATAGTAGCCAAGAGAAATTAGATGGCTGGGTGGTTGATGAGGTCTCTCCTCATTAATGATCCAATAATGTAGGCAAAGCTTTGCTTATTCCCTACATCTGTGCTACTCTCACATTTGCCATGTTTTCTGCTTGTGGCTGGTGCTTGGAGAAGTGTGAGAGCTCACCCTGATCGGATGTGACAATGCTTCTCCTGGAGCCCACAAAGCCACTGCTTGTGCTTTTAGTACTGACAGCCTGGGGTCGACTCCACACCGATGATTTCGGCCGAGGGGGCAGTTACGTGGAACCCAAAGAGCAAAATCCTATTAAGAAAGCAAGTGAGCATCTGCAACATGAGCGTGAAGGTCTCGGTGATGGATGAATGGATGGGTGTCCACAACCCTGAATTCAGCCTTGCAATAACTAAAGCTGGTGGCAAGTCTCTTGTCTCTTTTTAGGCCAAGAGGTGGTAAATAAGAGGATTATCCCCTCTCATTCCTATCTCAACATTTCCAGGCATTAGGAGGTGTCTGCTGGGGGATACCTTCCTGACCAAACAGTGGATAAAACGATGAAGGACAATAAGGCTCTTGAAAACATCCCGCAGTGGATGCAGAGATCTGTATCACAGTGGTATCGCATCAGCCAAAACTGGAATTGCCATGAGGTGGAGAGTCACCATCTGCTTTTAACCCAAGTTACAGAAAGCAAGATATGAAAAATTAAATAATCAAAAAATGGGAAAGGGGCTTTGGGTCACTGAGACATTAAAAGCAAAAGAGATGTCACAGCTGCCTCCTGACTCCACTAAGCCTTTCCCTTGCCTGCTCTTCTGCTCACTCCCCCCAATAACAACCTGGTTTTCTTTTACTGGAGACAGTTTTAGCCCGGGGAAGTTGTGGAAAGCAATAGCAAACTAAACTGTTTCTGGGTCACCACCAGTTCTAATCCCTGGGGGGTTATTTAAACAATTTCTTCCTCGCCTCTGAAAGACAAGACTTGGTCCCCAAAGGTTATTCCATCAATAACTCCTAAACCATCTTAAGGGGAGCAGCCTCATTCCCCAAAGGGCTTTTGAAACTGTGTTGAAATGGCCTCGCAGGTCGCAGTGTTTAGATGCAATGATGTATTTAAGCAGTCAGAGCCCACGAGTTCTCAAAAGCACCCACCATTCAGGACTCGGGTATGCACAAGCGCCCTTCCTCTTGGCTTCATCTCACTGAAAGACAAATGGGAAAATCCCCTTTGTCCCCCAGAGCTGAAGGCTTTTTCTTTGGTAGTCAATCCACCTTGATGGTCAAGGACTTGTGGGGAAGGAAAGGAGGTGGCCGTAATAACGTGCAGTAAAACTCAGCCCAACGGTAAGGAGGGAGAGGCTGCACTGTGGCTTCAACAGCAAGAAAGGCACTGAGAAAAATCTCTACAGTCCATGACTCCATTTCCCATCTATAACCCTAAACACAGCCCTTTCCTCTGTTCCTTTTCCTTCTGAGCATCAGCTCTTTTGAGCACGTATGCTGAGCCTGGAGGGCTCCAGCCCCTCACACATAGACTGCTGCTCGTGGATGCTGCTCAGGCACAGCAGGAAAGAAAAAAAGCAGCCAAAAGCTGAACCAGGCTCGAGCAATCTCTTTTTGACATGATGAGTTTGCCCAGAGACAAAACACTGCCGTAGAGCTAAAATAAAACAGAATGAAATTAAAGCAGGGGCATCGTACAGCATATCATGTCCTGACAAACTGCTGGATGAGTGGCAAAGTCAAACAACCAGGGCTGGCGAGGAAGGGCATCTTCCTGCAGTTGCTGCAGTTTTTAATTTCCAGCACATGGTTTTTCCGGCACGCGGCAGCAGAACAGCTGATGCACACATCTGCTGGCAGCAGGAGTGCTGGAGAACAGGGACCTCTTACAGCAATTACTTTCCAAAGGCCTGACCCTGCAAACACGGCCCGAGAGACCAGAACCTCCTTTTGCAGGAGAGAGAGGGTTTGTGAGGGCAAGAAACAAAGCCAAAACGCAGCCCTAAACTGAGGCTTTCCCACTGCTCCCTGCCCTGTCCCTCAGCATCATACCTCCCCACCCCATGGCCAGGCACAGAGAGCTTTTGCAGAATGAGATGAGAAGAACCAAATCCGCGCAGCACTGTGCTGAGATGCTCACACTGATTCACCAGGGTTTGTTTCCCTGTTTTGGTCCGAGAGCTGCTCAAACTCTAACAGAGTTTCTGCACCGAAACCACTGCCGGCTTGCAATCAAAAGCAACACACTCAAGCTTCAAGGTTAAGATTTCCCGGCTGCCTCCCTCGCTGCCGGTGAAGCACTAAGGATGAGATTGCTTCCAAATTAAAAAAGGGGAAAAGAAAAGGAAAGAGGTGTTAAAAAAAGGAAAAAAAGACTGAAGATCCTGGCACAAAACCTTCAAAGCGCAGTCAGACTGTGTCTGTGCATGAGGATGATGGCACATGGTCCCTAGCTGGCTCCCAGCAATGCAAGCTGCACATGGGAGAGTCCATCTATCACCCCACAACTGCCTCTTCTGTCCCTCAGTGTATAAATTCTTCAACCTGAGTGCTTCCAGAGTGAGACCTTCCATTGTGATAACGTGGCTGGGGCACGGCTGTGATTGAGAAGGCAGCTTGCTGTATGGGGTATCTGCATCCCACATCCTCTGAAATGCTGTAGGGCTGTGTGCTGTTCTGGAGCAAGCCCTCTCTGGGCTCGATAAATACTTTGACAAACAATCCACAGCGCTTTTCCAGAGCAAGAGAATAAAATCTGTTTTGACAAATCTCCCTTTCCCATGGCAGGTTGCTGGGCCCGGCCACGTGTCACACGGGGACACTCATCCCAGAGTTGCCGAGCACATCCTGAAGCTGGGCAGCCAGGCTGGCAATGGCTCAGCACTCAGCCCAGCTCCCACACTCCTTGTTTCCTCCCTCACACTCGTTAGCAGACTCACGGCTCCCTTCTCTTTAGATGATATTTATATTTCTCTAATCTACTGGCGGTGATGGATGAGAAAGAGATTTCTCCCTGCAAAACCATTTACAATGGGAAAAAGCCACGAGCACAGTGTGGAAGTTTTGAGTGTGTCGCTTTAGACAAATAAACATAGCTCCTTTTTATAAAACATCTAAACATCTTGTATAGGAAATATTAGATCTCAGTTGACTGGAAAATGAAACTAGTTTTTTGCACTCTTCCAAAGCCTCTTGTGATATTACCAATATTTTTTTTCCCCTGTCGAGAATAATGGCTTTTCTACAGGCCAGCAGATAGGAAAGTGCTTACATATATTTCTAGATGCAAACACTTCCCTGAATTACCTTGTCTTAATGTACTTTGGAGTTTGGTGCAAGTTCCTTGATGACTCCGGGTAATAAGAGGCGGTGGAGAAAAGCCACGTTAAATAAATCAGTCACTTCTAAAGCAGCACAGGATGACGGTAAAGAAAAGCCACGGAGCCCATGCAGCTCTCAGGAAGCGGTTGCCTTAGGGCTGGTACACCACCACTGACCCTGCCCAGGGTGGGCACGCCAGCAGAAGCACATCAGGATGCTGTTGTGAAGACAAAATCCTTCGATGAGAATCTGATTTTCAGCCATAGAAGGCTTTGGTGGAGATGTTGGCCTAAGCACAATGAGAAGCCCCACGCGGGGGAACATCTCAGCCCCCTTCAGGATGGCAGTCGTGAAACAAAGGGCACGGAAAGTCCTACGTTGTCACTCCTTATCATTCCTGCTTAACAATAAAAGATATATGATAGGAGCAAAACAATTTGGTGGCAGAACATCATAAATGAAGTCTGTTTTCCCTGGAAACTGCATAACCATTTGAATTAATTTAATTTGAAATATCAAATTAAATTAAACTGTAGAATAATCCCCAAGGGAAAGCATATTTCATTTGCAATGTCTTCTGATAGAGTATTCCCTGCCAAAAGTTTTGCTATGCATCTGGCTTTGGATCTAAATTTATTACATTAGCTCTGGGAAGACTTTTAATAGAAAGTGAGATTAAAAGGGAGAAAGAGAGGAAAAAAAAAAAAGGAACTTCTAATGGGAAAAGAAGCCCCCCAAGCCTGATAAAGCCCAAAAGAAGCGCTCAACACGGAGCAGTGCGACTCCTCGTATCTCCCCTTGCTCTGCCGGCATTGGTTTCAACCTCCAATCAAATGGGAATGAGATGTGCCATTAAACAGCTGCAGTGCTGAAATTGGGTGTATTTTTATGCACAAATACATGTCTTCAACGCCACCTGACAAGCGACGACATCTTAAATGTGCCAGCCAGGCGAACCAACAGGGGAAAACATGAAGAAGGGTCACAAGACAATGGATGGAGGAAGATTATGTGCTTTTAAAACAGCTCTGAAGGACAGAGAGGCGAAGGAAAGCACTTTCTCGGTCAGGTGGAGCCGGGCTGGGATTTCCATTTCCAAAGGGAGTAAAGGGGAGGGAAAAAAAATTCAAAACCCGCCAGGAGAGCAGTGTCTTATTAGTAATAGCTACCTGGCTTTTTAAATAATCTCACAGACAAATACAATCTAGGACAGATCTCAAACACTCTTTGGTTCAACAGGTTGGGAGGAGGGAGGTGGTGACCCCATCAGTTTTCAAAATATAGGTCACACACAAAAGCAGCACTTACAAAATGAACGGTCTTGCTTTTCACGGCAAGAAATTGAAGAAAATTGCAGCCAGCAGCAGCCTGTAGGTTGATGCAGTGGGAATAATCTATTTCTTTCCTTCTTTTTCTATTTTATTTTTTTATTTTTTTTAAGTTTCCCCTGCGAGCAAATACAGAACAGCAGATGCTGGCATGGAAGAAAGGATTTACTCTAAACAAACAACCCAGTCCCTCCAAGAAAAGCTTTCCTCCAAACCACAAACCCTACATCCTCATCCTCTCCCTTCTCCTGCCCCCTCCCCCCCCCCCTAAAACAAATACCTTCGCTCCGAGGTATCTTAATCAAATCAAAAAGCATTAGGACTTTAATCTCCAGCACTTTAGTAACCTCCCAGTTTGTTTTAAATCTTGATTGGAAGAATTATCCTGACAAGAAAATTAGCAGTAAGTCAATAAACCTGTAGCCTGGAGATAGAGCGGTGAGGAAGCGGCGAGAGAATTCATTGGATCCCGCGCACAAACGCACGGAGACGATGGACTGACTTGGTTGGCAAAGTTCATTATGATTTTAACCATGAAACCATGAAGTGCAGGTAATCATATTTGAAGAGATAAGAGCCACACAACCAGTGCCGGCCTTCGCTGCGACACAGAAATTCTCATTTACAGCAGTCACGGGTGGAAAATCAATACCCACTTTTGGATGCAAAAGGAATGTCAGACTTGACAAAGCTTCTTTGGATGTATCTTCCCCCCTCCCCTCCGCCTTCTACCGCTTCAAAACCCAAAACCATGGTGAGATTTGCATGCTCACTGCGTCCAAGGCTCCCCCCAGCTTGGCTCACAACTCCTCGAGATTTTCTCTGGCAACAACCTCATTCCATCTATCCTTGTCACAGCGCATCTTCCTCCCCATTCCAAGCAAATTGTCTTCATGCCACTTACTCGCAATTCTCCTCTGCCTCCCCTCCCTGTGCACAGAACTGTATCGTGCTCCATTGCCCAGGGGGGAGCTCAGATTTGCACTCGAATTGAGGAAGTCTGCTCCAAAAATACGTTCTGCGGAGAGGACAGATTATTCCCCGGCTTAATACATTTAGAAGGTGATAAGGAGTAGATTTCTGCGTTGTTGATTATTTTTTTTTTTATATTTGCCCTCAGTAAAACCCCACAATAGTGAATTATTTGCAGCAAATTGCTCAATGGGCTCTGATGTTTATGAACTTTCCAAGCTCTAGCCCAGTTATTTATGAACTCGTTCTTTATGTAGCATTCTTTGAGAAACGGTTGATGCAAACATATTTCAGCCTTTGGGTGGCTCACCAATGATTCACTGTGATATCGCTGAGGGCAAACGCGTTCCTCACCAAACGAGGCTGCCTTGGCTGCAGGGGCTCTGGGTGATTAAATATGAGTGGTTCATTAAGGGAAAGAGCTACGGCAGGAGACTTGGGTACCAGCTTATTAGCAAACACCCATGGCCTCACACAATTCCCAACGCTGTGGCTGATGTATGAGATGGAAAGGTGACAAAGAAAGGCGTCTTCACTTCCCCTGCCCCTATGTGGGTGACCTTCGTGTCCCCAAGGACCTCCTGAGATGCCTGCACAAGCCGTGCTTGCATGAGCAGCAGAACCAGCACACACTGTAGGAGCAAATGAAACTGTCACAAGTAATCCACAGTCAGCCACGCTCCCCTTATTGCAGCCAGCACCTGCCTTTAGGAAGAAGGTTCTTAACTTGAGCCCTATGAGGCTGTCGTTGTTGAGCTTCAAATAAAGCAGTCAGTGACTCAAGCACAAGCCAGTGAGCTGATGGATTGGTCCACCCAGAAGTGCAATGATCAAGGACTTGGCACAAGCCAGACAACACAGCACCCAGAGCTGAACCAAGACATCACCAGCTGGCTCTTTGATCTCCCAACCTGCTGATGGCACACCGAGTCGGTGACAGCCCCAGAATACACCATGGCTGGCAAAGCCAAACAGGATGGCAGGGCTGAAGATGCAAACTTTGGGAGATGCATGGCAAATTATGAGCAAGCGAAGCAGGGCGAGCCATCTTTCAAGCAAGACTCTCATATTTTTATATACCACATTGCACACGCTGCTTCTGACGCTCCCAAATCCTCGTGCCTCTCTGAGCACCAGCAATCAAGCAGAAAGTTCTGGGGCAAGCTGTGAAATCTCTGAAATGAAAATCAATTCCATCTCCATTTCACAGGGGCTAATGTGATTGTTTGTGTTGTAAATGCCACTTCGGTTAGGGAGGGAAATTAAAAGCTGTGCTACATAAAAAGGAACAATGTTTAAAGTTCTGGTGGAAATGAGCAATCGGACCGGAGATAATTACAAAGGGTGCTGGGCACGTGAGCACCCGAGGCACAGAGCGGGGCCCAGGGCTGGCTGCATCTATGCAGCAGTGTGGATGGATGTGGGCTGGGAACGGAGAGTCTGAAGGGTCACAGTGGTGAAGTGGCGGAAGAGCATCTCGAGAGTACCACTGGGTGATGCCAGCGAAGATTTTAATTAGCTTCAGTGCAAACACTGGGAAGTAAGCAAACAGTGTGAGATGCTCTGCCTGCAGGAGCTGAGCTCTGGGCATGCCCTGGGAGCTCTTTCCAGCCTCGTGACCACCTCCTGTACGCAGCGTTTTCCAGTGCAAGCTGGAAAAGGATTCAGTGTATCTTTTTCCCCATGAAGACTTTGCTCTTTCTTTGCATACAGTCAAGTAGGACCTGTAAGAGCCTGGAAGCAATCCTTGCACTCTGCAAAGCTCTGATAAAGCAGCAGCTCTGTTTGCAACACCGCACATGAAAGGAGACGGGGATGAGTGGCCAGGTGACAGCAGTGACAATGCCCAAAGGAGGAGGAAACACCACCAGAGAGGGCTCAGCGAGCAAATGGGGCTGTTTTGTCTGCAGAAGAGAGGCTGAGGGCAGCCACAGGAATAATCTTACAACATAAAACGGCACTGCTGGGAGGGAGGAGAGAGACTCTCCATGTCCACGGCAGACAGCATAAAGAATAATGAGCTGAAATTGCAGCAAGAAAAAGTCGGGAATACACGAGAAAAAACTTTCTAGGGAAAAGAACAGCTCTACACAGCCTCCCTCTTTGCACAGTCCTCCATCAGGGTTCAGGTTGGATATGAGGAACAGTCTCTTCTCCACTGCACAGCTGCCCAGGGGTGGGGGTCACTGTCCCTGGGGTGCATCAGAGCTGTGGGGATGCGGCACTGAGGGACGTGGGCAGTGGGTATGGTGTGGTGGGGTTGGACTACATGACCTGAGAGGTCTTTTCCAGCCTCAGTGACTCTATAGTCCTATAGTATTTAACACAAGCATGGCAGATGTGGTCCTTATCTCTCAAGATCGCTCTGAGCCTTGTTTGCACACCCCTGTCACATGCACTGAGAGGTCCCAATGAAAGAGGCCTGGTTCTGTTCTCTATGCCTTGAGGAGAACGTATTTTACAGGAAAAACACATTCCATAGCTGAAAGAGAAGGAAAATCAAAGCATCGCCACCCAACAAACAAAAAACACAGAGTCTCAGTTCTCCTGTGAACGTTCAATAGCTTCAGGCACAACTGGCTCACAGATGACACCGATCATTACACGGGTTTACCTTGATCAGAACAGCAATTCAGTCGGCATTTCTTCCCAAAGAGCACTAATCACTTTTTTTCCCCCTTTTCGTGTGCATAAAATCAGATTGAAACGCACTGTACAAATTGCTTGCCACAGTACAGAAAACGCTAATAAGCCACAAACATCTAAATCACGGCTCGAGACCCGGCCCAGCAAGGTAAGAAAACAGTGCCAGCACATGCAGAACCAATATTTAGCAGTGTCAGAAATAACTATCTCATCTACATAACCGGGAGCTGCGTGACAGCTTCTTCCAGGAAGCTGCTTCAGCTGCAGAAAAGCTGTGACTTGAATGGATCGGGTATTTCGTACACAGCAAGAAAGTATGAACCAGGATGCAAGACCTTGCAAGGTCTCTGCTCAGTTATCAGCCTGAGAGAAGGAGGGAAGCAGTGGCTCCTTTAACAAACTAATGAACCCCTTGAGGTCTTCCTAGGCTGTGCTAATTCCTCCTTTATTATTAACAGCAAATACAGATGGGGGCACAAGCACACGGAGCCATGATTAGGATCTGAGACCATCTCACCACTACACTCTGCCTCGTTGTCCCTTCCTCCTACCCCAGCATCCCCAATCTTTTGGCTACCAAGGCACGCTGGGGCTGCTCTCTTGCCTTTTATGACACCCTCTGGGCCGGCAGCTCCACTTAATGCTTAGATTTATATTGTCCTGCAACAGTTCTGTTGAGAGAGGGGAGGGGGGAATGCCACTTTGATTTGCATTACTCTGGGGAAACAGCAGCCGAGATCACATATAGATTTACGAGGCTGGGAGTATATATTGACTCTGGCTCTCCAAGGGCTTGGGCACAGGAAGGGATGGAGAGGACTCTTATCTCGCCCATGCTGTTACAAAGCCTGGATTGACTGCACTGAAGCCAAGCAAGCACTTACATCCCTACAACCAAGATCAAAATCAGGCCCCAACTCCACTGAAATCACCCTAAGGATTAAGGTGCTGCTGGTAACCAGCTGCCCACAGCAGCAGCCAAACAGAAATTCCAGAATCATAAAGGTTGGGAAAAAATACAGCTGTCAACCCACCCTCACCATCCTCACTGCACCATGACCCTCCAGTTTGTGATCAATGGAAGCAGAGCTGGTGGGGAAATGCTCCCCGGGTCGGGGGAAAGCAGCGCAGCAAAAGGAAGGGGCACACCAGCAGCTTCAGCCATGGGAGATCTTTCCTTTCTGGGAGGAGACAGATGGTTTTCCAAGGGAGGAACCAGGATCTTCCTTCTCTGACAGGAATCAAAGCAAAGCAGCCTCAGCAGGAGAAACCCTTATATATAACAAAGGCATAATAAAAGGGTTTCTACAGGAAGTAAATGCAAAGGTAAGGCAGATTCTGGTTTCCCTCTTGGAAATGAGCACTTTTCTCTGCAGATGAGCTTCCTGGCAGCAGTGCCATTTCAGCCGTGGCTTCGACTGCTGCCCACCATGCTGGGAAAAGGCAGTGAGGCTCCTGCTCACCCATCTCCAGGAATCAGTGACTTGGAGTTCAGCCACGGAGCTGGAGATGTGCTGAGGGCATCGCTGCCCATCCAACGTCCTGACCCAGGCAGTGCATCCCTCGCTGCCCCCTGAGCCCATGGCTCCCCAGCCCTGCTCCTCCCAAGGGCAGCGCGAGGTACGGCTGCGTAGATGCTCACTGATATTTCAGATCCCCCCAATTAACAGGGAAATAATTCGTGCGTTTAAGCATTAAAAAGGTGCTTAAATCAGAATGAATTCCGCTTCGTTATTTCCCAAGATTCAACTCCTGCTCCACGGCCCACGGAAATGGAATGGGCAGATGCAGCCCATAACCTGCTCCTCGCTCCACCTCCCCTGGCTGGCAGCAGCCACTGTCCCGAGGTGTCTGCTCATTAATGAATTGCTTTGTAACACAGAATGGCATTATTCAGCCCCATGCATTCCAGCTTGATGCTGTGACATGAGACTTTAAAGCTAACGACCAGGGTACGGCCATCCACTGATGAGCATCTCCTTCCTCCACCCCAACCAGGGACAGTGCTGCAGGGGGAAGAGCAAAAGCACTGGGAAGGGAACACAAACAGCTCTGCACGCACCACCTTTAAAAAGAATATTTCAAAAGCAAGCTGCTTTTAATCTCCCTTATAGCAGGTTTCCGTATTCCGACAGTTTAACAGGTTTGTGGCATCTGCACTTAGCACTGGAATAAACAATGCTCCAGTAATTGCTGGGTCACTGGTATTTACTTCTGCCTTCATAAAAACCATCCCATGCAGCAGCCTTCAACGGGCTATACTGTAATTTTCTTTACTGTCTCGCACTAATGGAGGCAGGAGGGACCTGAAGAGGACTAAAGAGGGCAGGAGGACCACAGCAGATGGTGGAGAAAGAAGCCCAACAGCCCGGCAGACGTCCTACGCAATAATAAAACTAATTCCCACCTGTAACAGATTAATTTGCCTGGTCTTTGGCAGACTGGTGGGGAATAAAGAGAAATGCTGGAAATCCAATGCTTCATTGTTTTTAATTACAGCTGTTTTTCTCAGCTGGGCTGGAGGAAGGGATAGAAAGAGAGGGAATGGCCTCAAGTCGTGCATGGGGAGGTTCAGGTTGGGTAGTAGGAACAATTTCCTCTCTGGAAGATCAGTGCAGCACTGCACAGCTGCACAGGGAATGAGGGGGTCATCCCTGGGGTGTCCCAAAGCCACGGGGATGTGGCACTGAGTGATATGGGCACCGTGGGGTGGGGGGGGGGGATTGGGGATCTGGGAGGTCTTCGCCCACCACGGCTCCTTGGCTCTATGCCGTGAGCAGGGAGCACATCAGCCCTCAGACCCCACGGAGCACGTGCTCCACGCACAGCAGCTGAGAGCACACGAGAATTCGCAGCTCTAAATTTAAGCTCCTTCCGCAGGTTGAGCTATTAATTACACTTCTGGAGTGCTTCATGACAGCGCCTATTCACTGACTGATCTCTGCCACGAGGCGCTGGAATAGCACTGGATAATTCATGAACGGGGGAAGGAAGGAACATTTACAGCTAGTTGGGAAATTTGCTTCTACGAGAAAGCTCAGCAAAAAGAAATGGACGCGCTGAGGATTTCACCACTTCAACATTTTTTCTGCAAGTGTTTTGCTGAGAGCTGGTGGCTCTCAGGAGCAAAGGAGGCTCGGTTTAAACACCAGCCATCAAACTGTTGGCCAGAATCAGCAGCGTGTTCTCTCCCTGATACACTCAAATGGCCGATTGGAAGCAGGCAGCTCCTGTTGGAAGCCAGTGCTAAAGAAATAAAAGACATTTTCTCTGGGAAAGGAATTTAAAAGAAAGAAAAGGACAAAATCTGCTGTCGGGTCAACCAATATGGGGGAAAAATCCCAATTCTATATGCACCAGAAAGCTCAGCCATCTGTGCTGTATATGCACTAAGACACAGGGCACATATAGAAGAGAGATGTGAAAAGACATCTCCAGAAAGAGATTTATCACCTGCGTCCAACTCGCTGCATGGGAAGAAGGAGCCTTTCTGAAGAGAAATAAAACATGGGGGGGTTTAAATGCACACACTTAAGTCACACTTCTGGGTGTGCACACCACGTTGGTCCTGCACGAGATGCGTGCAGTGCTACCCCACATGCGGCTCCGAGCACCGCGTTGGATCAATTAATGCTTCATTAAGGGCTGAAACCAACTGCGGCGTGCCGGCACCGCCGAGCTCTGCTCCTGATGAGCTCCAGGCACGTGCTTGAGCAGTTGGGTTATTTGAGTCAGGAGAGCAACTGCGAGGTTATTGCCTCGCTCCAGCCCAGCTCCGCGGCTTTTGGAGGACTCGCTGCCTGCTGCCTCCCTCCCTTCACAGCCCATCGGCCCCGAAGTGGCTGCGTTTGGTGATGACAAAAAGCTTGCGTTTTAGAGCCGGTTTGCTCCATCACGTCGTAAAGTTTACAGCCTGCTGGAGGGCCCCGTTTTACATGAAGAACGAGCACAGGAATACGGGATCGACGGTGCCGCGTGGCGGTGCTCGCAACAGAGAGCGCAAACTCCAGTTGAGATTTGCCAAAGATGACGGGGAATTTAGCCTCACCATTCCCATCAATTTCAATCACAGCTGTGGTGGTGTCAAGCTAGTGATTTATCACAAGTCTCACTGTGTTCTGTATTACTTTTCAGAATAAAATATTGCCTTCCTTTTATCTAAAAACAACCCTCTCTCCCAGTCCTAGCCCTATCACCGACACATTAAGAGCATTAATAAAAGTGATCTGAGCATTAATAAATTAGCAAGTACTTCACACGCTTCATTATGTTGAAAGAGATGAGAAATTACAGGGTTCTTCAAGACATCTGACTGAGAGAGTAATAAAGACCAAAGAGGTAGTAAAGAGCAAAGGTCAGCTCTGGAAAGCCAAACTGTACCCAAAGAATCAGGAAAAGGTGAGGGCAGAGAGAACCAGGTCTCATGCCTACAACTTCCATTCATCTGGGAAGATGCACCGTAACATCATTAAGCACCACTGGGCTGTTCTCTCCACTGGCTTTGTCCCAGTACCAACCAGCAAGATTTTGGCGTTCAGCTGTAATGGCCCAACCCAACCCCAGGTTCTGCAGTCACGAGGGAAGAAGAAAGGAGACCTTCAGGAACTTGGATCTGAGATAATTTTTCCAATTAAACCAAGCATCGGGTGGAAGCTTTTCAATAGCAATAACTATCCACACCTATTGGATACTTCTAAAGAGCCCATTCATCTCACTATCCAAATGACAAGATAGCTGCTCACGCTGTATAACTTCTTTACACTCAGAAGGGTCCCAAAGTGCTTATAATCGACTCGCAACGGGATTCATTTACCTAGGCCTGAACCACATTGATTCTGGTGCAGAGCACAGCGGCTCTTTAACAATGAGCAGTAACAAACCATGAGAATTCAAGGCAGGAGGTCAAGAACAACCCAGCCATCTGAAACAGCAAGTGAAAAAAAAAAAAGAGGGATTTAGGGAAAAGTAATGAAAGTGATGCAGTTAAAATAATCTAAAATTTGACCCGAGTTCATGGCCACCATCTCCAACCTTCTGCCAGAGGTTCCTTCAGACTACAGACTTGCAGATGATTAATTTCCCATTTTTTAGTAAGGAAAAAAAAAACCTATCTAGAAACTCCCATTATTTGCTAGGTACAACAGGAATAGAGAATTTCCAGCCCTATTTGACAGCGTCTTGAGTTTTCTGATTGATTTCCCAGCCAAGCTGTTGACCCAGGGAAACCTCTGAGGATTGCAGCCCTGGCTCATGCAGCTCCCACCCAAAGTGCCTGAAAGAAAGCGATCCCCGTATATGATGACTGACCTGGGAGGTGGCACAGTTTCTCAGCAGCCTTATTAGAAAGCACTAATGGCACAGGAGCAAAGCCCCCTGATGTTATTTGGATGTGAGCTCTCTACTGGTTCATTTCCTGGCTAGATACGCTGGGTTACCTGCATCGCGCTGTGAAAATGAAACCAATAGGAGACAGCAGCGTGAAAATCCAGGCACTGTCAGACCTTAAATTCAGCACGGGACCAGCTGAAGATCACATTTAACACTGAGTCCAGTGTGTTGGCCATGACCTCCCAATACTCCATCTCTCTCTACAATTCACCGTTACAACTGGACAAGAGAGAGCAGTCACACCTTAACCCCCCTTCCCACCATCACTGGATGGAAAGCACATTAAACAATAGGATCGAGCTGCGGATGTCCCTGTTCCCTGCAGGGAAGTTGGATTAGATGACCTTTAAAGGTCCTTTCCAACTCAAACGGTTCTGTGATTAAACATGCCAACCTCCTCGAGTCACGGCTGTGCGGCACAGCCTCCCTTGCCCATCGTGCCTGCAAACAGCCCTGGTGCTTCTGGGGGGCTTTGGACACGTGAGCCCTGGGGACAGACATCCACACTGATGGCAATAAATCAACAGAGGTGCCCAAGGGAACAACCACTGTGAGCTCAGGCAGGTAGGAATGCTGAGCAAGAGAGAGCTTCTGGGTTTTCTTTTTCAAGTTGGTGCTGTTAATTACTTTCAGGGCTCCAAACAGCAGCCAGCTCTAGGTGGGGAACCTGACAGAGCTTCTGTGTGTTTCCTGTTCCATGAGCCCCCCTTCCTGCCTCGCTCACCTGGTGGGGAAGGTTTGCTTGGACTGATGACAGCAGATAAATCACCAGCTCCGCTTGCCAGCTTTGAAAAATGAATCTGGGGTCCCGTATTCCTCACCAGGGCATCGCTCTGCTGGCTGCCTCCTTGCCAGCACAGAGGGGCTGTTTTAAACAGGAAGCCACAACAAACCCCGTTGTATTTACAGGAGCAAGATGCCATCACCTGAGAACACCTCAGCCTGGCGGGACGTATCCGAAGCCCACACAGTTCCCATTGGCAATACAGTCTGCCATATGGCCAAGCACTGCGGCTGTTGGACCGTGTGAGGCAGAGGAAAGCATCCTGTGGGCTTCCCACGAGCTGGGCCAGCAGGGTGTGGGATCTGCTCTGCAACCACAACGGCGGCCGGTCCCCCTCGCCCCCACCTCTGCAAAGCATTCGGATGCACTGCAACCAGGTGCTGGGAAGAAAGGCTGGGGAGCCCCAAATTAGGTCAAATCTGCTGATGAGAGAAGAGTAAATAACAGCTGCTATTCCAGGGAGCTTTTGTTCTCACTAAAAGCAGAGCAGGTAGCGCTGCAGATCTGTCTCCTCTCGCTCCCGCTGAAGCTGTGGTTGAGGCGTTTTCAGAGTTTCATGGGAACATAAAAGGAGGCTGAGGGGGGGGGAACTTCAGCAATCCATAACTGAGGCTATGAGCCACTGATTAATGGAGCCAATCAACAAACAATAGTGAGAGTTTCATTCCTGCAAGCGCCTGGACATGAACTGACGGCGTGGAAAGTGTGCTGCCTCATAACGGGATATTTTTTCCCTTTGCTAGTTTAATAAGAAAGCGGCTAATAATAGGAAGGAGAATATTTTCGAGGTGTGTTTTATTATCCACTTATCTCTGCCGTCTGCCAAAAGAGGTCTGAATATTCCTGAGCACATTTGAGACTTTCTGGCAGGGGAAAAAGACTGATGAGTTATAAAGTAGGGAACTAATGAAAGCAGCTACATCCAAGTGCAGTAGTGGGATCCCAGAGCAGATATACTCTGCATCCTGGCACCGTACCTTCCAGGCCTGATGGAGTAAAAAAAAAAAAAAACACAGGGAGCTTTTCTTTTAGAGAGAAAAATAAGGTGGTGTAAATGCTCAGTTTCACCTGCTCTCTCCACAAACACCCAGGAATTCCCTGACATCCCTCATGCACTGGCAGCATCCCACAGCTGCTCGGCCATGACCACGCAGCAGTGCCCCAGCAGCCCCATAAGAAGGGGCAGCGGTGCCTGTGCCTCCTTCCTGCTCTCACAGAGCTGTGATGTGGTCCCAGCCGAGCTGGGTGTGTGGAAGCCGGAGGTTTGCTTTATGCTCCACGTAACGCCAGCTGACAAGAGATAGAGATATATACTTTTATATAAATAAATAAATCTCTCCCCATAAAAATCCATCTATCTATATACAAGGCATCCGAAAGAATTACTCTGCTGAGAAACATGGGCGATGTTGATGGCAGCAGAAGCTGTCATTACAAAGGCACAGAGATTTAGCACTGCTGGGCCCTAAGAAATGCTTTTCCATAGCGGCAGCATCCTGTGCTCAGCCCCAGCCCTTCCCCTCGGCCACGCATACCCCTCTATCTCTTCACCCTCCTTGCACATCATTCAGATTCAAGGAGCTCCTGCGTAGCACGCTGAGCAAAAGCTTACCACTTCTTATCCAAAGCTTTCAATCTCGTAAGAAATATTAAAAGGCAAACATGAAAATTACAGGCAAAGTAACCGGAGGATCGTAACCTGCAGCAGTAATGGAAAATCCAATCGGTCTTCAGTACAGCAGGGCTGATGCAAAATATAGAGGGAAATAAGTGCTGCTTAGCCCTGTCTCTGTTAATATTGCTGTGCTGGGCAAGAAGCAGAATGCAAAATAGAAGGATGGATGCTGCCTTTTTTAGACTTGCTGCTGGATGCAGTGTGCACTACATGGGGAAGGCAATGTCCACTTATCCATGGGAACTACAGAAAGATCTTAGGCCACGGCCTCTTTTGCATGCAGTATTTCAGCCACCCCTTGTTATTGACCTGTAGCTCCAGTACCTCCCAATTCAGCCCCAGCTCCTACCCCAGTTCCTGCCCTACTGAGCTAACCCAGCAAACCCCATCTCCCAGCACGTCACTCCCTTTGCCAGGCATGAAAAAAACATCTTGCCCATCAAGCTGTGAAGCTTCGGTTATCAATTCAGCACTTAGACGCACGCAAGGTCTATTAGTGATAATGAAAGTGGGGAGCCTAATTCCCCACACAAATGAACTTGGGGAAAAGGGGATTACGTCTCCTGACAAGAACAAAGTTGAGGATCTGGCATCAACAGCTCTGTTTAAGAGGCTGACCTCATTCCTGCCTTGTAAACAAGCCTCAAAGTATGAATAATAATAAAAAAAACTCATTTTTCTTGCAGAACGATTATATTGTTTTATTATTTTTCTATTCATGCTGCCAATAATAAATCATATTACCCAAGATGTTCACATTTATTACACTACTTAGAGCTCGGCGTAGCTGGCGTGGTTTTGCGTTAGGGCTGCGCTGCCAGAGCTCAGCTCTTCGTTAGTGACTTCGGAGTCCCCAGCACATACCAACCATAAAACAAAGCAAAATGGGAAGAACGGCCCTGAATTGGTGATGCCAGCCAAAATCCCAATGTCCTGGAGGGGACAGCATCCACCCAGAACCTGAAGACCCACTTGGATGTGAACTCAAGGGAAAGATGAGCTAAAGGAGACAGCAGAAGAAACCAGGAGATGAACTTCAACCCAAGCCTACACTCCCTTTCCAATCGTGAGGTTACCCTTAGGGCCACAAACAGCTTTAATAGCGATGCACAAAGCCTCATCTATCCATACAAACTTAAAAAGCCTTCTCAGGAGATTGCCAACAGCTTCAGAGGTGAGTATGGGAGTGAGGACTCCTTGAGCAGGAAGCCTTTCTGCATTGGAGTGGCCAATAAATAGAGGCACACAGGAGGAATTTACGCAGCAGTTAGTAGGTATGGAAAAAAAAAAAGCATGCACTAACTCCTGCCTTCACCACTGGAGCCAGAGGATGAGCATCCCTCAGCTGTGGTGCGGTGGGGTTTGGGGATGTACCTTCTCTGCCTGCTTGCTTTATTAAAGTGCAATTTAGCACTTCAGGTTTGTTTCTGCATGCTCAGCCCCTGAGCAAACCTCACAGGGCAGCAGTGCAGTGCAGCGAGCAAAACAATACCGGGACCTGGCTGGTGCATGCGAGAAAAAGGGAATCATATGGTTGAAGAGAAGAGTAATTGTAGTGGAAATTCAAAATCACTTCACTGAGCCCATTTCATGCCATCGTTCCTGCCCTTGTAAATCAGCAGCAGCAGCAGCAATTTATTCCTAAACAACAACAATACTGAATGGAAAGGAAAATGAAATAATTGTGCCTCGACCAGCTCGAGACAATTCCTCTGCATGCAGATACATATTTATAAATGGAGGTGTCAAGTGTAAAGCTCTCCATCACTCTCGTTATGCACCTCCGTGTGCCCATCGCTGCTGGGAGCTGCACAGCATCACGAGCAAAACTTCACCAAAGATTTGGAATTCCTCCCAGAACCCCAATAATTGACCAGGGGAGCAGCAGTACCCTGCTGCTTTTGGTGCCTTCCAATGCTGTCCCAGCTATTCCAGTCTTACTTAGCCACATTTATCTTAGCTCTGCTAGGTGATTTCTGTCTGCTTACAGCAGCTCTCACTTCACACCCCTAGAGCTGTGCACCATATGCTGCCTTTCTTTTAACCTTAAGTATCTGCGAGACAGATGCAGCCTTTGACTGTCTGTCCGTGTGCAGCAGGAGACGCTCGGCTGCTCCAGAATGGAATTGGCTGGAAGAGGCACTGCCAGCTCCACTCTGTGTCCTTGCAAACCTCAGAGCCACCCAGCTTGCAGGGGATTAATAACTTGTATTGCCTTCGGCTATCCTGCAGTCTATCCCTTGATCAAAACCTAATCAATTAGTGAAAGAAATCCGATGTGCAGCCACTACTTTCCTCTTTGCCATCCCCAGGAAGGGGCCTGCCAATCCTTCCCATGTGCCACTCTGCAAATCCCGTGGTGATGTGGAGGACCCTTTGCCTCTGCATCCCCTCCCTAACAGCACCAGCACCGCAGCGAAGCCAGCAGCAAAAACCTGCTCACAGAGGGAAGCGAAGGTACAGCACATTTGAATGACAACACTCAAGGTACATCAATCAAAGTATTTTCTGGGGGAATATTCTGATTTTTTTCCCCAAAAAGTATTTGGCATATGATGAAAACAATGTCAAACGCTGTCTGTCTCCACTTCTCCTGCAGAAGACCTCAGCTCATTTCCTAATAGTCTCTACTCCAGGTGCTTGATTGCCTTTCTGATCCCCATACGGTCTAGCAGCTGGAAACCCTTCCAGCCTTTTTCCTTCTTATTGATTTCACTAATTGTTATCTTCAGTTTTAACCTCATTTTGTTAAGCTGTTTTGACAGCTGTGTTGGTCCATCAATCAGTTTCTCCTGAGCACTTTTGAAATTCTTGGCGAATCCCAACCAAAGTTGACAGGGGCTGATGAGATGCATTGTGTTAAGGGGAAGAAAAAAGAGAAAAGAAGAAAAAAAACATGGAGAAAAGGGGCTGGATGAAGGAAAGCGAGCTCCCTCTCTGTAGCTGAAGAAATACAACACACTGCCTCTTCTCACCTCGGCACAACTTTCTTATTGCTGCACCCTCTCAGAAGGGGAACAACGAAACGACAGTGAAATGAGGAAATGCAACTGAAACAAATGGGAAGATTCCACTAGGATGTTTGTTTGAAAAATGTCATATAGATGGGGAAGGGCTGCTGGAAGGAAGCAAACATCATCTCCATTAGCATTCAGCTGCGGTGGAGCATTGGGAGCACGCCTCCTTGGAGAAGTTTGCCCTCCGAGCCTGCTGTGCCCGGAATCACAAAACAGACAGAGGAAAACATGATACGGGAGCTGTCTTCCTCTTCTTCCCTTTCTTCAGCTTGAAAACATCATTTGGTGCCACTCTAACCTTCACGTTTTAGTTCTCCTATAAGGAGCCCTGGGCATCCCTCCAGCACCAGTGACACCCATTGAATCAGGGCATTTCCTCACGCTTTGCTCTGCCCGTGGAGCTCCTCCTTCCCAGGAGCTTCCAACCCTGACCACACTCAGTGACACGGTGGGCCCAGAGGAGTGGGGAGATCTTTGGATTGCACTGAGGATGATGAGCTGGCCCCTGATGTGCACTTGGGGGCCGGATGCCCCCACTCCAAACCACGATTATCTGTGATGGTTTAACTTCATCTGCAGATATTAAAATTGGTTTCCCTCTCTCCTGCTGCCCGGCTTTGATGAAGGTGAGAATGCAAATGATCAACCACATAGCTGTATTACTGCAGTTGCCGCTATTCAATTATTAAGATAATTACTTTGCCAGCTCGCTCCCAACAGCGGCTCCTACCAGCCAGTGGTGCTGCTCACTTTACAGTTGCACGGACAGATGAGTGGGTGAAATTTACACATTACCTGACCTGACAACTTGCGCTTCTGGAGCAAAAAAGGCCACTGCCTCTTTTCCAACCTGTTTGTTTGGCGTTCCCCTTGGTTTCGCTATCAACTGAATGCACTCAAGGGTAAAGACTCCTCAGAGATCTGTGAAACGTCACTGCTGCAAACACAACGTCTGTATTCGTTGCCACAGCAATGGGTGATAGCGTTAAATTGGAAGAAGAGCCCTTTGCTTGGGCTGATGCAGCTGCAGGGTGGGACCCAGCAGAGCAGCCCAGCAGGTCTCGTGGTGCGGGCTCTTCACATTGAGTAGCTCCCACTCTAATAAGGAGACACCAAGGACAAGCCTGCATCCCAGCCGGGCCACAGAGATGATGGGGAAACATGGAAAGTGCTCTTCATACATGGAGGGAATTGCAGCTTGGGACTGTGCGATTTCCATCCCAGCCATGATGATGAAGTTCTGCGGAGTGCAGGAGTCTCCAGGATGACCTTTCCTAGACAGACGCTAGAAACCTATTACTGAGCGTAAGCCAATTTGCTTCGCCAGTGTAAGTAGCAATTTTCTTTCTTAAATACATTACAGCTGAAGGTAAATGGCTATAAACAGAAAGTTACTTCCCGCTCCCTCCTTGGAGAGCTCTCCCCGTGGTTATGAGCTATGATCTTAAAAACGCTGTTGTGAGACACCAGCAGCGCAGGACAGGGCTGTTTTCAGCTAGTGACTTTCATGCCCAGTTTTTATTAAGATGAAAAAGAAAAGATTAAGTGATAATATCCGCAGGGGGCAATGAGTTCTTAAAATATCCTTATGCAGCAGTTTTAACAGGGAGTGAAAAAATAGGAGCAAGCTATAGGGCTCCTGCATTTTATTCAGGTTGGATATTAAGAATGATTTCCTCTCCAAAACAGCGGTGCTGCACTGCACTGCTGCCCAGGGGTGGGAGGGTCACCATCCCTGGGGGTGTCCCAGAGCCATGGGGATGTGGCACTGAGGGACATGGGCAGTGGGTTGTGGCTGGGAGTCTGGGAGATCCTGTCCAACCTGAATGATTCAGTGATTCTATGATTCCAGGTAGGGGCACCAGGGGAAGAAATGCAGCTAGCAAAGCATCCATGGAAATGCTACAAGGCTGGGTGATGGCAGTACCAGAAGAAAACACTATGAGATGCTGGACAGAAGACACAGAGCATCCCAGTGTCCCACTGCATGCTCCAGGGAGATCCCATGGCAGAAGGGCACCAATGGCATCAAAAGGAGAGGGGGAATCTCCACCTGAGATTCTGCCCAAACAAAAGGCATTTTCCCCTCCCATCCATTCCCCTGCTTCCTCGAGATGCTTGGCAAGCAAACCTGGACTAGACCCTCAAATCAGCATCCTTAATGGCAGTGTGGGATTCCCTTCCTTGCAGTGAGCTCACTGGTCCTCCCCCCCAGCACCTCCAGCAATAGCACGGTGGCTCCGGACAACCTCACAGGAAGGCAGAGTAATAACATAGCACACCTCAGAGCACATCATACTTCCCATCTATTATTTCGGCCTGACATTTCTGTTCATTAGGAGCACGCTGTGTACAGGCACAGTACATCTTCATTGGGAACCCACCGTTCCTATTAGATGTAATTATTTCTCCCCGCAGCTCGCATGCAAAAGAAGGTTACTAAAAAGCAAGCAGCCACTCCAGGTAGTGCGGTGAGGCTCTCCTTGGAGAGGCACAATCTGCAGCAGTGCCACATCGACCTGCTACCCAATTCCAGCATTTTCCACGTCTGCAGGACCACCACGACCAACGGGTCTGCCCTCCACACCAGGATCCCCCCAGAGCACCTGGATGTTAGCAGAACATCTGCTTTCCACCTCAAGTTTGCCAAGAACAAAGAATCCACTGTCACCTCTGGCACAACGCTGAGTGCTAATTAGCCTCCCTATCAAACAGCACTGTATTTACTTCCTAGGAACTTTCAGCTCCTGGCTGTTATTGCATCTTCGATAGCCAGGCCAAACTTCTGCCCAACTGTGCTCTCCAGCAGCGCCAATGGAAGCATCCCTTCCTTTCACATCTACTGTTCACTACCCAAGTCCAGAAGCAGCAAGGCTGAGCTCTGACCAGACCCTTTTCCTTTCCTTCTTGGTCACTGCAAGGCTCTTAGGGGTTAGCTGAAATAAATGCCACCCTTGTGTCAGCCATGGCCGAGCACATGGGAAAACGGTGCCCATCAGCAGCAGTGTGGCACAGGGATGGGACTGGGCCTCTCCTGCTCATAGAGCCTCCAAAAGGAAAAGCAGATCTGCACTATTTGGTGGAATATCTTTATTCAAGCCCAAACGTATGTAATCAGCATTAGCTTGATGTATTCCAGCCAGCAGCGACTTGGGGGACCGACCTGAACGGGAGACTTCATGAATATTCTGCAGACTGACATTTGTTTGCAGTATTTGAATATTTCCTAATAACCTGGGAAAAAAAAAATGCATACCAGGAGGGCCGAGCTCATGAATGCTTTATAGAGTCAGGTCTCCCCTGAAATATCCTAAATGGCAAACATTACCCGCAATCTACAGATGCACAAAGCTGCCAGGGTTTGCTAGAGAGAGTGGGTTGGAGCTGGGTCTGATGGGCAGCATCGCCCAGCCCAGATCCCCAGGGCAGGAGGGAGACATGGCCCCAACTTCCCCACACTTCTGACACACCTATGTGTGCTTTTCAATGGCAGCATCAGGTGCATGACTTGCAGTGGCTGCAGTGCTCGCTGCTGTGCAGGAGAACCCCCTCCATTTGGGGTGGTGTGTTTATCTCAGGTTGTTAGCACTTCCGTGAGCCTCACCACAGCAGTTTGTTCTCTGACATGGTAAGTTTGACCCCTCAGAATACAACTTTGCATCTGTGACAGTCTGAGCACTTGAACACATGGAAAATATGCTCCCAAGGTAACTACGATCATCAAGGCTACGTATAAATACAACCTCCAGCTCCTCCTCGGTGCCCCTTATTCAGACAGAACCGATGCCTCACCCGTCTTGCAACCCTGGCCCGTACCTGTCAAGGGCAACCTAAATGGATTTCAGTTTCCTAGTCCGTTCTCCCACCCACTCATTCTTCCCATGGAAGGATGAATAAGCCAGAGTCAGGTGATCGCTATCTAATGTTACTACTACTTTATGCTGAACAAGGACCAGGATTACTCACATTCTCTGCTACTGCACATCCTGGAGCATAAACAGTGGGATTTTCTAAACCTCTTTGGCATCAGCCTAAATCTGCCTTTGGGAACTCTTTCGTGACCGAGCTGGTCATGCAAAGCACTCCTTGCTCTCCCAGCAGCTTCAGAACAATAATTGGGCTTTTTTGTTTGAAAGGGATTGCTCCCAGCTCAAGGATGAATCAAGTGATGGATTTCCCAATTGTTGTGGTACAATTCCTCCTAAAATGCCCCCCCAAAACATCACTGAAAAGCTTCGAGGTTGTGTGAAGCAAACGGGACAAGAGAAATTCAGTTGCATAGAGACATCTCAAGTCAGACACTGAAGAATGAATCAGTCACCTCAGATTCCCCTTGCAGTCCAAAGAGAGAAAGGAACGCTGGGAGCACAAGCTTCCCAGCTCACAAGCAGTCCCCCAATGTCCACATCCCACACAAAACACTCTTGGTAAAAGAAGCATGAAATAGTAATAAACTGGTGGCCACCCAGTTCAGGGCTTTATTTATCATTCTCCCAATTCTGGAGTGCCTGGGAGCTTCCCCAGGCTGCAAGAAGTACTGCCACAGCCCAAGTGATGCAACAAACCAAGGAGCAGGGAAACAACAGTCTGACATCCTTTTGGGATGCGTGCTCAGCTTCCATGCCGTCCCAAGGATGCAGCCATCAGAGAAGCAGCACTCATTGCTTCCCATTCTCATTTTTGCACCTGCCATTTTCCACCCAAACGCAGCTGAAGGTTTAGAAACTCAACCCTGAAGACGCACAGCAGAACCACGGGAGGGGATCCGAACCCGGTGCCCCCGCCCTGCTCAGCTTGGCTATCCAAATACATTCAGATTCCTTTACCTTCCCTTATAAATCAATTTTAATCATGATGCACACGACATCAACCACACAACTGAGCCCGACCCGCCAGGCCCGCTCCTCTGAGTGCTAACTGCCGCAAATTAAACGCTGAATTGTATTGCACTCAGGGTATTGTCATGCAAACGAAGAAAAACAACTCGCTTTCCAATTTCCTCATGCAAATATAGACTGAATTGTTGAGACAGAGAATATATTTTGCCATCTCAGTGGTTCTGCGGAAGATAAGAGAAACTGCCGAAGTTCTGCAATTTGTAAGCTGGCGGCTTATTAAATAAATAAATAAGAACACCGCCCCGCACAACCAAATGTTTAAATAACATTACAAGCAAACTGTCAAGGTCAGCAAACAATACGTTTAAACAGTCTCGCCTTCCTTTTGCCTTTCTGCAAAGGCTATGCTATAATTTATGGGCTTATTTCCTTTTCAAAGAAGTTTCTTGATACAGTCTCAAACACTGCCGGAATATTAAAAAAAAGAAAAGACAGTGAAACTTTCCAGGCTGTAGTTCCCAGCACAGCACAGGTGGCACTGGAACAGCAGTTTCTGTGCAGTTCTCCCCAGTAACTGTGAATGCAGAAGGGGCACGCAGACCAGGCCTGCAGTGCAATGCGTGCTGGAAGAAGAAACAAATGTCTGCAGATATTCTGAAGAATCAAAGAAAGAAACAAACAAAAAAAAGCAACTGCTGTTCTGCAGTGACAGCACGGGACTGCCCTTAATTTTTATCTCTTCAGGACTACATGAAAGCTCAGGAACCACCGTGTCAATGCCCAGGCTCTCCTCCCTGTTTCTCACACATCCCATCAGTCTCAGCCCTCTGCTTTTCCCCTCATTGCACACCCGGGAGCAGCTCCTGCTCTTCAGGCATTACCTGCACTCTGCAATTGCTGCTGAGTGCCCTGGGTGGGGTGCCCACCTCCACGGACAGGGATGCTGCTTACCAGCACCCACAGCCATGCATCCTCTTGCTCCACTATGTCAGTCAGAACTAGGTATTTCCCACCCCAAAGTCACCCCACACCCACAGATCCAAATCCCCGTTGCTACAAAGCAGCAATGGGAGCCAAAACCTCAGTGAGACACCCACGGGTCAAGGAAAGGACATGCACCAGCGCAATTCCTCCCCCATCCTGTGCTGCCTCCTCTGCTTCACACACAATTCATAGAATCCATGCATCACTGACACTGGAAGAGACCTCTGAGGTCATCGGGTCCAACCATTAACTCAGCATCACCAACCCTGCAGCTAAACCCATCCCTAAGCACCACATCTCCACGTCTTCCCAGTACCTGCATGGGTGGTGACTCAGCTGCTTCCCCAGGCATCCTGTTCCTGGGCTCCACCGCCCTTTTAGTAAAGAAAACTTTCCTAAAACCCAACCTCACTCTCCCCTTGCTTGCCCAGCGTGGCTGGCAGGAGCTGGCAGCTCCATCTTCTGCCTCTCATTAGGTTTTAGCGAGCCAGCCTCTCCCCTCCCTTGATTACATGTTCCCTTGATTACATGTACATGACAGCAGCATTATACTCTGCCACTAACAATAAATTCATGTCATTCTTAATAACGGCCCCAGCAGCTCCAGCAGGAGGGAGCTGATGGCGAGCTGCTGACCACAGACAGCAGGAGGAGGGAGGGGGAAGGGAGGGTTCTGCAGAGCTGCTGTCAGCCCCGTTTGTTTGCTGGGGACTAAAAGCATGTAATTCACAACTTCTGCACGCCAGTGAAGTTATCATCTGAAAGTTGTTGCTCTGCAGTAGCTTGACAGTCTAACAATACAAAATAAATCTATTCACACTGCTTTGGCGAGACCAAATCCTGGGAATGTGCCGCAGCAGCAGAGAGCAGTGATAAGTTCCCATAACTTACAGCAACTCGGTGCTGTCCTCATTACCATACATTATCTTTCTGCACACACAAGAAACCTTTCCGTTGGACTTCTCTGCTGCTGAGCTTTATTCCCTGCTCTGCACTAAAGCTGAAAGCACTTTGTGCAAGCCCAAAGCCCTCCTGATAGCACTGGGTTTGAAGTGCTGGAAAGCCTCAGCGCTTTGCTGGTTCTCTGGCCATTGGTGTTAGCAGCAGTTCCTGGAGTCTTCTGAAGAGGATTCACAACTGGATTATGTGCTCTCTAATGCACAGGGTCTTAGCACATCATCTCCTGCTGCTCTCACCATGTCAGGCCAGCCCAGATAGGGGCTTTGCAGCACCACGGCACTAAAAGGAGGGGGAGGAACTCCTGCATGAAGGGGAAAGAGCCGAACCAAGACAAATTCACAGGGTTTGGAGATGAGGCACCAAATTAATCAAAGTGGACAGGGAAGGGAACAATGCTCTGCGTATCAGTGGGATCTTGGATGCACCACTGTTGATGAGAAAGGACAGCGAGACATCTTCATTTCACCTGCTACAGAGACAGATGGAGCACGTGTCAGGGTGTACGGACTTGCACTGAGATAACACTGATGCCAATAAAGATGCATCCTGCCTGCCAGCAAAACCTGCCTGGTGTCGTTTGTTGCCTGATCTCCTGTAGCTTGCTCACGGTGGAGCTCTGGAAAGCTTTGTTCGTGCCCAGGACACGAGCCTTAGTTTGCTGGCTAAAGCAGATCTGCAATGTTTTGTGGCAACTGAGGACCCTGCCTTCCAGACACCAACAGGCAATCACTGGGCACAAGTCTAGCTCTGGTTTCCCAGCTCAGGAAAACTGCTCTTCAAGGATGCCATGCTGAGCCCCTGCCCAAATAAAAGCATCAACTCTCAACCAAAAACTGAGCCTGAGTTGCTATGGGAGCTGCACGCATCCTCTGTGAGCAGCTCTGCAGAGATGGCAACTAGCGTGAAGGGTACACGAGTGATTCCTTCCAAGCCAGAGGACATAACTGTCAAATACTCCCAGCATGAGCCTCAGCAGCCTGAGGAAGCAACACTGTCTCCCCCATGCAGCCCATTTTATCGATCCTCCTTCCTTCCCTCAAGGAGAATTTTGGTTTGGAAAGGACATTCCTGAGAACATGGACCATCTGCTCGTTAGCAGAGCAAGGATCATCCAAGCAGGATGACACAGGTTTCCCACCACTGTGCTCACATCTCAATTCCCAGAGACATAAAAATTGCCCTGTCCTACCCTTCACCCCATCCTCTCCAGTTGGATAGGACTGGACCGATGCCTACACCACTCCCTCCAGGTAGATTTTAAGTGCATTTGAATCTTAAGAGCTTTTTGAGTTTTTCTTTTCTTTTTCTTAAAACAAACTCTCTGCTCTAACGGGCACACGGCACACGCAGACCTCGCTGCCTTCCTCAGGGGGTGGATGAGCATCTTCAGGACACAGCATCCCCATGGCCATGAGGCCCACCTGCAAGTCAGCCACAACCAACTGTGATTCTAGAACATAAGCTTGCATCCACCTGCAGAACCCCAGCTCCCAGAATTTCTGGGAACCCCAGACATTTGCATTCTGTTGGCATTTAATTGACTGGAGCTTTCTGACTCCCGATCTGGGGACCAGCACACGAGCAGCAATTCCCAATTTATTGCTGTTGCTGAATGCTCAGTAAGCAGGCGACAGCCGTAAGCGTTTCTTGACAGGCGCTTGGAAATATAATGCGCTGCGGGTTCTCTTTCCCTTCTCTTAATGGGATGCAAAGCTTCGTTTTCAAAAGAATATGCTAACATTTTAAGCTCTTTTTGTTAGTATAAATGATAATGTAGTCAACACAAGGGCCTCATCTCTCCTTGAAGTGAGTATAATTCCTATTCACCTTAACACACATGCATCGCACTCAGGAACAAACCTCCAACCAGCTCTCCTTGAGCGAGCTGATCGGCTCCCAGAGAGGAGCTGATGAAGGAGCACTCGAAGCTGTCCTCTACTGGATAACCAAGTGATGGACTTGAGGCCTCTCAGGAAATCATACAAGCTAAAGGAGCTCCTCCTTTAGCATGCTGCAAAATGAATCTATCCTTTCCAGTAGATCTCTTTGTTTGAGAGGAAATATGCAATAAGTAAGCAGAAGTGGAAGTAGAGTGGCCAGGGTGATGTCCTAGAGGTGATGAGGCCCTTGCTATAGGTAAACTACAGAGAAAACTTGGAATAAAGCCATAGGAGACACAACCCTTGGGTTTCTGGGTGCACAGAGCTCCCCATACCCATGGGCAACCTGATCTAGTGCTTGATCCAGCAGTCAGCAACCCTGCCTGCAGGAGAGGGGCTGGAACTAGACAATCTTTGAGGTCCTTCCAACCCAAGCCATTCTATGATTCTGTGACTCAGAATTTGGCTTCAGGAGCCAAATCACCTGTACGTCGGTCCCTCTCACGATGAATTCCTTCTGCTGTCTCTAGAAGACACTCACAAAGAGCTATGAGAGGCATTCCGACATGGGAAGAGAGGAGGCGTAGAAACCCTACAGCTTTTTCCTCCTTGTGAGGTTTACGAAACCGCTGTTCTCCTTGTTTTCAGCGCTCAGGTTCCTTATCACACCTGGTTTACATACAACCCACTGACAGATTCAGAAACAAACACGTCTCACTGCTACAGGATTACAAAGGAAGGATCAATTCCACGCTGTCAATTCCTCCGTTTCATTAGCGACTGATTGGTAGGCATCACATCCTGTCTTCCAAGAGTCAAACCCGTAAACAAGACAACATTGTTAAAAACAACTGCCAGATGCCAGCGATTGCTACGAGACTGCAGCATGAATAACGATTTTGGAAATAATTGAGCTATTCCTGGTGGTGGTGATGGTGAACCCACGAGCGGGACAAAGCCCGCGCCCGAGGGATGGGCAGAGCACATTCCCAAAAGCGATTAATAACCTCGAGGAGTGATTTCCCTTTCTGAGGTAATGCTGGAAGGAGAAAGGACTTGCTGGGGAATGATCTCCTACGTTTTGGCTTCAGCCTTGCCATTTCCAAAACATACTTGCCAGGCTCCTTAGGAAGGAGCGCATTTGCCCATGTTTTTCCCTAATGCACCAACTGTCGTGACTGTCAATTGGGCTCGCTTTCAAGGAGAACAAAAATCATTTGGAGAAAGGAGGGAAGGAAAAGCAAATAATTAGAAAAGTAAAAGAAAAGGTATTTAATTGGCAACTGAATTCCTCATGAAACAAAGAGATGGATTCATGCAAAGGAGAACGAGGAGAGCTGTTTTGATATCTGAATTTTAATGACTCCATGGCATCCCTATTTGTTATGTATCTGCTTTCGAAATGTCACGGCTGGTTCTAGTGGTAATTACTGAATTTCAACATTTATAGAAAAGCAGCACATACAGTATGGAGATAATTGCCCAGTTGGATAGTTATGAAGGAGCCAGGTTTTTTTTTTTGCCTTCCTCCTCCTCCAACTGCAGGATTTTGGTAATTATCACTAGAGCCACTTGTTAAAAAAATCAGGAAGCAGGTAAACAACAAACAGCAATGTCGTTTATTCATTAAAATTCCAAAAACACATCATCACATTGATCTGGAAATCACAAACGACTGCACCCTGCAAAAAGCACAGCCCTTGAGCTACGCCAACATTTAGTGCTGCCGTACATCATACAATCAGACATTTTCCTGATGGGAATTGTTATGTAATAAACACTATCGTGTGCCATTTGCAGGTGAAAATCAATACATAACCAGGTTATAACATCAGCAATGATCAGACCACAAATCATAGGACCTGGTGCGGATCAGGCGCTCGCACAAAGCACAGACTCGCATGGAAAAACCCAGCAGGGCCGCAGCTCTCCATGGAGCAGGGCTCTCTGAAACATTGTGGGGTTTCCTGTTTGTATTCTGGGTTACACCGCACTTGCCCCATAGGTACAGTCCCCCCTGGATGTTCCTGCAGCCCTACTGTACAAAACAGCAACAGAAAAAGCCACTCAGCCCTTCTTCTGCCTCAGCTTTCACCTGAGTAACTCCTTCCTCTTTGCAGGAAACGTTACCTCTGTCTGACAGACAGGAAAAAATCGAGATATACAGATGTAACAGAACGCCTTTTAATGTGATGGCATTCGAGCCCACATCTTGCACCTGCACCACCCGAAGAGGCACAGCAGCATTTCAAAGCAGAGCCACAAACATCGGCTCCACGCAGAATTCAGGTTCGGCTTCAAACAGCCCATGGGTTTGCAAAGTGTGGGATTTCGGAGCACCCGCATCTTTAATCAGAGCAGTGCACAAAGCAAACGTTCCTGCTTAGAAGAAGGGATGTGCTAGAAGCAGGGGGCAGAGGTCCGGGGAGGTAAACATACAAGTATGTAATTAAAGGAGCAAAGAAAGCTAACGATGGAGGATCTCCCAGCCTCTACAAAAACAGGGAAGGAAAAGACCATTATATATACACAAGAGATAAGTGGATACGGTGCAGATAAGAGTGACAGAGGGAAATTGGAGGCAGAGGAGGATAAGAAGCTGGCGCTGACACTGACAATATTTACTTTTGCATTGCTGTTCACAAATGAAGAGGATGAGGATTTGCCTAAGTCAGGGATCAGATCCCCAGGGAGAAGAGAAGAGGAATTAGGGAGTGTGCAGATAACACAAGAAATGGTCAATAAAAGCTTAGGGGAACTTAAAACTGACACAAAGCATTACGGTCTGGATGGTAACATGCACTCACATGGGATTTAACAAACAGGGGAAGCCATGACAAAGCAGGTCTTCATTCCTATGGATTTCCCTTAGAACGGGTAAGGCAGGGAACACAGAGTGCAAGCATTTGGACATCTATACCAGAAACAGTGATCCCTCAAAGGCCCCATTACTCTGACATCTCTTTCTTGGCGTTGCCTCAGACAGTAGGATGGATGGTCTGTGCTGCTAACAGCAAGGATTTTTTGTGGAAAAAGTCACTAATTTCATCGCTCCAGGTGCTCATCTTGAACCGCTCTTCCCTTCTTTATTTGTACTATTCAAACCTCCCCCTCTGAAGACAGAAATCAAAATCCACACGTCTTCGGATGGGTAGCATCTATATCTTACACATCTTTCAGAAAAATCATGCCTAAACCTGCTTCCCCAAGCCATCACTTAATGAGACAGGCGGTTCTAATTAAATCCCACTTTGTTTAGGGCATCTTTTTTTAGGAGAAGCAAAAGCTTAAAAGTGAAACAAAACCCCCAAACCAATGCATGTGACCATCAGTCAAACTGGAGAGGTGTCTCCTTCAATCAAAACCTGAATGCATATTGGGGATATGTAGGCAGAGTGAAGGAATCAGCTGTCCATTGACTGGGAGAAGAGTATTTATTTGGAAGCTAATTTTTAAGGGGAAGGAAAGGCTTGAAAATGCTGGGTTCATTAAGAACAGTCAGCAAGATCTCATGAAAAGCAGATCAATCCTTATTAACTTGTTAGAAGTCTTTGAAGAGATTACTTGACTTGGTGGGCAAGTGAGCTGCAATTGGCATGCATCTCTCAGATGGGCTGGGAGCATCTGATAAAGTCCACCCCGTGAGGCTAATGCTAAACTGTGAGCATCTGAAGCACCTGATCATGAAGAAAATGAGAAAGTCAGATGTAATGTGCTAGAAAGAAGACCCACAAGGACATCCCACAGGGTCAGGGATGGCTCTGAGATGCTTCATGAGTCTCACCAGGGGGTAGGTGAGAAGGAGCAGGCTTTACAGCCGTCCTGCCAACAACCTATAGGATAATTTAAGCAGTCTGTCACCTGAGTTGGACACAAATCTGTCTCGTCCATTTTACTGCACCTTTCAGCCTTCCACCTAGCCCACAACTCATCTAAATGACTCCCTGGCAGGACTGAGCAGCCTTCTCCCGCTGGTGTCAAAGCTAGAAGTTCTCCTGGAGCTCAGGGAGCACAAGTCTGGCCTGAAACATCGACAAAGAGTTTGAATTATTGCACATACTAGGCAGGACCCTAAGTGCAGACATCCTTCTCCTCTGTCTCACAACCACCAGTCCAGGTCTAGCTGCTCATGATATCCTGGAAAAACACTCTGTTGGTATTCTGGAACAGAGTGGGGTGGGTAAGTAATAATTAAATAACTCTGCAGAAACTTGCTATCACTCAGCCATCATTAAGGATGAGCACTGTCCAGATAAAGCAGTCAAAAGGGATAATGAGGTGTGCAGCAGAGGAGGCTGAGAGCTGCCAGACAGTGGGAGGACACCATTTCCGATCATTTTTCATTGGTAGAACTGATAGATTGCACCTCCAGCCTCTCCCCAACTACACATTAACCTCAATTAAGGGAACTTTAACTGATCTCCTCAAGAAATAAAAGAACCATTGGCTTTAGCCTGGGTTGAGTAGCGTTGCTTTTCAATTCCTATGCTTACACCTTGCAGAAGGGGTGACTCCAGCCAAAAGCCCCTCTAGATGGCTGCTAAAACCACAGGCAATGCCCAGACTGAGGTTTCTTGGGTGGGCCATGCATAAACTCCTGTCATACGATGGCAGTGTTGGAGATGGGAGAGAAGGAAACAGATCTCATGCATGCAACTCATTAACTTGACTTCACAACGTCTGCCCCTATAAACACCCCTCAGAGATGCACGGAGCTGCCAGCTCACATCTTACTAGACAACTGAGACTCCCTCTCTCACACCTGAATAAATACCCTAATCACAGGGAAAAAAAGCTTCAATCAGCGCTTACAACAATCCCGCTACACAAATCCATACAACGCCGGCGACGTTAATGCTCGCAGTATGACTTGTTATCCACAAAGGAAACACCGCTGAGTGATAATGAAGTCATTCGATTGGGATTTCTAGATGAGCAACAAGAACTGCCTGGTTACCAGAGCATGACACTCAAAGCCATGATGAATAAGCTGTTGATTGCTTAGATCAGAAAAGTCACCTGCGGCTCTGGGAGGAGCATCCCCTGCCCACCATCACCACCTCCACCTCCGGCTGTGGATGAGCACAGAGCCAGAGCTTCATGTTTTCCAGCACAAAGCTGTGTTCCCCAGGGATCACGACTGCGTGACCACCGGTGCCATCAGATTCGGAGGTCATGGGATACAGCAAAGCAGAAGTGCTCGCTGCGGAGGACTATTATCTTGATTAATTGAGGTGAGTTAAGAGCCTTACGGGGCAATTTTTACCCATTCTTCTATCAAGAAGAACAGCTCGCCTCTGCAGGCCCACAAGCAAGCATTAATGCTTGTTTCTCCCCCCCTCCTTGTTTAGGGCTCTTCATTAAACCACGGCAGCATTGCAACCAGCATGGGGTCAGAACTTCGCTGCACAGCCTCGTTGTCTTCGTGAGAGCAGTGCGAGCTCTGCAACAAAGGCACTCCTGGAGTAAAATGATGGAAATTCATGGTTTTTCCTGACATGAGACTGGCAGAGGAGACGACACCAACTGACTTGACCTCTTCACTGCTGGCTGCAACTGCACAGTAAAAGACAGGCCTGCCTATGTGCTATCAAGCAGCGTGTTTCATCTCCCCCTCCTGGCTTGGGATGTAAAAAAGCCCTTGCTGAGAGCAGGCTGAAAAGAGGCTAATAATTCTCTTGGCAGCTGGAGTCCGGGCTGGGAGCCTTATTCCATTGTTTTCCTACTACCTTTCACTCAGAAGAAAAGGAAAGCATCAGACAAGTTTGAAAACCCTCATGTTTTCATGTTCTCTGGCATGGAAAGAAGAAATGAACTTTCATCTCCCTTCAGAGTTGATTTTAGGTTAGCTCTGCTGCAGCAATTCAGATCACCAAAAATATATACACAGATATCTATATATACGGCCATCATATATATGTGACTGTAATTAACAAGCAGGAACTTGGGGTAGCGTGAAAAGAAAAAGGAAGATATTTCTCCAGGGAACAGTCTGCCACCCACAGGTCCTCCTTACTTCTCTGCACAGATGAAAAACAGTTCAGAATCCTGAGGGACACGCTGGGAGATGGTCTCCATTCTCTGCCTATAAAGAGGGGACACAGCCCCCAAAACACCATCAACATATGTCAGCAAGAACATGACCACCTGTAGTTTTGATAGCCATCTAAATTGTTCCCAGGGGTAAGAGTACATCGAACTGGGGGTAGTCAGTGCAAAAAGAGAATTGTTTGGGGAAGACTACAACAAACTTCAGGCTTTGGGGCTCTGAGCTGGGAGGGATCTGTAAAGGCCCTCTGGTCTAACTCCCTGCAGTGAGTGGGGACATCTACAGCTCCATCAGAATGCTCAGAGTTCTGTCCAGCCTGACCTCAGATGACTCCAGGACATTCCTAACTATTAAAGTGTGCATCTCTTATGCAATTAGCTCTACAAAGCACTGAGCTTTTGAGGAAGGAGCAGCTGAGAGGCTGATGGGGGCTCTGCACCATATACCTGTAGGTGCTATCCTCTCCCCCACCCCTCCTCGCCTTGTAATATCATCACTTCTCTAAAAATAAAATCAACTTGACACTGATGCAAGCTGAAAAACCCCACCAGACCAGTCCTCTGTGTGCCTGACTCCAGGGCTCCTTGATCAAATTGTTTTCCATTTCCCTGCTGATCCCACGGACTCACTCCCCATGCAGCTTGCTCTGCCCATGGGGACAGGGCTGGAAATGGAAGCACAGGTTTCCCCCCCAGCACTGAGCTGTCAGTGTGTTAGTGCTCTTTAGGAACCAAAGCACAGCTTAGAAATGGAAATGAAACATTCCTTTCCTCTTCCTCCCATTCTACCCTCATCTTCTCCCCACCAAGACAGTAATGAGGGGATTGCAAACAGGTAGGAATGAGTGAAAAGAGGAGAAAACCAGAGGATGCTATTTCAGCTGAACCAGGCTTGGGATGATGTGGGGAGCCTCTCCAACGAGATGCCTGGCCCTGACCCTAGCAATAAGGGTCTGTTAATACCTTGAAAACAGGGAGGCTATTTCTCCCACAGGAAATGACTCCTGCCTCAATTAGTAGATTTTTCAGCCCAGATGGAGCTGGATGATTATGTATCATAACCATCAGTGCTGCCTTCACCTGCAAAAAACCTGCCTGGCTTTAACTCTTGCCTCTCCTCCCACAGCAGCTCACACAGGATCCCAAGCCAGCAGAGGGCAATCATGCTGGTACCACACCACCATGCCCCTTGTGATGGTAATCCTCCTAACCACCTCTTTTCCCTCACATCAAAGCCTGTCTTGACCACTCTGAGCACACTTACTTGCAATCCCATCACCCACTGCAGGAGGGCACAGAAAAATGAGTGACCAGGGAAGGGTGTGCACAGCTGCAAAATGAGATTTGCCCCTGTGCTTTAATTACCAGACCCCCAGTGTCATACAGGAGCTATACTTTTGCTCTCTGCTTTATTTCCCCACCAGAATTCCCAGACCCCATCATCAGCTCAGTAACAGCCCAGCGGGGACCTATTAGTTTTCACTTTGCCCTTCATAACTTAGAAACTCTCTATCCAGCACTTCACTGAGCCCTTCTCCTTTGCAGGCTGAACAGCCCTGGCTTGTAAATAGGGTGAGTGGCTGCAACAGTTGCTGCTTTATGAGCTCAAGCCTACAGCTCCTTTAGGAGACCGGGGAAGAGAGGGGAAAAATAATACATTCTGCTGTCACTGGAAACCAAATTATTCTCCAGCCAACGTGCAAAACCCGCTCATGAATTAACCACCTCTTGCTAATCACTCCCACTTGATATTTATCATGGGCAGGTTTCATGAGATGAATCCTGTCAGCAGGCAGTTGCCAAGTCCCAGGAGCAGCTGCGAATCTTCATTAATAAAATTTTGGGGTTTGCTTTGTTTGGGCTGGAGACTGCCACTTCCCATCCTGCCGCCCCGTAAGCACGAGACAGCATCGTTACCGAAAGCTGCGTGCGAGAAGAGGCTTGGAAATTTTAAATGAAAGCAGATGTTGAGAAATGCCATTATCCAGCACACGCTACAGTAAATAGCATTAACATTTCTAAGCGATGGGTCCTGGAAATTGGATGTTGCGAGCAAGGCGCTCGCAATTAATAGAAGGGAGTTCTGCAGGTGGCGAGGTGATGGGTTCACGCCTGCTGCCATCAGCAGCAGAGGTAACGAGGTGTGAGGGATGACGGCCACACACACATCGCCAGCACAGCACCCACTGCATCTCCTCCAGCACAGCCACGCCAACATTGGCTTTGCTCAGAGCCCCAGCAAAGGGGAACTGAGCCTCACCCACAAACATTGGGCAGCTGAGGGATTGGGACGTGCCGGGCTGATGCTTATCTCAACCCCCCATTTGCTTTTTGTGCTATGTGAGGGTTCCCTTCCAACGCGGGAAGGGGAAGGGCTGCAGACCTGGCGCAGGGTCAGGGTGCAGAGCCATCAGCAATGAGCTGAGCAAAGAGCCTGGGGGAAGCTTCCTGTGTGGATGAGCACTTTGCAGCTCGAGCTCATAGAGCTTTGGGAAGAGCATCCCTGAAAGACAGATCAGATCCCTGAGGGGTCAGCTCTCCAGCACCCCAGATGCCCACGCTTTCAGTGTGCTGTGTTAAGACTGCTGGTGTATTTCATCATGCCCATGTGCAGAGAGCAGCATTGCTTCTACCAGGATGAGTAGCATCCTCCTGCAACACACCACACTAGGGCTTGAATTAAACCAAGGAATTCAGAGCATCAAGCCACAAATGCTGCCTTTAAATCCAGGTCATGCCTGTTTGCACAGCCAAGAGCTTCTCCTTCCCACTGCAGTTATCCTGATAGAGGACCATTCGAGTGCTCTCACCCATCTCCAAACATCCCCCTTCCCCAGCAGGCACCTGCCTGGAAGACCCAGCTGCTGAGCACAGCACCAAGAAGGCGGCACCAAAGAGGGAAGTACGAGCCCCCATGCTGAGCAGGAATCCCATCTCAAGCTTTGCCTCGCCACAAACACGCTTCCCTTTGCTATCTGCCAACCAGCAGCAGGTTTTCTGTTCCTACTTGCAAGACAAAACGCTGGGAAATTGAGGAGCAGAGGAAAAATATTTGCTCGTTCTCCAACCAATTAGTTGGTGGTAAAGACAGCGAACAGAAGCGAGGTCTCCTAAGCACCACATTTTTCCGCTGAGTGCTGTAAGCAAACTAATGACTCTGCAGAGCGCTAGGAAAAAAAACCATCGCAAACCATGGCATTTCTGAAACTGTGAAAATAATCTGGAATGCTCTCTTTTTTTTTTTTTTTTTAATTCATCTGAAAAAGTCAGTGGTGGAAATCTCCGGATTCTGGGCCACTGAGCTTTGGGAATGGCACCTGGGGAAGCTTCCCAGCGAGTCTGAGCACGCAGTGCTGCTTGTTTCATCCCATCCTGCAATGCAGGGGACACATTAATACCCCTCGTATACAGGAGGGAGGAGATGATCCAGTTCCCTATGCACACACATGGGGTCCCCCTGCTCCCCAGGCACTATCTCTAGGGGAAGGTGACTGCAAAGCCACTTCATGCTGCAGTAATCACACGGAGAAACACCAGGCATGCGCTGCACTGCTTATTATCCACGAGAGAATTTGCTTTGGGGTCATTATGTGCTGCACGGAGCGGGAACGCACTTCATTAGCGGGTCCAGACTCAGTACTGCAAATCCCTGCACCCGTCCCATGGGCTGCAGCTGAGAGGCACACCTAGCACCACTAATCCTGGTGGCTTTCCATCACGGGTGCTGCAGGAGCCAAATTATTCATCCCACCATCCCCACATCCCTCCCAAGCTGCTTCTGTCCCCAAATTGCCTCTTATATTTTCTGTATACAGAGAGTAATAACTAAAATAACCATGTGGATGGATATCATGAGCCTGGAAGGTAATAAGAGGCAATGACTCCAGTGACTGAAATGAAGGAGAAAGACAGTTAATGAAATAGAGATGCCTACCAACATGTTTTAAATCAATTCACAGAGGCAATTTGAACAGGCGATCCTGTCATCGTGTTTAAAATATGTCAATTCCACTGCTTTTTCCCCTATTTCCCTTTTGGTTTGGTTTCTTTCTTTCTTTTTTTCCCCTCTTGGTTTAAAAAAAAAAAAAAAGAAAAAGAAAAACTCAGCTCCGTGTGCTCACAGCTTGAGTCTGCAGAAAGACAGAACCCACAGGGACACGAGAGAAGGAACTCCAATGACAGAGTGCCCTGGTTAGAAAATTCCTAATAAATCACCAAAAACAATTGCTGCTCCAATGCCACGTTTGACAAATTGAAAATAAATTGCATCAATTGCACGGGAGCCAGGAGAGCCCAGTTCAATATTTTCTCCCTAATACATCTACAGGTGGTAGGGAAAGGAGACTTTTTTTTTTTTATTTGTTTTCAACTCCAATCAATAGCTTATTCTTTTCCAAGTATTCAGTTCTCCACGTTCTGGCTGTGTGTGCATGCATAACAACACAGCATACTTCCCCTGCTCTGTGCCACGCACGCGCTACTCCGAGCTGCTTAAGCCCAACAAGAGCAAAGCTGAAGTTTTCGTTCAAAGAAGTTCCTCCTGGGACTTAAAAGGTATTTCCACATCCCCGCCAAAAGCAACAGAGCATCTCCTGAACTGCTCAGGCTTGGAGCTGTGGTCAGCTTCGTAAAGCTGGGGGGAAATTATTTCCCCCATCAGCTTCAGTCTTGGAAACCATCAAAGATATTGGCTGTGGTTTTAAACAGGGAAAAACCCAAACCCTCCGACAGCCCCATCATCCTCCCACCCCTCCTGCAGAAGGAACAGAGCACCTGCCAGCCCAGGAGGACATCTGGCCGAGGAAATCCCAGCCCCAACCGTTACCACTTGGCACGGTTACAGGCAACGGGAAGCAGAATCTTATGTGAAGTGGCAGGCAGTCTTAATAACAGGCTGTGCAGGAACAGAGCGGTCCTAAATTTGGGAAGAAGCCAATCCCAGTTCATCAAGGCCACCCGGGAGGTATTAATTTGTGCAGTTGTCATCTGGAAGTGGGCGGTCATCCTATGGAAAGCAGTGAGTGGCTGCATCGCCATCAGAGGTGTAGAGATTAGTCAGGATGAGGCCAATATTGATCGTGTGAAGCAGAGATAACTGCTCACCCCTTTGGGGCCCTGCAAAACCGATGCTCCGACCCCAGTCCCACCCTCTCCCCATGGCAGTGAGCAGCAACCTGCCCAAAGACCTCAGCAAAAAAGAGGACTGGAAGACAGCTGCCAGCAAAGAGCTTCATCATCACTACCAGAAAAGTGGGCTCCACAACAGCCCACCAAGAAAAGAGGCTTTGTCCATGGAGGTGAGCGTGATTCTGAGTCACTGAATCCCGGCAACAAGCCCATGCAATTGTTTTTGTGCCTCTACTCAGGGTAAGAAATTAGTTATCTGCCTAAAACAAGCAGGCAGATTCAAATGCTGTATTTGTGTAATTTGCATGCTTCAATAATGTTTTATGTATTATGCTGCTTATAAGCTAAAATGTACATGCACGCTCCTGCAAATTTAGGTAAATTATGAATAAATTAAATCTTATCTAAATAAACAAGTGTCTTTTTGAACAGAAATGCAAGCTGTCATGAATATTTAAGTGGACAAGGATAAATCCTCTTCATACTGTGTTACTTCAAAGAGGATTTTAAAGCTTCCTGATTTTTAGTTAGGGGAAAGTAAAGAAAAGAAAAGAGGAGGGGAAGGGAACCTCAGGCCCAGCTGTTCTCGGGGGAAACTGCTATTGAGAGATCTGCCCCTGTGGAGACAGGCAGCAAAAGCTCTTTTCTGGAGGGCTGCGAGGGCTTTGCCACCGTTGTTTTGCATTTGTGTTATTTCCTACCAGAGGAAGACTCAAAAGCGTCTGCAGAACAGAAGCGCAGTAGAAAGGGGAATGGGGAAAAGGAGAAGAAGGAAACAGGGCAGAACCAGCACGACGTGGGGATGCTCAGTGCACCCAGCTGCAGGGATCTGCAGCCCCAGGCAAACAGTGTGACCCTGAACACACTCCTCCCCATGGCACAAGGAGACCAACATGGAAATCATCCTGCTTGCCTCCCTGCCACCACCCATCCCTCCTGATCGCTCTGCCACTAGCACTTAGCCCCAGTCTCACCCACGACACCAGGGGGCAACGTGAGGCTTAATTAACTGGAGTCTGCAACGAGATTGAGATCCTCCGACAAAAGGTGTTACCGAAGGGCAGAGTGTTATCAGCTGGAAATAAACCCTGGATAATCTGCTTTCATCCAGAACTAGATGTCTCGCAATCAAATCCTTTCGGCGCCGCAGTGGTGCTGATTAAACCCCATCTGGTGCTCCACCAGGAGCTGGGGATCTGCCTGCAGCTTTCCTTCAGCAGCACACACTGACACTCCCTCGGTGACTTTGACCCAGAGGCCACACTCCCTGCAACATGCAGGGCTAGAAGGATGAGGGTGAAAACCAATCTGGAGGTTTGCTGACATTCATGGTGGTTCTAAAGCACGGGTAGCCATCCCTATCCCCAGCAGGGAATCCCACCTCTCCAAGAGCAAGTACCCTGAAAGCCTGAGCCTGCAGCATTTACCAGCCTGGGATATTCCTGTCCATCACTGAAGCAGTTTAAGAAACAACAGTCAATGGAGACAAGCTAAAACCACCCCTAATGAGCCATTTCAAAGCACACAGGGGCTGCATTTATTAAGCAAACACATGTGGCAGGGTTATCATTTAAAAGTGTAGAATAAGCAAGCTGGCTTAATAATTAATGTGTGTGTTATTAAGAGATAATAGCAGCAGCACTAGAACGTGCAAAGCAGCTGATGCCATTTCAGGCTGAGGAACAGCAACAGTGATACTTAATGAACTGCAAAAGATGATGCTCTGAGCATACCCCAGCATCACAGCTGGGAGGAAATCACACCAAGCTACCACAGCCACAAAACCCAAAGGCTTCAAACCCTGCGCTGCCCTTCTGTCCCACTCCTCTTCCTCACAACTCCCACATCCAACCCTGGGGTGGCTCATTCCCCTCTAGCCAACAGGCAGAGATTGGGTTGCAGAAAGAACAGACATTCATTGGAACAGTGAGGCTGGAAAAGACCACTGGGATGCTCAGCTCCACTCCTCCGTGCCCACAGACCACATCCTTCAGCACAAATCACTGCAGCTCTGCAACACCCCAAAAAACGGGGTCCCCACTGCTCCATGGGTGATGCCAGCAGGTTAGGAAGCCCACACCCGAGCATTACATCCTGAGGGAGCAGCAAAAAGAACCACCCTGGGCAAATTGTTTCCCACTCTGCCCATAGAGACGTTCTCATCTTTGAAACCTTGAACAAAACGGGTGCAACACTGCAACAGCACAGCAGTGGCACCAGTAGCAAAGTTCTACACCGCAACAAGCGAGGATATGCTCAGATACACTCAGATACAACAGCCATGAGCACAAAAATAAAGGAAGAAACTTAGCTTCAACATACCTTGGGTAGGCAGGGAGCTCCAGCAAGAACCCCTCACCTCCACTGCCAACCCTTAAATGAGCTCTGGGAAGGGGTGGTCCTGGCTCCAGCCTTCCATCACTCAGCACTGCATGCACCTGAGCTCCCTGGGCTGGCCCTGCCTTCCCACCAGGTGCTGCATCACTGCTTCAGCCCCTGACTCTGCACTTCTGCTGCACTGAGAGGAAAAGAGGAGGGGAAAGGAAAGCTCTTAAAGTTGTGTTGACTTGTCAGATCTTTAAATCAAAGCAATTCTTGGAGTTGTACAAAAGCAAAAAGGGTTATGAAATCAGTACGGTCGGGCTGTTGCTGTTCCTTTGCAATGCACACTGTGTTTTCCCAAGTTACACCCGGTTCTGTTTCAAGGCACTCCCAGGGAAGTTGTTGGAGTTTTGTCCTTCCTGAAGGACCTACAATGCTCATTTATGGAAGGCACTCGGTGGCCTCCCACCTGTGCTATTTCAATGCCATGCTAATGAATTAGCCCCAGTCCTCCTTCAGCCCCTGGGGAAACAATCTCATCCTCGTTCCGGCTCACTTCTTTATGAAAGGCGTAATTACAGATTGAGCTGGGGATTTTAGTCTGGAATACTGCTCTGCAAAACCCATTTGCTGCCGCCCCTGCGAGGAGACAGCAGCACATGCCCGGCAACAGCGAGCCCTGCAAATCCCTGCCCTTCAGGATGTGAAGTAAGCAGCCAGATCTGAGCTCAGCCTGACCGCTCAGATCCATCCTCCAAAGGGAAGCGAGGTGGCGTGCTCAGCAGATACACAGCCAAGCTCCTGAAGGAGCACTCACCATGTGTGCAATGTGTCCCATTAGCTCTCAGCAGCACGAGGCAGCAGCCTGCTCATCCCCTGCCCTCCTGGAGCCATCACCTCTCCGCTCTGCTCTGACCGTTCCCATCTCTGAGCCCCGAGGATGAGAAGTTTGATGCAGAAGTGCTGACGCAGCCGGAGCTGCACGTGGGACGGGTGTCCCTGGAAAGCTGTTCAGAGAGCTCCTGCTTATCCAGTTTTGTTCCCTGTGACATTTAATCAATCAAAGCAAGTTAGGAGCTGGCTTTGGGGGAAATCTTAAAGATGTGTCCCATTTGCCTTCCTCGTGCCTTCCAACAGAAGGGAGGGCGAAGGAAGATGAATGGAATCACCTAAGAAAGGGAAATGAGCAAACCCCAAAAAGCAGTGCCTTTATTTAAAAATACATACTCGAGAAGTCTAATCACAGAGCACTCAGCTGTGAGGTCTATCCATTACCAAGAGACTGACAACACGTACCAGTAGCCAGTCGGGGAACTTTACTTAATAAATCAAAGCTGACAAGCGCTCCCAAACCGATATAAAAAGGCTCTTTAATGTCTGTGACCTGCATAAGTTTTATTCATTTTACTTTCTAAAATAATAGATGAATAGCAATCGAAAACAATCTATTCTCCTCGAGTGAGAGTCATACATCTTTATTTTGGCCATGGGCAGGGAGGAGGCTGCTGGGAGCAGAGAAAACCCCTGGGAGGGGATCAGCATGGCATGAAGGCAGGGGACACGGAGCTGCGGCCAGGAGCTGTGCTACCGTGCCACTGCCTCACTGCCCTTAGTAGAAAAAGCTTTTTTCTTACATCCAGTCTAAACCTCCTCTCTTCTAGTTTGAAACCCTTGTCCTATCACGCTAAAGTCTGTCCCCTTCCTTCTCACAGCCCCAGCTCAGCCTGTCCTCACCCCTGCCATCATTTTGTGGCCCTCCTCTGGACGCACTCCAGAAGCTCCACGTCTCTCCTGCACTGAGGACTCCCCATCTGGACACAGCTCTCCAGGTGAGGCCTCAGGGGCACAGAGCACAGGGGCAGATCACCCCCCTCCACCTGCAAGCTCGCAGCTAACAGCAGAGCCAACAAATTCAAGCCGTTCAGGCATGCAGATGACCATCAAGCCTCCAAGAGACAGCTGCAGCAGAGAAGGACACCCTGCTTGGCTGGAAACGTTGCTGCGAAGCATCAGAAACTCCCTGACAGCTCACACCATCAGCTTCCCTGCCTTGTCATTGTTTAAAAAAGAGAAATCAGAAAATAATTTCTCAACTGATACCAGTTTCCATTGGACTGCGTATACATTGCAGGATGGAAAGGAGGAGATCTGAATTGCTGCACGCTTCCCTCGCCTCTCAGCTTTCAGAAGAAACAAGGTTTGATCTTTTCAAATGCAAATGAAGCCATTTGCAAAATATGTATTTGGGCATATCGGCAACTTGGCTTTCAAAACAAACCGGGGTTTATTGATCCCGTGAACCACCGCCCACGTTATCCACAGACCATAATTTTCAGCTTTAATGAGAGGAGATGCTTTTCATTTCGGGTCATAGCTGCCATGCTCCCGTGTTCGGGCCCCTGCTCTCCATGCTCAGCACTGTCCCTGTGGGGTGAGGGCAGGATGGAGCCCTCCCGGCTGTGATCGGTCCTTAATTCCCACTGCAGAGTGCTTGTAAGGATCGGCTGCAATAAATCACTGCCCATCCTGCAAGTTTGATCAACTTCCAGCCCAACCAGCTTGCTGGTGATGAAAGGGACCGTAAAACAGCAGTGAGCACTGCTCTGCGTGCTGTTATTTCCATGCTCTGCTTCACTCCGGGAGCATCAGTACCGCAGCGCTGAGTGCTGCATCCTTTGGCAGCTCTGCACCTATAAGCTCTAATTAGTCCCCTCTCTCTGCACCAGCGGGTGGCACAGGGGCTGTGTGGTGTGCCCCGTGCTCCCCCTCAGCCCTATATCTCTCTTCCAGGTCCTGTGGGATCAACACACTCTATGCTCCAGAACCAGGGAAGTGCCCGGCACAGGGAAGCCACGCATGGCATCACAAGATAAAACCAGGAACCTCAACCCCAAAGACAAAAAAAGGGCATTTTCCAACATTTTTTTTTTTCCAGCAGCTTCCACTGTGCTGGGGGACAGCCCTCTTCCCCACACTGTGCCTTGCCAAGGGAGACCCAGCCCTTTGCCAGCGACTGCTGAGGCACAGCTGCAATGAGAGCCTGACAGGACATGTCACCAGGGACCATTTCCTCTACCTATGAAGCGCGAAGAGCAATTCTGCTCTTACATCCCAGGAACAACAAGGATAAGCTTCTTAACAGCAGCGGGATGCCCAGTGCTGCATTAAGACAACATCCCAGCAGACAAAGGGATCAGACTGAATGCAGGAGGCCAGGGAACGGTGCAGAACGAGTGATGTGTGGCTCAGGGAGAAGTCCCACAGCTGCCTGGGATGCTGCACCCTTCCAGTGACCAAACTAGACTGAGCTATTCCAGGTTTGGTCCTGCTGAGCCTGGCACAGAGGTGGAGCAGTGCTGGCTGTCCCTCAGTGGGGCTGGGAACTGAGCTGTCCCTGAGAGCCACAGCAGCACGCAGGGTGAAGGCAAACACACGAGCTAAGGAGCTGGAGATGTGAAAAATATCTGTGAATGTCAACAGTGCCAAATGGCTAATGGAGGCCGCTTTGTTTCTTAAATCCCAACAGTTCAGCGTCAGCACTTCTGGAATAAAGGACTTCGACGGTTTAGAAATAAATTTCTTTTGAAAGAGCATTTTCAATTCCAGTCACTCTGAAAGCACAATACCAACACAAACACGAGGAGTAAACAGTGCCCCAGCCCAAAGCTGAATATTTTGTGTGGCTTTACAGCGATCTGCTTTGAAACCTACACTGTGAAAAAAGAGCACTCGGCCACCTCTGCCGCAGCGTGACCCGGCCTGTGTCTGGAGTTCTCTCCTGCACGGTTTTTGGCTCATGCATGGATCCCATCCACTTTCTATTCCAAGAGACAGACACAGTGTGACCCCCAGAGCGTGGGGTGTCCCCTTTACCTGGGCACATAAGAGCCTATTTTCTGCCTGGCCCCATTAACACGGGCACAGCCCCCCCTGCTCGCCCCCACCCCAGGCTTCTTCAATAGTAACATGAATATCAATAAAGCATTAATGAGCAATTTTCCCAGCTTCACCGGCTCTTACTGGAAATAAAACCTGACATCCCTTATGTCATTGACTACCTCTCATTTACCGGCTCGCCTGCGCTGACAGATAACCAATAGCCTCCTGTGTTCATTCGCCTCCCAAAATAGCAGGTTTTCACCACGGGCCTCAAGCTGTGTCTGGGCTTCAGCTCACCCTTGGGCCAATCTCGGATGAGCTGAATTCTTGCCAAGGAATACTCAAGCACTTTGTTTTTCTAAGGCAGCAGGCTGTGGGTCCCTGCTGGAAAGGCAAAAAAGGAGCGTGGGAGACAAAGGCCAGATACAGAAACCGGTTGTACACTTGCAAACCAAGGCTGCCAGCATCGACAGTGTGCTACTTGCAACACGACCTGCCTAGATTTTGGGTTGCCATTCGCTGCGTATTCCTAAGCTGAGTTCAACTGCTTAGAACTGGGTGAGAAATAACAGCTCCTACTCTGTAAGCTGGTGAGGACCAGCATCCCAAACAGGCACTGCCTCATCTAGAAACCTCCTTCACCATCTACACCTCCTGCTCTGATGCCCAGAGCCAGCTTGCTGCTGCTTTGCTCAGGACTTCAAGCAAGACAGATGGGTGACATGATGCCTCCGGGTCCCCTTGAGCCAGATTTCTTATTCTGCATTTCTCCAGGTCCAGGAGGAACTCTGCCTCCACTAAAAACAGCTGATGTGTGTCTAAGCTTCGCTAAAGCCCTCCAGGGATGGAGGGCTCACATCCTCCCCACATAATCTGTCCCAGGGCTCCTCTCTCCTCACTCAGAAAAGGATTTTCCAGATGCTCAAGCTAAATATCCCCAGCTGCAGTTTGAATACGTGCCTACTGCTCTCCTCCACCATGCTGCTCACAGTTCCCCTCTGCTTGGCCACTGTCTGCACTGGGCTGCGTGCAGAGCACCCCACAAAGTAGCAGAGAAGGCACTACAGGGAGAAGCAAAGCCTTGCAAAAAAAAAAAATAAAAATAAAGCATAAAAAAGGGGAAAGGAATTTGGTTTAAAACACTGTGCAGAAGTCTCATCGTTGGGGCAGTCTGCTGGGTGAGAGCTCTGCCTGGGTCTGCATGAGGACTCGTGAATAAGCAGTGTGCGCACTGCCCAGGGAATGCAATATTGAAGTGAAAACAGGATAAAAAAATGGGAGATGGAAATGGTTTGCCCTTTGGGGACCAAAGGTTTCTGGTGTCAGAGTTTCTTGCTTCGTCACTGCCAGAAACCTCTGCAAGAAACTCCCACAAATGCAGAACCATTCCCTGCGTCGAGAAGGGATTTTTCCCTTCCCTCCCCATACATCATTTACAATGCACTGCAGTGATTTGCCAACGTCAGTTTAACTCCATAACACAAAGCAAGAGAAACAGCTTCTGATACCTCCATCCTCCATTTCTGCAGGGGCTGGGCACTCATATCTGAGCACGAGATGAGGGTGAAGGGCTCAGCCCTGCCTGCACAGGGTCCCACCTCTGCCCACCCTCTGCCTGCTTGCAGTACTCCTTGTGCCCCTTAGGAATGCAAGCTAAACACACACACCTACATCCCAGCTCTGCTCCTGGGGGTTAAAAGAGGCAAGCTGGGCTCGAGGCTTGCTGTTTGCCCAGACACTGCTCGTTATCCTCGTGTCAACTGCCACTGAAAAAGAGAAAACGTAGCATGAGCCCCATAGGATGCACTCCACCACTCTTCGATCCAGTGAGACCCAGGGCTGAGCCTGCAGAGCTTCTTCCCACGAGGAGAAATCCATGGAAGTCAAAACCTCTCCGAGAAAGCAGTCAGCTTTGACACGGTTTTCATTTAGAGAACCTCTTTCCTTTTGCAAGGGAAAAGTGCTTTAAAATGTCAAAACACTCCGATTTATTTATTTATTTGGAGCAAAATGACATTTCACTTTGAAATGTCAGTTAATTTCGAGCCTTGAAAGTTTTTACAAGATGCAGCAGCCAAACTGATTTCCTGACAGTATCATGACGTTCTCAATGAGCCCGGCTGGAACACGGAGGGAAGTGCAGGGTTTGAAGGGAAACAGCAGCAGAAAAATAACCCCGTGCTATTCCAAGCCTTTAAAATAACAATAGAGGAGAAAAAAAAATAATCATTTGGATTCTCATAAGGCAGAGGAGAAAATTGCCTGTTTGGCTGTGCTTTAAGCCACGTCGGTATTTACAAGTTTTACTTGCAGCAATTAAACTTTCTGAATGGATTTGGGTGATTGCTAGCTGAGAATAGAAAGCCTACTGCTGCTTCACCACTTTGCATGGTTTCTTAATCCGAGGAGAGGCGAAACCTCATGGGGAAGCACTGCGGGCTCATTGTGGAGCTGCTGCTGGAAGAGGGGACAGCGTGCAGGGGGATGCACCCCACACCTCACTGCCAGCCCCACGGGGCTGCTGCCATCACAGCCGACCATGGGATGGAGGGTGGGGGGTGGCATAACGAGCTGCTGCTGATGCACTGCCCACGTCACAACATCGTGGGAGCAGCACACCACCCCCTTCTCCCTGCCCCCCTCCTGAAGCCCAACCAAACACCCCCACTCCCAGATGCAGCCAACGGGACCCACTTTTGTGAATGAAATCCCTCTTGCAAGCAAGGTCTGTGATTCAGCAAAGCTCTTAACTTGCATCTTCTTCACTCCCATTGATTTCAAGCACCGGGTGGCTTTGCTTAATGACTTGCTGAAGATGTTTGGCCAGGGTAGGTCCTCTTAAAGCACTGCCACTGACCCTAAGAGGACTGCGGGGTGGACACGTGTTGGAATGGAACAACACTGTCAACTCTGACCCTCAAAGCCAAGCAGAGTGCACAGAGCTCTCTGCATCCATCCTCCTGCTGCTCCCTGCTACTCCCAGCAGCCCCCAAAGCCATGTAAATGCTGCACATAATAATCACCATAGAAATTTAAAGCCAGCAAGCTTTGTCAATGAGTAAGTGTTCCAAAACAGAAAATTAATAAATTCCCCCGAATCCATAATAGATACATCTTTGTTCAGCCAGAGAGCTTTGATATAAATTGTAGCTTTTTAGGACTGCACTGTCAGAAGAGTAATGTATCACCCAAGAGTGGATCTGAGTTCAAAAGTACATATAATAATATAATTAAGATAGCTTGACAAGAATGTATTTTAAAAGTATAAAATACCTGCAGGTATAATGGCTTCATAAAGTCTGTCAGATTTACTTCTGCTGTGAAGAAATTTAAAATGTTTTACTCTAATGCAATGCAAATTAAGCTGAGGATATTCATATAGCATGGTCCTTAAAAGAAAAAATAAGGTGGAGAGAGAAAAGAATCAGAAGGCAAGAGCAGACCAAACAAGGGGCTCGGCTCACTGAGCAACACGGCTGCTCAGTTTGTCAGCTGAGCACAAGCAGGCCAGTATCTACAGCACCTACAGCATCCTGCAGCACCTACAGCACCTACAGCATCCCTTTCCCACTGACTGTGTGTAGGCACAGCAGGAGCACGATCCTCCTTGCAGGTTTTTCTTCTCATCCTCACCCAGCGTTACAGCATCGATGTGTTTTAGATCATCATTTGCAGGTGGAAAGTGATGTTCTTTTCATTTTTATTTTTTTTTCCTCCCTCACTGCACTGAAAGCTTCAAGAGAAAGTGCAAGGGAGAAGGAGCACATAGAAGATGGAAATGGAACCCAACCTTGGAAGAGTTTGGAGACCCTCTCTGGGCATCTCCTTCCCAGAGGTGTGCTCAGGATCAGATGCACACGGAGCCCCTCCTCCCCACTGAGCCCCAGAGCCCGGCCACTTCAAGCGGAGTAAACGTTTCCCTGATTTCCAGGAAGAAAAGCCATTAAGAAATCAATATCAGAATACTAATAAAATACTTTTCACTTCTAAATTTACTTGCCCCCAATGGTCGGGTTTGGGATTTAACTGACAACTCTGCTGAGATGCAGGAATACCTCGGGCATCACGGGCTGGGAGTGACTTCTTCCCTCCCTCACTTTGCATCCGACTGATGTTTTAGCATTTCATTCGGCACAGACAACACGAACTATGCAATCCATGTTCTAGCAGGAGGGTAAAACGCAGAGGCCCTCGCACAGCACATGGGACTTGGTGTCTCTCGTCCTTGATCAACACGCTTTGGTGCCTCAGTTTCCCCATCCACACAACAGAGAGGTCCCCCCTCCTCCCAGCCCTCGGTGAGCTCCATTCAACAACTTTCCATGCAGCAGAACTCTTGGCTGCTGCTTACGCTCTTTCTCCCATCTCAAAGAAGAAAAAAAAAAAAAGAAAACCCCAAACCACCTTTTAAGCTTTAATACAGCGCTCAAGGGTGATTTTTTTTGGCTTCCAAAACACATTTAGATGCAGTAGCCAGCTCCTGAAGGTGGGTTTCGAGAGCTCAAGGCTTTAGGCATGAAGAAAGGCACAGGCAGCAGCAGCAGCACCTCCAGCACTGTGCTTTGCTCCTGGTGCAGCCACCAAGCACCGTGCACAGGCAGCAGGGGACGGCCCGGCCCTGCAGCAGGTGGTGAAGTGCTTCATCGCAATTGCTGCTGTTAAAGTCGCAAAAAAAACAAAGATGTCAGGAGTCTGTGGGGAGAGCTGGGAGGACGCAAATCAAGATACATTTCCCAGAGTCTATGCCAGGTGGAAAAGGGAAGTGTGAGCTGATTAAATCTGTGCTCGCGTCAGATGGGGAGAGGGCTCCTTCCATCTGTTCGCTCGCCAGCGAATCCCTCGGCTGTTACCACCGTGCTATGACAGACCGAGCCAGCAGAGATAGAGCCTGGGGAGGGGAGTGTTGGTCCTCCTCTGCCCCAACATCTCTTACCTGAGGAGGTCAGCACTGGAGGGGAGCAGTGCACGCTGATCCAGCTCCAGGGCCTGGCTCCTCTCCCCCAGCTGCCCAGGGGATGCTTCCCACCCGCTCACCTAGGCACACTGGGACATCTCTGAGTCCTTCCTCTAACACAGTGGGACTTGCCATCCCCACCCCACAGCTCCACACGTGGCTGAGTGCCGCTCACAACCCCACACAGCACTGCTGTGGGACCAGTACACCACACTTCTCCTCTCCATCACATCGCTGCTCCACTCCGAGCATACCTGCTCCCCCATCCAGCCTCCAAACTCACCACGGTGGCTTTTCTGTTTCGTTCTTTTAATCTGATAATTACGAAGCTCCGGACATCAGCACTTTACCAGCGGGCTGAAAGTACTCTGAGCGTGTGAGGATCTTTTCTCTTGACACCGCTTTCTATGAGGGTAAACGCTAAAAAAATAATCAAGCTTCCCTCTCTCCCAGCTTTTATTGGCAATCCATTCTCATTAAGCCAAACACATTTGTCTTCATAACGCGTACTTTACAATTACAATATCAAAGGGTTCGTATCTACATAATAAAAATGATCTATGGAATAATACAAGGGGAAAACATCATAACATAATGTTGTTATTAATGAATCCAATGGGACGTAGGAAAGAGGCATTCCCATGGGGCAGCTCCACACCCTTCACCATAATAAATCGTGATGGGCCTCGAGATCAGCACCGAGGGGCAGGGAACAGGAGATGGGAAAGAAATTAAAGCAACAGTTCCCCCAGGGACAGATGGAAAACGGGGGGCAGAGATGCTGCCGTGCTCCCTGAGGAGCCTGCACCATCCCAGCAACCAGGCTGCTCAGCACCCAGCTGCCCTCACTCCTTTGTGTCTCCCAGGCAGGATTCAGCACTGTATCGTATGAAATTAGAGGGAACAAGGATAAACAGAAGGGGAGGTTCCCCTGGCCAGCAAGGATGTTTTGGCGTACAAAAGTGGGGCAGGAGGAGGCAACCCTAAGCAAAGAGCCAGGAAGGGAGAGCTCATCTGCAGTAAATGGGGAGAGTCTGCAGAGAATGAGCTCCGGAAAGGGGGTGATGCTCCTGAGGTGCACAGCAATAAATGACCACAGCAGCAATAATAATAACAGGGAAATGAGGGAAAAACCTAATGAGTGGGAGGAAGGTGGTCCTCCCTCTCTGACCCACACTTGAGAGCAGCTCCACTCGAATCCTGTGCAGTCAAAACCACAGAAGTGATCTCAGCCTCTGCCCCAGTGTTTGTCATTCAGCCTCCGTGGCCCCATTCGTTTCCTACCAAACCAAGCAGGCAGATTTTATACAAAAGGGCACGTTATTGACTAGCATCGGCAGCTTCTTGCAAACTCTACGAGCTTAACCAGAATTCATGGCTGTCAACATCACAATACAGCTGCAGAGATCTTTTCTATCCTGTAATAGTTTTTTGACGATATCAAAAACACCCATGCACAGGAATGCAAAAGAACTCTTCCTATCAACATTTCAGAAACAGAACCCAACTGGAAGAAGAAAAATATCCGAGAGATGAGACACTCAGGTGGGTGACAGCGATGCTTCTCAACGCTTCTGATGCTCTGCACGTCTTCTGTCCTCCTTCCCCCCTTCCTATTCCTCAAAATGACCAACCCAGACAGCATTGAAAGCAGCAGTTCCCAACCCAGAGCTCTGGACACCTGTGATGTGACACCGCAGCGCTGCAGTGCTTCCCTGAATTCTTGCTGCACGATGGGACACAACTGATCCATGCCTGGGAGCTCAGGGAAGGGGCAGACGCAGCCCAGCTCCTTCACAGAGCTCATTTCGTTGGGAGAAAAAGGAAATTGATATCAATATCCCTCCCTCACAAATTCTGTTTATAATCTAGGTGAATAACTATTGCGTTAGGAGGGCAGAACTGCTGACTCCTTTATTTCTGAAAAATGTATTAGAAAGCCTTCCCTTTATAGGAAAAAAATGAGGAAAACAAAATCGATAGAGTATGAAACAGCATGAAAAATGCATTTTAAACCACTTTTTCTTTTTTTTTTTTTTGGTCTAATGTCGCTTTCCTGTAAAGCTTCTGCAGAAACACATATTTAAATGTAAATGTCCTGAAAGTAAATAGGTGAGGGCTGAAATGATGAATAGGAATCATGAGCCATACGTACTGGCTCCTTGGGGTAAGCAATGCTGCTCACTGTGGTTGGGCAGCGTGGCACAGGGGATCTCCCTTCCTGCCTAAAACCCTTGGGTCACCACAGCTGGGGCTGATGCTGTCTGTGTTTCTCAGCTCCTGGTGAGATCCCAGTGCTTCCCCACACCGCTCTGGAGCATCACAGTCCTTCAGCATCATGCAGAATCACTGCTCCAGCCCTTCAGCTTGCCATTGGCAGCCAGCTGGGGGAATTAACCTATCCAGGCTGCAGCAGAGGTATAATACCAGATCTAATTTCATAGATACCGTATATAGGCCACAAGCCTATAATCATAATAATACAGATGTTGGATACAGATGTTCCAGGCGCTAGCCGGGGTGCATCCTGTTAGTGTATTTATTCAGTCCAGTGCTAAAGCTGAGCTAATACCAATCTCCTTAGAGGATTAATAGACACTAACATCGCATTATCAAGCCATTAAACACACTTGGGAACACTCGCCATTCTGTCCAGCTGTAATGCTTCTTATGGGAGTCATCCCCCAGCAAGGGCAGCCAGCAGCCTGGAGCTGTGCTCCTGAGCTGGCCATGGGTGGCTCAGCCACAGGCTGCTCCGAGGCAGAGCCCTGTCCTTTGGAAGCAGAAGCTGTGATGACGAAGGGCAAAAGTCAGAAACGGGAAGAAATGAGTGTCAAGAGTCATTCCTCATTTATTTTCCCTGTTGCTGTGATAGCAGGACGAGCATCTCGGAGGGTTTGCTCATAAAGCTCCCCTTGTGAACAGCCCGAAGTCTTGCCCTTATCTCCAGATGAGGAATTAAACACACTTCTGCCTGTAGGAGACTTTGGGGTTAGGCACAACCAGGGCCACAACCTAAAGCTTGCACTTCTAGAGTCCAGAACAGCGAAGGCAAAATCCCACCCAGCAGCAGTGGGAACGCTCGCATTATCTAGGCTACCCAGCAAGGAGGAAAGTTGATTTGGCCGACATGTCTTAAATAACCCGAGAACGCACCGTGGCAAGCAATTGTCTGATTGACCACTTTCACCTGCTTTATCACACGCCGCTCTCTCTCCCACCTTTCACTCAGGTCTTTCAGCATCTCCCTTACACGATTTATTGACTCAACATCAATGAGATTTTCTCTTCCTTCCTTGGCTCTGAAGGAAAAGGGGGGAAAAAGAAACCCTCGGAATTATTTGTATTCTTCCATATAATACCTCTTTCAGAGGCACATCAGGAAAGTCCTTTACAAGTGAGGAAATAGCCAATATTTTAGAAGCTGTAGCGAGGCGCTTCAGCTAGGCTCACTTTATTGTAAAATTAGATGTCATTGTGAGAAGTACTGATATAAATATAAGTGCAAAAGGACCCTTCTGCTAATGCAGGAGCCGATGTAACAGTGTGCTATTTCAAAAACCCACCTTGATAGCTCAGCCAGTAATACACAACATATTTACATCAAGCATTAAAGAACTATTATGCAAAAAAAAAAAAAAAAAGTATGGTGCTCTAATATCCCAGAATATTTACGGGAACCTAAATTACATCGCCAAGTTTATTTTAGCCCGAGAAAGCCCCACGGGGAAAGGATATTGTGCATCTTAAAAGGTAAATGTAAACTCTTCAATAGAAAGCAGCCTTTGCTGGAAGGAGCACATTGTACCTGGGTAAATCTTGGAGCAATTACACAGCAAAGTTTTCTTTGATGAGGCAGAGATGTGATGACATGTAATTACTTTTTCAATGCTGCACTGTGTGTTTATCAAAATGTTAATGCAAGCATAATAACAGGCTGTATGTTTGTGCCGAGAATGTCAGAGCCTCCAGATGTCAATCACATCTGAAAATAAAATTGCAAATAAGCAGGAAGGTTTGATGGCACAACTGACAGCCCAATGCTCAGGCGGCTGACAGGCACGCAGCTTCCCTCTCCCCTGGTGCTTTGTCACTGTAATGCACCTAATAGAACGGATATTTCTTTTATTAACCCAAATGGAATAGGCTGGCACTAAAATGAAATAAACCATGCATATCCATGTACAGAGGGAGTCTGTTAATAAGCACTTCTGTAGGCGAAGTTTGATGGGCTTCTAATTTCCCCTCGGCCCTCTCATTCTGCTCAGGCCACGAGAGATGCCACCAGACTGCAGGAGCAACCCAGACCTGGGAAAAAAGCCCGCAGCCACACGGAGCTGCAGCAGCACGTGGGTCACCTCTGCTGGTGCAGTTTACTATGAGCAGAGACTTGCAGGTTCTCTTCAAATGCAGAGCTAATGGTGGTGGCTATTCATAAAAATAGTGTTTTGCAGCTGACAATATGCCCTATCAGTCTTTGTGTCTGCTGTAGTGGCTGGGAGGCATTACTTTGGGAGTGACCCATGTGTAAGAGCTGTAATGCTTTTACTGGTTACGAGGGGCAGTGCCCAGAGATGTCACAGCACGTGCTGGAAGAGCAAACTGGGAGAGCTGGGTGCTCCCTCGCAGCCCAGCAGTGAGCTAAGGGAGCTCGGGGCAGCACGCTGACAGCGTGGGCTGAGGTGGGATGATGTGTGCAGGATGGGGCTCAGCCTGCTCAGAGCCCGCTGCCCGGGGAAGCAGTGAACTGGAGGATGGAGCACCCGGGCCCCAGCATCCCATCCCGAAGGCGGTGAGCAGCAGAGATGTGCAGCTGACAGTTGCTTGGCAACTGCGGCTACAGAAAGATTTTCGAAGTAAGGAGTGGGCCGAGGGCAGCGTGTGGAAAGTTTAGCATTGCAAGCAGTCGATAATCCCAGGTTTGCTCTAGGTAAGAGGAGCAGGAGAGGGATTTTCAGTCTCTAAGCATCGCAAACAGCCAATGTGGATTCACACAAGTCTGCTGGGCAGGAGCAACTGGGACAAGGCAGCCATGGGCAGCTCGCTCCCACCCTTTGTGGGGTCAACAGCAGTAGCACTGTGCTTAGGGCCACGTGTCAATGGGACTCCAAAGAAGCAGCTCTTTGCAGCCCCACTCTGCAAACAGTGTGCAAAACTGCCTTCACCCCGCTCACCCACCTGGCTCTGGCTCAGTGCCTTCAGCAGTTTGGGATTTCAAGGAGCAGCTTCCAGCCGAGCTCCTGCCTTTCAGGAGGGATGGAAAGGGGAACAGCCAGCAGCAAAGGACACATCCAGCTCCACAACTGGCCTAAACAAAGCTGCTCAAACCCATCTGAGCAGTCAGCAAGTCCCACGACACTTGAGCAAATAGGATACTCAGGGAAAAAAAAAAGTAGGAAATTGCAATGCTCAAGTATTTTCCATGCTAAGTGGCTTAATCCTCAAAGGAAAAAGAAAGGGAAAAAAAGAAGTGGATAGCCACTTGTTGAAGGGAGGAGATGGTGAACCGTGCCACGTGCTGATGGAAAAAAGCTCTGAAATGTTGGTTTCATTTTTCTTGCAGCACGGTGACAAAATTGCGTAGCAGAAAATTATTGCCTTCAGAGGACTGATGGTGATGGCTGATTGAGCTGATGATGTGGAAATCACACCTCAGATCTGTATTAAAATAAAAAAGCAGAGTGGAATATGGGAGGAGGAAAAGCAGCTGCTTCTCTCTGCTGTTTCCCCTCCTTACACCAAGAATGATTGGTAACAGACCTTCAGGAGACTGCTACACTCATATCTGGGATGGTTAACCTTTACCTTCACGGCCGTAGCAGCTGAAAAATGAATGCTGAAGTGTTTATTTGCTTTCCTGCACGACGTGCTGGTTGGAGGGCAGCACAGAACCTGCACCAGGGCCCCACCATCACCACCAGCACCGCCTCAGCAGCACCTGACCCAAGGTTTGGAACACTGCTCAGTTAGCTCCTCGCAGGTTGAGCCTGCAACACGACAGCATTGATACCCAGGCTGAAAACGAAGGGCAAAGATTTGTCAGACAAGACCTTGCAGCCTCTCCTGGGAAGATGCAGACACTGGAAGGGATCTGAGAGCTGTGTGACGAGGAGCTTGGTGCAAGATCTTGGTGTAAGATCTTGCGTTCCTTATAGCGGGGGCCGTGTTTAGATTTTGGTGCCACTATCAAAAGCAGGTGTTAGATAATACAGTAATTAGTATGCATATCTAACTTCACTGCAGCCTCTGTTGATCTCTCAATTACAGTTAGTCGGGTCCTCTGAAGTTTACGGGAGTTAATTAGAGCATTAGGAACGGGCATGCTCTGCGGGAGAGCTCCAGCAGCATGGCCCATCCCCAACATGCACAAGTGGGCTGCATGCATTCAGGGATCAGCAGCAACCCCACAGCTGCATCCCTCGGTGTTGCTCGATGCAAACCAGCAGCAAGTGGGCTCACCCCAAAGCTGAGGGTACCGCTGTTCAATCTGGAACAGCGGGAAAGTAAATGCATAAATAAATAAATGCATAAATAAATAAATGCCTGCCAGTGAGACGAATCGGGGATGGAAACCATCCTGGCTGCAATCTGCACTCAGTTCTGTGCAGGGGAAGAGCACAGCAGAGCAAAGGAGGGGAGGGGTTCAGTGGCCACGGAGAAGTTGAGGATGTGGATAATGTGTTTGAACCTCTCCCGAACAGTTCAACGCTGACAAATTGTAACCAGCGGTTGGAAAACAGCTCCTGGTAAATAATTGAAGGTGTCGTGTTTGCTCCAACATCCGAAATCCGCTCCTCAGGAACTCACGGTAGTCACTGAAGTGCAGCATTTACCCTATAAATATGAGAGGAGGCATCTGTGCAGCTCCTGCCATTCAGAGGAGCTGCGGGGGATCCCCCCGAGCGGGGCTGGGGGAGAGGCACCCACCAACAGCCGCCGCTTGAAAAATGAAGAAAGCAATTTAGAAGTGGGTAATTAGATCTCCTCTTCGTGCTGCGCTGGGAAAATTAAATTACTTTTTTATGAAGGTGTGAGGATCTGCTCGGAGAGTATTGTGGGGAAAGATTATTCTTCCAATATCCCCTCGCCCTGCCCGGCGCTCGGCTCCTCGGAGGTGGCTCTCGTAGCCCTCAGCCACGCTCATCCCCAATAACTGCAATTGCTGCAGAGATCGCCGACAACACGGGGAATAAAATTAGTTTCAAACGAACCCAAGTGGCACATCTGAAACAAGCATGGGGTGGGAGACCTCATTCACCCTCACAAGGGCAGGCAGAGGGGCCAGGCTGGCTGGCGTGCAGCTGGGCTGTGAGCATCCACGGCACGTGGAGCATCCTGCAGGACCTCCGGGCACCCAGACATCCCACGTGCTGGGCACTGAGACAGCTTCACATCCCCCAACACCAACACCAGTCCCCCACCACGTCCGTTACCCACGTCGCTGTGCTGCTTTCGTTGACTTCATTTAACGAGGTTTATTGTTTGCGCTGCATAATTTTCAAAGGCATGTCACCCACTTTGAGATCGCCCTCAGATCTCCAGCTCGGGGAAGGGGGGAGGGCCCTTTGAAGCCGCTTTCATTAATTCAGGAGCCGGCTGCCTCGTTTAGCAGCACACGTGTTGGAGGCACACGGAAGCCACTGTGGAGACATCTAAGAGATGTCCCATGGCACCACACTTTAGGAAGAGCAATTACAGATCTGCTAGGCCCGCAGCCCGTCCTCGCTTTGTAACTGCAATCCAGATACCAAGAAAAAAAAAAACAACAGAGGCTGAAATATCAAAATATCACTTTCTGGCTCTGATGATGACTTCCTAGGACGAGAGAGCGCATGGAACAAAGATTTCACTTTAATTATCTGCAGTTCAATGTCTCGTAACCCGGTAATTGCAACAAACCAACTCCAAAGCCCCTAACAAGACGGCTGGGAAACAGGAGCGCCTCAAACCCGAGAAACAAAGTGATCCAAAGTCTGCAGTTGTTCTCACTTGCTTTTCTGTTTCAAACTCGGCTGACTCTCCCCACGTTAACCCCCATCCTCTCCTTCACGCGTATTTATGGTGAAAACTACTGGTGCATAGAGACTCTCCTTGTCGCACCAGATCTATTGCTGCTCCTTTCCTACACGGAGCGCAGCCTCCTGCAGAAATTATTCCTCAGTCAAGCCATCGCTTTTTCTCACCTTATTTATAGAGAATTTGTACTAAGAACTCTACCTCCAAGAACAAAGCTCCAGCTTTGTGGAGAGGACACCCAGGGATTTGAGGATAAAAATCGCTGCGTTTGCTTCCACTTCTTATTGGCAGCACTGGAGAACACTCCAAGCCCAGATCCATGGCTGCAGCACCATGCAGGCACTGGGAGCAGCCACCACGGGCACTTCCCACCTCATCCAGCCTCATTTAGGGCACGGGTGAACCCTACAGTCACAGCCAACACACAAAAATCTCCTTTACATTCAGGCACACGACAACAGATGCATAACAAGGTGCCAACAAAGGTAACTAAATTGCTGCTACTCATTATCCTGGTAAATTTATCTTCCTGATTAAGAGCGGGGACTAGCGTAAGCATTGGTGGTACCTAGTATCAATTATGCATTTATTTTATATATCTCAGCAATACGTAGCAATTAGCAGAGGTAACGCTAATTAGATTACACATTGTAATGCAAGTCCCTCTAAACTTAAGTCGTAACATAGCTCGCTTCTAATGACTGCAAGGTCATCTCGGCATCCCGCGTAATAGCTTTGATGCTAATGAAAGCATTTGCTATGCATGGCAACATCACGTTTTCCCCTGGTACGTTTCACCATTTACCAGTGGACACTGGGTTGAAATTGCTGCTGAGCACAACGTGGTCTGCAAGAAGCCACCTAAACACCGAGATTAATTGCGGTGCTGCTGAGCTCCCAAGAAAGCAAGCCCCCACCACAAACCTGCTCCAGGGGCAGACGCTACGCTCGTTGGAAGGGATTAGCTGTAGATTAGAATGGCATGAGACTCCAGGAGGCAGAAAACTTAAATTTGCTTTGTGCTCCATAATGGAAAAAGCTGGAAGACAACAGGCTTACAGTCAGCTTAGTGCTGCTCCCGTGTCTCTTCCATCAGAGATGACATAATCTCCTTACAGGACAGCACGGCATCACACCGTGTCAGGGAGCGAGGTTTCGTTCCCCCACCCACCAGTCAGACAAAGCAGAAAGGTGTCATTCACAAAAAGGAAATGGGTTTCAAGGTTTGAAAACGATGTTCATCGGCTTTATAATTAGCTTTTTAATTAATTTCCTTTTCTTCCCTAATTACTATGCAGGCAAAGCAATTCTGCCAGCTCTGACTGTTTTACTGAAAGCAACTGGGTTATTCCAGGGCCGATGCCATGGCTCAGGGCTGCAGCACTGCTGGCAGCTCCAGGCTACGACCTGTTGATGAAGGAGGGATCACAACTCAAATCAGAGCCAACAAATGCATCCTCACGAGACGCCCACTGAACTCCGGCTCACTTTACAAGCCCTAAGAGGCAACGCCTGCACTAACTGAAGGACTTGAAAGTTTGCTGCCACGGTTCAGGACTACGCTGTCCGAGCTGTGGGTGTTGCTCTCTGCCATCAGGGCTGACCCCTCACTGCTGCTGCTGCCTCTGCAGCATGGGGATGTGCTCCTTGCAAAAGTCAACCGTCTTGAACTTGCTATGAGAAATTGCAAACGAGAGAAAGGATAAAGAAAAAAAAAAACACAGAAAAAAAAGAAGAAACTCTTCGCCATCCCTACCCACCCCGACTGCAAGCACCCTGGGGCAGAGATTGGGCTTTCTGCTTTTAGAAGCAATTTAGGCAGAGTTCCCTATCCATCTTGATAGGAGATCAAGGGCAGGTAGACAGCTAAATCCTCGGGGCTGCTTTGTGAATCCCAACCCATGTCTTTCAGCGTGACTTAAGCCATCGCTCCGCGTGCTTTGCGAGCACCAAAATAATCACGGCAGCAGGATTTTGAAATTCAAAGGGAACCTTTTTGCAAACCGCAGACCTAAGGAAGTTCAGAGACTGCTCCGCCGCCCGACTCCGGGGTTTGACGCATTGGGGAGAGGGTGCTGCAGTGGATTTGTTGGCTGAGCGAGCACTCTATTCTCATGCTCAGATAATGCAGAAATAAAGTGCATTTGTAACAGACAACAAAAGGATTATCCCCCATTCATTTCAAAGCACCCTTCATTCCACTCAGGGATTACATTTTCCTTTACTTATCTTGCAAATGGTTTTTCATAAGAGCGCGTGGCTTATGGCAAATACCAAAATGTGGTCGGGACAATGAAAGCGTGTACTGCAGGAGAGATATCCCATTCAGCAGCACACACTTACTGCTGTAATCTACTGCCTCAGAAGGGCCACTCTGACGAAGAACACAGTGCTGAAAGGATCCGCTTTGAAGCCCGTGGCACGCTTCAGATTTGGGCAAAGTTTGTTACAAGAGCATCTTCAGCCTTCACATCTCATCGGAGGATGAGAACAAAAGTGTACTTCTGCTGAGTCCACCTGCCCGGAATGTCAAAGCACTTCTGCGAGCATCAATCCCAACCAGCAGCAAACAAAATAACAGCAGCGTGCTGAAAAGCAGCGCCTTCATTGCTCTCCCACATCCCAGGAACCCGCACACTGTGCTCAACTTGAGGGCCTGCCACGCACACATGGGGCACAGAGGAATAAAGAACCAAGAGCCTGGTGCTGCTCCACACTTCTCCTTTCCCCTGCTGAATCAGACAGTGAGAGCACCAGCAGGTGAGGCAGAGCCCCAAGGAAGAGCAACACCTGAGCCCCCAGCATGCTGGAGCCCGCTGGCAAGAGCTGGCTGCATCAGCAACCCACGTCTCATTCACTCAAGACTTGGGATATGACAGGCTTGCATGAGACAGGTTTGCTTGGCTCCAGCCCAGGTATCAGCTGTGATGATTTGGTCTCTGCAGGACACGTGAGTGGGTCAAGGGAGGTGCAACCATGGGGCTGCAGCCGTGCTGCCTCCTGCTACCTGACACTAAAATTCAGACTTTCCAGCAAAATCTGAGATAAACTGGGGATGGAGGGAGCAGGTGGTTTCATGCTGTCTGAAAATCAACGAGTCTAAGAGAGTTATGATTGATTTGGAACGAGGGAGGGGACAGCTTCCATGGCTCTGAGCAGGATAACAACTGGAGTCTCTGCTTATCCATCTTGGCTTACAAAGCAAAAAATGGTGAAAAAAACCCACTTGACATCACAGTGCTGTTCAGCCAAAACACACTGGATTCCCCCACCATGACAGAAAGCATTCAGTTCTCTCTGCTGTCCTGCTGTTCCTTGATAGGGCAAATTAAAGCATCACCCAAAAGCTGTATGAGCTCCACAGTGATTTATTCCCTGTGGTTACGTTCAGCATCCCTAGAACGCCCCAGTTCATATAGCTGTGCCCTGAGGGAGACAACAGGGAAGAATTTGACTGCCCCAAAGGTGCATGAGCTGTTCCCTTTAACAAGCAGGGCAACTGGAGGCAGCACAGAGCAGCACAGTGCATGAGAATAAGGAAAAGTGTGAAAGACATCACACTGCAGTGCCCCAGTGCTGGTCAGCTCTGATCCCAGCAAGCCCCAGCACTCCTGTGTGGTCCCTGTGAACCATAATTGGAGGGGGAAGCTGACATGCACTTGGCCCCATTTGCCTCATCATCGATCAGACGTTTTGTGCTCTTTGGTTATGCAACAATTTTGGTCGAGTATATACGGGTTTTTTCACCCACCCCCCCCTTACTTCTAATGGATTGAAATTTTTAAAGGAAGAAAGAAATCCAGACAACATGACCACACTGCAAATCAATGCATCTTGTGGCTAACAATAGTCGAGATTTATGTAATGCTTAATGTTTGCTAAGTGCTTTGGGGGGGGAAAAAAATAATAAATTAACCTTCAGAACTGCATTGAGATAGGTGAGCATCATTAATATGGCCCCACCACAGGGAGAAACTGAGTCGAAGGGATTCGGATGGCAGAAGTGCCCGATGCTGCTTTAACCACTGCACTGTCAGAGGACTCCACATCAATCTGGGCAAGCTGAAGGTTATGCTACAGGAGCACTGCTGCAGGATGGGAAGATGCAGGTTGAAGATGTGCTGAGGACTGAAACCACGGGGAAAGTCTGACAAAGTAGAAACCCCAAATGATGCAGCACCCACCTGGGGTTGAGGCTCTGCCTGTTTGCATACCAGCCCAGCCCATTTTGTCCTGGAGAACGAAGGTGCTCAAACCATTCCAGGGAAGAAGCTCAGAGCGGAGCCCTGGGCCCCACGCACAGCTCGACATTGAGCTCCTCCAGTGATCTGCAGTCTTCTGTGCTCCTGCATGCAGAGTTTGTTGCTCTGGGAAAGCCCACAGAAGAGCACTCCTTTTTGTAAACAGGAGGATCAAGGTGCTTGCCAGAAGATGGATTATTTGTGCAGATGTTGGTGCTTTTTGGAGCAGTTTCTACTTGAAGGTGAACAGAAGCTCACACTTCAGCTCATTTAATTCTCATCCTTACTTGGTCCCTAACGTATAACTGATCCTCAGCTCATATGATAACACAGGCAGCAGCAGGCGTGGCTCTAAGGGACAGAGTCCTGTCCCCACCCCAGAGAAATCAACCCAGGTGAGTTGAGAATGCTCAAGACATAGGACATCTGCAGCTGTCCCCTCCTTCCCACCCTAGGGCAAAACCTCCACTCAGCTCAGTGCCCCACTGATTTCACAGTTAAGCACACAAACCCGAACAAAGACTTGCACCCCAGTGCTCCGGGAACCATATGTTGCTTGGAAATGAAAAGCTTTCCCCTGTTTCGCTTCTCAGCCTTGCAGCAGAAAAGAAAAAGCTGATGCTGAACACTGAGCAAACTGAGTTAAGTTTCTGGCCTGAACCAAGGAGCTCTGCACGCTTGAATCCAAGGCAAGACACATCCCTGGTGAAATTAAACACAGGGTAAGGCTTTCTGCTCGACTCTGAAGCACAGGAATGAACACAATGGAGGTTTCAGAAAAAATTCAAGGTTGGCTGAGCACTAATGGGAGGTTCAGAGGCTCTCTGATGGAAATCCAGTTCTCAAGAGCTCCGCATGTAAAATGCATCCATGGACAAGTATTCACCCCCGATCTGATCTCCTGCATAGCTAATGAGAACTCTGCAGAGCTGAATCCGTCTGCCACAAGGACGGCTTTCAGATGGACGCTCCCATCCTGCAGTTGTTGGCTGACACTGAGCAAATCCAGGACTTTGCTGTCTGGCTTCAGGCTCAGCCAGGGCATGTCTGCAGCAGAGCAGCAAGCACACGCAGCTCTAGTTCCTCCTTGAAGAAAGTGCACCCACAATTTGCTGACCCTGAGATGAGGAGGAGCTGGAACCTATGCCAAGCACAGTGTTATCTGCAGAGCAAACCACGGCACTTCACCTCCTCCCACTGAAGGGTTAAAAGAGTCAGTAATTAAACAATGGTTTTGCCACAAGTACTGGACTTCAGAGGCCTGCTTTTTTCTTTTTCTTTCTTTTTTTTTCCGTTTTGTAAAAGAAGGAAAAGGGGAAAAAGAGATTTAAGATAATGGCCTTTTTCTCTTCAGAATAAATTAAGCTCAAAGATAGAGAATCCCATTACTAATGCCTTTTAGCAAAGCCCGAGCATTCGTTTAAAGTCAAACTTTAAAGTATAATGTGCAGTGATCTCGTCGGAATCTTTCCTGTAATGATATTTAAGTGATGGCCAAGTCTATCAGTGGGTTCAGGAGAAGTATTGATCGCATATCTTCAAGGGGATGAGCCACTGCTGAGAGCCGTGGCAGAGGGAACGCGCTGATGATTCGAGAGATGCCTTTAAAACCACACATGCAGAGTTGCTGGTAACTAATTATTCCAGGAGTCAAGACAGAAGAAAAGAAAAAAGGTAAAGAAGAGAAATCAAGGCAAAGGATCCGCCTCGAGGAGGGGAATGTGGGACACGCAGCTCTGATGTGTGAGAGGAAAACTTGCCCCATCCCTCCGTGCACCCTTCCTGAACGCGATTTAATATTCCTTTCAAATTCTTCCCTCTTTGGAGGTGGAGGAAAGCTGACAAAAGCACAATCTTCACATCTGCTTGGAGAAGAGGAAAAAGAAAAAGAAAGAAAAAGAAAGAAAAAAAGAGGTGCTGGGGGGAGGCTTGCTGCTCCTCGTGTTTCTGCTTAGTTTCAAAAGTAAAAATACAAGAAGAAAGCCCTGCGAAATCAAAGCATCACTCTGCCCTGCCCAAGCACTGGGGATGTATCACGACACGTCCCTGTGCCTGCTGGAAGCTCCGGTGTTGGCTCCATGGTTGCAGTTCACCTTTCTCCACCCAAATCCCGGAGCTGGGGGACTGGAAGCATCTGGCCCTGCCCAGACCCAGCCCTGCAGGTTGCCACAGGGAGAAGGAGCAGCCCCAGAGCTGAGAAGCATGAGCCCAGTAGCCCAAATGGAGCCAGAGCTGAGCATGCCGTGGAGCTTTTTGGTACCCACTATTTTGTGTGGATGTGATCTCGAGCCACATGTGCACTGTCAGACATAGGTTGTCCAAACCCTCCTAGCCAGTCCCAGATGATGCAAACTAACACGAAGCATCCCTTTAGTCCTGTGTCGTGCACAGGCACTGATCCACGAGCCATAAACCTCCGCTTTCTCAATGCTTTTGGCCTTCTGTTAAGAAGTTGCTCTTATTTCAGGCTGTACAGGAGAAAAGGGCAAAGGAAACACCCACAGACCCACGGAGGTGCAGTGTGATCAGCTCTGCTTTGCAATCAAATCTGAGCAATGCAGATGTCGCTGCCCCTTCCTGACACCGTGCTCCAGCAGTTCTCTGCTCAGGAGAAACAACAGAACAACACAGTGTGCTATCAGTGCTGCACCCCGAGCACACGGCCCTCACACTCAGGAATCCAAACAGTGCCAAGCATCGTTAACCCTTTGCCAGCAAACACCATTCTGATGGGGGAATAAAAACCCACGTCTGGCAATTACCAACCCCTGAGAACTTTGGGCTCCTGCGTTTTTCTGGTTAACGGTGCAGAGATCAGAGCTACACATTTATTAAGAAGAAGCCATTTATGTTCAGCTTGGCACAAACACGCTGTCTGCGCTGGTGTTTAATTAGAGATTAAAGCCAAGAAACTGGATAATCAGGCCTGCTAATGAATCAGGAAGCTCGGGAAGGCAGAGATGAAGATTCTGGGGCTCTGTGTTATCCATCTCCACTCTTTCAGCCAGGAGATACCTGAGCAGGGACACCAAAGCTGAATTTACTGCCCAGGAGAGGGCAGAGAGCCTGCACAACACCTGGGAGCAGTCCCAGCCTGCTCTGACACCAGAACAACCAGGGCTACCCCAGTCCCCCACTGCCCCAGCGAAGGGGGAGAGGCTCAGCTCACAGAGCACGCAGGAAGGTACAATATTTAACACAGCTTTTATTGGCTGGACACCGTACGTTGGATGATGCATTTCAAGCCTCATTTGGCACAAAATTGAAATGGTTTAAGTCAACATTCAAGGTAAACGTCTGCATTTTTATGGCCAAAGGCCCCAACTTATTATTATTTGCTTCTGTGCCGTTGGTTAAATTGAGCTTCCGTATATTTACTGCATCTTCCTAAACTCTAATCAGACTGATTGCTGGCGGGGATGTTATGGCTGGGAAAATAGGTCTTTTGCTGAGGCAATAACAGGGTAACAGACTTTCGATGCAAAGTCTTTCATAAATAAGAGGTCATATCTAATAACGTTTGCTTAAAACTTCTTAGCAGAGCTTCTGTTCTCAGATGCTACTGGCTTTTTAGCTGCAGCTTTAAATAACTACGTGGGTACATATTTGCTAGGAAGAACAGAAATAATCCCCCTCTCCTAAGCCATCATCTGTTCTAGCACTGAGCACACGCAGGGAGACTGGGGGCACTGAACCAACAGTGAGACAAGAAGTCAGCATTTATTTGAGGAGGTAGCATGGAAAAAGTTCATCACCCAAAGTCTCAGAGCTAACAGCAGCTGCCCCTCACTGCCCATCCCCACCTGGCAAGTGCATGCATGTGAATGCAGACCCCTCTGATCCCTGCTCCCCATCTTCCATCCTTCTCCTGCAGAGATAAAGCTACCCAAGCCACTGGGGACACACAGAAGCATGGCTCCACAGAGCCTTGCAGGGCTGCAAGGAACCTACAAGGATCAAACTCAAGTCCTGGCTACACCCAGGAGCACCCAAAATTCAAACCACATTTCTGAGAGGCCACGAGGATCTGCTAGACCATTGTTTGTCCTCTGAATTCAACAGTGATACAAGTGGTCAGCCCAGCAAGCACAACGGGCACTGGATTTCTGTATCAGCCAGGAAATTACATCAGGTGGACCCACTGAGCAAAACACTGACAGAAAACCAGAAGGAATCACGGATTTAGAGAAATGCACACAACAAACTGAAATGGAAGCAGAAGACAAGGGCCAACACCCAAAGGTTTCATCATCCAGAAGAATATATCACTAGAGCGACGGTTGTGAATTACTCTTTGGCTTCAAGACTGGGCTAACTTGCTGCACAAAGACTTATGGCACGCTCCTGCCCCTAGAAAGGGCAGGACGAGGTACCCACTGTGCAGGGCTTCAGATTGGATTCAGCAACCACGCAATACCCCCAGCAACTGCTAGAGCAGTGAGCCACAGAGATGGCAAAGCCCTTTGAAGAAGAGGTCGTGGCCAGGAGCCTGGGGTTGAATGCACTCACCAAGCCACGACACACAAGGATGGATGCTGACGTGTGGGGAAAGGGAGGGAAAGGGGCACCGAAGCAGAGTTCCCTGATGCAAACACGTAAATGTCAGTAAGCAGCACGGAGATGAAACAGGCCTGACAGATGGAGCCATCCTGGTTTTTGTTTGTCTTCAGAGTTGTCAGTTCAGGTCTCCAGGTCAGGAATCATTTTATCTGTTAAACCATATGCTTTGTAGAACAAAACGCCTGGCAGACTTCAAGGCATATGTATTTTAAGGAGCACGGGAACATGCTGAACATCTCGACACACTTGCTTTCCTATTTGTTATTGCTATGCTACAGAAGAGGCTTTTGTCCTCTTGCCCTGGCTGCAGTCTGCAGATGATTGACAAAAAGCCACGAGTTCACCCCGCTCTAACTTAACCATTTATAAATACCCTGCTCCAAAAATCCAGTACACAACCCCACAGCATTCACTACAGAAGTTTTATCATGAAGGACAGCCACTTGGAGCACCAGCAGGACCAGTCCAGCACACAGCCAGCCCAGAATGCCAAAAAAGCTTCCTTCTTTTTGCCTTGCTTCATGCCAACTGTGCATACAGAACACTCCTTGGTTTAATCCAGGCTGCTGCAACCCTTCGAGGTCCAAACCAGATGCTGCTGTCCACTACTGCCCACAGCATCCACGCAATGCACCGTCCCTCTCCTAACCACAAACACAAATGAGTGATGGACAGTCCATCACACCGATTAGCCAGCTGCAGATAAAGCAGCCCCAGCAGCCAGGTTCACGGCCATCGGGGGGTGCTCAGAATTGATATCCAGGACAAAGCCCTGAGCACTAACTCCCTGCCATGCTTCAGGGCCAGGGGTTCAGCATGCACAGGGATTTGGGGCAGTTTGACAGATGCTGCTGAAGGCTGCATGATGAAGTCACGTTAAACTGTATTTTTCTTCAGCCAATAATGCAAAGTCTTTAATCCTGGGCTCTGGACAGCCTAATTAAGCAGCGAGCTGAGAGTTGGATTCTCATCAGACAGATAAGCAGAACTCCTCACCCTCCCAGACCATATCTTAGCTCCCATCTCCCCACAAAGCAGAATGCAGACAGTGACAAGTTGGACTTGGGGGGGGGGGGGGAAAGGGGGAGGGACAAAAAAAGGCAGCAAAATCCCAACATTTCACCAAGAAAAGAAATTTCTGATGGGCCAATATGCCTCGTTCTCATGACTCCTGGAAGGTTTACCCCCCACCCACAGCTCTGCCCTTCAGGTCAGCTCAGACACACTGAATCATGCCCAGAATTGTGCCCGTGTGCTTGAAAAGAAAGGCAGGAAAAGGTTCTGAGAACGGGGAATAGAATGGCACAGAAAAGCACTGAAAGAGAAACCACTGCAGTGAGTCAGACTGCTGTCGGCGGGGCTGCCTGTGGGGGAACAGCAGCATCACCCAGGATTGATTTATGATGGAGTGCTTTGGACAGCAGAGGAGATTTTGGAGACCGTCACAGAGTCGGATCCTGAAATAGACCGCATTGGTTGGCACTCCAAAGCAGTCACTCGCTCAGTTCTCGAAGCAGAGATGCTGTCCCACCTCTGACACAGCCAGCACTTGGGAGCAAGAGCTGCTGAGAGGATTCAGTGCCACTGCAACCAAAATCACACCCTTCAACAGAACTTAGACCCACACTACGCATCTAATCCCAAATTTCCTTACCTTCTAGGGCAGAACGATGGCCTTGGAGTTAAGACTCAGGGCTCAAATGCAGCTGCTGTGAAGCGAAGCCCCACCTGAGTCACTCTGTGACCCCAGATAAACTGTTTTCCATTTTCCCCATTAAAAAAAAAAAAGATAACACTACCTTATATCAAGAGATATTTGCCAGATCCACGCGATAAAGAAGGATATCAGGACCCTAACAGAGACGTTCACATGGAGATTCCAAATTCATTCCAGCCTGAAACACAAAGCCCAGCTGCCCCACACTGACATGTTCGTGGAGCTCAGGTTTTGAGGAGGGTTTTGCGAATAAAAAGAGGCAGAGAGGAGGCTTGAATCGATTTTGCAAATCTGAGCTCCTGGAACGGCAACTGTTGCAGTTCTGCACTTCATTGCAGGAGTCCACGCTTTACCCAAAGAAATAAATACTTTGTCATATTACACGCAAGGGAGCAACTAGGAACTTCACTTTGCTACAGTGAAAACCAGCCACCTATACTTAATATCCATCCCAAACAGATGTCAGCCCACCCGCCCCTCCAGGCCCGCAGCCAGCAATGGGAACAGGGAAGGTCTGCTGCTAACATTAACTGCTCCTGGAAGGAATGGCTGCAAAAATGGATCCAGAGATGGTCATGGCCTTCTGTTAAGGAAAGGAAAGACAAAAATGGAAAGCTTCTAGCATCCTTCTGCGCAGCCAGAGCTGCAGAGCACAGCAGCACATCCCAGTGGCTACCAGACAGGGAAAGCCCTGAAGCTGAAGACTGATGAGCAGTGCTTGGACACAGACATTGACTCCCCTTCTTGAGCTGCTCAGGAGGATGCACATTCATAAACAAGATGTGTTTTCCAGTCACAACACTGAGAAAAAGAGGTTCCCATTGATTGTCCTGCTCTGCCTTTGTGGCAATGCACAGAACTTCCCCTCCTCTGTACAGAAAGCAGTGTGATGTTTTCACATCTCATCGTCTCACTAAGCCATCAATCAGCAAGTCAATAATTGGTAAACATGCTTCAACTTTCAACTTTGGCTTCCTTGAAGGAATCACTCACAGCTCCTTCTAAATCCGTGGGGCAGCTCCTTCGCCGTTTCACATGTTTATCACTGTCAGTGAGCAGCTTCTAAAGCGTTTTTGCTGTGCCTTGAATTCAGTTCCTTCAAATTGGTCTCTCAAGTATTGCATGTCTGAGTTCAAAGGCTGGAGATGTTAACAGCAGCAGCACATCTTGGCATGCTTCTGTACAGTCTTACTCGAGATTTTTTTTATTTGTATTTTTCTTTTTTCATCCCAAAGAACAGAAACTATTTCTTAACAAGTCTTTCTTTCCTAACGACACAGAGCTGCACGCTCAGTGTCTCCTGGCTGGCTTCGATCACTGCTCAAAGCAGCAAAGTGTGGGTCAGGCACCGTGTGCCCTCGCACCGCTGACCACACAGCCCTGGACAAATTTCATTCAAGGGAAGGAAAAACTTTCCAGCTCTCAGCAGCAAAACAAAGCCGTGCATGCTTGCAGCAAGGAAAAAGCAATCTGCACGCTGTGTCTAAAGCCAGCTCGGGCTAATGAGAGCTCACAAAAATAAAATCAAATGGAAAATCTGCAATAAACCCAATGTCTTCGGCCACTCTGTGAACCTGTGCTGCCTGTGCACGGCCACGTGCCTGCCAGCTGACAAGCAAACACCTTTGCTTTGTGAGAACCTTGGGATGTGCAACCCCTAGCACTAACAGAAGCTCTGCCCGCAGCTCCATGTGCAGTGGGCACGGCCCAGCCTCGCTCAGAAGTGTGGTGCTCGAAATAAATGCAGTCAGAGCCCTTCCCTCCTCAGAACAGCGAAGCACTTGTGTGTAAATAGAAGTCCCTCTGCAGCGTTCTCCTGTTTCCTCCCATAATCTTCGTGATGTGACTCGGGCTGGCTAAACAACTCCGAAGTTCCAAGGTAATTTCCATTTTGCTGTGATCTGACCGTCTCCTCAGAGCAGTGAGACCTCTCAGTGCCAGAATTTAACAACTGCAGCAATTCTCCTTAACACCTCCTGCCAGCGTTATTGTTCAGCGCTGAATTGCTTCATTAATTCCAAGTCGATACAACCAGCTTCCTTTTGTCAATCTCTGTATATTAACATATAATTTCAATGTTTGGGACCATTTTCAGGCTTGGAAATGAGATTAGCTTCCAGTGATTAAAATAAGTTCCCCAGACCGGGCAAAATAACTCGTTGACAAAAGCTATACATTGATCTTTGCAATGGTAAATACAACAACCGTTCCCAAATTACAAGTTTAACGTTACACCTCTCAGCCCGGAGAGCTGTTTGCTTTCAATATCTTGCTTTTGTTTCCTCAACAAATAAACATGGGCAGACTTCATAAAAATTGCAGCCCCGTTTCCAGGGGGTTGCAAAGCCTTTCCCGTACCAGTAGGAATGCAATTCGCTGCTAATGGGATGTCAAAACTGGCTGTGGTGAAGGACATGACGTGCGTGGCAGCTGAGAAATCCTCGCAACGTTCGCTGTTAACATCCCTTCGCCACTTGCTGCTGCAATCACACGTGACATTGTCAGCCACAATTAATGAATTTGACTTGGCAGGAGCGTTTTTCAGCAATGGGATTGGCAAGCAGTGCTCCCAGCAGAGCTAATCCCAAAGAAGCACTGGTTCAGCTGTGGGACACTTGCGGTGCTGCTCACTCTGAGGTGCTCCCATGTTGCTTCCTCGCTTCCATCAGGCACACGGTGCATCCTTCCATCTGAAGGTCTCCCTGCTGGGGATGTGGCATTGGATTGCTTCCCATGTGAAGGTTCAACACCAAAAGGATCCATTTACCACTGCTTGCCAGGCAAGCCAACGCAAGAACACGCTGCCAATGAGCGTACATGGAGTCTCCTCAAGTTGCACCGCGGATTCCGCCAGTTGTGCTGCCCAGGTTAAGGGGCACGAGTCATGCACTCTGCCCCTTCAACACCTCCTGAAGGGCTCTCAGAGGGCCAAGCTGTGAACTGCCTCCATCTCTGATCAGCAGCACCTTTGGGGCACCAAAGCACTCACGCATGCAAAGGGGAGCTGGATAGAACTCACAACAAAAGCCTCTGTGAGAGGTGGGAGAGATGCAACAATGCCAGGAATAAGGCTACCTAAAAACCAGAGGAATTGACTGACAGAGAACCAAAATCAGAGCTTTCTGGAGTGAGAGAGAGAGGGAAGCTCCTCATAAAGTGGAGATCAAAGATGTGCAGCTGACAGCACTGCCGAGGCTCATTACGTCCGGAGTGAAATCAATGCCACTGAGCTTACCGCCAGTTTTGCCACACTCTCAAAGTTTTACCCAAAGCCCCAACTCCGCAGGTCAGACGAGTCCAGTCCTCTCAGCTGTCATTTAAAAGTTTTTATCCTCATGACTGAGAAGTCTGGAAATATGATCAATGCCCCCAGCAGCATCAGGAGAACAAAAGGCTGAGCTCACCCTCACTGTGGGCCAACAGAAGCTCTGCAGATAAACCTCGGATTCAGTGTCATTTTATACTCTATACAAAGGGGAAGCGGCTCTCGCTTCCTCCCTGGAGATGTGTTTAGATACATGCATTCATTGTTTTAGCGCTCAGGTCTTTGGCAGTTTCACACAATCCATTTCTCCCTTTGTTTATAAAAACAAAAAGACCATCAAAAGAACAAACCAAATCAATAAAACCCTGGCTTCCACTCCCTGTGGAGCTCCTCTGACCTGCATTTCTTCCCACCCAAATCAACATCTGTAAAACTATGGTACTCTGCAATGCATTCCTGACTTCTTCCTTGCTCTGCATGAGGAACCATCTGCACTATCCATGGAATAATGTGTCCCAGAGGTCTGGGGCACAGCAGCAGCTCAACAGGCATGCCCAGGCTCCCTCCCAGCTTCCCAGCCAGAGGATTCATTGTAGCCAAGGAGGCAGGGATGTGCTCTCCATGCTCTCTGCTATCAAGACCCATGCATGTGCAGTGATTTCAAATGGCTGCTTGGCCATTTGGAGCAGCATCACCCCAAAGACAGGGCTTGCAGAGCACAGCAAGTCATTGTCAGCACTGGGTTAAACTGAGGGCAAACACAAATCTTCACTCTGTCTGCGATGCTGATGTTTTCCAGGAGTACCTCCATCCACGGACAAGAAGAGAGCATGGAGAACATCAGCCCTCCAAGCCCAGGGAGGCAGTCACCATGGACAAAAGGATTAAGCAGAAGCTGTACAATAGGAAGCTCTGCTTCTATTCCCAAATGCAGCCTAGTGCTTTCCAAACTCCAAAAGCAGAGTTGTGTTGGCATGACCTTGCTTATCCACTACTGCTGAGGTGTCCCCTCACATTCCTCACTGACATCAGCCCTTCAGGCAGCCAAGAGACTCCTCCACGGCACACAGACTCAGCAGAAGAGGCAGAGCTGAGGGATGCACACAGACCTGCCATGGCACATGCATCTCAGACACAGAGGAGGAAGCACAGCCCCCCCAAAACACCCTCCTCCCATGCACATCCCAGTGCCTAGCCTCCCTGGTGCCTTCTCCCTCCCATGCCTGAGGTGTCTCCGGCTCACAGCCTTCGCCTTTTCATGCTGGAATGAAAATATCATGATGTACAAATTATTATTTTATAATTAATTATGCAGAATAACTGAAGTGAACATGACTTGAGCATTATGACAGCTTTGAAATGTACCACTTTGTAAATTAATAAGTAACGAATCGCGCCTTCTGAGCGTGTGTTTAAAGTAAGTGAAGGTTACCTAAACAAAAAGAGAAGCTTACGCTAATTCAGCTGCAGCAGAGCAAGAAGGAGCCTCCTAATTTTGGTTGGCAAGGAGAGAGGAAAAGGCACTTCTTGTCTTCTCCCATTTTCAAGTGGATGAGAAACTATGGCAGGGATGAAACAATCCCACTCCACACAACTCCCTGCCTGCACACTCTTGCTGAGCTGATACTTCATCACATCCCAGCTTTTCTTCAGCCTTTTTTCTCCTTCATTTTTTGAAAGGGACCAAAGGAGCATCGCAGTGCCAAATTCCAGCATCGCTGTAGCACAGTTCTGCATTGCATGGACAGTATTTACTCCCTCTCCCCATCCCAGCTGAGCATCACTTCAGTTGTTCCTTCTAAACTGGCAGGGCTGTGCCCGAACAGCCAAGCCTGGAACAACAGCTGAGAGATGACCTTGGCAGTCCCGGCAAACGGTAATTAGAGTAATTAGCAACACATTCCTAGATGTCAGCCTGCAAGCCAAATATCTACAGGACACCTGTGGTGCAGGATGTCCTGAGTTAATGACCAGCAGCTCTGGGGGGCCTTTTTTTTTTCCAGGCTCTCTCTGCAGCTATAAATCATATGGCGCATGCAAGGGTAAGGCAGCAAACAGTGCTCAGCCCCAGGAGCAGCAAACTCCTCTTTGCTCCATCTGACAAGCTTGTTGCTCTGGACAGGCTCAGTGCAACTTCTGGGGCACACAAGGTTGCCTGCGGCACCAAACATGACCTCAAGCAGTGGAAACAAACACAAGCTCCAACCCCAGACACACCACATACATCTTTTTGGCACAAGCCATGGTGGCACGTTTCTCTCAATCACAAGAGCTTTAGGAGAGGCTGCTCCATGCATTATATTTCTACTTTTTCACCCCCAGCACTGTGAAGAATTAGCCAGTCAGCTAATTCTGGGAGGACTGACAGGGAGAGAATCTTCGAATAATCACATCCAAGAAAGCTGGATATTACGTTAATTAAAAAAAAAGCTGGTAAGATATTCTGCAACAGGCAGCGAGGTTGGTTGTGCACACTCAGTCACTGACAATGTGCTGAAGAGATGATGGGTGGCAACTCAGCACTTGGCACATGCCAACAGGTTTCAACAGAAAAGAGATGAGTTCCTCCTCCTCTTCCTAACAGACTTCATTTCCTTAAGAAGAGCTGATTTATATCATCTATTTCCCAGCCCATCTCCGAATGCTCTCAGTCTGATTCACTCAGTGCCTTCCAAGTGCTGACTTCAGGGACCTAAGCGAGTCCCAAAGACTGGAGACACACAGTCCAAAATGAAAATGCTCCTAACCTCACTGTGAGTTTCACGTGCGCACTTTCCTTGGGATATAGCCGGTCTTGGAGGAAAGAGACATAGCTGTGAGTGCTCCAAGTGACAGCACACCCCCTACCAAGCAGAGAACATGCACTGTTCAGGGGTAGGGAAGCCATCAGCATCCCACCACAAGGCCCAGGTCTCAGTGGGGCTGCAGAGCAGCTGCCTCAATTGCTGTGCTGCAGCCATCAGCCCACAGGGATGGGAAGTTCTGGTGTGGGTGGCTGCAGCAGATGGGTGGGATTTAAGGATTAGGGTGAGAGGATTGTCAGATGCGAGGAGGGATGAGCACGAAGGCTCAGCACACAGCAGATGTTGGCTATTTCCCTGCATTGCTCTCCCATCCCAACACACGTTATCCGCTCTCAGCATCACGCATCCCCCGCCGTCCTTTTCCATCCAGAAGCCAGCTGCACTCCCAAATCCACCACCAAAGTGACGCAGCTCACAGGGAAGATTAAAGGTGCCTATCTGGCTGCCTCCCTCTGTTTCTAATGCTCTTGCTTCTTTTTCAGTGATAGGACAAGCTTTAAGGCACACCAGGGAGGTTCAGGTTGGATATCAGGAGCAATTTCTTCTCTGAATGAGGCACAGGCTGCTCAGGGAGGCAGCGGGGTTCAGTGATATGGTGATGGTGGTTGGACTTGGTGGTCTTAGAGGCCCACCCTTAATGATTCTATGGTTCTCTGTAACACTCTGTTACCCCACTGAGACGCATCCTTATCCCCACAGTGCAAGCAAGGCCCGTGGCAGTCTTGGTGACAATCATCTGCTCCTGAAGTGGAAATAACAGAGAGGAGGGCCCTCTCTTCCAGCTCTTAACCTTCCCCACCCCAAGCCCACGTGCTTCCTGGGGCTGCCCACCCTTCTGCTCCCTGAGCATCCCACCGTCTCAGCGAGGTGCACGATGATGGGCTCCTGTGTCTCCTTACTGTTAAAAGCAGCTCCGCAGCCAATTCACTCCCTGCAACATTGGCAGCAGATAATGAGTCCCCAAGGCCTCTTTTTCCAAGAGGCTCCAACCGTTTCCTACAAAAACCCCACGTTAGCAGCTCTGGCAGCTTGACCTCTCTCCCTCCTTGCTGAGAGAGCCACAGCAGACATTGCTAATGAGGCAGCCTCCTGCAGCAGCACCCTGAAAGCATTCCTGCTTCAGCCCAGAGGACAGGGTGCATTCATCAACCAGGAAAAGGCTCTGAATAAGGGGGAACAGCAAAACGCTCGCAAAGGGTGCTGTAAAAAAGCAGCTAGCAGGTTTCGCAGTCAGCACAGGGCATGCAAAATGGAGAAATGCAAAGAGAACGAGCTCCATGACAGCCTTCTCCTCACAGCTCTTCAGACAGGGGTGAGATATCAGCCACACGATGGGGCCACGTTCCAGAGCAGCCCAGGGGGATCCGGCGCTCAGCCCGCACCCTGACAGTGGGAGATGCACACAGAGGCCCCGGAGCTGCAGCACGGCACAGAAAGCAGCCCAACAACTCACCCATGTCATGTGGAATTAACGAGAAAATAGAACGGAAATTAAACAATAACAACAACACAATGGCTACCATCCATTCCTATGGCCAAGCAGGTTCGCCCCGCACCGAGGGTGACAACATAAAGGGGAAGAAGGCAAGAAAAATATCTCCGTGCCTGCGTTGCTTATACAGTAGACAAGATTTAATAGACAGGGTGCATGGAGTCTTATCAGCACAACTCACGCTCAATAGTGCAAGGGAGGGCATCATACATTAGCTTGCTTTGACCTGCAGGGCCCTCAGTGGGAATTTTCTCTCCCACACTGACATTATGTTGTTTAGATGCTATGCACATCTCGCCTGCATGGAAACATGCTGACACTTTGGAGGCTTTTGAATAACAGAGGAAGAAGGGAAATAAAATGTCTGGGTCGCAAGTGTTTCTCTAATAGTTAGAGATTTAATTCCATGGTCTGGAAGGAAGGGTTGGAGAAGCGATTATTTCCCCCCCATTTCCTTTTCAAAATATGAATAAAATCCAACAGAAAATTACTGTCCTGACCTGCTTTGCTTTTCTTTTATTCTCTGGTATTGCTGCAGCTTTCTTTCCCTTCTATCTCCTTCCATACATAGAGAGCCAGGGAAGATCTGGCCAGAACTGTCAACAATTGAGCTTGGATGCAACTTCCCTGGGCACCCCTAGGAAGGAATGAATGAATGAACATCGGATCTCTCCATGTACAAACAGCACATACTCCTCACCCAGCCACGCTGCTAAGACCTGAGGTTCAGATTCCCTCACCCAAGGCTGCCAGGCACAGCCCTGCTGAGGGACAGGGAGGCAGCAGGAATTGCAGGCAGCCAGCTGGAAGCAGGTCCCCATCAGGCACAAATGGGCAGCTCAACCTTTAAGTGCTTAATTAGCTTCCTTTTTGCTTCTGAAAGCAACATTTGGGTGCTGTGTGATGGATGGGCTGCCTCGAGGCAACACTACAGGCACATGGAGCTGGGTCCTTGTTCCAGCACTCTTCACATCCCTCTGCTCACTTGCAGCCCGTGGGCAGCATACACACAGCACCCAGCTTTCAGACAAAGCACCCAAGCCCTGACATCAGCCACCCAAAACTCAGCACAGGGCTCCACCCAGCCTGCAGGATCCACCTCTGCAAGAGAAATCTGTGCCAGCAAGGTAGATGCAGGCCAAGGAGCAGCCCTGCTTCAGCTTGTGTCACCCAGCAAAAATAGATGGTGGAGCATCCACTGGCTGGAGATGGATCCACACCAGATCTGCACAGCTGGGGTTTGCATGCTGTGTGCCCTCACATTGATGCACACCAGAGCCCTGTGTAGCTGAACTGCTGCAGCAGCCCTCAGCACTCACTGTTGTTTTCTTTCCTGTTTAATTCCCCATAACTCGCTTCCAAAACCACACCCCCCACCCTTTTCCTCTTAGATAAAAACAATACCCAACTTTTTTTTTTTTGTTATTATTCCAGCTGGGCTCCAGCTAATAAAGAGATTTATAATTAAGCCACTAGACTTCCTTTTGCTATGCTGTCCTGGATTATGAGAAAGTGTATTTATATGCAATTACGAAATGAACAGTATTTCTTACCCAAGTGAAGCTTTAAAAGTCATTATGAAGCCATTAACTCAGCAGACCTTACAAAAGGCCCTCTCTGCTCTGGATTTATATTAATTTAAGGCAGATAGGAAACTCTCCCCTCCCTATTTTTTAACCCAGCTTTTCTGAAGCACGCAGAAATGAAAGAGACGCATCACATCGGTCTGTACAGGCTGAGCTGTTGGCAGCCACAGCTCATTGGGACCCAACACCACTTCAACTACTTCCTCAGCCACCGCCCTATGTTCAGATGCAGAGTGACCCCAAACACTCCTCCACACTCTGAAAGCTGGGGAATGCATAAGAATTGGAGCCCTCTTGGCCGACCCTTTGTTTGCTTAAATGCTGCCTCAGCACCATTGCCCTGCACCTTTGTGATGCTCCTCTCCCAGGGATTAAAAGGAAGGAGAGTGATGTTGCACACCGGAGCTGGCTGCACTGATTATTATTTTTTTTTTTTTGCTTCTGCTGCAAAATATCACCAAAATCCCCAATTAAATATTTTGTGTCCAGTGGTCAGGGCTGGAAGACAAAAGAAATCACACTGAGAAGGCCGGAGAGGGAGAAGTGCCATGAACTGAGGTCAGGAAGCACCAGGAATGGCACAGGGCTCTAATTAGCAGCATGCTCTCAGCTGGAGCTCTATGGCAGACAGGAATGGCAGCAGCCCAGTGCTCCCAGCAGCACAGTTTGAGCACCCAGTTTGGCACTAGAGCAGCATGGGGGATGCACAAACACAAGCACAGGTACCAGCAGTGTGGCAGTGCTCATGAGGAGCCTTCTTTTGGCTCCTTAACACAGAGACAGTCTCTTCTTCTCCCTCTCTAATGAGGCCCCCTGCTCTCCCCATGTCCCCCCTGCTCCATCTGTGCTGCTGTTCAACAGAGAGGGGCAGAGGAACAGCAGCTGCCCAGCAAAACACTCTCCAGCCCCTGCCATCTTTCACCATTTCTTATCTGCACGTGGGATGGGGATGGCTCATTTTGCTCGCCTAAAGAGGAAATCCATCTTCAAGTCACAAAAAAGAGGCTCAGTTACCATGGCCTTTTCATTAACGTGGTGGCAATAAAGAACAGCAGCAACCCCTGGCTGTCATATTAAAGGGATCTGGGCGGAATATTAAAAGGGAAATTGCTGCCAGCAGAGGCAGGAGGAGGGCAGCCCCATGGCACAGCACTGCTCCTCCACAACCTGCTCCAGCTCCACGTGGGGATGGCCACTGCCTCTACCAGCCCCTCCAGACCCCACTCAGTTCAACAGGAGGACTTTGGAGAAGTCCAAAAAACGCTCTCTGGGAAATGGATAAGTTGGACTTACACATCCACCCAGCTCCTTATTTCTCTGCCTTCCTTCTGCTTGCACAAATACAACCCTTGCTCACACTGATGGGGACTGAAAGAACTCAGTCATGGTGCATCTCCAGGAGCCAGAGACAATCCAAGGAGGACTACAAGCGTAACAGCTTGAGCTGAATTTGCAGGCTCCTCCACAGTGGCTTTAGAGACCAGAACTCATCCAGCCTAACCCTGGGAACAACACCCACGGTTTGCCAGTAACTTGAGGGCTTGTGGGCCAGAACAGATGTCCCCAGATGCCACAGCAACCCCCAACCTGCTGCTGGACACTTTGCAGAGGGCACGATGCAAGCCTGCTCCTGTGCACCAGCTCCAGCCACCAACCGGAGGCACAGCCCTCAGCCACAGCCCCGGGCACTGCTGCAGGGTGCTCGCAGGGCGGGCACTTGGCCGTACACCCCAGCACCTCCACGCACTCACCTCCTGCTGTCTGCTCCCATCTCCGTGAGGCTGCGAGTGCTTCCCGTCCTCAGACAAATGTAATCTCCCTGACAGCCTCGATCTGCCTCCAGTTCTCCGTGACGCTTTCACTTCCAGTTGGCTCCGTGAGCGACAAACCTGCTTTGACACCTTCGCTGTTTCTCAGTCTCATTTTCCCTGTGTGATCTGCTTCTCCCTGTCTTTGTCGTGCACCGCGCGATTTTTTGCACTGACAAACCCATTCTGATCTCCTCCTCCTCCCGCGCTCCCCCGCCAACGATTTTCTCCATCTCTGCAATTCTCTGGCCTTTCAGATACATGACTGCTTTATTAAATAAGAATAAAAAAGTAGCCAGGGAGCTCCCTGCAGAGCATCTGCTCCGGACCTGATGCAGGAACGCAGACACAGTCAGTTCCATTAAGCTTGCCCCTCTGCCACCTAGCACTTGTTCTCTCAGTGTTTATCTTCCCCCCCCTCGATTCCATTTGAGCACAACTGGCCGTGCTTTGCACACCCCGAGGTTCAGGGCCCTGGGCTCTCACACCATTCTAATCCCCGTTTGCAATTGACAGAATCTTCAGCTGAGGGTGAAAGGTTCCACGTTTCATTATGATGGCTCCCAGGGACCTCTGCTAACCTGCGCTGTGCAGCACTGTCTCGACACACTGCAGCGGTTGCACTTGGTAAGAAAAGTTCACTATCTCAGCTACGCTCCTAGCTCCAGCAGCTGCTCCTTCCATCAGCAGCAAGGAATACCAATAAGTCCATAATGAACCACGAGGAGCAGCCGTGCCCGCAGGTATCCTGCCCACAGGTGCTCTCATCACACCCCACAACCAACTCCTGCTCACCTCCTGCTCTTCGGGTACGGTTTGCATCCCTGGGTGACGCACTTCCAGACCTGCCAGATAATGATCCACACGAAGATTCCTCCGCCCCCATCTCTCCCTCCTCTTCCCCTCTGAGCACTTCAAAGGGAAGCAAGCTTTGCAACTAGGAGAGCTCAATGCAGAATGCAAAGCCTGCTGGAAAGCCCCATGCCCAGGAAGGGAGGTGGGCAGCCAGACCTCACCGCTGCCAGAGATCGATGTGTTCCACTCCCAAGCCCACCTGGGGAAAATCTTTTTACCTTCTACATATGTCTCTGCCTACAGACGCACACAGCCTCCTTAGGAGACAATACACAATATGCTGAGAGCATGAGTTTGTACTTCACAAACAGCTCACCTTGTGTAAATCCACTGCACTGTGCTGGAGACTCAATGGAATCGGAGGTGACTGAATCACCTGTAAAGCTGAGACCCCACAGTGACAGCACAGCACCCACGAGCCAGCTCAGAGCAGTACATCTGGGGTTATCCCTTTGTGCTGCCGTGGACAACCCATGGGCTCAGGCAGCACAAGTCAGGGATGGGCATCAGGAGCAGCAGCACCTGCTCCCATCACCTCCCATCTCTGGATGTCGGTTCTCCTTCCTCCAGCTTACACAGCAAAAGAGCTGGAGCCCCTCGGCCTGCAGCTCGATTTCACAGCGTGGTTGGCACCGGGTAGATGCTTCCAGAGGAGATTTACACTTGTCTCCACGCGCTACCTAAGCACTCCCTGCTGCACGAGGGGAAGATTTCCTCCCATCGATTCTCTTAGGCAGGCAACAGCAAGCACACGGGAAGCAAGAAAGCACATCTTTAAACGTCCCCAAGCTGCCTCCCGGACAGACAATCCCTTTAAGTGAAGCACGGGGACCTGAAGCCATATAAAAGCAACAAGGTGAATCTCCTTAGCACAGCAGCCTGACAGACGAGTGCAAAAGGCTTGGATTTCACTCCGAGGTAACAACAGACCTCGACACGTTACCCGAGGGTGACACGCAGCCCCATTTACCAACCTGTTGCACACACCAGGCGCTCTCCCAGCTGCCAGCAGAGATTTCATTTCATCTTTGCACTCCAGAAGGAGGAACTTCATTTCTATGTAATACAGCAAAATGAGACAGATATGAAGCAAAGTGCTCAAGGTCACCGGAGGAATTAATTGCAGAGCAAGAAGCAGACCTGAACCCAACCATGAAGCATGCTCACCCCCAAAGCCACGTGCTGGAAGATGCATCATTTATCAACCTGTATCAAATTAGGCAATCAGGATACCATCAACTCGCACTCGAGGAGCATGTTTTAACGTGGCTAGAGAGGAAACACGGTTTCCCAGTCCCCCAGATGCTCTTCTCTGAGAGCATCTCACAGAGAAGGCAAAATAGCGGTCTATTAAAACAAGCTATTTTGAAAAACACCTCATCTCCTCCTTATCTGCTGCTCGACAGCCTTCCCAAACCTGAGCACAACATGGGGGTAATGGGGATCTCAGACATAATTGAAGACGCTGCTGAAATTCCTTACGCATGGAAGATCAGCTGCTGAGATCAAAGGCTGACGCATCCCGTGACTCTGCCTGTGACAACAGAGAGATTTTGAACAGTGAATTACAGTGTTAAACAAATTGAGCTCATCTCCCCTAAGAACGCTTCCCTTCGTGCTTAAGAGTACAAAGCTTGCTCCGCATCGGCTACCTGCAAGAAATAATGGGCTGTCTGGGAACGACTCATAGCTCAGGAAACAGCAGTGCTGGGAGTGCGGTGAGCTGCAAAACAGGGAGAAATGGAAAACAAGGAGAAATACAAGAGGAAAACAGGTGGGAAAACCAACCACCCTCAGTACCGCCGTCTGTTGCAAGGCTGTAGCTGCCAGACCTGAAGTGAGGGAAACCCTAGGAAGCCCTGGAAGAATTACACATGGCCAGGTACCAGAGAGAGTCATACAAGCTGCCTGCATCACTTCTCTACACAAACATCCCTCTCCTCAGGGAAATACCTGCCCTTATAGACAAGGGTGGATTGCTCCATCCCTCAAGGGGTGCAGTCCAACCTCAAGAAAATGAGGGGAAGAGCCTGCTGCACCATTCACCACTGGAATTGCCCCAGCTGCACTGATTCAGCCACTTGAGGTGATAACATCCCACGCAGGTCACTTTCACAGATGTGAGAAAAAAATATCTCTGAAAGAGCAGTGTTGCACCGCACAGCCACGCAGGGAAGGAGGGGGTCACCATCCCTGGGGGTGCCCCAGAGTCACAGGGATGTGGCACTGAGGGATGAGGGCAGAAGGCACAGTGGGGTAGGAATTGGTGAGGTCTTTTCCAACCCTAACAGCTCTGTGATTGTAAAGAGAAACTGCTGAGCAAAGGTGGCAGCGAGCAGCCTGCCAGCTCTTCCCAAACAACACAGACTCACAGCTGGGAAAGCCCTTCTGGTTGGAGGCTGCTCTGTGCTAATGAATGAAAGCAGCCTCTCCCCATGAGCCCCTCCAGCCCCGCTGCCTTCCCTTCCCGACGGCTGCTACCTGAAGGCAGGCCTTTGCTCCCCCACGCTGCAGATGGTGCTCCTCACGGAGCTTTCTGGCCAAGCTGCTCCAACAGCAGAAGCTGTTTCTCATCACAGGTTGCACACAGTTTGGGAATTGCTCCCCCTCCCCGGCTCTAAACGTTTCATTTGTTTGTTTGTTTTCTGAACCATAGGCGTATTTGTACTAATGATACAAGGAATTCTTCGCTGGGTTTTCCCCACTGGTTTCCCACTCTGAACATCAAACAAACAGGGCCAAGCATCCACGCTTGCCACACACATGGATGCTCCGATTCTGACGGCAGCAGAGTAGGTTTGGTTTCATTTGTTTTCTTCACAGAATCACAAAGCGATTCAGAAGTGTTCTCTGCAGGCAGGAGAACCTACCTTCAAAGCACCATAATAGTCAGCCAAACGGGGCCGTCTCATCTCTTTAAGGAGGATCCATGCAAACAGCAGATGGCAGGGGGGAACCCCACACCCTGGCACTGCTGTGGGCAAAAAGCAGCAGGCAACAGAAGAGGCTGAGGTAGGAGATGCTCATCCAGGAGAAAATGAAGGGAGGAGTCATGGGAAGCTCGCAGGGTTATTTCTGCACTCTTGAGTTGCTAACGGGGTTGGAACAAGGCTATCTTTATGATCCCTTTCCAACCCAAGCCATTCTATGATTCAGGGAAGGAACGCTTCCAAACCCCTCCTGGGACACCCAGAGGGGTAAGGAAGAAAATTAAATACCGTTCTTCTGATCTCAGAGCTAAACGATCCCAAACTTGAGGTGAGGCAGGAGCAGAGCCTGCCCTGCAACAATGCTCAGGCCCTCCATCCTCACCACTACTCACTTCATTTCCTATTGAAAATCTCTCCTGTTTTTCCCCATCTCATTCTCCTTCACCCACGATGGATGCCTCCACGCCTCTGTCAATCTGCATCCCCCGACCTGGCCAGCCCCCTCCTATAGCTATATCTTTCTCTTTGGGTTAGCGTCGCTAATGTCAGAATCATTCCATCTGACAAAGTCTCTGCTCGTCCGCGTCTCCCTTGTCTCCTTGAATCTCTGTCAAGGCCTTTTCCACATGTCTAAGCATTTTAATGACATATGGTGCTGGGACTTGGGGGAGGGAGGGAGCAGCGCTCAAACAGGAGGAAGAAAATTGCTGCTACCAAGTGGGCAAAAGGCAGAGGGTAAGTGGGGGGAAATGGGAGAAGATTTCAAGCTTCTAAGAAAGAAAGCTGGTCCACCATGCTCTGCTATCCAGCTCTTCCCCTTACAGCAGCTAATTACTCATCCAGAGGAAGGTGCACTCTTTTGAGGTGTCATGGTTTTGACACAAGGGTTTCATTTGGCTGACCCTGCTTTGCTCCTCTGTTCCAGCCCCCAGCCCCTGGTGATCACAGCTGCCATGTGCAGATGTGCCAGCACACAGCACAGCTCATCTCTTCCTTCCTCTGGAAATTAGGAGTCAGCGTGTAACCTAACCCTGCACATCGCTTTGACCTACTGGAGGATGGCTCCCCTGTGTGCTGCGTTCTCTGGTGTGGGCCACCAAAGCTGGACCTGCTCCCCCAGACTCCAGGGTCTGATCTTCATGCACAGTGATTGCGGTCCCAACATCACCTCCAACCCAGCACACTTCTCCCCAGCGCTGGGCACTTAAGATGATTTTTCTCAAAGCCCCAACTTAGTGGATCCTGAAGCTTTCAGATGGCTAAGCAGCCCCACAAGTCTGCTTAAGACACAGTACTCAGAACAATCCTTGCGGATTTCTTCCTAACTAATTGCATTCTGCCTTCTTACAATCCTCATGGGTCTTAACTCTCCTCTACCTGTTGTAAACCAGTGCGATGTGGCAGCACCCTGCGCTCCATAATAACACCAGGTATGCTTGAGGCAAAGACAGCCTGGTATGAAATACACCAGGAGAACAAAGCAAAAAAAAAAAGGACTAATATCCAAATTCCTACAACAGACACCCAGACTGCGTGCTCCAAGACGGAGGTGACAGTAACACCCGCTTCTGCAAATCCTCGCCTCTTTAGGAGCTCTAATCCTATTGCAAGCCAGCTGAACTTCAGCTCTTAAGTGTTTTGGCAAATCCCACCCAGGGCAGATTAATGAGCAAGGCAGAAGAAGCACAAGTCCTTCACAGCATCCCACTAGGGGTACAAGGAGCAGCAGCTTGAAGATGGAGCTGCAACACCTTCAGCACGTGGAAGCACGATGCAGACAAGATGCATCTCCCACACAGACAATGCTCATTGCTTTCATTCGGTGGCACTGCAGTAGCTGCTGTTTCTCCAGCACCCCAGTTCCCAGATGAAAAGCAAGACCCCAAAGTTACAAACACAGTGCTCCTGTTGTTGGGTACTCTGTTCTCTGGGACACAGCTGTATTAAAAGCAAATAAGTCAGTAAGAAAAGCCAGACAAAGCCCTCATTTGTCAGATGACAGGAGGGAAGGGTATGGGTATGCTTCAGGAATTCATCAAGGAAATGTGTTGAGCTGTGCAACTTTCCGGAGGAAGATGCTGAAGATAAAGCAGCTTTCCCACTTGAACCTGCATGCTGCTCAATGAAACAAGAAGCAGAAATAAACCCTCCCTGCAACAACCAGCATTCAGCACCTGATTTACCACCTGCACCAAGGCCAGGGACCCAACGGATCACGGCCAATGCTTTGTGTCCTGCACAGCTCCAGCAGCAACAGGGAAAACTGCTCCAACCTTCAGACATATCAAGAAAGATCCAGAGCTTCCAGATACTGCTCTAATACAGCTATCTGCCTGCCTTCCTCAGAGGGGGGATGTTTCCAGAGGGCACTCAGTGTCGAACAAAGTTTGTTTGAACTAGACTTAAATCAACAGCAACAAGAGCAGCACTAAGCCAACCTCAAGCACTTGTGACAACACTGCTTTAAATAGCAGCTCTTCAAGATTCAGCATCATCTCATGCTCAGGAAGGTTTTATGGGCCACGGAGAGTACCAAAAACATTGGAACCCCATTAGCAAGCTTCGCACCAGCAGGACCAAGTGGTCAAGTGGCTTTTAAGTGTGGGTGGGAAGCAGCAGTGTTTTCAGCAAGGAGCTCTGCAACAGCCCAGCCCATGCAAGCCCAGCTGGAAATTGCCTCCATGCTGCCCTAAACTGGGAACCTCATGGCTTGTCAGCTTGGCCAGAAGCCTGCAGGCTTCCAGCCTTCTAAACTGGGTGTAGAGGTCCACCTTGGGGTACTGGATGTCCTCAGCTCTACCTGGATGTCTGCCACATCCATTTCTGACACAACCAGGATCCAGATGCAGCACCATGCTGCTCTGAGCAGGCACTTCCCATCCTCCCCGTTCGTTAGAGTCAAACTCCTAAGACTTTTACACATGAAAAATCAGATGAGCGTGAGACAGAGTGGTTCCATGCAGTACAGGCAGAGTTTTTTAATGAAGGTATATTTACTCAGCAGAGCTGAAGGGCTGCTTCTTCACAGCAGGTCAGAGGCTGCTATGCAAATAATAATAAATACTTTGCACTTTTCAAGCACGCTCTACCCAAGAAGTGCTCTGCAAGCACGAAATGCACAGGGCCTCACTGTATCTGGAAGGTAGGAGAGAAAAAACAGGGACAGCCACTTTACCCAAGACAGAAATAGAGAAGCCTCTTGGGTGGAAAGCAGACGTGATAGCACCAACAGCTTTCCTGACTCCCTGTGGAAGTGCTCCTCCACTGCTAGCCTCACATTTGTGTGCTTGGCAGCTTTCTATGAACAGCAGCTCGGTATCGACTCAGGGAACAGTCTTCTGTGGTTCATTACTCCCAGCAGATTTCAGAAGGGATCCTCCCTGATGCCTCAGCTGCTTCTAAGCCAGCTAAGCCTGGAAGATCTGGCGCCGGTATCGAGCAGTAAAGCTTCTTATGGAGCATCTCACATAGGACGAAAGCCACCCACAGGGGCAAGTTCATCAAGTCTGGAGAGATTTATCTGTAATTAGCCGGCCCTGCAGGTTGCTCCTTGGGATGGAAAGCAGAGCTCTATAGAGCACAGTACCTAAGGGGGGGCTGTAAGAAAGAAAGGGCCAGACTCTTTAGTAGGGTCTGCAGAAATAGGACAAGGGTTTCCAACTAAGGGGAAGATTTAGAATGGATATAAGGAAGTTTTTAAGAAGGGCAGTGGGGCACTGCTCAGACTGCAATGAGAGGCAGCTGAGCTCTCTCCCTGCAGACTGCTAGGGTCAGGGATGGGGCTAGGAGCCATCTGCATCTGAGCAGTGGGACAAGGTATCCCTGTGCATTCAGGGACTGGGACTACGGAAGAAGCAACCCACAAGTGCAAGCTGCAGGAGCTGAGGTTTGTATCTCCAGCAGTGCCCTGGGCTGCCCAAGCGAACCAGAACCACTGCACTTCCACAACTTCTGCTTACTCTGAGATCAGTACCAAGATTTATTGATCCAAGAAGAAAATACCGATCAGCAAGAGAGCCTGGTCAATAGCAATCCCAGTGAGTAATAAGTTTTAACCAGAGAAAATTCCAGTCTGAGTCTTGTTCTAGGGGCAAAACCCGGTTGTCTGGGCATGCCAATTATCACAGCCCCAGAGCAAGCCAGGGACTCTTGGCAATTACATCGAAATTCACACTGACCATCTCAGATGCCAAGGTCTGGGACAGCACATCACTGCTGAGTGAATGAAATGAGAAACCCTATTAGCTGTTAACACTGATCTGTCTGGCAGAGGACAAGCTGCTAATACAGACTACCTTGAAAATCATAGCAAGAAATTCAACCCGCACAGTCAAGGCCGGATTCAGGCGTGTAACTCTGTGATGGCAGGAGTTCAAGTACTTAAAATGTCTTTTCAAACCAGGCAGTAAAATCATGCTGTCCCATCCCTCTTGGAAATGGACTCTGCTGAAAAATCAAGGCCCTAAGAGGCAAGGTGAAGAAAACAAAGCGAAAACACAACTCAGTTTTGCTTGGCTGAGGCTAAAGGGAGTTGGGTGCAGCAATTCCCCTTCACCTGTCAGCAAAATCTCATCAGATGTACCAAAAAACAAAAGGGAATTCAATTACCAGAAAGGCATCTCTCCACCATTGGGGCAGGGATCCTCAGCACCACATTTAGAAGGCTGAGAAGCCAATGTCTGAAAGGCAGCAGCTTGGAGGCTGCAAAACCTCACCTCCGAAGGCACTCCGGTGCTTCAGGGAGGCAGCAAAGCTTCCTGAGCAGCAGAGACACGAAAAGCACTAAAGCTTGCTAGGACCAACCCAGATGCTTTTGTATTTATTATTATTTATTGTACAGGGTGGATGGCTTGCTCTGACAGGGCAAAAAAACACACTGCTTCAGTCAACAGCCTCTCAGATCCGAGCCTATGAACTGCAGAAGTGCCAACCCATAGCCCCAGGGGGTGAGGAGCAGCTCCTGCACTCAGCAGTACTGCAGGTCTGACCTATGTTTGCTGGCTCCCAGGGAGCCATCATCTAAATTCTCCCTTTATTCCCTTGTCAATACCCAGTAGAACAGCTGTAGAAGAACAAACGGCTCTCTCTGGCCCCACAACATTTTGAAAAGGCTCAGGCAGCCCAGTACTGCCTTGGGATGTCTCACCTGGAGGTGAGGAGCTGCAGAAAGAGGTGGGAAGAGTTTTGGAGAGCAGAGCTTCTCATAGCTAACAACTGGCAAACAGGCTGAACGCTGCCAGCACCCCAGGAAGCTGCTGGCACAATATGACAGCCCTGCAGGAAGGTAATTGGCCAGACAAACTCTAATGTTTGCTGGCTTTAATATTTAATTGTGCAAAAATGAAAGGCAAAAAGCTGAGGAATCCGTGCTGCAGTTAGAGATGTGTGTGTGTCAGGTGCTGTGGTGCCCCCGTGCCAAGCTGGGCACCTAAATGAGCCAAAGCACCAACCACAGGAGCATCCATGCTGATGCATTCGTGGCATTGAGCATCGCCAGGCTCCCACCAGCTGAGCTTGGCTGAGAAAGCTGCTCCCTCCCTTCTGGTATGGGAGAACATTGCATACAGAGCTGAGCAAGGCACTGAGTGCCCACGGGTGTGTCTGTGACACCTAGCAGCTGTGAGAGCAAGCACCTCCAGAAGTCTGTCCCTCTCATCTACAGGAAGGCTTCTGTCCCATGCAAAAACAACAACAACAAAAAAAAAAAACACCTTGAGCCAACATTTCTTTCTCCAAAGATCTGGATTTAAGGGTTGTGTACAAGCAGGGTCTCTCCATCACATGAAGCCCAATGGTTGAACTGTTGATCCTTCTGACTCTGCTTAAAGCCATTCACTTTTCCCCAATAAAGGCCTTTTCATCAATATCTGCCTCTGGAAACAGCCCAAGAGAGCACAATCGCTGTCAACAGACACTCAGAACCTTTCTTTTCCTGCTCCAAAAGGGAACCCAAACAGCTCCAAATAAGTCCCTGAGCAGCCCTACATCCCAGCGAGGGAAAAGCCTGAACTATTGTGTGACTGAAGCTGCTGTTTGGATTATATCTCTGCATATGGTCAAACCCTGCATGGAAATTAAAAGGAAGGCTGGCTCCATAAATATTACAGTGCGAACAACACAGAGGTCTTTGCTGGATTATCGCCGCTAAAAGGAACTGCAAAGCATCCAACTACACAAATGAAAGATGTTAATAGAGCAGTCCCAGCGGAGAGAAAGGCTGTATATTATGTGGAGCTGCTTTCACATCCTGCAAAATGTGCAGATTTAAATAACGTTCCCCTTTCACACAGAATAAATCTCAGCGTTTTCCATGAAGAAGCACCAGTGCACGCCTGCCCCAGCCCACATCAGTGGGCAGATGGCTTACAGGGGACACGGGTGATGGATCGAAGCCCTGACATGAGTGTCTCATTGGATGAGAAAGCACCAAACAGCTCCACTAGATGAGACTGGGCTACACTGTGCCTTGATATGCTATCTTCCTATTCTTTAAATACAACAAAAGGAGGGGCCAAGACTGATTTTCTCACCAACCTTTTAATTAAGCCATTAGTCTCTTTCCCCTTAACCCACACAAAGAAAGGAATGAGAGGCCTGTCTTCACAGGAGCAAATGATTTCCCTGGAGTAATGAAGATGCATTATCATAGAGAAAAAAAATCATTAGTTTCTGTGTCCAGGACAATGTGATTGCTCTATTACTCCACTAAAACAGAGAGCACGCTTCCCAGCACCCCAAGTGCAAACTCAGAAGCATCCAAATGAACGTGCCTAGAGACATCACCAAGCCCTGCAGCAGTCCCACCACGATTACTTCCCAAGCCATTGCTCACTTTTAAGACATCACCAGGCCATGGGAGTCCAGGGGCTCCATAGCAGCAAAGAATCTGGGGAGTTCACAGCATTGGAAAGGTCTCATTCAAACCCTCATCAGGAAGCCAAACGCTATGTGAAATTGGAGTGCCAATTCCCAGGAGGTAATTGATGACGTGAGGAAAGAATCAGTGCTGAAGCGCGATCAGCATCAGGAAATGGGTTGGGTGACCCTGGGTGCCTCTCAACTGCACCATGAAGGAGTGCAGACAACCATGTCGGGCTCTGGTTCAACACATGAGGCCCAGCTGGGTCTGCTGCAATACATGCAGCAGGGACTGGCAGCTTGGGTGGTGTTTTTCTCCCCTCCAGATCCTCCAGGCTAGCTGCAAAACACCACGCATCAACAAACCAGGATGAACCAACTCACAATTCCCACTCTGCCTCGCCCCCAGGATGATTAAGATTTAGTCATCTAACCAGGGTCCCATTATTCCTTCAAACATGTAATTTCAGCCCCTCTCTCACCTACCGAGGTACCCATTAGAAGAATGACTCATGTGCTCTTCCCCTGCATCCTCTGGGTACCACTGCCACCACAAAGACGTGGGTCAACTGGTGCTGCCCACAAACCCTGGTGCTGCCCACAAACCCCCATCAGATCCCTTCAGCTGCAGAGCACAGTGGGGTGGGGGTGCCAGAGGGGGAAGCATTTTACACAGACGTTTTCCCCTCTACATGAAACACTTGGACTTCTTTTCCCAAGACATTTCTGAAGTAAATTTGCTCTAAAAAGATTTCTTCAAGTCTGAACAATGGACATATCATATCAGATGAAACGTTTTATTTGACCTGAAACAAATATTTTCAGTCTTGTTTTCAGTTAATCTAATATAGCGTTCCTTCATATATTTTTTTTCCAGCTCAGATTGAGTGAAAAAAAAAAAAAAATCAATTTTGGAGCTCCATACACAGCCCATTCTGTAGCAGTTGTCAGAAGGACTATAGGCTGTGTTGGTATTAAAATACTGCTTTAGCAATTTATGAACATCATCTGCAAAGCTAAGGCACGAATTAGCAGCGGAGAAGCAAGTTACTCGAGATAATGCATTTTGACATTAATGCCTTTTCCACCGTTCAACTAGTTTTAAATAGATGTAAGTTTACAGCGGGAAAGAGAGAGAAGGAAGCTGGGTTTAGAGAGCTTAGAGGTGATCCCCGAGGTGGGCAAGGCAGATGTCCACGCTGAAGGCACTGCCTAGAGGTCTCATCACAGCATCCCTCCATCCAGGGCTACCACGAGCATCTGGCTGAGGCAGCAGCCATGCCAGTCAGGTGCTCAGTACATCATATCACACTGAAGGGTGCCCCAGAAGTCTTTAAGGCCTGTATTCTATGGAAATTGAGCAGAGGTTGTGCTCCTGGGCTCAACCACTGCACACACCAACACAAGGTGTGGGAAGCCGGCAGCACAGGGAGCAGCAGGAGCAAGCTGCAGGGCAGCTGGCCACACAGGAGCCCTTGCATGCAGCAGTGCTGAGCTGCAGGCACCCACGCTACACAACGCAGTTGTCTTAGCTGAACACAGCCTAGCAGTCCCTGCCTTCACCTGTGACAATTGCCATGCAATTTCTGTCTCATTAAGCTCTGAAGTGTTAAACAAATGGGATTTACATGGCTGTTTGGAGTTAGCTTGCACAATGAGTCTTGCCTTTAATGGCTTTTCTCCCTTATCTCTGTCTTGAGATCATTTCCATCTGCCCTGTGAGCACACACAACACTGACTGTCCCCATCCCACCCAACCTCAAGCCTCCATCTCCTGCTCAACTTCAGTCACCTTAAAATGCATCACATTCAAAGTGGCAGTGGTGTGAAGCACCCAGAGCTGGAAGAATTGCCAGGCTCCACAGCTGATGCTCTACCCAAGGGCACAAGCAGCCCAAACCAGGACAGTGACCTACCTCCATCCCACTGCCCCGCTACAAAGCCACCTTCCACCTGCAAAGTACCATCATCTCCAGCAGCAGATGCTCTGCAAGCATCGGACAAATTGTCATGCAGGTGGCACGGTGCGGCGCAGAAGGAGCTGGATTAGAGAGAGCCTGCAAAACCAGGCAGAAACAACAACAGAAATGAGGTTTCCATGGGAAGCACAAAGCTGGACATTGTTCAGCACAGCCCCGCTCCACGAGCCGAGCAGAGAACCTCGCACAAAAGCAGGAGCTCCCACTGATGCCTTTGTTAAGCTCTCAGAGCAGAGAGAGATTTGTCTGGAAGAAAAGCACACCCTGGGATGATTATTTATCACCCTGCAAACATCTTCCCCCTCGCCTTTTGTCGGTGCCACACGTGTCTCGAGCCAGGGGAAAAAAAAACGCTACCAGCAGGATCAGTGAAGGCCGAGATTAATCCGGCTTCACGTAGATAAACACGAGCAATCAGTTTTAAAATTAATATTAAAGTTGTAAGTCACCTTTGACTATATTAAAATATAAACTGGAACATACAATAAGCCCCAAATAAGCCCCACCGGCAGGAAGAACAGCTCCCTTATCAACCTCTAACATCCCCTGCACAATGCTAATGGGACGCCGGGCTGCTTGGCGAGGAGCTGGCTCTCCGGGGCAGCATGGTGTGACCCAGTTCCTGCTGCCATCCCTGCAGCCTTGCTTGGCTGCTCTACAGCACCGACCTCAGCTGCAGAAGACATCTGGGGAGGGAAAGCTGGCACGGGAAGCCTCGGCCTCATGTTACGCAGTGGGAGTGGAAGGAGCACGGAGCTGCAGTGCGATGGAGCCCCTGGGCCTCAGTGTGCTCTCCTCCCCAGGAGTTAGGGAAGCAGTCTTCTCCTTGTCCTCAGCTTCCCCATCTCAAGACTTCCAAACCTCCTCCTCCTCTCCTGCTGACTCTCAGAGGCTGAAAGGTTCCCCTTGTAGGAGAACAGCATGGGCAGAGCACGATTGATGGGCATCACCAAAGCCCAGATGCAGCATCCCAAGGTCAGCTGCCAACACACACCTGAAATAACTGTCCAGTGATGGAGAGGGGTCGTGCTCTGATGAGAAGAGCAGGTACCAAAGGCAGCAGGTGCCCCACGCTCCCCCTGAGCACCACTGTGAGGTCAAGGAGAGAGCAGGAGAGCGCTCTGGTTGCTCTGTGCTCAGCATCGCTGGCTCACATCACCTCCAACACAGCTCTGCTTCACTGTCTGGCACAGCCATACCCTGGCACTGGTATACCCTTAACAAGAATCTCTATTTCATGAAGGTGAAGCCATCCATTAATTTCGATGGTCCAGAGCTCAAGAGGACAAGAGCTGGAGCAAAGGTCACTGGTTGCAATCCTATATTAGTGCAGGTTTGGGGAAAAGCAAGGGTCCTCGTGCTACTGGAACTGCACACTGCTGAGAGGGCTCCAAATAAATAAATAAAGCCAGCGCCTCATTAGCATGCAAATCTATTCAAACCCCCATTTCAATTTGAATTCTATGCATATGATCAGAGTGCAAAATGCAAATTATACAAATGCACCCATACGAAGAAACAAGCAGAAACTCTGCGTGAAGGGATTAGGGCCAGAGTGCCTCGCTCCAAAGATTACAGTGCTGGGGATGGCTTTTGTCAGGGCTCATCCTTTAATGGTCACCGGCCGTGCAGCACTGAGCCTTGCCTACAGATTGCTTTGAAAAGCATCTCTGGCTTCAGCAGTGGGAACCGTGTCTTGCTAGAGACAGGTTGCAGAGGACCAGGGGGATGGAAATAGATGACCTTTGAGGCCTCTTCCAGCCCAAAGCATACTGTGCGATGCTATGACAGGAGGTGAGTGGGCAAATCGAATCCAAGTAGCAAGGGATGCTCTAGCATCAGCACTGCCAGCCAAGGATCATCCAGGGGGTCAGGGCCCATATACAGTGGGGGCCTCCCCAGCTCTGCCCATCTCAACCACAAAGCCAGGAGCAAGCTGGATCTCGAGAGCACAGGGAGGAAGGGGTCACCACCCAGCCTCAGTGTCTTAGTGACAAGGAATGTTTCCTCAGTCTCAAAAGGATCAATATCTCCTTCCCCGGAAGATTTGACTGGAGAAGATGTGCAAGGCATGGGAGGAGAATGGCAGTCCAGCTTGAATGCCCCTCTGCAGACCAAGCTGAGAAAGAGAACCCAAACACACTCCAGTTTCAGCAGAGTACAGCTCTGAGCTCTGCTCTAACACAAACCTCAGACTCTTTCCTGGATCCTCCTGACCCCAGAACACATGGAATCCCACTCTTTGCCAGCCCCACAGCCCAGCCCCACAGCTGGGAGGCTGCTCTCCTCTCCCCCCTCCATGCACAGAGTTCTCAACCCACCATTTATCGTATTACATTTTCATTTTAAAGTAAATACATTTTCAATTAGTACTTACTGTGAGGGGCATGCATCACTGAGAACACTTATTTCTCTTCCTTTCATTATTAGATTAGAAGTCGCTCAAGTTTAACTACATTTAACAGCAGTGGGGACGGAACTGTTCCGCAGACACTAATCCTCGTCCGCCCCCAATCCAGGTGCTGCAAACCCCCCCCCCCCCCCTTCAAGACAAGTGATGCATCCCAGGGAGCTGCCTGCCAGCTTCCCAACCAAACAGCAAGTGACTGAGACCCACAGCTCATTGCCTACCAGAACAACCCCTCAGCACGAGGGATCAGCATCCACAGGGCCCAAACCTGCACTCCACCTGCTCCTGCACCTCCACCTCACTGGGGGACCCATCATTCCTCCAATCCCCCAACCCCACCTCCATTCCAGCCAAAGCTTCCCTTCCCAGGAGAGCATGGGATGATCCCTGCTGCCTGCTCAGCCCTCTGCTAGAGGGCTCATAAGCATAATAGTACTATTACACTTTGCTCATTATGCCTCGTTTTTATTACACGGCCTCATTAAGTTAAGAAGCCTCTGTAATTGAACTGCATCTCTCGGTCTCCGCACGGGGGCTCCAGCTGCGTTTGTCGTCAATCACTATTAAAAACACAGGACAAAAATTACTATTACACCCATTACTGCCCATCAATCTCTTCAATGGCCTCTTAAGGTTCTCTCTTTACCTGCTCAATGCACCAGGGCCAGGCCAATCTCATCGGCACCTATTTAATCTTTACATATTTTCCCCATAATTATAAGCAGATTTTAAGGGTCAGACAGCTTCTACAACAGTGGGACTTGCAATCCTACCTGCACAAAGGAGCACCTTCCTGAGCTCAGTGCTAACACAGTAAAAAAAAAAATCAAAGCACACACTACTTTGGCAAGCCCACCTCGCCATTTCCAACCATTGCTCTGGAATGTTTCCTGTGCTACAGCAAGTTTCAAAGCTTCAACAACTTCTTCTTGATTTTGAATGAGATGCCTCCGCTGGGACAGCAGCCCTGATCTGCTCGAGTCAGCAGCAACTCGCACAGGTTACAAGCACTACATGGATTTCTGCACGTGCTTGGGAGAAAGCCAAACCGTAGAGAGAAACCTGCCTGCTGTGGAAGGATCAGCTCACTGGATCAAGAGTTTGCTATAGGAACCATCGTAGAGACATCATAGGGGCCATCCATCCACCTGTTTGGCAAGTGCACAGAGTCCCTTCCTCCTCCTTGAAGAAATGGATGCTTTTTACCCTCTCCTCCCTCCCAGGAGGAACCTGCTTCCAGCACGGAAAGCAGGGAAAACAAAGGTGTGTTTGGGAGATCACAGCTCCTACACAAGAAGCTGCACAGAGATGCTGAGCAAGAGTAGCCAACCCCAGCTGGATGCAGTCAGCAGCTCCCAGAGATGAAGGGAAGGTGAGAGGTGTCAGCTCTTTAAAGGAGAGGAGGGCCCTAGGAGGAGGCTGCAGTGAAGCACTGCTGTCGCAGAGCTCTGCCCTGCCAGCTGTTTGATGGAAGGGGGCTTTGAAGACTTCAAAGGGGGCCGTGTTTCCCAGCTTATCGCAAGTGTCGATCTTAAACCAATATTATCATTTTAAGCATGACCAGAGCAAGAGGGATCTTCAGAAACTGTTCCTACCACGGGAGACGGATGCTCACACGAGAACAAAACCAAATCCCTCATTTGTGCAATGCCAGGTGAGACCCCGACTCACATGCAGCCCAACCGAGCCCTCCACCAACAGAGCACACCTTGAGATCGCCACGCAATTCCCATTATTGTAAGCACAAGTCAAGGAAATCCATTTGCCCTCTACCAGCAACACAGGCACAAGGAGTTAATCTGCAGCCACTCAAAGCTTTGCTATCTTAAACCTCTCCAATCTCCGGGCAAGGAGAGGAATGAGCAGAGGCAGTGATCAGGAGGACAACACACTGCAAACAGCTGTGCCTAATTTCAGCATCTGTTGGTTCCATTTCTTTAGCACTTGGGGGGGGGGGGGGGGACAGCCCCATCGCTTCCAGCTTATTAGTGACCCCGACTACCCCCTTCCCCCCACACCCCACAGCCCACGAAGGGTCGAACCCCTCACAGCACGGACTGTGGGCTCCGTGCGAGCGCTGCTGCTGCCCCCACCAGGCAGAACGGACAAAGCGATGCTGCAGCCGCGTGGGGGACCGCATCTCTGCTCCAAACGGGGCCAACCCCCCAGCATCCCCCCAGCATCCCCTCCTTCGGGATGCTGCTCCTCACAGCCCTTTCCCTCCAGGTGAGTTCCCACCGAGGGGACAGAGCTGCTCCTGCTGTCGCAGCTCGCCCTGCTGAACTCGGTGCTGAGCACACAAAGCGGGGCTGACATTTATTTAATCCTCATAGTAATGTTGACTGTGTACTTACCGAACACCTCATGCTTATGGAAGACATTTGTTTCCAAGCAGCTTATGCTAAATTGCAGTGATATAAAGGAAACACTTATCCAATATTGACATTTACTGACTGGCAGCATCCAGCTTGAATACTCATTCATGCTGGCGGAGGGGGAAGGGTAAGGCCAGAGAAGGAAGAGGGCCTTTACTGCTCATCTTTTAATTAACTTAATTGCTGAATATCTGCTGAAAACGCAAGGTGGACTCCAAACCTGATGAATTCTGTCTGCTTGGGGGGAAAACAAAGTGACAACGAACCCTGAGCTTTGAGCTTTCATCTGAGAGCAAGCTTAAGAAAGCTCATCCCTTCCACTCTTGCTGCATTGTCAATCTGTAACCAGCAAAGCTCCTCCAGCTCGCTACCTGGGGTTTGCTCAGGTGCTGCACATCCTGCCATGTGCAACAGGGTGTGTACACCACCTCCATGCCAACAAGTGGCAGCAACGAGGCCAGCCTGGCTTCAGCAGCACCTCAGGTGAGCTGCACACATCACACCTGCACAGCAGTGCCACCCAACACAAAGTCCTTGGAGATGGAAGGCGGTTTCTACTAACCTGGTTCACACCTGATGTGGGGAGCCCTCAGAATCACCTCCTGCTCCACCACGAGATGGAGATGTGAGGCCCAGAAGCTTGCTGTATCTCCCATTGCAAGTGGAGGCGTTGAAGGAACGCGTTAAGACAAGATCCTATCCTGAAGTTAGCATCTGACTTGAACAATGCCTGCGTTCCACCTCCTACTTGCATAGCATGTGACAGCAAGCAGGCAGGAGCCTAGAGCCGTAACTCAAGGAACACTTTGGTTTTCAGCTGCTTAATACAGCCCGGTAAAAGCAAGAGCTGAGGAACTGCCAAGTGACCTACAGCTCCTTCTGCTCCACTTTGGAGGCTGCCACCAGGGAAAGGCAAGCGCTCGAGCTGGGGCTTGCCAGCAAGGCGATGAATAAACAGCCTTTATTATACTCAGAAGGCACATTGAGCCAGGACATCTGTTAGGCCACAGTTTCTAAGACCAGAACTCAGCATTTGCTCTGTCCCACAGTAACACACAGATCAGAAGTGGCTCTTTTCCTCTCCCCATCATTTGAAGCTCTGGGGAAGAGGAGCACAGGAGTGCTGAGGGCAGTCCATTCCTTGTCTGGAAAGGGCAGCTTGGGCTTTAAGCTTCATTTCTTCCCAGCCAAGAGAAAAGAAACCCTGTGCATTCCTTGGCGTGTTCAAGTTAATCCTGCAGGCAGTGGATTCACACCCCCTGTAAGAGCTCTGGGACTCCTGCCAGTCCCAAAGGAAGGGCAGGGCACCTTAAAAACCACTGCTTCAACTGCCTTGAGCCCCAGCAAGCAAGGGACTGATTTACAACCTATTTGTTTTACTGCCACCTGATTTATAAGATAACACCTGAACACAGCCACTCCTTCCTCTGGCCAGAAGCATCCCCCAGCACAGCCAGAGGTCCAAGCAGCACAGCTCTGGCACGAGCTACACGAGGGCCTTCACTGCTTGTTATTTAAGACCAACAACTGGATAGAGAATAAAGCAGCTGTTAAATCCTACTGGAAGAACCTTGGAAGGGGTGTGCAGCAGTTCTCCAGCAGCAGTTCCACCCGGGGAGCTCAGCACAAACCTGAAGGACCCATCGTGAAATCTGAGCTCGAAGCAAGCCCTGCTCCCCATCTCGCAATCTTCTTGTAAGCAAACACTTTATTCAAAGACCTCAATCCTCTGTCAGCTCGCAACCTGAGGAGCTCATCAGCCCCTCTCCCCTTTACTTAAGACTACAAACAAAGAAGAGCATTAAGCCTTTTAGCACAGCTGCAGAAAGCCTGGGAGCAGTGACACAGTGCACCAAAGCGCTCAACATCTGCTCGAGGTGTGTGTGCAAGGCAAGCAGAGTGCCCAGGGAGCTCCGCAGCATCTTGGAGGTGGGCAGGGATGCAGTGTTAGCATCAGGGCAGGTGCTTCTCCTCTCTTTCTTCCCTCTGGCAAAGGGCACCCGAACAAATCACAGTTCCTCCCCTCTCGGTCTTTTCAAATAACCAAAACCTCACAAGAAAAGCCAGCTTGAGCAAAGTTGGCTGTGGTCCTCCTGTGAATCTCACTGCAGGAGGTGCAGATGGGAAATGAGGAAGCATGAAGAAATCTGAATGGTATTAAACAGATGTTGGGAAAAGGTAATCCTGCACTGCTTCCCCAGGGCAGCACACAGTGAGGACGCTCTCAGACCCCTGCGTGCTTTCATAACAGAGAGTGAAGATCCACCTGCTGCATTTAGGAAAGGGGCCGAGATGCTTCGCCCCCTTCTCTCCGCAGGGCAGCAGCATTAATGTGAGCTCCTAATTACATGTTCCCAGGCTCTGTTTCAGCTCAGGTCTGCTGAACACAACACAACCCCTCGCACCCAGCACACTGCAGCAAGGAGCAAAGCCCCCAGCCCCCACCAGACACCTCTCAGCACTCCAAAGGCTTGCATTTCTGCTCCCCAACACCTTCCCCGCAATGCTATAATCCACATCAGGCCCTCCAGGCCCCAGGTGTTTGTAAAGGATTTACTTCCAGAAAGGAACCAAGTGAACTGTGAAGGAGAAAAACACCCTGCGAAACCCAGAGAACTCAGTACTCATCACCTCGGGGGAAAGCAAACACCTTTGGAAACAGATTCCTAGACAGACAGGAACCTTCCCACCCAAGATAAATTTCAGATCCTGCCAAATACACGCAGGTTACTGCAGCACGGAGCAGCAAGGGGAGCTGGTGGTTGCATGCATGTGGTACTTAGGAGTGGGACTGCATGCACAGCATATTTAGGGACACTCCTTCCCACAGCCCCCAGGGCCAGGGCACTTCCCCCAGCTGCTTCCAGCCTCCCTTGGTCTGGATGACTCCGCAGCAGAGGAGGAACTTTCAGAAAATGAGTTTCTGCTTGTTTGCAAGGATGAAAGACACCAGAAAGTCAAGGCAAGGCGCTCAGCTTTTCCTGGATTACCTCAAGAGAAGCACAGAAACCCAGAGTTCCTCCTCTCAGACTGATGCTCGTGATCAGCAGCAGCCCCTGGCAGGGAGCAGCAAGCACCTTCCCCCCCCAACCTCTGCCTGCGGGGCTCACAGGAGCAGCAGACAGCCAGCGTGCCACCAGGAGGCACAGGGGCCATGAAGTACAAACCCAAGGGCACAGGCACACAGAAGCAGTGAAGGAAAATGCCGTTGGGGGGTGCAGGGGGCTTCTGTAAAGGAGGATATAGCTAGGATCTGGATCCTGAGCAAGGCTTTCTGCAGAGCTCATCCCTGCCGCCCTTGGCTGGGAGGAATTTAAGTCGTGCCTGTCTTATTATGGCAAATCCCTCCAATCCACTCATCTGTTGCAGAGAAGCTGCAGCCCTGCCTGCCCCCTGCACACAGAAAAGGGCCACAGGAACTCCTTACAGGGTCAAAGGGTTTTAATTAGCCCTTCGAGCAAGTTTTGGCCCAGCAGCTCCCAGCAGAGCAGGGCACGAGTGCCCTCTGGATGTGCACGAAGCATCCCCACCCCACAGCCCGCAGAAAGCAGCTCCACATCTGTAACACATCTGGACACACCTGAACCACCCCAGCAGCTGCTCCGGGGGAGGCGAGCATGACATACGCTGCAAAATAAGCTTCAGTTCCTGCATCCAGGCCACTCCTTCCCCAGAGCACCGTGTGGCCGGAGGAATCTCTTTGCATGAAATCCTATTGCATGGCTTCACCCCGAAGGGAGAAAACCGCACGCTGCCAGCAGTCCCTTTTTCTCTACGCTACAAACAGCAAATGCAGAAACGCATTCGGCTCTTCCTATAGGAGGAAGCAGTCTGAAATGCTCCGCAAGGCACTCTCTCTGCCTCACAACCATGAATAAGCAAGGTAGCAGATGCACGAGGCCCGGGGAGATGCAGCCCAGGAGCCACAGAGGCTTTCGAGCCCACTATTAAGAAGTGCATTAGCCCTTATAGAAAATAATGGCTGCAATAGGGAGGAGGGGGAAAAAAAAAAGGGAGGAGGGAGGAAAAAAAGAAACAAATCCCCGCTGGATCCGAGACAAAGTTCTTTGGCTCCATGAGCAAACTGCCATTTGACCCACAGGGAGCAGAGACAGCCGAGGGAGCAGAGAGGCTGGGATGAGATCCTGAATTGCTCCCTGTCCCCACTGCACCGGGGAGAGTTCAGATTTGTTCAGCCAGAAATCCACATGGAAGACACAGTGGGTTTTCTTTTGTGCAGAAGGAAAGGAGAATGCAAACACAGCTTCCCCCTGAAGGAATATTAGTACAAGTGGAGACGGGGGAGAGGAAAAGGGGAAGGGAGGGCAGAGCAGGAGCTCAGCATCGCAGCCGAACAGAGGGAAGAAGCCAGGGCCAGCTCGGAGCTCAGCACCAGGCGCAGGGGCAGGCAGCGGGTGGTGGGGATGCTGAGCATCACGTCTGGCCGAGCACAAACCCAGCTGCCCGCGGTGCAGCTCTTCTCCCTCCAAAACTTTTCTCCTTCATTTCATCAACAGATGGACGAGCTGCGTGGGTTTGCTTTCTATCCTTTCATTCCAGCAGCCCCAATCCCTATCCCTGACACAAAGCAGCGCTGGCTCCGGGACCGCGGCAGCGTGACATCGCTTCCCCGGCTCCGAGAGGCAGAGAACCCCACGTCCTCCACAGGTGACACAGCCCCGGGACCGCACACCGAGCGCACCCCACACCGCATCCCATCTCATCCTCCTCTTCAAGGCGAGGACGCCGGCAGCGAAGTTACCGAGCTCATCCCCGCGGCTCACCCCGAGCTCCATCCCTCCATCGCGGGGGTGCGATCGGGATGCATCCCGTCCTCCCTGCTCCCCGGGATCCCCGCTCCGCACGCAGTGCCCCTCGTGTGCTCAGTACCCCCCGCCGCCCCCTGGAGCGCTCCGCAGCCGCATCTCCCGCTGCCCTCCATTCCCGCAGCCCCAAACAGAGCCCCACGGCCCCGGGGTCGCCGAACAGAGCCGTGTTTACACACAAACACCGTCTAATTAGCGGAGCCGGAGCAGAAAGAACTCATTTGCATGCTAAAGATTTTTTTTTTTTTTTTCTTTAAATAAGGCGAGCCGCCTCGGTGGGGATGCACGCAAAACAACTCCGCAGTCCTCCCCCTCCCCGAGGGAAAAAAAGCATCCCGAGGGGGCTGCGGGGGTCCCCGCACCCCGAATTCCTGCTCCCCCCCCCCCCCCCGCCCCGCTAGGAACTAAGTGCCGGGCCGGCTCTTACCGTGGCTGAGCAGGAAGCAGGCGAGCAGGAGGAGGAGGAGGTCTGCCTGGAAAGAGCTCATTCCTCAGGGTGGGCTCCGAGCCGGGGTGGGGGGCTCCGTGCCGGGGGGCTCAGGCCGCCGCCCGCCGGCTCCGCTCAACGCGGCTCCATCGCCGCCGCCGCCGCCCCCCCCAGCTCCTCCCCCGGCAGCGCTGCCGGGAGTGGCGGAGCGAGGAGCGATGCGCGGCGCTGCCCGGCTTCTGTGGGAGGGGGGAGCCGGGGGGTGGGGGGAGTCACTCGCGAGGGGATGGGGAGGGAGGTGGGGAAGGTATCCTAGCGGCTGGCTTCGGGAATCGGGGGAAATCGTAAGTCTAAACTCGCCCCCCCTCCCCCCCCCCCCCACCGCCACCACCCCCCCCCTTCGCCAAGATGAAATAAAAAAAATGGATAAAGAAAAAGAAAAGAAAACCCAAACGCCTTAAAAGATACAAAGACGCAAAAAATAAAAGTTAAAAAAAAAGAAAAGCTAAAAAAAGAAAAAAATTAAAGCGAGGCTGTCTAAAATAATTAAGAAGAAACTGAAAATATTTTAGCAAAAAAAAAAAAAAAAAACCATATATATAGATATAAAGCCACCTCGGCTGTTAGTGCACAGCAGCTCCAACCACGAGCAGTGTGCTACACACTCAGGAGCACACTATGCCTACAGCAAAAGAATTCCCCCCCCTCCTCCTACACCCCCCCCCCACCCACCTTGCGTTCCCTAAAGGAGGATGGAGCAGCACTGTGGGTGCTCTGGGGTTAGGGGACATCTTCCTCTCCTCACTCTCTTTTTTGGGGGGGGATGGAAGGAAGCGGAGCAGCCCCACGCACCCGAACCTGAGCCAGAAATGAACCCCAACCGCCCCCACCCGGGGTTAAATCAGCTCCGCGCATCCACAGGTGCGGATCGTGTCAGGACAGCCCCCCCCCCCAACCCCATCCCGACCCCGGGAGGGGCAGCTGGGCCGCTCAGCGCAATTAGAGAAGGAGCGTTGGAAATTAATTACAGCTGTGGGCTCTAATTACTCGCTGCTGTGCCGAAAGGTGAACTTCAAACGGGGCCGGTCCGGCTCTCCGCGCTGTGCCGCAGCTCCTGGGAGCCCCGGGGGGGGGGGGGGGTCACCTCATCAGTCGCACTAACGAGCTGAACCTGCTTAACTCCGGGTTGTAGCTCGTGCTGTTCTCAGTGGGGGGGGGGTCCGTTGGCAGTTAAGGGGTGGGCAGCCAGAGTTGGCTTTTTCAACCTCCCTCCCTCTGGAAATTAAACCTATCCGAGAGTTTTTCCACGCGTGTGCTGTTTCTCCCATCTCTGAGCTGCTGCCTGCTATGGGACAGAATGGTGCTGGGGGTGGGGCAGATATCCTCCCCCCATTTGTGCTTCCCCTGGTCGGGCAGTGGCTGCAGCCCCAAAGCACACACAGTGAGCTGCAGGTTCCCATGCACGATGCCTGATTTCAGCAGGAATTAGATTCCTAAATAACTCTCAGGCTTTCCTGGTGCGTTTTAGTTTAATCTGCAAAATGTTTTGCTTGCAGACTGTGGGTACTAATGCATATTAAGGCTGCTACACATGTAAGGCTCCTCCGCGGAGCTTCAAAACTCCATTAACATTTTCATGGCAGTTCTTTTTCTATTTTTTTCTTTCCATTCCCTTCCACAAAGGGTATTATTTCCCGCCTGCGTTAAACACAGATGGATTTCCAACTTCCAGGAGGAGGAGAAGAGGACGGTCCTCTTCTTATTTCCTTCCTGGTGGAAACATTTCAGCTGGAAAATTCTCATCACCGTAGCACTGACCTTTGTAGAGGGCTTTAAATCCTCAATGAAAGCAGCATGGAACTGCAAAGTTTTATTAACTGATTATCCCCGCAGTTCTGACTGCGCTGGTAGTTAGATTTCATGTACAGGTATTTGGATCTGGGGGGGAAAATCTGGGTTTGGGTTTGGATTGCTGCAGCTGATGTGCTCTGGAGGAGCACTGAGGGATGCTACGATGCCTCCTGGCCTTGGAATGGAGAAGGAGACCAAATTGGGTTTATTTCTGATTAGTTAATCGAAATGCATCATAAATGTGATGTGGGGCAAAGCACGATGCCAGGGATGGGAGCAGGACGGCCCTCTCCGTCCTCTGACTCCTGGAAGTCAAAGAGGACGAAGGATGGAGCAGACATCTGTCTTCGTTTCCACTTTTCTCCCCCCATTTTTTTTCCCCCCCGGTGTTCCACATTGACAAGTGCAGAGGATATGAAACATCACGACAATGAATGCAACTACTTTTCACATGCCTTTGGCTCTCTTACTTCCAGGCTATTTACCGAGAAGTGCAAGAAACGAAATGTTCTGAAAAGCTGCAGCGAAAAGGAGAGGGAGAAAAAAAAAAAGAATAACATAAAGCGCGTAAGCAACTTGATAAAAATGAAGCAATATTGATGGAAAATTGAGTTTTAAACAGCAGGACAACAGCAGCTCAGATGGATTTCCTTCTTGGGTATTACAAAGCCAAGGCGAGCGTCTGGAAGAGAGGCAGGCAGGGATATAATCACACGTTTCCCTGCATTGCGATGGCTTGTGGTGCTGCAGCACTGATGGGAGCTGCTCTGCTGCAGGCTCTCCCCGTGCCACTCCGTGCTGCCTCAGTTTCCCCCTCTGCAAAGCGCTGCCCACGTTCTCTGCTTGTTTGCAGTGCGGGGAGGTAGGCAGCAAAATGAAGTAGATGGGGGGAAGGAGGGAACACCACCTCAGTACCTGTGCCAGGACACCAAGGAAGGGCAGGGAGACTTTTAGATTTCATGTTGTCCCACGTGAAGGGAGCACAGCTGCCTCCCCAGAGCCCCCGAGGTGTGAGGGGCATCAGCAGCGCTGCAGTTTGAAATGCAACATGCAAATGCCAGCCCCATCCCACGCCCCTCTGCCGACCCTCTGTGCTGACACCCCCCCACACTCCTGGGCTGCAGATAAGGGGGTGTCTGTGCTTTTTTCTCTCCCTGCCGCGTGGACAACTGCCAGAAATCTCTGCTTGTGGCACTCGATAAAGCTCTCATACAGCCGGGAGAGATGGGCAGCAGCAGAGAGGTGCTGAGGCAGAGGGGCCAGCCGTGGCCTTTCTCGAGCTCCTTTGTGCTGTTCCCATCCCAAAAGCTCTTTTGGAAAACTGGTCTGGAATTCCCAGCAATGGAAATAAGCAACGGATGTTCAGACAATCCCCAAAGACGGGCGGCGCACGAAGGGTTAAACGAAGCATTTGTATAAAAACAATGCATCCCATTTTTGCTTGATTGGCACTTTAATTAGGCCCGTGTCCTTTCGCTGCCACTGCAATCAGATTGGAGAAGGATGGGAAGCTTCACACCGTTATATTTATCTCGAGATTACAAGATTTTCCTTTCTTTTTTTCCAGTGCAAAGGAGAGAAAAAAAAGAAAACCAACCACCGCAGCACCTTATAAACGTGGCGGGGGAATGATGTTATTTAGGACTCGGCGAAGGCACGGCTTCCCAATTGCAGCACGAGGATTAATTTTATTGTGTTAACAAGGGATTGTTATTGCTATGGAAGAATGGGAAAGGAAAGTTCCAAGTCTGCCAGTGAGGAGCCAAGGGGCAGCTTTCAGCCTAAGAGCTGCAGCAGAGGAAGGCAGACGTGGTCCTTGCAGCCTTGACCCAGAGCTCTGTCTCCTCCTGGCATAAGAGCTGAACCAGGAATCCCCAGTTCCTCACTGCCCTGGGAAATCCTCTCTTTGTTTGATCCATAGAACCCAATTACTGAACAGTGGTGGTTCTATGATGCTCCTGGATGCCGAACAGGAGAAGCTCTGGGTATAGCCCCACACCTCCAAATCCTTCCAAGGAGGGGAAAACCCACTAAAATCCACCCCAGCCTCCATGTTCAGTCCCATCTTTTAATTCCAGAGGCTCTCCATCCCCAGCCAGGGCTGATCCTTGGGAGGATCAGGGCTGTGGGCAGTGGTGCCAGCCCTGCACTGCGCTCAGGTCCGGTTTGCAGCAGAGCAGTTCTTCAAGCAAAGATAGAAACGATGCCATTTGATTGAGGTGGCTAATTACACAGCTCGGAGAGTAAATTACAGCTATCAGATATCCCAGTGAATATTCACTTACAAATGGAGATGGAGGAAAATGAATTTTTTTTTTTTTGGTTTGCTGGCAATTTTGGAATAAAAACATTGTCTCCTTTGGGGAATGTTAACCAATCCTATTGAAAATTCCTCTGCAACTGCTGCATTGAAATGTGCTTTGTTGGAGGCCAACCAGGCAGATTGCTCTGATAGCCCTCAGCCACTTCTCTGTGTTGAGGTTCTGTGTTTTCCTGTGACTTTTGGAAACATTTCCCCTCACTTCAACGTTTCTTCTTTTCTTTTTAAGTGAAAAGCATTGAGAGAACCTTGTGTTCTCACAAACCTGAGGCTTTGGGGGCTGTGCTGCCCAGGTGTGCTCCCCCTAAGGGTCCCCTGGAGCTGTTGTGCTGCTGCAGGCTCCCAACAATGCTGCCCTGTGCCTCAGTTTCCCCACGAGCACTGCAGGAGCTTTGTGGGGCAGCGCATCCAAAGCCTGCCAGGTCCTCTTACTGCAAAGCCCCTGCAGCAATTGCTCTGCCTGTGCTCTGAGGAGGTTCCCCTTCGCCTCCCTGCTGTGTTTTCTGCCTCCTTCCCTGGGTAATGAAAGGAAAGCATGGCTCAGTATGTCTGTGCGTGCTAGCAAATTGCTGGGGCCGATTAGGAAACAAAAAAATAAAGACAGTTTTCTTGTATTTTCCTCCTCTCTGGCCCTCAAGAGCAAAACCAAAGCCCACAGAAATCCCTCCTTCCCACGTGCCTCGTTAGAAGCAGTGTTGTGCATCCCAAAGCTTCTTGTCCCAGTGCTTCTGGGGCCCTTGGGCATCCCCTAATTTGCCCCTTGCCACCCTTTGCCCTGTTGGGAGAGGATGTTTTGCCATGAGTAGGCAGCACACGGGGGCATGGGGGACTTGTTATCCCATCCCCTCCGGCTGTGGGGCTCAGCACGAGATACGGGGGGGACACGTGTGGTTTTCAGCCCACAGGAGCCTGGATCCCTTTGGGGTCTGCATGGGAGGTGTGGAAACAAGACAACAAAACACTGAGCTGTATGTGAAATGCATTGCAGCTGAGCTGTGATCGTGCACTGTTCGGGCACAGCCTGACAGCACCCCAGGAAATGTCAGACTTTGGGGGCTGGCTGCACTTGCAGTGTGTGCTGATGGCATTGCATGGGCTTCATCGTGTGGGGCATGTCCCAGGAGGGGTGTTTTTTTTCCCTGATGCATGATAGATTTTGCCCTAGCATGGGTCATGGAAAGCCCAACATTGATGGGTTTCATCTAATTTCAATTACAGTCATTAAAACTTTTGCTCGCACGAGCTGAGCCTTTCCAAAAGCCATCAAATGACAGCCCATTAGAGAGTGGTTATTTATAGCGGGGCATGTTAATTTTACAGGATCACAGACCAGTGATTCAGTGCCTGGCGTTGCTGAAAGGAATCACTCACAGGAATGAGTGTTCACTGACATGAAAGCACCCCAAATCCACAGCCCCTCGGCAGCAGAGCTCCAAGAATCTGTCAGAACCCATCGGCAGCAGCTTGGGATAGTCCATGGGATGGACTTCCCTTGAATTTTATAGTGCTGGAGGTTCTCTGGATGGAAGGAGAGGAGGAGAGAGGGGAAGGGATGCCAGGTAAAAGGGGCATTTGGCACAGATGGTGGTGTGGAGCCTGGAGTAGGGTCTGGTGCCTGGGGAGGTGAACTCATGGGCAAGCTGGGGAGGTTTGGACTCAAAATCCATGGGGAGAAAGAACAGCATCACACCCTCCAGAGCTCATTAGAAAAAAGGGATTTTCTCCCCTGGGGATCCTGGTGCTGGGCTGGCAGCACTGTCCCTCCCTGCTTGCCCTGAGGTGATGCCACTTAGTGGCCCAGCAGCTCCTCTTGGCCACCTCCAAGCCCTGGGGGCAAGGAAAGGGGGGCAGGATTTGGCACAGCCCAGATCAGACTGATCTCTGCTCCCCGCCTTTCTGCCCTGCCACCTGATTTCAAGCCCCTTTGGGCGTGGGTCTCCCTTTTGCATCATTTCTCTGGCCCCTCCTGCAGCTCTGACCTTGTCTGAGCCATTGAAGCAATATGAAGTAATACGATAATCATAGCAATGATAGCAGTAATCATAATAATAAGCCATGCTACGGCTAGGGCACCTGTCACCTAGGCATATGAGTGCCCGTGACAGCCAGCTATTACATACCTAGGCTAAGTGTAGTGGTGCCACGGCTGGATGTTAACAGGAGAGCTAAGAAATAGGAATAGGGAATAGGAAATGGGCTCTGATAGCGCTGCTGGAGTCTGGAGGTCACCGAGTGGTCCCCCAGGCCTGGCTGGCAATGAATCAGCAGCAGCAGAGCGATGTTTTCAGGTATCTGCAGAGAGAAAGGAGGATGCTGTGCCATGTCCCCGCGCCCTGAGGGTCAGGTGAGGTTTTATTGCAGGATCAGCAGAAGCGAGGGACATTGCTGCAATTCACTCCAGCCAAGTTTATGAGAGGAGCAAGGCAGGGGCTCTGGGGCTGTGAGCACAAAGCGCTGTTAAACCAATGTATCGAGGGCGGTTTGGGCTCTGCCTTGCTGCAGGGCTGTAAATCTGTTTGGGATGAGTCTCCCACAGGGTCTCTGTGTCTATAAAATAGAGAGGGAGATGGTGGGGTGCTGGGAGAGCAATGCTATGTGGGTGTGGGAGAATGGTGGCTGGGACAGGGTGCTCTTGGGGTTCTGCACCACTGCATGCATTGCGGGCATGGCTCGTGGCACAGCAGTGTTGCACACAGGGAGTTCCCCTGTATTTAGGTGTGTAAAACCCCTTTGTGGCATTTCCCAGTGCCCCAAAGCTCAGCGTGGCAGTTTTCAGTGACCATTAAACAGCAGAACTGCTGAAAATCGACATCCCACAGCGTATTTCCCCTCTGATCCCACCTGCAACAAAACAAGCCCCCCCGGGACCACCAACCACCCCCACCCAGTCCTTGCTCCTGCACCAGCTCTGCCACATTAAGCTGCTGGAATAACTCCATTGCATGGGTCGCTTCACCTCCTCTCTGTACCTGCAACTAAGCCCGTCTCCCACTATTCCCTTTGATGACTTCTCTTCAGCTGCTGCAGAGGAGAAATGCTCGTATCAGCAAACAGATGGCGGCTGAGGCATGTAGCATAAAATATATTTATCAAGGCAAACAGCTGTAGCCCATTTCATCCCGAAGATTTCTATTAAAAGTTCTCTGGAGCTACAAGCTGCTCCGACTTGCAGCCGGAATAAAGCCGAGGGGACAAATCGCTTTTGCAGAGTGTTTCTTTCCTCCCCCCTTAGCTCTTTTCTTCGCAGCCTGAAGAAAGCCTGACCCTGGCTCGAGGGAGCCTGGGCACTGCGAGCAGTCCTGGGTGGATGGGATGGGGAAGCCAGGAGCAGCACTGTGCCTGTCCCCATGCCTGGGGCCGGGCATGCCATGCACAGACCTGCAGGCTGGATGAGTTCTGCCTTCAGAGATGGCTCTGCTTGAGCCTGGGTCAATCCCAGACCCCAGAGGTGATTTTCTGCTCCTTCTGTTCCGCCCTTGTCTTTGTTTTCATTCTTAAGCTACAACAAAAAGAGACAAGGCTGAAGGAAATGCAGCATTTTTCCTCAACTCAGAGTAGGTTTTTTTGGGCAGACGTTACTTTTGCAGTGTTGTAGAATTCCTGGCTTCTGCTGCTGCAACGTTGACAAAAGCACAACATCCTCCTGGAATGGAAACTTCCATATTTTGTATGAAATGCGTGATGTGAGCACTCAGCTGACGTGGTGGCTCCAAGGACATCCCAAAGCAGAGCTCCGGCTTTCCTAGAGAGCACTTATGGCCACGGGAAGCCAGGACAGAAAACATGTCGGGAGCAGAGGAGGACTCAACGTTGAGCCACAGAGAAAGGCAAAACCACAGAGCCCATTTCCCTCTGTGCATGTATCTCTTTATATCACCTGCTGCTATGCCCAGTTCCCCCTTTTCCATCTGTAAGTCATTCCATCTCAGCCAGGAGCTGCAGATGGAGATGTACACTGCAGCCATCTCCCACCCAGTGGCATTTCAGCTTATCCAAAATGGTCCTAGCATCCCAAACCATCACCCTTTTCTTCTCCTCTCTCTCTCTCTCTGAAGATCTCCATTTTTCTTTTCTTTTCTGTGTGCGCACAGGATCGCAAGCAGCATATGCGCAGTATAAAATATTCCTGGCAGTCCCTCCTTTTTAATTGCACGCTGCTTCCCCAGCCAACAGCTACACGTTTCATCCCAAATTCAGCTTGCTATTTCGAGTCGAGCGAGCAGTGGGATGAGAAGTTTGCCCTAAAAATGTGCTCAGTGGAGTAGGGTTGCCATATGTGTGTGGAGGTGCTGAGAGCTTGTTGCCTGCCCACGGAACTGGGAGACCAAGTGGGAGGGGGCAGTGGGATTAGTGGGGGCCCAGGGGCTTGCCCAGCTCCTGGGGAATCTGAATGACTCTGGGTTATGTCATTCCTTCTCCTTAAAGCTTAGCTCCTGGAAGGATGCGATGCAGTGGGTTGATGCAAACCTGGGTGGTGATGCTCCTGGAAGATGCAAGAAGTGTGAGAAAAGGGCTCCAAATCCCATCATTTCCACTTCTCATTTATTGCCCTAAGAAATACCATCCTGGAGCCTTCGAATGAAAAACTGAGCTCAAGTTCACCAAATACACCAGCCACAAAGAAGCATTTCTGCCTCCATTCTGAGCAGAATTGTGATGGGGAGGCAAAGGGATTGAGAACAGGATGCCTCTTGGGGTGCATTTGTGTCTTGGGGTTTATTATTCAGGAGGTAGACCGGATGAAACATATGGGTCCCTTCCAGCTTGAGATATTCCATGATTGTTGCAGCCCAATATTGCTGTAACCCAACAACACCAAAATATTGCTACCCTGCAGTACTCTTCCAACCCAATACGTTTTATTTTTGCAACCAAAATGATATTTTTCTTGCAGCTTGGTGCCACCCAGTTACTGCAGTGCTGAAATTCATTTTGCAGGCTGCATGAGCTTGGCTACCAGCAAATAGTGCTAGCGTTGGAATAATTCACATCTTTGTAGTAGATGATGAGTTGGCTGAACCTTGGCCACTGCTTTGCAGCCCTCCTAGAGGCAAAGCGTGAATGATTCTGCCAAAGGAGTGTGGGGCTGAGCAAGAGGATGCTGGGTGCACTGAGGATTTGTCCTTGCTTCAGTCATCCTTGCAATTTCATGGTTTGCAAAGCCCCAGGGAGGACCCCGAGCTGCTGTGCATCTCCTGGGTTTTGGCACATGGAAAGGAGAGCTGAGAATCACATCTCACCTCCAAAGCAGAGACATGAAGGGAGGGAGAGCAGAGAGATAAAAGCCATGAAGCGACAGGGAGAAGAAAGATACCAGGAGAACAAGCTCGCTCCCAAAATATCCCTTGTTTTGCTGCACTGAAGACCAAAAACTTGCACTCAGAAGGCTCTTCCAAGGGGAGAGACTGTGAGCTTTGCTCCAACTGCTGCCTTGGGGCCCTCAGTTGGTCGGCTTTGAAATAGCAAACCTGTTCCCAGGGCTTGGGGGAACTGATCTTTGAGCAGAGCTTGTAGCAAACACCAGCTGAACCCATTGCTAAGTCTGAGGCAGATCAGGTGAGCAGCATTCGGGCTGTGAAGGGAAAAGAACAGAGCATCAAAATGCTTCAGTTTGGTGTTTTTCCAAATGAAATGTTTGGACTTTTTGTTTCAAATGCAGCTTTTACATGGAGATGTGTCCAGCTGGAACACGAAAAGGGCTGGAAGGTCATTTCACAGTGTTGACCTGCCCTTGCTGCACCTCAGCCTGGGTTTCAGTGTGTGTTGTGCAAGGCATTTCAGTCCTCACAAAAGAGGTTTTTTTTTCCATCTTTCCGACTCATTGAGTCGAGAGGGGGGAAATAGCAGAAAAACGCAGAATTATCTCTCAAAATAATCTTCTTCTAAAAATAATCTAGAAAGAAACACTAAAATAATTATCCAGGTGAAGATTTCCCGGGGCCTGGATTGTCTCTAGGAAATTTCAGCACTGCTAACCAAAATAACCCACAAAACCCCATTTATCATCCAAACCTGATGGTATCAAATGCATCCCTCGTAGCAATGAGAACCCCTTTCTCATGGCTTTAAACCTGTACCCATTGCTTCTCCTGGACTTCTTCCTGCCAATACCAGTACTGCAGGGCCCTGGTTTCCATCCTAGCAGCATCTTCCCCCATCACAACCCATTCTACTTGTGCATGAATGCCTGGAAGCTGTGCGCAGCACGCCATGTCCTGGATTTCTTCGAGCAGCTTTGGTAGATGGAGCTGAAATCATTTGCTTTGCAGCCCTCAGCCTGAAGTTTCCCAGCACTGTTGCTGTCTGGAGCTGGGAAGGCTGCTGCCAGCATCCTGCCTCCTGGGTGCTCACCATGCTGCAGAGATTCCCAGCCGCTGTGATTTTGGGATCCCACTCCATCAGTCAACTGCACTTCGAGATGAATTATGTTCCCCTGCAGAAACAACCTGGGAGTGCATCTGGGTGCAAGAGGGTGATCTTTCCCCCCACGTCTTCGTTTTCTGGCTGGATGAGCTTTTCAGCATCCCACACACACTCCTGACCTCCGCTGCTGCAGCTTGCTGAGTGAGGACCTGCCTGCCTGCTTCACTCACTCACAGTGGGCTGTGAGTACCAGGGTGGGAAGGGGAGCAATACATCCCAAATTTCCCAAGTGACATCCCCGAATTGACCCAACCACTTAGAAAAATGATAGCAATTTCTTCGGTGAGGCAACAGCCACTGGAGCCCTGATTTGGAGAGATGCCATTCCCTTGGGGTCATCCCTTCTGCTTCCTGCCTTTCAGCATCAGCCAGCGGGAGGGGTGGGATGCAGCGTTGGTGGATGGCACATAAAGGTGTAGGTCAGGGTGTAAGCCAGCACTGCTACCCCAAATGGGGACCCTGAGCACCCTGGGCTGGCAGCGTGCAACAGCACTGAAGAGGTGCTCATGCAACAGAGCCCAGGATTTGGGAACAAGATTAAAGGCAGCAGGCTTGGAAGGAAAGCAAAATTAAAACATAAAAACTCAGATTTCATTGCCAGAAGGAAAGTGGCAGACGCCATCTTCTGAGGTTGTTAAAAGAAGAGCCATCGTTACGATGTGCTGCTGGAGCCACGGCAAACTCAGCACGTCTTTAATTTGGTTTGAACACCTCGGTCCTCTTTTACTACAGGGGGAAAAGCCCCGGCTGGCACATGCCAACTGCTTCGTGTCTGCAGCAGGCTGGATGGCTGCTCATTTCCCAGAGCAGAGGTGAGCAATAATTTTATATGGACTCCCAGGTTTTATAGGGACCTGCAGTGCTGCTGCCTCTCACACCCAGCAGGAGCGACAGCTTCTTGGCCAGAAAGCACTGCAGGAGCTGTGTCTGGGGCCCAGCACTTTGCATCTGCACCAAGCCTGTCCTCCAAAAGGCATCGTGGGTTCATCCACCATGAATTATCGGGCACTGAAGTCCTGCTTGCCTTCCCCCGCCCAGCGTTTCCTCGCTATAAAGCTGTTGCCTGCTGCTACAGCTTCTTTTTCATTTTCCTTTTCTTCCTTCTTTTTTAATCTTCTGGCTCCTCAGGTGATATTCTCCAGCAGCTGCAATTTTGCAAGTCGTCTCTTTGTCTCCTCAGATTTCCACCAGGAGCCCCATCCCACCCCAGGATCCACCTCAGTGACGTGCCCATACCCCACAGCATCGCTCCTTCCAGGGGAATAAATGCTTAAAACCACTTTCCTCCTCCCTCCCTTTCCCTGCTGCCCCTTCCTCAAGCAGCCGTGTCGGGGCTGAAGGGATTAGCAGGGTGTTGAGCCAGTGTCCGTGCCTCTCAGGGCTGTGCATTCCCTTTATCTCGGGGAAGCAGGCGCCTTGGCAGCCAGCCCTGCAGGGATTTATCGGGGTGCCCCGGAGCTGCCTCTTGCTCCCATGCCGACTCCTTCGTCCCCACCCTCTTGGAAAGGGATGGGAAAATGCAAATGGTTCCCATGAGAGTTTGGGCTCGGAGATGCGCACATGGCTGCTTGGCCTTGGTGCCACGTTATAAGGATGGGGAAGACCCCTAAACACTCACCCAAATATTCTCTGCCCCCAGCTGCCAGCCAGGAAATATAGCTCCCACCCCTGCATCCTACCTGTGCCACGCATCACCTACACCATCCCATGTGTTACCCCATGCATGAGATCCCCTTCTGACGACCCCACTCCCCAGCTCTCTCCAGGCTTGTGGCATTCCTGCCACCTGCAGGCCCTGCAGCTCTTCCCCATCTCTGCTATCGCATCTGGATGAACCGAGGAAAACCAGTCCTCTTAAAGGCTCTTTGGCCTTTTTTTGGCTTTTGTGCAGCCCTCTCGGTTTTGGGAGCATGTCCTGGGGAGCCTTGTTATTCAGATGGGAAAATGGTAGGCAGGGAGCAGGATGGTCAGGAGTTCCTATTCGCAGATGCTTGTCTGCACCAGGAGCCCTGCTTCCCAGCAGGAGCAGGCTGCTGAGCACGCAGCAAACCACGGCCCTGTGGACGCCCCATGAGAAGTATTCATACTCACCCAGTGCTAATTAAACATCACATCCTGTGATGTGTCTGCAACCACCTGGGAATTAGGTCATACCTCCCTGTACCCCGTGCAGTGACCCCATCTCTTACCCTGACCTCACCAGGGGTCCCCACACCCCTTGCGGTTTACAAGTGGGGAAACTGAGGCACAGTGCAAATCCCCATCTGCAATCCCCAGGGCTGGCTTCCCTCCGAGTCAGGCTGGGAAGTTGCACTGAGGCACAGGGCAGGTGGAGGGCCGCCCCAAAAGCTCACAGAACACCAAACCCCATCGCCCCTATCAATTTTATCCCCCTCCTCTCCACGAGGGAAAGAAGAGGCTGAGAGCTGCAAGGTACAGAGCTTCACAGCCTGTTGCTCTGCAGTGGGGGTTCTGTATGGAGAGCAGCTTTCCCTGCTCCTGCAGATGCTCGGTTAAACAAACCAGGCACTCAGGGAGGGAAAACAATGACTTAGTACTTTCTAATTACCGTCCCAAGTAAAGCAATTACTCCTCATTCACACGTGATTGCCAAGAATAGCTTAAAAATGAACAAGCATTTTTTAGGATGCTACTTAGTAAATTTTCATTAACCGACCAAGTAAGATATTTATACTCCAGCACAGCCTCCATAAACACAGAAACGACATTACTCAGTAAATGAGTGAATCAGTACTGTGCTTAATTGCTAGAAATTATTGTCAGGTTACTACAATTACTTTAAATTGCCAACAGGATGAACCCTTCTATCATTTTTTCCCAAAAAAACAAAAGTAAATAAATAAAACAAAGAGGAGTCTTACTGATACGCTTTGTGACGTTACAGATTATCTGGGGGACAGTTCCTCAGGGGAATTCATGCAGAAGAAAAGGAGGAGGGAGCTCCACAGTGTGCACAGCCCTGGGGCCGGGCTGGGACAGTGCGGTGTAGGGGTGAGATTCCACCTCCTGCACAGCCCTTGGGCTTTCTGCCCACCACCCGCAGCCAGGACATGGGGAAAGCTCATGCTGGAGAATTCTCAGCATGCCTGAGAGGCAGGAGGAGGATTTGGGCAGCTCACATTGTGTTGGTCCTTGGGGTGGCCGTGCCTCCAGTGTCAGCCCATCTCCTGGGGCTGGGGAGATGGAGGAAGAATCATAGAGTGGGGATGGAAAGGACCTTCACGATCATCCTTCCAACCCTCCCCACCATAGGCTGCTTGCCACTCGCCAGCTCAGGTTGCCCAACTCAGCCTGGAGCACTCCCAGGGGTGGGCGATGTGTTCAGGGTCCTGAGAGCCTGCAGGCATGTCTTCAGGTCTCAGGTCTGCGCTGCTAAAACCTGTCTGCCTACTCCAGCTGGATCTGTGGGTCTAATAAAGGATTTTATCTGGCCCTATAAAGTCTCTCCTCTCGCAGCCTCAGACCCGGCACAGCTGCAGCCTTGCTAGAGCAGACATGGTCGGGTATTTCACTTTGGGCAACACTTGTACAAAATTGGGTGCTATCAATCCTTCCCGCTTCCTCTCGTGTGAAGCGAGGATAATGAGCAGGACGTGTGAAGTCTTGATCAGCTGCTGCTGGTGCAGCATGCCAGTGTTTTCAGATGAAAAGCGACGAGGGAAAAAAGCAGTTATTAGAGCAGAAGCGCATTAGAAAGAAAAAAATATATATATCTGCATTTCCATTACGCCACTGAAGCTCGACATCTCTGCAAGCCACGGTATTTCTAATATTGCTCCTCTTATTCTTACGTGTTTGGATTTCAGATACCCCACACATGAATGCTCCGGTCCCAGGGTGTGAGGCCAGGCTGGATTGGAAGGGTCACACACCTCTTCCCCCCCCCCCCCCACCCAGTGATGCTGTTTTCAGTGCTGGGAGCATCTCAGTGAGCTGCAGCTGTGGGTGATGGCTTTGTGCAGCTCTGCTGGCAGCCGCCCATCACTGATGGAGAGACACTTGTAGGTGGGACAGGAGAGCCCTGCAGGTGTTGATCTCATCACACTCCACAACAAAAGGATCCTCAGGAATACCCTGTGGTTCTGCTCGTGCTCGTTGTGAGCTCAGAGCATTTGTGGCACTATGGTGTCAGCCCTGCACGCTGCTATGAGATGGGGAAACGTATTTCTTTTGCCCTCATCCTTCTCCATACTGTAAGCACACAGAACGTGGTCCCGCTCCTTTCATCGTGTAAACACAAAGGCCAGGAGCAGATGTTAAGTGGAAATAGCACGAGACCTGAAGGCACGAGGTTCTGCCTGCCTGGATCCCAGCACTCATGAACCTGAAATGGGCTGAAAGGACACAGAAAGAACAGGAGGAGCAAAGAGGATGGGAAAAATCAAGACGTTGCAGATGAGGAAAGGATTTAAAGATCAGGGCCCCACATCCTTTTGATGCATCAAACTGTGTGAGGCTTAAATCTGCACTGTCCCGTTGGTAAATCCTCACCCGTGCCGACAGTTGGGAGGGCAACCAGTGACTTTACAAAGCAAACTCTGTCTGGGCTGCAGGTCCATCCCCACTGACACCGTTTCATCCTTGCAGACTGCTCCACCCCAGGATGAGACCGGGCTGAAGATGAGAGCAGAGCAGATAGGGCACCAAAGCAGCTCCCTCCCCAATTTCTAAACATGAGTCAGCAGGATCCCTGTTTTCAAAGCTGGCTGCTCTGAAAGAGGCATTTGCATTTCAGAGAGATCCTGCTTTGCTCTCCCACTGACAGTGTTTAGCTTTTGTTTAAAAGCAGGGCTCCTCTGCTGCATTGCAAAAGGGGCCGAACCGAGGAGACAAGAGGTACGAGCCTCTGGGTTTGATCATTTCTTCCTTCATCTCTGCCAGCAGAGCCCCTTGCCAGGAGGAACCTCTTTAAAAATCCAATGCTCATCACAAAACAGCGAAGCAGGGGATGTGGCTGCCATGGGGACTTGCACCCACTGAGGCTCACACAGGCAAAAATGTGTGGGAGAATTCACCCCCCTGGGTGGGACAGTTCCTTCACCCTATGGGTTTTACTACCACCAATGGCTTGTCCTAATGCCAGAGACCTCAAAAATGGAGCATCTGGGGGGATGTGACTTGTAAACCCCTCTGGCTACTGTGTAGGAGGTTGCTCTGAAGCAGTAGGCTAAAATGGATCACCTTCCTATGCTGGAAGCTCATCCCAAAACATCCTGGGTCCCACACAGTGGGTGATACCAGCCCTGCTCACACTGCAGTGTTCACATGTTTATTCCCTGCTGCAGATCACTCATTCTCTCCAGTGCACCCAGCTTGCTGCGTGGCCTCCCAGCATGCTGCACGTGGAGGATGGCAGCTCAGGCACTGAGGATGCTCTAATGAAGGAGCACTGTGGCATGAGCTGTGTCCCCACCATCACCCCTCTGCTGTCACGAATGGGAAAAGAGCTTTTTCCGCTGTAGAATGAGGTACAAGTTATACTCACAGGCCTGGAGAAGTTCAAGGCTTCCATTTGGAAAATAGCAGCTAAATAATGAGTGGTACAGATGCTGGGCAAGTTAGAGGGAGTTTTGAGGTCACGGGGATGTGCAGCAAATAGAAAAGCAGCAAAGATGGTGCCTTGCTTGTGGGCTTCGTCTCACCTTGCTCCAGCTGTGCTGGTGACAGCAGGTTTCAGCCTTTCCTCCTCCTTTCCTAAAGGTCACAGAACAGCAAGTCATAATGTATTCCCATGAAGGCCAAATTTAGGGCTGCAAGAGAGGCTCCGCAGTGGAGTGGTCTGAGGACAGCACAGGACTGGGGCGGACTTTGCTGTCGCAGAGAGGTTGAGGTTTGGGATTTTGGTTTCTATCCCAGGAGGTTTAACCTGAGGGCTTTTTTAAGTATAAAATGACCACAGCTTAAGGTTGCTCCAGGCATTGGCATTCTCTGCCAGAGCAGCCCCAAAATCCAACAGGAAGGCAATACATTATGGAGGCACAGGAGAGGCGTGCAGCACTCATAGACCGGAGTAACCCCCAGATCCAGGCGGCATGTTTTGACTCCGTAGCACTCTCAGTGCTAGATTTGGTTTCTGCCCGAGGATTATTTCGGAAAGAGTTATTATCGGCTCTGATTTATCGCTCTGCACTAGGGAGAACTCTTCCTTTCTGCCAACACAATTAGCTGGGCCTCGCAGAGGGCTGCTCACAGAGCTGCTGTCTCTGCTCCAATGCTGACTGCAGGAGGCCAGGTGAGATGTTTCACCAGGAGGATGGCTGCACCGAGCTCCGTCCCCCATTACCTGCTGGTGGCATCCTCCTCTGTATTCAGTGGGCAGCTGAATCCTCTCAGTTACTGGAGCAGTGGTCTGTGAATGGTTTTGGTGAAGACTTTTTTACTCTTCTGGGAAGTTTCAAGTCTTTTTTCTCCTTTCGGGTGCTGTTAGGAAAAGCAGGCTCCTGTGCAAGCAGCTGCCTTTTGTTTTTGGCTGCTCAGCTGTGCTTTACTCTCCTCTAAAACAGCTACAGCAGTCATTGCCCACCGTGTCCTCCCAGGCTGATGGAGACTATCTGGAATATAATCAGAATACAGTCAATTAAGGACAGGATTAGACTGAGAGGAGGTTAATAGGGCTGTGACAACAAGACATTCATGCACAAGTCTTTCCCTTCCACCCTTCACTATCCAAGCTGATTTTCCCAGGGTTCATCAGAAATGAGCTGCTTTCTAACGCTTCTGAGGGCACAATATGAAAGGAAGAAAAATACCCCAGAGAAGTGGTTTTTCACCCAGCTATCCTTGTGCCAAAATTCCCCCATCCTTGATGCCTGCTGGTTGATAACTGCCTGAGAAATCAGGATTTCTGCTCTGTGCTAACAGAAGTTTCACCTCTTTGCTCTCAGTTAGCTTTGCTCTCTGCCTTTCCTCTCCACCAGAGTTCCAAAAGAAGCCAGAAACCATCATTCTGAGGCTGGGCAGAGGTGGCAAGCAGCAGCAGAGCATCCGAAGCCGTGTTTTTGGGTGGCATGAGTGGAAGGGCAGGAAATCTCAACCCCTCGACAAAAAAAATGAGTGTTGGTTTTTGCTATTGGAGCAGTTTTGCCCCATGGTTGCCTGGAGACAGGGAACTGATGGCCAGGAGTGCTCTTTCAGGTTTGTGTCCCCATAGCCCTCGTGCACTGTGTGGGTGATGATTGTAGTGTGAGCATCCCCGCTCTGCTGGCTGCTTCACTGCACGGCCAGAAGCACTTTGGGGTGGCTGAGCAGGGCGTAATCGTGACTGCCAACAGCACTTATTGTTTCCTCTTCCTGCAAGAGGATGGCTGAAACGCCAGCCAAAAGCGAGGAGTGTTTGGAGGTCGAGAGCAGCTCAGCGTTTAGAGAATCATTGCTGAAGTTGTTGCATGGGTAATGAGCCCACCTGAAAGTATGAATAAACCCTGATTTATTCAAAAGCTGAAGAACAGCTCGAAGTGCAGTGGAGGGGGAGGACATGTAAATTTCTGTCTGTTTTTATTGTCTCCGCTGCGATTCTCTGAGCCCTCGGTAGTGAGAACTGCACCATGAGCCAAGGGCACCGGCTGCCTCCTCCAGCTGTGCACATCTGGAAGTCCCGCCGTGCACAGACTGCTTTCTGCAGCTGCTCAGGTTGGTACCATCACGGTGGACAACATACAAACCTTCAAAGCAGAAGGACAGTGCCAAAACGCCAAGCACGTCCAACAAGAAGCACAAAGCAGGGGTGTGCCTGGGAGATGTCGGTCCCCAGCCAGGAGATACGTGTGGCTGCTGTGGGGGAAGGTGGCACCAGGACCACAACACTCTTAACAGACCAGGAAAATGATCTCATTCTTGCCTTTAGTAGCACTGTGTTTAATATATGTATACGTTTTGTATACATATAGGTTTTAAACTGCCTCATTTTACCCCAAAAGCTGAGAGCGTTGGGTGGATAACCTGAAAGCTCAGGTCTTCGTGCCTAATTTTGGCAGAGCAGCTTCCCAAGTTTTGGTGACCCTTTGTGCTTTCTGCACAGATACCCAAAGTGAGCTCAGGTCATGGATGAGCAGCTGCTCCCTGCAAAGTGAGCACAGAAAAGCAGCCATGAAGGGACATGAGCCTTCAAGAAACTGTGCAGTGGCTGAGGAAATGTCTTCACAAAGAGTGCATTCAGGGATGGGCACTGTCTCGTTGGGAAAAGAGCATCAAAACCCATTGAACTCCACTTGCAAATGGCCTGAAGCCTCAATTCCTCCATCCCCACTGTCTCCCTGGGGCCATGTAATCCATTTGAGCACATCACCTCTCGGGGGACAGGCTCACCCTCTCCAAGACCTTTAGTGCCAAGTGGCACCGTTATCCAATTTCCTCCTAATTGCACTAACGAGGATGAATTAGGACTTCCATCAACGGGGGCGAGTGATCGGTGTGGAGTCAGCCATGGGCGACGGAGCCAGAGATTAAACAAAACTATCATGTTAATGTCTAATAATACAACAGCAAGTGGAAATTAAGCACAAGACAAATATGCTGTGCCGGCGACATTGGAGAGTTTGTTCTTTAAACACGGCGTTATTTTAAAGGCAGTGCTATTATTAGGGCCATCTAACTTAATTTCGAAGGCATAATAGAAAAGTAAATGTGCCGCAGTTGCACTTTATGTGCAATATCAAAAACAAACCCAAACTGGGGGAGAATGCTGCGTGCTACTGAAATAGCCACTCCAGCTAAATTCCTCTTTGATATACGTTAATTACTTCCAGCAGGGGAGGGACGGCTTTACTCAGAGCTGCAGCTCTGTGCACATGAAGCTCTGAGAGCTGGAGCTCCTCGGTGGGGTGAACTGATGTGAAACCCCAAGGGATATTGTGACTCCTGGTGCGCCGTCCCCTTGAAGGGATGCAAGAGGGCTCATTCCTGGCCGTTGGTGCACATTTATTGCCTGACAACCGCATCACTGTTGGTTTTCTTACAGGTTTACCTTTCAGATCTGCCCCTTTTATTGCTTTGTCGGTAGGGAAAATGTTTCCATCTGGGCTGATGGGTTTGTCCCCAGCACTGTGGCCGAGCAAAGCACTCCTATTGCATGCTGGCACAAGCAGTGGGAGGCAGTGCTGATAACCTCTTTGCTTGTGCAGTGCAGTCTCAGAATTGATCTGAGCATAAAGCAATACAATCAAATTCCCCAGTATGTATTTTGGCTTTTGTTTTTATTTATTTATTTTTTTTTTCCAGCGGTGATATCATTTTCCCCTTTATTAAGTTGCATGGAAATCATGTCTTAGTGCTTTAATGTCTTGCTCTGCACTTAAGGGAACGTTTTAGATGAGCAGCAGCATTGAAAGCCCTCTTTCTTTATTAATATCCATCTCCTTCATCCCTTCCTCGGTGACATTACCCTCTGCTTTATGGGGGGTGGAGTAGAGGCAGTGTTTGTGCTCTTTGGGTTACCCCTGTCTCGCTGCAGACCCTCTGCCCCAGACCCAAGAGCTGTGCACAGCAGTGTGGACATGGCCTCACTGAGAGCTTTTGGCTGGGAAGGCTCAGGCAGGGGTTGCTCTGTGCCTCGAGGGGGCTTCCAGCAGATCCCATCGGAGCCAGCCTTCCTTAGCATGGCTCACGAGGGCCTCAGAGCCGAAAATAGAAAAGGAGAAAGGCTGCAGAGCACTTCCCGTCCCATCCTTTATGTCTCATCGACGCTGAAGTGCTCTCTCCCCTGGCCGGTGCATTCAGTGCATATTAAACACAATATGAAATTCCATCTCAGAAAACCCCAGAGATGGCTCTATCGACTGTCCTTTAAATAGAATTAAAATTGACCCGAGGCAGATCTGCAAACCTATTGAATTACCCAGTCCAGCTCCGAGCTCAGGGCTGGACTCTCAGGGAAGGAACCGTGCAGCCCAGGGCAGGACGAGGAACCCTGATGGCACGAGGGCAGCAGCATCTCACCATGGCTTCACACTACTAGGTGCTGTGAAGCAGGAAGGGAGTGAAAATTCCACCCTATGTGGATGTGTGAGGTTTTGGGTGTGAGAAGGGTGAGAATGGGCGTGGGTCGCAGCGGGGCAGGGTGATGATGGGGAGCAGCACACACAGTCTGTCCCCATCATTCCCACCCTGAGCACTGCGTGGGCACTGCTCACAGACGGAGGGTGTGGGTCTGGGAACCAGGGGTTGGATCCTCACAGGTCCCTTCCAGCTGGGGCTGTTCTGTGACTGTATGGCTCTATGATTCCTCCTCCTCAGGTCGTGCCTGGAGCTCCGTTCTAAAATATTTAACGTGATACGAAGAGTGATAAAATAAAAAAAATAAATCCATGAGCTAATCTGCTGTGGCCTCCAGAAAGCTGTCCCCCCCTCCCCGGCCCTGTTGTCAGAAATGGGAAATGTGCTCTTGCTTAGTAATGCTTTTCAGCTTGTGACTGGCGTGGCTGCGCCGTGTGCCATGCATCCAGCTGCCTATCTATAGGACATCTAATGGGCTCCAGAGGGAGCCTGGCCCGCGGCCCACGAATCAGCAAACCTGGAGTCTCATCAGCACTTCAGGCACCAGAGGCATTTTGAAAGACCTTTATCATGAGCGGAATTAGCAGGATTCGTCCCTCTGGTACCTGTTAGCTATTTTATTCAGCCCCTCCCTCACCTCCCGGACAAAAAATAATACGCATCTATTTTGTTTGAGAAAAAAAAAAAAAAAGATGTCTTGTGGGCATTTGTGCTATTCAGGGCTGTGCAGTGCCAGGGGACAGCGGGCTGCATTGCATCAGCTTGGCTGGCTGGTTGAGGCTGGAGAGATATAGGTCGCTTGGCAGGGTGAAAATGAGTCATGGATAGCCTCCCTCTGCTGGTAACCTGCCTTGGTGCTGGCTTGGGGAGCAGCACCAGCCTGCAAGATGCTCCAGGGCATGGGAAGGGTGGTGGGGCTGCAGTGGTCCAGGTGGTTTGGGGCAGCAGGGAAAGGTGAGGATGTGGGGAAGGCATTGGGACTCCAGCTGGAATGCCTTTCTATCCTCCTCCCTTGGGTGCAAACGTTTGCACACAATGTTATCTACTCGGTCTCCAAATGGGAGAAAATGATGGTATGGCTTGAGCACACAGCCTTGATTTATACCTGTGTGCAAGCCTGGCACAACCCAGCCCCAGCCACAGCTATTATTAGCTGACAGATTTTAAAGAAAAACTATATAAATCTCCCCTTGTGCCATAAATACACTTCTGCCTTGGGAGACCATGAAGAAGCTCATTAAACCACATCCTGAGAGAGAGGCATGTGTCATCTGCAGTGACAAGCGATGCAGCCTCCAGTTACCTTGCTGGCCAGGCCTGGGGAGTATTTATTGAACTTAAAGGGGGTTTAATGCTTGCTCAGGGCAGAAGAGGCAAACACACTCAATTTTGGCAAGGCAGGGGCCTGGGAAACTGCATTCCTGAGCTTCATTCCCTGGCAAGCAGGGAAATTGAAACGATAGATGAGAGGAATAAGTGTCAGGGGCTGAATGTGAGGTCTGCTACAAGCTCGGTGGTTAGGTGGGTTGCTTTTCTGCAGGTCATTTTGCCTCCAGGGCTTTCCTGCAGGCGAATGAAATGATTAAAGACAATACAAAAGAAGAGAGAAAAGAAAAGAGAAAAAGAAGAGGGGAGAAAAAAAGCTAAAAACGAAAAAAGTGAAGAGAGAGATGAGAACAAAGTGAAAAAATGAGGGAAAAAAGAGGAAAAAAAAAGGAGGAGGAATTTGCCCCCTGGTGTGGGCCCAGAGCAGGACTGCTCTCATGGTGCTTTTTTTGCTGGAGGGGTCTGGAATCAGAGGACCCTGAGGTACACTTTATCTCCCCCTTTTCCTCCTGGGTAGAAGCAACGTGAGGAGGAGGAGTTATTCAGCTTGATAACCACAGCTAGAGCAATGTATGTCTCACTGCTCTCCCAACTCAACAGGACCAGAAACCTGCACGAAGCTTTGCAGTCCTCTCTTTCACCATCAGTTGGTTTAAACCCTTCCTTTCTGGTTCCCCATACATACCAGGTGCGGCTATACATCTCCATTAGCATGCAACACGGAGCAGCAATCTCTGTAGTACAAACCAGTTCTCCAGATTGAGAACTTGCCAAGTGTTGGATAAGCTGTAATAAAGTCTCTTGTTGTAAGAGCACCCCGCTGACACGGGCTCTGATCTGAAAGGAGTGGGAGCAGAATTAAATTCCCTCCGCTGAAGCCTGTCCATTATTCTCGGGCATTGGATTGCAGGAGCTGAGAAAGCCGCTCTGGAAGCAATAAGTGCTCACTACGGAGAGCCCGGAGAGCCGTGTGTGCTTGGCAGGGGAGGAATGGCAGAAAGCAGCTGCAAAACCTCACCCAGCTGCAGGAGGGGAGGGAAGGAATGGACAAACCTGTTCCAGCCAAAAAAAAAAAGGGCTGAGAGATGAGGAGCAGGAGCGGGGAGGATGTACTGCACCCTGCCCACCGTCCCCCCCCACCCATGTTTGCAGCACCAGTCCCACAGTGCTTGGCCTCAGGTGAGTCACTTCAGGCCACGTTTTTAATATCGCTCGAAGCCTGAAGACTCAGCCAGGTGCCTGGTGGGATTTGCAATAACATCTAAGTGCTGTAAGTCTTTGAAATCCTGTAAAGTGGGTGAGGAATGAGCTGAAGGCAAGGGAGCAGAGCAGCACGGACCCTGTGAGCAGAGCGCAGGTGCTGCGTGGCTCACACAGAAACCAAAAAGCAAAAGGATTGGCCCCACAGTTCCTCAGTTTCTGTCTTTTCATACAAAAAAAGCCTGAAAAGGAGCTTCTCAGCCTGAGAAATACTTCATTCTCTCCTCCACATCTCCTCCATCAGCCTATCAGCCCCATCTCCCATCCCTGCTGCCCGCCCTCTCCACTGCTGGCCAAACACCTTTATTAAGATGCAGCCCGTATCAATGCCCTTTCCTTTTCCTTCTGTGCCAATCTTTGTGCCAGCTGCAAGCTTTATCAGGACTCATGTGATGCTTTCTTGCAGCTCATTGATAAAAATGCCAACTAGAGGCGATCCAGAACGCATGGTGAGGACTCCCTCCCCCCCAGAAGCACACTTTGGGATGTGCCACCCAGCCAGCTCCGCATCACCCGATGTGTGTGCCCTGCTGATCTCCTTCCATCCCTGGTTCTTAGTCAAGATGTCACACAGCACCCAGCCTGAGTGCATCACCATGACAGCATCACCGTTATCAGCCAAATTGATAACCTCATCAAAAAAAGATATCAACGTATTTCAGCGAGATTTTTTTCCCCATAAATCCCTCTCGATTGGCATCCGTTGCATTATTCCCTTTAATTTCTTATTAAACAAGTCCAGACATCCCACTAATATGCCTGGAAGCAACATTGGGCCAACAGGGCTGTGATAACAGAGGTCACCTTGTTCATCCTTCCCATTAATTGGTGCAATGTTCATTTCCTTTCAGCTTTCTGGTTCCCCCCCAGTGCTTGGGGTTTGATTAGAGATCAGTATCTCATGCTGACCTGGCTCTGAGCGGGTGGCACTGCTGTGGATCGGGTCGTTATGCATCCCCTGTGAACATCACATCCATCAAAATTCAAAGGGACTTCGACATTCCCCCCACCCAGCTCTTAGAGGGTTTGAACCAACAAATATTGGAGAAAATTGCCAGAAAACAGCCAACACCAGAAGCGCTCTCATCGTGTACGTACAAACAACCCCCAAAAAGTGCAGTTACTGCTTTGAAATCCTGAGGGTTTTGATGACAGCTTGTGCCTATGTATGTGGATGTGCATGGACATGGTTTCCTGTGGATGTGTTTGCTTATACTGCAAAGCTGCCTTCCTGGCACAGGAATATTTAGTGGCTCGTGCCGAGTACTCGGAGCACACAAGTGTGCCTGCACGAGCTCTTGCTACTTACGCTGATGGGGCATTCACATCGTTATCTTTATTTCTCATTTGGGTTATAGACATTTTCCAGCATCCACAGCCTTTGAACCTATAAATTAAAACTTCCACGTACCATATCATCGCTCCCAGCTCGGCGAGGACACAATATCTATCCAGGCATGTTTATTCCTGCTGCCGCTGCAGGTGGAAGCTGTGATATCAGTCCGACACCTAACACTGTTTGGACAGGAGTGTCAAAAGCAGAGGAAGGCATTTCTCATCAAAGCCCTTAAGATTTCTTGGCCAATTTTATGGCAGCTCAGCCAGGGCATCACGTTCCTGCCCCTCTCCTTTGCCCTGGGGATTTTCAAATCAGGCTCCAGCCCTAATCTCTGCACAGAGCATCCCTGCCCCTTTCTGAGCTGCTCCTGCAGCAGCACTTGGCAGCGGAAAGTGGCTCTGGCCACGAATGGGAGAGAGATATGGGGAGAGGCGGAGGTATGAAAGGCTCAAAAAGGTCCTTGCACACTGAACTGCAAAATAATTAAGAAGGAAGACATAACTTTCAAATCTTTCGGTACTGGGGTGCTTGTCCCACATGCAATGTTACACCTGCCCAATGCTGAGAGTTTGCTGTCCTCTTTTGAGTGCTTTGGCTGCAGTTTCTTGCTGTGTTGCCTCCTCCCAGGGCTGAGCATCACCCCTTCCCTCACCTGCCAGGAATCCCACTCTCTGATCGGGACTGGAAGCAGTTAACCTTCCATGGCTCCTCAGGGAATGCTTGCAATTAGGGACTGATGCTCTTCCCAGCAGCAAAACCAGCTGACATCATGCCCAGCTCCCACTAATCCCTTGGGCTCCCCAGGTATCCAAAGGCTCCGTGGTGTCACCAGCCTTGCTGGATGCCACTTTTCCCCTCTCGTTTTTCAAGGAGCTTCGTGTCTGTGAGCATCACGCTGGGTGCTTGTCTCTCTGGCTCCAGGCCTCCCCGAGGATATGACAAGCCAGAACACATTGCAGAGGGAGTTCAAAATTATCTATCGCCAGCATCCACTTAATCCATCGTGAGGAGAACCGAAAAGCTCTCCAGGCCTGCAGGAGCTCTGAGCAAGCCGCCGTTTCTTATGCTGAGCCTGTGTTCCCACTTGTCAGTTTGATTTCTCAATGCTTTACAATCTCTGGTATTCTCGGTGAGGATACGGCATCACGTCCATCACCCGTTATCACTAGGTCCCCGTGTTTCCTTTTCTTCTCTCTCAGCCTCTTTGCAATCTTGAACCAAAGAAAAAAAAGTAAAAAAAAGAAAAAGGAAAAGAAGCAGCAGCAGCAGCTTTTCAGTTCCTTATCCGCTGTAGCCTGGATTACATCCAGGCCTCTTGCTACGATCCTTCAAGTTGCTGCTAAACATGCCCTGCATCTCCCGATAACATTAAATCTGCATCTCGGTTGCGTTTATCAGTACTTCTGGGAACAAGTGGGGCTGATGCACGAGGAAGGAGCGGTGCTGCAACATGTTATGGTGTGCAAAGGGATGGGATGGACCAGCATAGGATTTATTTGCTCCCAGTCACACCCAGTACAGGTGGGGACCACAGCACGACACCCACATTCCGGGTTGAGCTACCCAGAAGGTGATGAATTTGCAGGGTTGAAGCAGCTCTGGTCTGAGTTTCTAGGGACAAATAAATTCCCATCCCAGCACTCAGGACATGATTAACAAACCAGTACCCCATCACAGCACGGCAGCCACTGGTAAACGAGGATTGTTGGTGCAATGATGTGAAACTCAAAATACATGTGTGAAGTTAATGAAGAGAAACAAAGTCTTGTTTTGGATTCGTTAGAGCCAGCAATAACATCCAATTAAGAAACACCCACTGCATAACCCCAGCAGCAGCTTAAAAATAGCAGATAAATGCTCCAGGTCATCCTGGAATCAAAAGGAAGGGGAGTTTTAACACTTTGATTGTATTTTCTGCTTCACGAGGGCAAGGCGCGACTTGAAATCCACCTCCATGAATACTGAGGAGGAGCATCCCTGAGCAGGGATGGCAAATGTTGGCCTGTTGACCATTGGAGCTGGTCTGCCATTGGGATGGTTGGTCACAGGGGCAGTTGGCCACCAGCAGCTCCCCCAGACCAGGACTTCACCACCTATCCAGGGCTCAGAGCCGATGTAAGCAGAGGCTGACTTCCCCCTTTATTATTTCACGAGATCACCGTGGAGGTACTGGGGAATTAAGATGCCTAGACTTAAACACAGATCATTTCTAAGGTGCATCTGAATTGAGCTTCCACAAGACTTATGGCTTGTTTTGGTCGTAACCCCACTGCAGCCGGTCTTGTGCACTGATGTTATTGATACAGCCAGTAATTACATTTTCACATAGGCGTTTTTTCTGTGTGTCTACACTGTGTTTATTACAGACTCTCAATTATTCATTTTTCCCCCCTCTCTTGTCATCCCTTCCTCTTCTTCTCTACCTATTTATATTTCTCCTCCTGGTCTTATTTTTCACCTCTCCTCTGGCTTCTCCTCTGTCTCTGCTCCTCCATTTCCATCTCTCTGATCAAGACAATGGCCCCAGATGGGCTGAGTCCCCTTGTCCCCATTCCCAGATGAATTTGCTTGGCAGTGGGATCTCTCCTCTGTTCAATTTTCTCCCCACCTTTGCCCCAGACGATTTTTCCGCATCGCTGAGCTCCTGCCACAAAACTCCCCAGTGCCTTTTCTGTTACAGAATGAGAAATAAAAATGTGGCACCGTTGTTACTGCTCATCTATCTGCTGTGCCTAGGTGAATAATGCAAGGAAACATGTATGTATTTATACAGCAAATGGGAAAATACATTTCTTAAGATGAATGAGGTTGTTTTCAGCCTTGATGCACCCAATAAAATAACCCAGTATCAAGAGGGAGGTTTATTTTGAAGTCTGGACGTGTCATAATATCAGCTCCCAACCAGGACTTCAAATTACATAAATCAGAGTGTGGAAGAAAGGGGAAAGGCCAGGAAAGCAGCAAGAACAGGGTGAATGTGGGCATACATAAAGTGCCAGGCATGGGGTGCACAGACACTAGGGCACATCAGAGGGGCCTGCCACATGGATGCAGGAGATGAGACAGGATTTAACACCAACCTTTGTATCTCCTCATTCTTTTTTCTTGTGCATCTTCCCCTCTGTGCTCAGCTCCACAGCAAATTCCCCTTTGCTTCTCACTGAACGGGAAACCGCAGCATTGGGCGCCTTCGGTGATGGCTGTGGGGCACAGGGACAGTGAGTTGGTCCCCACGTACCCCAGGAAGCTGCTGGCATCAGCTAGGTCAGCTTCAAATCCAGTTTCAAATCCCACTTCAAATCCCTTCAGTTTCTACATTTCCTCCAATAACTGCCCCAAGAGCCCCGTGCCAGCCAGAAACTGCTGCAAATGAGCAGAGGTGTTGCCTTAGGCTTATGAGAAAGAAATAACTTTTGGTGGGAAAAAAACGGAGTATTTTCTCTATGGAAACCACTGGCTTTTTAACACATCCCCCCTTCCAAACAGAGTTACCCATTTGTAGAGTGCTGGTGTGTGCATCTCCGCTCTTCCACTGGAAAACCGGGGGTGTGTTTGGCAAGGAACGCTCTCTTCCCAGCTGAAAACTCAATTCCCTGCCAAAGCAAAGTGAGGGAGATGTGGAAAAACCCTGTAACGAGCCATAAGCTTTATGTCACAGCTTTGCCTGGCACAAAAAAAAAAAAAAAGGAAAAAAAATCCCATGCTGCTTTCCTACAGCCTGGGGAGAGCTTTCCTTGCTTGCGATGCAGCACAGAAGTGTAAAGCATGTTGTGATCTCAATATAGGATTAGCACTGCTATTTATCTGTGCGGTGTCACTGAGATAAGGAGCAAGAGAGGAACCCAAAGGAAAGGACAGAAGTGCTGCCCATCTTCGGGAGGCACAGGGCAGAAGAGATGCCCCCAGCAGTGGTCGCTCCTGGTGCTGCTTTGCTCCCTCCATGGAGGGCTCAATGGTTTTCAGGTCATCATTCTGCAATTGTTTTTTTTCCCCTTTGGGAAGAGGCTGAAAAAAGCCAGTACCATGGCTACAAACCTTTTACAAAAAGGGACTGGCTCCATTTGCAAGGCTGGAGTTCATAGGCATGCATGTTTTCCTGCCCCAGCTCACTGGATAAGGCATTTCTCTGCAGAAATGAAGGATTCGGACATTTCGGAGATGTGAAGATACCCACACTCCATCATCAATCATTTCATCCCTCAGTTTATATTCCGAGGAGATAACTGCTGCCCAAAGCATGTGAGATGCGGCCGGAGAAAGCCCTCTGGGAGGAGGCAGAGCTCACCACCCCGTTCCCTGCTCGGCTTTGTCCTTGTCACCACTGCTGTATTTGTTGCTCGCCACAGATCTGTCTTGCCTGGGATGTCTCACTTACCAGCAAGGCTTCATTCCCAATAATTTTCAGACATTTCTGCCCTCGTGATTTATCCCCCTTCAGTTTATATCTCATTTTTCCCAATTTTACCTTTGTCTCCAGGAAACCTCGTCTATTTCAGTGCAATTTCCTCTCTCTCTCTGGCTCACCCGTTCCCTGTAGCCCAAATTTGTCTTCTTCTCATATTTATTTCAGTATTTGTCTTCCTCTCCCCATGCAGGCTGTGTGCTCGGGATTTATCTCCTCCATTCCCACAATATGTCTCCAAATCCAGCATCTTTGCTTTCCCTTCATCAGCCTTTGCTTTGGGTAATGTTGAGCAGAACCAGGGGATGTGACATCTGCTGAGGGATGGGGAAGGGGAGACCTAGTGGTTTTCTGGAGGCTGGCAACCCTGCCCATGGGAGAGGGGTTGGAACTCAATCTAGTCAAGGAGAGATTTCTTGAGCTCATCTTTCTGCTTGTAGCTGAGATGATCTGCATGGATGGGTGTCTGCAGCAAGAGCAGGTCAAAGAGCTCCTACTCAAGGTTCTTCCAGCAGAGAAAAGCCTGTCCACTTTGGGTTGTGATCAAAAGTGCCACCAACCCACAATGAAGGAGAACAGAGCCCTGGGGGGAGCGCGCGTTGGGAAGGTCTGCCCAGGGATAATTCTTTCTGCAATTTGGACTTTTGTATCGACCACGGGAGCCTGGCTGCTGCCATTGCCACGCTCTCAGCCCTGCCTGCTGCAAAGTGACAGATGATGCAATTTCCAAAAAGGTGCTTTTTTCCTCCCCCTGGCAAGTAAGCAAGAGAGGGAAGGGAAAGTGGGACAAGGAGCAAATGAAATCATCTCAGTGCTTAATACACAGAGGTCTGCACTGCCAGAAGTCGTGAGTCCTGCTTTCGTTCTGTCTCATTTGCCATCAAAACCACTTGTTCTCTCTGCAGAGCTCCTCAGATTTGCCCCTCCACCTTCTCAGCATCAGTGACCAAGCTGGAACTGCAAATCCGCATACATCCCTGCACCTAGCACCATGTCCAATGATGCTCTTGGCCCCCAGCCATCCCAGCTCCCTTATGAGGTCTCCCTGTTGAAGGCCTTCTTCAGCCATTTATCAGAGCACTCAAAGGAGGCTTCCATATCCATGCTGCCTGCCCAATCTATTGCTGCAACAGCACTAGGTGACAGTAATAAAATGTAAACTTGGGAAAAACAGGGGGCTACGTATGACCATGCTGCTGCCCTCACCATGGGATGTGCAGGAGAAATGGGTCTTCATGTTTCCAGCCTTGAAACCTTGTGCTTACTAAAGGATAAGTAAATGGTGAGGTTAGGAGAGCTGGAGAAGGGCTGACAGAAGAAATATGGGAAAAAGTTCTCCCTGTGTCTACAAGTGTGGGGTGGGAGGAGGTTATTGAGCATCACGAAGCAGTGGGAAGCAGCTTCTTCCAAAGGCAAATGAACAAAGGGACAAAGAGACCAAACCACGGAGGCTAAAGCTGTGCTCTGTGGCCATGTCCCACTGACAACAGAGCTGACCCTGCTCGCATACAGGGGCTGCAGAGCAGCTGGAAACTATTACTGCTCCTTCTGAGCTGCTCATTTTCAAGCTGCAATTCAATTACAGCTGTTGAGTCTGGTTACCATCATAATCAGTCACTTGTGTGACCAGCAATGCTTGCTCAGAGGTGGTTCTTCAGAGGAGACAAGGAGACCTCATGCAAACCTCAGGGCACCCATCTGAGATGAGCCTCTGTGCATCTTTCAGCTCAGCCAGCCAAGTTTGCTCTTTGTGTCTTTAGGGAATGAGGCATCAAGAGAGCACTGCTCTTTGCAAAGCCCCAGCATCCATTGTTTATTTCCCCTCTCTTCTAGCAGAGCAGGATTTCTCCTCCAGACCTTCCCTCTGATGCACGAGAGAACACCTCATCCCTCTTCCTCACAGCCCTCTCTAAGAACAAACCCAGCTCAGCTATGGGATTTATTGGTGCAACACAATAGAAAGCGCAGCAATGATAGTGGGGGAGTGAAGTGCCAGGCTACAGCAAGTGAGGGTTTGCTGAAAAACAACAGCCAAGGAAGCAGAAATAAAAGAAAAAAAAAAAAAGCTGCTTACCTTTAGAAGGCCACAGGTACACAGGGAGCTCCAACAGAAACCCCTCACCCCCACTGCCAACCCCTAAATGAGGGCAGGGAAGGGGTGGTCCTGGCTCCAGCCTCCCAGCACTCAGCACTGCATGCACCTGAGCTCCCTGGGCTGGCCCTGCCTTCCCACCAGGTGCTGCATCACTGCTTCAGGCCCTGACTCACCATTTCTGCTACAACGGGGCAGAGAGCATATGCCCACATCTCAACCACATATGATCTACGAGATGTTTTATGGATCTAATTGTCACATATGTTTGTTATGAATCTGTAATAAGGGGCCAGAGCAGATGGCAAAGGCTGGCTGCCAGTCATGCTTTGGGAATGGTGAATTGCTCTGAAGTGGAGACAATGGGATCAGGCCACTGTAACCCAGGGTGAAGAGCCTGCAGGTCAGCTTTTGGCTATAGGAATCCTTCTCCTTTGTGCAAAGACCCCTCAACAGCTACAGGGGACCAAATTAAAATGAAACCCAAACCCGAGTCTTAGAGCTGACAGTTTTTCCACCAAACAGCAATTCAGATGCTGTGTTGTCAGCTCAAGACACAAATCCCATACTCCATCCCTGCCCTCCTGCATCTGAAATTCTCCCCATCGAAGCACCGTGGGGGAGTTTCAGTGCACAGATCCATTGCCAGCCTGGGCAAAAGAGGGAAAATCCGCTCCTGAAGGGCACCGTGGCATCCTTGCTGCCTCTGTGAACTAAATTTAAATTACCATGCTACCTGAACTTTATGCAAGGTTCACGCTGGTGCGATGCTATAAATACGGCTGAGAAGACATTTCTATTATAACTCGCCGATTTCTGAGGCTGGGAACCAGGATTGGTCAAATTAAAAAAAGGGAAAAGATAATAAAAGGAGAGAGGAGAGGCAGGAGGAGAGAGCTCAGGGGGAGCAGACTACAAAGATTTGGTTAGCCCTGCCCTGGGGATCATCCCGGGACAAGAGCCGACCCAGCGAGGAGCACTTGCACCCAGCAGTGACAGCCAACCCTGCAGCAGGGTGGAAAGTGCATCGAGTAGCTGCGTTTTGAAGTTAATTAGCAGTGGCCCTTTTAATTAGGGCTGCAGGGCTCTGTTTCACTGTGTTGGAGCCAATGGTGTCCTCGTGCCAGTGAGTTTGCATGGGCTGTGGTTCCTCCCGGGTGCTGGGCTGCCCCCTCTGCAAGCTGCAAGGGCTGTTCAGTCTTGTTCCTATTTCCAGAAAGGATACAGATAACTCTCCCTTAGACCTGGGAGCTCCAGATGCCAAAATCAGAGCACGGAACTGTTTTTGCAGTTAATCAAAGCTTAGTGTTGTTGCACTCTGCTTTGCTTTGCTTTGACCTCGCTGAGGCTCTGCCTGGGCTCTCCTGTAATGGGAATGCCCACTCCTTAATTGCTCAAACAAAACCAGGTGTAATTAGAAGCTGTTTTCACCTTGTTGTCTCTTTATAATGCTACAAAAGCCACAAAGTGTGCAAGAGATCCTTCTCTACCTTCCTCCAGCCCCCCTGGGAGTTGCTGCTTCTGGGTTCAGCTATCTCTCGGTATCCTATAACCCCCAAACCTGCAGTTTGGAGCTCAGAGTACTGAAAATGCTGTGTGTTATTTACCTGCAAAGTGAAGTTCTGTCCCCAGCCAGGTCAAACTTGGTCCCCTGTATTAGGATCTTTCCATCCCACAGCACGTCCTCTCTCAGGCAGACAGAGATAGGGTTGGGTGGGGGGGACACAACCTTGACCCCCCTGTATCCCCAAGGAGGGTCCTGAGGAGGGCTGTCAATCTCCCAGGTCTCCTATGCTTCTCCTTTCTGTCTTTCCTTAAGGACAGCTCTCTGTGACTGAGCTTTGTCAGCTCCTTTGGATGGTTGCTTAGGACCAGCCACCAAAAGGCAAAAAGATGGGAAAGAATGAGGCTGTTTTTGGCTTCTGATGGGAATACAGTGGCAACCGTATTAAAAATGAAGAAGATCTGATAAGAGAAGGGTTTTTATCCCCTTTTCTACCTCACCTTGAAAGCACTGTCTTCTTCCATCACGTATGACCTTGGAAGTGCTCATTGGGTCGGACAAGAAAAATCTCCTGTTTTCCTGCAATGTCATCCATTACTCAGCTGAACACACAGCCGACAGCAGAAGATGAACAACAACAAAAATATATATATAAATAGGAGAAGCCTCAAAGAGAGCACAAATTAAAATGACTGAGATCAGATAACGAGGAAAAGCAGCTAAATTGTTTCCTTCCTTCCTCCCCCCAGCCAGAGCCCTGGGGGAACTCTGCACAATTAACCATTCTGGGCCATTCTCCTGCAGAGCTGGGGGTGGGAGGGGGTGAGGATGGAGCTGGAGCTGCAACTTTGTCCTCTGCTCTCTCATCTCTCCCCCCTCCTTTCCTTGACCTCCGCAGTTATCACTGGTTTTATCAATGACACAAGATGGCTTTCTTTTTTTGTTTTTTTCATAGCGATAAGCACGGCCCCAAATACTACAATCAGAAAGAGTCACAGAAACACAAATCAATGTTCGCAGACCACCGGTCTGGGTGGGTGCAACTTATTCATCAAGAAAGCCCCCAGGCAACAAAACCCCACCCAGCACCACCACTGCGTGGGGAAAACGTGCTCCTGTCTGTCCAAATGCCCACGGTTTGAGCAGAGGATGCCCACTGCTGTGCTGACTCTCTGCCCTCCTGCTTCTCTTCCCCTCTAATCTCGAGCTTTTTAATTGCAAGCGATGACTTCCAAGCTATCGCTATCCCAATTAATTTCAGATAGCAATTAAAATGGAGTTCGTCAATACAGAGAAGGAGGGCTCCTCAAGTTTTCATGCATCCCCCAACAATTCCCTTCATCGCAGCTCCTTCGAGGTCGCAGTCGCACCAAAGCATCAGCCAAGGATCTCATCATTGCTGCTGCGAGTCTTGCAGGCATTAATTGCTTATTTTCCCCTTGGGGAGAATGCACTTCCCATCCAGAACAGGACACGGCTGTTTCAGCATCTTGCTTTCTCTTCAGCCTTCCTCTCCTGTTTTAAATGAGCTTCCATTTTAATTAGCGAGGTTGTTTTCTTACTTGGGGTGCTGCATCCTGCCTCCAAGAGCAGCAACATATCTGCGTGCCCATCCATCTGGGTGGAATGAACATTCCTCTTTGGGAACGAAACGATTTGTCCAAGACGTGACCCAGCACTCAGTCAGGTGGGATGGAACGTCATCAGGCTGTTTTTTCCCAATTTGCCTCATTTTTAATGATGGGAAGAGATGGAGGTGGGCTGGAGGCAGAGGATCACGTGGAGCCCAAGCTTAGCGGTGCCTCTGCCCCTCTACCTCAGCACACAGCCTTGCACATGTCTGAGGCTGAATTTTCTGGAAGAAATGACTCAAAATAATACTAAAATGTATTTAATTATTTCTTTCTGCAGGCAAGAATGAGGAGAAGGGATGCCGTGGGGTGAGAGCAGCTCCTGCTCGTCACAGCATTAAAATAGCAAGAGTTCGTCTTGCTGGAAGGGTCCAGGAGCCCGAATTACCCCATCCTCACCCAGCCCCATTCTCCTGCGTCTCCTCCCGTGTCCGTTTGAAGTTGCATCAGGTCTGGAGCTCAGCTTAACCCAACCGCCAGATGTATTATTCATTTGTATGCCTTAATGATGTGATAAAGTTGCTGGAAACTGGGAAAGGCTCATTAAACTTCTATTTGAATATAGATCACAACTACATTTTAAGGGAGCAGGAAGCAGCCCCACGCCTTCTCCAGTCCTTTTCCCACTGCATGGGGAGAGGTCCCAGATCACTCTTGCTGCTTTGATCACTGCTGGTGGGCAGAGGGAGTTTGGGGATGGATCCAGCACCAGGATCCTGCGGATCTGGGGTCAGTGCCCCAGCATCCTGGAGAGCCCTTGTGACAGCACTGAAATCAAAGCAGCAGGAAAGAGCAGGAGTTCGCTTTGGCTTTTCCTCCAGAGGCAACAGGATCTGTAAGAGTTGATCTGAGCCCTCCTGGCCTTCTGCATTTCCAAAAATAAAAAATAAAAAAAAGGCCACAGAGCACCTGCTGTGCCACCAGCAAAACTGAACCGAGATGTGCCAAGTTTGGGGGGGATGGGAGATAGCCAGCCCCCACCCAACACCACCAGCACAAACCAGCTGAGGAGGCAAGGACTGTCTGAAGGGGTGAACAGAGGTGAAATGTCAACCACACAGGGCTTTATTTAGGGCTTATCCATCTCCCATAGCAGAAAACCTCACTTTTCTCTGAGCCACCCCCCCCCCCACCCACCCCTTTTTCTTCATAATTTTTCCTCTCCTCTCTGTTCTCCCGCATCTGCTCTCAGCTCTGATGATCAGAGCTTAGCCTCGGACACTTTGATCTTCCCCAGAGAAGCTGGTTCTGTGGATCCTCACAGCAGCCCTTGCCAAATAATTGCACCTCCATGAGGGCATTGCTGCCCCATCCGCTCCTGCACCAATGGGGCTGTGCTCAATGCATGGGCAGGGATGCTGAGCAGGACTGCTCACCCACCACCATCAGTCCCATCCCATAGACGGGCACTTAGAATCCCATCCTTTCTTTTATCCTTCTGCTGCGGCATACAGAAGGTACAGGAGGTGGTAAAACCCCACAATTCTGAGGGCTGGCAAACCTGGATGGAGCAACAAGAGGTGGGAAACACACTGCAGCCTCCATTCAGTTATTGCTGTGCTTCATCACCTAGGCTTTGCTCCTGCTGCTTCGTCTGCTTGCCTTGTTCACGCTGCTTTGGGTTTTAGAGGCACACCAACCTGCTGCACCTCGGTATTAAACCTAACACAGTGCTGCGGGGAGAAAGTTCGTTAGGAGTCCTGCTGTGCTGACCATCCCCAGCTAATTACAAGCTGCCTCCTTAAATTTCCCTTTGCTTGTTTCTATTGGATACAGGATGTGTCTCCGGTTAAGTCTGTAATTGCATTTCAATTCTCATCTCAGCGTACGCTGGGGTTTGTGCAGCAGTTTACATTCATTTTTTCTTCTATTTTTTTCCCTTTTTTTTTTTTTTCTGAGTGCTTTGAGATAAAAGCACCACAGAAATACGGTGTCATTGTTATGATGATGAGAGGACTGTTTGTGATGTGCCAGCACCCTTCTCGCTGGTGTTGAACCACTTGGGAACATCTTGACATCCCCCAGGTGGCATTTCCCTTCCACAAAGCCATCCACTTATGCTAATATATATACATAGAAAGTGCCATGTGTGTGCGCGCGCGCGCGTGTGTGGATACATATATCATGTGGGCGTGATTGGAAAGCAAATTCTATAAATAAATCCCATTATCCTATTACACTGTAATTTTCTATCATTATCCCCAGTGTGGATCAGATGCATCTGCCGGCTGCGATGGGAGTGAGGGGCTGGAAGTGGCAAACTCTGCCGGCGAGCGGAGGGCTCCCGGAGTGCTGCAGTGTGGGCACACCTGCAGCTGTGCAAATCCGTGCAAATCCCGTGCACTGTGGCACACGGGACCCCCAGACCTGGTGCACTGACCCGCAGTGCTCTGTCTTTGCTGCTCCCCCTTTGCTGGCGGATTGCTGAGATGGTGAATCCATCGTGTGTGGGATGAAATGAAGGGGGAGAGATCGTGCCCGCTTGCTGCTTTCAGTGGGTCTGGCTTCTGCTTCCAGCTTTTGCTTCTCTCATCCTGCCCGTTGCTGACGGATTAAGGAGGTTTTGTCATGCCCAATGTTTTCTCCCCGAGAAGGTGCCTGTGTGCTGTAATCAAGTCACTCTCATTTTTCTTGTTGATAAGATAAAGAGGCAAAGCTCTTTAAGCCATCCACTATAAGGCATTTTCCCTGGCCCTTGTGTCATTTCTGGGCCTTTCTTTACACTCTTGCCAATTTTTCAGCATCCTTTCTTGTCCCCAAGTGCATCTCCCAGGACTGATGGGAGCAGCTTGGTGCTGTCACTGCAGCCCGCTCTGTATCTACCTCCCCAGCCCATGGGATGCTTTTCCTGCAGCTCTGCTAGAAAGCCAGTGCTTTTCTGACCCCCAAACCCCACTTTTCCCAAGCAATGTGGCTCAGAGCTGCCTGTGGCCCCTTGGAGCTCTGGGGCTCTGCTGCAGAGTCCATTCCCAGCGGAAAGATGGAAAAACGGCACACCAGAAAAGCTCAGCCTCATTTGAAAGCCAACAACAGGCTGTGGGATTTTGATTTAAAACATTTCTGAATAATCCTATTAGCGGGGAGAGGAAACAGGGCTCCTCAAATGACAGATTTATTTTTTTTTCCCCCTTAACTCCAGGTCTGCGGCAGATTAAACACACCAGATGAAGCAGATCCACTTCAGGGTGCCTGTTGTGAATGCAGTACTTGAAAAGTGCGGATGGGAGGTGGGATCGTGCCACTCACTCAGCTGGAGATGGGATGAATGTGACAGCCACTTCCATGTGCCATGTGCTGCGATGATGCTTTGACCCAATGCCAAAAGCCCATGAAAGGAGAAAATGACTTTTCCTATGAGAAGAGAGATGCTGAGACCATAAGTTTTGGGATGTAGATCCTCGGATCCTTGCCTTGAATATTGCTTGGGTCATATTTTGTTAACTTAGTGATATACTTCGGGGATGTAGGCACGTCTGAAACGTGTACCCAGAGATTTCTTCATCTTCCTTTTGGAATTATATCAATGGAAACCTGCTGGACATTTCCCACTAAATGAACTTTGAAGATGAGAGACCGAACACTTTGATGGCATTAAAAACATTTTGCATTCAGAAGATCACCGCTTTGTCCCACGAATCCTGAAAATGAACATTTGAACAGCATCAAATGCTGCGCTTCAAATGGCTGAAGCTCAGCCCTGGGTCAATGGGTACATTTTCTCTCTGCCAAGTGGTCATTAATTTCAAGCACACAGCTTATTACTGCGGAGGACTGAAGAAGGAAACGTGCCATCCGTGGGGCTGGGGCACGTGCAGGCTCCTCGTATGGTGAAGCTCCTTGCTCCTTGCCCTGAGGGAGCCTGAGCATCACTTTGTAGCTCTGGGAGCTGCTGAGGTCTGGCAGATCTACTCCAGGTCAGCAGAAAATACGTCCTCTTTATGACTGCCTCCAAGTTTATTGCGTTTGGACTCTGATGATGGAAGTGCCCGCTTTTACAGGTGGTGGGATACAAAAAAAATGGCCGCAGTAAAAGCGTTTAAAGTGCTCTTAAATATGCTTCAAATACTTTCCCTGCCATGGCACGTGTGGCAGTTAAAGCAGTGGCCAAGCAGCCGGTGCTGCTGGAAAGCTGTGGGTTCAGCAGGGCTGTGAGCCGCCTTGGGCACCGCTCCGGGCGCTGCTTCTCCCAGCACATGCGATTCTGGTCTGGCAAAAACAAGTTTTAGCAGAGAGCAGCGTGTAATATAACACAGGCGGAGCAGGCAGAGTGTGGGAATTGTGCTGCTTGCCAGCCCTGGCAAGTCAGGCTCGGAAAGGAAAGTAGGGCATTGTTTTGGGGCTATTTTGGGCATGTGCAAGGTGCACCAGAGAGATGTGCAGCCAAAAAGGCCCTCACCCTCAACTGAATGCACATTTTCCCCCCCAAAAGCAGTATCTGAAGGCAGTGTGGGTGATGAATAACAGCTCTGCACTTTAGGCTTGCTGAACTGCAGGAATTTGGCAGTGCCAGCCCCAGAACGCCTGGATAATGCCTTCAGTCCTTTCCCTCTCCCCTTTCCCATGTCCTCACCAGCAGCTGTGGGTCCGCAGAGCCCCATGAGGCACTGGCACAGTGGGCAGCAAGCCGGGATGTTTGGGGTGGAATCTCCCCCAGCAGAATGAATAAAAGCAGCAATTCTGCAGCACTGTGACCCTCGGCCGCAGAGCAGCGGCTCTCCCCCTCCTGGCAAGGCGACGGTGAGTGGCAGTGATGCTCCTTAGCATCCATCACCCGCCCCGTCCCTACGCACTGCCAACCGCTTGTACGGCGCCGATAGAACAGGTTTCCGAATTTGGCAGAGCCCGTAGCAGTTATCGGAATGCGGCTCATAAATTAAAGGCTCTCTTACACATCTATTTATATTTTCACCTCCGGAATTAAAAATTCCAGCAACGATAGTGATCTGCCCCAAAGCATCGCTCCACGTGGCATCGCTCGGGAGAGGAGCCAAGGAGCAGCCAGGTCTGATAACACGGAGTGAGACACTTTGGCAGTGAATTTCTCCAGCAGACCCCAACTCCTCCTGATTTCCTTCCATCCCAAGCCCCCATCGTTACCTGCCACTCAGGCTAGAAGGGGAAGAAGCCATAAACCCCGAAGCCACAGCCCAGAATATTTGTTGTTTCTGCTTCGGTACAAAGCAGCCACCGCAGCAAAAGATGTGCTGTCAGGAGATCCTACAAGCTGCAAGTTGTTACCTGGATGTATTGATTTAAAGCACCTGTCACTTTTGATTTTTGAAAGTGTGTTTGATTGCTGGCAGCTTTATAGGATTATGGCTTTAATTGGATGCCGGTGTTTTACTGGATATAAGTGAAATTTATGGCTGTGCTATCTGCGGTGTGAAAAGCAGCCCTGTGTCATCCTCCCCTCCTCGAGGGGAGGCAAAGTAAAGCATGGGGCAGAGCCTGTTGGGGACATCCATCTTCAAACAGCTCCACAGCGGCACAGTGACGTTACAGAATGTGTAAGGCAAAATTAAGGACTGCAGGAGTTCACACTACCTGAGAGTTCAACCCGAGGCTGTTGCTAATTGCGTGATTGCGTATCATTTTTGGAGGTGCTGATCTGCATATGCCACATTTGCATAGTGTTAACGATGGCAGTGTTTTTGTGAGGGCTGTGATGGGACCTGGGATGGGTGAGCTGCAGTGCCTGGAACTGATGGAAGCAAAGGGAGCCCACAGTGAGATAGGATAGCAGTGAAGAGTTGTTAAACAAATCTTGCTGACCTTGCAGGGCAGATCATTTCCTTCAAATTCAGCTTCATTCCATCTGCTTTTGTACGGTGCCTTGCCTTGCAACAGATTCTGCATGGTCTGCTCTGGGATTCTGAATGGGAACTGTTGAATCACTGCCTGAACCACTGATTGATCAGCTGAGGTGAGCACTGAGTCAGCCACAGGAGCTCAGAAGACAGTGCACCTATATGACCAGAAGGGGTAGAATCTGGCTCCAACTCTCCCAGGCCCATCTAAGGGCTGACCACCACTGAGGAAGGGCCTCATGTTGGAGATCCCTCCTGTGTGGGGTTCCAGGTGAGCCTTTCCTGTATTATCAGGTGTCTGAATACCATCTGGATAATCTGTCCAACAATATACTATCCATCTTGGATACACAGTTTGGGTACTATTCATTTTGGGTCATCACCCTATGGGGTACTATTCATTCAGGTGCTCACCCTACATCACTCTACAGACTCCAAGGTAAATCTGCCTTCCCTGCTGAGCTGGCAGTGCTTTGCAGTGGATTCTGATGTGCTACAGCTTTTCTCACCCTAAAAAGAGAGATTTTTCAGAAAAAAACCAAAGACCAGGGTCACCCCTCTTTTAGGACGTTCATGCATGGACCTGCTGGTCTCTGCCTGGAGCTGGCAGTGAGATATTTCCATTGCAGTGCCCAAAGCAAACCTGTAGAACACAGCATCATCTTCAAAGCTTTTAGTGACCAGAAAAATCTTCAAAGAGGCGCATCCTCCTGTGACAGCATGTTGCTGCAGAGATACCCCCACCCGAACAGCAGCTCTTTTCCTAAAACACTCTGGGGGGGTCCTTCTTTACCCACACCTCTCTCATCCATTCCATTTCTTTGCTCCAGCACTGCACACCTGGCTGTGCTGACCTCTCAGGAGCCTTTGCAGGCAGGCAGGAGCTGCAGTGTGGAGCGGGGCTGCTCTCCTTGCCATCTTCTTGCTTTTTCCCAGCCTCAATTTTTCTTGCTCACTTTTTGATGGAAAGTCTTTTCCTGATGGATAGCGCTAAGTCAATCCTTCCCCAGATCCTGCTGTCTTCAGCAGGGGAGAAGAAAAAAGCCTTTTCCTTTCTCTCTCCCTCTTCCATCACCTGAGTTTTCCAATCACTCATGTCACGATCTCGCCCATCTCCAGATCTTTAACGAGCGAAGCCAATAAAGACAAACCCATCTCTCCTGAGCAGATGCAAACTGCCCTTGCTCCATCACTGCTTGTTTTTCTTTCTTTTTTTTTTTTTGGAAGAAGTCATCAGAAGTGTTCAAAATAGGAGAAAGAAAACTTTGCACAGCTTTGATCAGGGCATGGCTTGGCTGGCTGCTGTGCCCCATCGCCTCCTGCACCCCTGCTGCAGCCCGGGGAGGCTGAGCTGCTGCTCCATACTCATCACCTACAGTTTCTCTTCCTTTCCTTCAGTGAAATGAGCCCGGAGCCTGCCCAGGGCTTCATCTGTTCTCTGCAGGAGAAGGGCTCTTTATTCGAGCACTCAGGTTGCTTCTGCCTGCAGCACAGTTAGCTGGGGGGTCCAGGAGGCTCCATGAGCCCGAGCTCATGGCATGAATCCCTGCTGGGACCCCTCTGGCTTCAGGGCCCCTCCCAGTATCCATTTGCTCCTTGTTAATTAAAAGCCAAGCATGCACGAAGTGCAGCTGAGAGCATCCAGGAGCTGTGCCTGCGAGAGCTTTTCCTCCACAGGAGACCCTTCCTCCATACTGTGCTGTGTAGTGGGTGCAAAACTCAGAAAGAACCTTTTGGTGGTGAGAAAACTGCTGGAGCAGCCAGCATCACCTCCTGCCTTGAGCAGCTGCCTCCCTCCTCCATCAGTGCTCTTCTACCCCAGCACGACCCCAGCACCTCTGCACGCATGACAAAGAGAGGAATTTACACCATTTCCTGCTGGGCTTGAGGACAAATCGAGGTGTAAATGACGGGGGAACGTCTGCTTGACAGGGGAACAATGCGTGGGGCAGGCTGGGGTCTGGTAGGAGCAGGCAGGATGGCTCTGACAGGGCTCTGAGGTCACTCACTGCTGGTAAGGACCGATGCCCAGCTCTCCTGTGTACTGGTGGGCAGGCAGTTCGCTCCCTTCTGAAGCCATCAGCTCCAGCAGAAAACCTGCCCTTGGTTTAGACACTTCTCCCAGTTCTGCTGGGCTGCGCTTTTCTTTTAGAAAGGGGCTATAAAAACGTTCGTTAAATACCCATTGAAAAGAGTTGCAAATCAGATCATTCACATTCAGCAGCGTTTTACAACTCGTGTGTAGGGGGTTTGTTTTAAAATAATAATTAGTTATAAAATCCTATGGACAGAAGAGATGATTATTAAAGCCGGCACAGATCAGCCCACCAGCTGGCAGGAGCTGGCGCAGCTCTGCAGGGAGCAAACCCAAATTCACACGAGGAATATTGTGCCACTGCTGCAGGATGGGGAGCACAGAGAGAGTGGAGGAGCATAGGGAGGAGCACAGCTCTCCACTCCCTGGGGTTAAGTCAGTGGGCACTCAGAAGTCTAAAGTCACCTGAAATGAGGTGGTTTCCTTCAAAAAATGTGGAAGCGAGGTGAATTTGGAGCTTTCCCTTAGATCTGATATATTGATACTGTGGCAGATGCATTGGGATAAGTTCTGCTTTGGGTCCTGGGAGAGGTGATGCTGTTCTGTGTTTCCCCAGCCCTTCAAAACACTTTTCCAGCACTATGCCCCATATCCTTTGGGTTGCCCATCCTCTCACAGACACCCCAAGGATGCAAACACTGTGCAAAACCCACTCTGTGCTCTAACACCATGTGGGCACATGCAAAATGAACCGGAAAATCGCTGCAGTTTATCCTTCCACGAAGGTCAAGTGGCAGCAGGTGACACCCAGTGGGTGATCTATGCATCTCTGAGTTCATCAGCTGGCAAGGAGCACGTCCCAGAGATTATAAATACATATTTATGCATGCAGGAGAAGCCCAACATGTAGCAGCAATTAGGATCTAGAGGAGCTGGCAGGGTATTTTAAAGCAGGGAGCAGCGTACACGTGCAGGTTCTCATACGTATTTATGTGTGTGCATTCGCACCGATCTTCCTGAGATATAACAAATGGATCCCTGCGGTTTAGGGAACGTGATTCCCGAATTGCAGACACAAATTTGAGTCCTTTCAATCTCTCGTGTTTGTCCTCAGCTCGGGGAGGTGGAGGGAGCTCTCTGACTCCATAAAGTTGCAGGAGCTGATGTGCCATGTCGGAGCCGGCCCCGAGCCACCTCATCTGTCTCAGTGGCAGCTAGCAGCCTGCGGGGCTTTGGATTTATCCTCTGTTTTTGGCAGGCAATGAGCCTTCCTGCATCAGACAGCCCACCTCAGCACCGCACTGTGTGCTGGGGCAGGATGAACAGGGGAAGAGTGAAACCTCCTGGATTCGATTTGTCCAGCTGACCCCCACTGAAACCTTCCACTGCTGTGTTAATGTTGCTCTGTGACTTGTTTTCCTCCTGATTGCTCCTTGGACAGCAGCAGATCCTTCCATCGGGTTATCCAGCAGCGCTGGGTGTTTTCTGGTGAGGCTACAATGAATTCAGGAACCGCTGCAGTGTATGAATAGTTTAAGCACTCTTCCTGCATGATGCTGCCTGGCACTTCTCTGTGCTGATTCATGTCTCTCAGCTCATCGCCCAGGGATGGTACCCACCTGGGTTTGTTCCCTTGGATTTCTCTCAAATTCCATTTCACTTCAGTGCTGTAAATATTTTTCAAGCCAGAAAAACCTGTTGCTCCGAAGTCTCTTGTGGTTCTTGCATGCAATGAGCTGAGCAAATGCAATTCCTGAGGTGTTACTGTTTCATTCGAAGGCCTGTAACTTCTCTCCCTTGCTTCTTACAAGAAATACAAGAGCAGGTGGAATTCAGGATGGCATGAGGTGGTCCTATGGGACCATACAGGTCATGATCTGAAAGGGAATTCAGCTTTGGAAGTGGTGAGCAGAGCTTGAAGAGGAAAGAGGGGCTGCTTGCCTGCAGGGTGCGGGGAGAAACTGCAGCCCAGGGTTTCCCATGGCACTGATGGGTTGGGGTTGGACTTGGTGATCTTAGTGGCTCTGTAATTCTGTGGTTCCTTAGAGGTCAAGATCCCTCCTGCCCCAGCCCCTCCTGCTCCCAGTTCACATGGCATTGAGCTGCGCTTCCCAGGTGCCTCAAATCAGAGACTTCTTCAGAAACGAGCGTTGCTCAATTCGCAGTGATGCAGCCCTTAATTTGCCGCTCTGCGTGACACTCCGAGCCTTGTTTCAGGATATCTATGCAGCTCTGACAACCATCTGTTAAAGTTTGATAGGCATAGCACCGTGCTCCTCAAGCATCTCCCTGCCGGCGTTTCCATCCCAGATCCCCTGGAGGGGTGGGACATACACACATCTGCGATTTTGGGGATGGGATCAGACCCTGCTCAGCATCCCAAGTGCTGCAGGTGGTGATTTGCCCTCGGAGCGGGGTGGGACCCGGCTGGCTCACGCTGCTGCGAGGACTCTCTCAACGTGCCTAGTAGCACACACAAAGGCAACCCGCAGCAGGCATCGCGGGAGCTGTCTGCCACAGCGTCTGGAAGCTCTTACTAATCAAAGCAACATTGATTACACAGAGTTTTGCAAAGGTTTCATTGCGGGGATGATGCAGAGAGCCTTTCAAAGAGGCGGGCTGTCAATCAGCGGACGGGGGATGCTAAACCGAGGCCAGAGATCCCGCAATATTTTCCTAGATTAGAGATTAACGCGCTCCTAATTAATTTTGATGCTGCGTAATATGATAAAGTTGTGGCTTTTTTTGTGATGCTGGGCTAGCTCATAATCCAATCTTTAATTATTAACTTTCTCTTTCAAAAAATAAAGAGAAAGGCCTATTATGGTTTAATGCCAGTTGGACAGCGGCTGTTGGGAAGCCGAGGGCTTTCTACATCGATGGAGGCAGTAAATTTCAGGTCTTTCTTTTCGTTTAATGAGCTGGATGGTCTGAAGCAGCCAAATGGCTGAGGGCTGGGAGCTCTAAGAGCTCCTGGAGGAGGATGGCCGTGGCTCTCCTGCCCTGGGCCCCAGTATGGGTAGCAGTGATGAGGGATGGGGAACTGATGTGGCCGTGCCCATGGACTGTGCCAGGTGGGAAACTGGGGAACAGCCACCCAGCTGCATCCAGGGGCTGCCTGGGAGAGATGCTTTAAAGCTCTCCATGTTCTTAATTTATTAAAAGGGAGACAGAGAGGTGACTCGATTACCATGGCTAAGTACCTTCACGGGGAGAAAATACCGAATGCTGAAGGGCTCTTTAAGCCATCAGAGAACGGCAGAATGGGAACAAATGTTTTGAAGGCAGAGACAGACAGAAGTTGAGCCCCACGTCTCCCCCCTCTCTTTTTCTTCCAAAACATTGGGATAAACTAGAAGGGAATTTGGGGACTGACATCTCTGCAGCAAAAAGGGGTTCTCTGGGGAGCACATGTGTTTGTGCCCAGCTCAAAACACCGGGAGCTGCAGCTCGCATTGTGTGCCCCTGGGATTTGGGGTGAGGCAAAACAAGCCCGAGGACCCCAAACCATCACTCACACGCCTTCCAAAACGATGCGATGAGCAGTTTTCCCATGCTGGCAATCTCAACGGCCACGAGATATTTATCTTCATTTACTACCGAAGGCGTCAGCAGTGCTTTGGCTTTGTTTCCTCTTCGCAAACAAACAAACACGACAACAACAAAAAGGCACATTGGCTTGGAGGGAAACTTTTTAACAGTCATGAGCTGTCCGAGAGCCGCTTCACATGGCGGCTGAATAGTCCATCGCCCTCCTTTCGGTGCCCTGGTCTTCTGGGTATGCATTTGTTTGCTTTTGTTTTGTGCTCAAATAAAGTTGTCGCTTTGTTCTCGCCTTTCCAAACGCCCTTAGTATTCTGGGTGAAAAGGCTGGAAATAATGCTGGCAGCTCCTGCGAGCCTGATGGGAGCGAGCACCGATCAGACAGGCGATTCTCTGGCATTTTTTATTTACTAACAACAGGCTCTTATCTTGAGCTGTGCCCAGCTCTGGAAAAACTCCTCTCCACCCCTCGGTCCCCCCCTCCTTGGAGCTGTGATTTGTGTAATCAGCTCCGCCGTAATCGCCCGCCTCGATCAGAGCTTCATCCCACTTAGCTCCCACCCGGCTCCATTTTTGACTTGATAAATGGGATGGGGATTTCGTTGGGATCTCGGGCCCTTCCAGGCTGCCCATTGCTCAGCTGAACTTCGTCAAACACGAGCTGCGGAGCGTTGAAAGTGGAGATGGGGATGTGATGTGAGATGGGAGGGAGTAATGGGTCCGAGCGCTGCCCTCTGTCCTGGACTCGGTGTGGCGAGGCATTAGGGCTCCCCAAATGGAAAAAAAGACTCCTCTGACCTTCGCTGCTCTGCTCAGCAGCGCTGCTAGGAGCTGCTGCTGGAAGCCCGGTGTGATGGACCGTGGGTCTGATCTGATAGCGTCGCTCGGATGCTCTTATGTGGCTGAGTTATGGATGTGCTGCTAATGGTGCAGCTGTACTTTGCCTCTCCTCCCATAAAAGCGCTCCATCTAAATTCTAATCTTTATCTCTTCCCCATAACCTACACGTACTTACATGCATCTGTTGTATCTAAATATTTATTTGTAACACCCTGGCAAAGGTCTTTTACCTGCTTATTTACTCTACTTTGAAGTATCGATCTATAATTACCCGTGAGTATCTTGCCTGTAAACATTTCCCCGCTTATGTACTTATAAATACCACTTACCTCTAAATATTACCCTGCATTTTCACCTGTAAATATAACTTGCCAGGAAGGGGCTGTGGCAAACTTCTTAAATCAGACAAATGAAAGCCTCGCACCAGGACATTGTCTTCGAGGCGGAGCAGAGCTCTGTGCAGGAAGGTCGGGCTCCATGGCTCAAATCTGAGCCCCATTTTGTGGTTTCCATCCGTTCCCTGGAGAGGCAGAAGCCGCTGCTAATTTTTTCCGTGGTTGACCTTAAACTTCACTTCTGTCATTCAGCATGTCGTCAGGCGTAATTACCAAGTGCGGCAATAACTGAGAGCTGTTGATAACGATATTAATATACGGCAGCTTTTGTTCTGCAAAACAATATGGGCTTTAGAAACCGGACACGTGTTTATGTATATTAAAGTAGTACATGGATGAGATGATTGCATCCCCGAAATACAGGTTGGAGAAGGCATCCCACACGTGCTATGGAAGGGAATTTCTGGATGAGGGAGCCAAAAGAAACACCAGGCTCTGGGGTATCCCTAATGATGACCTAGGGGTGATGATAAACTCCAGCTTTTGCCCAGAGGGGATAATTCATCAGGTAGGTATTCACTGCTAAACCCCTTCTCCTCATCTCCATCTGGCAGCCTTTCCCCCAGAGGTGTCCAGTGCCAAATGCGTCAAGGATGCTGGAGGAGATGAGCAACCTTTAGAAAGGACGCTGGGATCGGAGGGGCTGAGGGGGAGCACAGCCCTTCATCAGAACCTTGCCCCAGTTCGGATTTTGCCCTTTGGGAAGACATTTAGCTCTGGAAAGTAAAAAGACCTGGGGAGGCAGAGGCTTGCCTTCATTCCCACAGGCGTACCCTTTTCTGATCTGACAAGTCTGTGGGGAGATCTGCCTGAAGAGCAGCCCTGAGGCCATGAAGAAATGTGGAGCAGGTTCCTGATGTTCACCTTCAGGAGTGAGATTGACCTTTCTTTAAGGTAATTTGAGGAAACAGCCTGGCTGGAGGCACTTGGAGGCACAGCCTGGGTTTCAGGTGTGCACCTGCCTTGCAAGGGACTTGCCCAGCGCACATCCACTGCGTCTGAGATATTATGGGCAAAGCATTTTCTCTAATCAAGGAGCGGTTTTCTAGGAAAAGCTCAGAGGTGTATCCCATACAAACAGCTCTTCTCCATTAAGAACAGGACTAGTCTCTCCTGCAGCTCTGGTGCCCACAGTGGGTGCTCTCCCCTTGCCCCGTGCGTTGCTCCATGCTGTGGTGTTCTGGTTTCTGAACTGGAAAAAAAAGAAGAAAAAAAAAGGGAAAAAGAGAAAATGTGGGTTTCCATGGAGACAACTGTTCTGCTCTAAAATCTGAGGGCAGACAAGCACTGCGTCTCATATTTTGATGCAGATGCTTGGGTTTAACTTCAGGGGAAAGGTTGGCTGAGGCTGGTGGCTTAGACCTGAGTGCTTTAGAGGGGAATATTTGGTTTGGGGGGGTGTTTTGTAGGATTTTGGGGTTTTCAGTCAAAAACAGGGGGAAAAACCTCCCTTCAGTCCTCTACAAAGTGATTTTCCAAGGGAAAAGATAAAGCACATGGGGATGATGTAATCCTCTGGGGGAAATAACCCACATCGCCTAGCTCAGGGTGTCTATAATGCAAAGCCACGTGGAAGACCCAGCCTATACCCAGCATCTCCATTTGCCAACAGGGAGAAGACAAGTTTCCTCTCCTTATCATAAAGCACTTGAGAAGTCAGAGTTGCTTTGACACTGCCAGGAGCACTGGGATGAAGGTAAAGGTGAGGGAAATATCCTTAGGCCACTCTATGCTTTTGCTTTCTACATGTCTGCTCTTTAGGCAGAGATTTCACAAGCTTGGTAATGATGTGTTGGGTTCTTCACAGTGGCTCGTGGGCTCTTGATACATTGGGGCCTAATTGATTCTCTTTTCGTGGTCTTGATTGCAGCAGCTTTAAGGAATTGCAGGGAGTGAGGAGCAGGAGGTGACAGGAAACGTTAGCACTTCATTTGGAGAGCAGGGCTCATGATTTGTGTGCGGGCAAAAATGAAAATTAATTCTCAGGAAAGAAATCCCACTCTGATGAAAGTGAGATATCAGAACTGCTAATGACATGTCAGGCCAGGTGGTGAGGAGCTGCTCCTCCAACTTTAACCCCTTGAAGGATTTAAAGCAGTGCTGTAGGCTGTATGACACCAAGGCTTGAATCTCCTGCCCAAATATCTCCTTGGAGCCTTCTAAGAACCTTGCTTTGGGAAATGTGAGCAAGTTGCCACCAGAACATCAGCAAAAGAGTGAAGCACTTACAGAGCATGGACTACTTCATCTGTTTTGGAAACACAGGGCAGGGAGACAGTAGAGAGAGAAGGTGGAGGAGGTGTCTGGCAGTAGCACCAGGTACACAGAACATCTGTTGGTTCACCAAGAGTTGGACAAGGACAAGAAAAGGGTGACACCCTCTGCTTCTGTACTTCTTCTCAGTGGCCCACACTGACAGCTGGGTGTACAAATGTACATCCCCAGTACACTGAGCACTGGTGTATGGGGCCATCGTGTTTCCCCAGTGTATTTTGTTGCTTTTCAATGGAAATCCAGGTGGGAAAGTTCCCTGCTCACCTGGGGATTCTTCTCCCCTCCCCACTGAGAAGTCCTGACATGAAGACTTACCCATGGCAATGGTCCTGGGCACTGCCAGGAGAAAGGCAGCTCCTGAACTGCCCCCACACTGAGAATGAGAATGCTTTGTTTCAATAACATTTAACAGCGATTGCCTCGGCAACCTCAGGTCTGCTGTGATTAAATATTAATATGCTTCTAGTCCCTGCTCTGACTCTGTTTTTCTCTCTGCTTTCTAAATGAAACTGCTCATTCTTGGCCTTTCCTCGGAGCACAGGGCTGGTTTGGATGGGGTGTGGGAAGAAAAGCTGTGTTCAATGTGATGGAGGTGGGTGATCACATGGTGGTGTGACTGACCTGGAAAGCAGCAGAGGGGTTATTCAGGAGTCTGTCTTCCCTGCTCTTCTCTTTTTTTTTTCTTTTGAGTTTATCCAGGGTGTGCACAGGCTGGAAATGGGTCAGATGCCACTACGGATGGGCTCCCTTTGGGATGGGATGGGTGTCCTTTATTGTGGAATGGAAATCCTTCAGCGTGGGATGGGTGAGGCTTTGCCAGCATCTCCTTGCACCAGCTGCACTCCTGCTGCTTAAGTCCTCCCTGGAGGGAGCAGCAAGTCAGAGGCAGGTCTTGACCAGAAGTATTTGAGCTCTCTGTGTTTTCTCTGAAGGCAACTTATCCAAAAGTGTTTTTAGTGAGGGCTAGATGAATCACGTGTTGGACATATCTCCATCTAAAGGCAGATGAGAGGAATTCCACCCCAAACACCCACTGACTTCAGCAGGACCGAACTGCTTCAGCCCCCTGGTGAAACCACGGCCTCCATCTATTCGCTTTGAGCATCAAGAGAAAGATAGATTGGTGGCATTAAAAGAAAAACACTTCTTGGATGCTATTACTGACCCCAGCTCACCCAAGCTCCCCAGGCACTCCAAGCTTTGCTCTGAGCCTTGCAGCAAGAAAGAAACCCAAACAACAAAAAAAAGCAACCTGAAGCTAGGCTACGAAGTTGCTGAACTCGGGGGAATTTAATAACACGCAGCCACCAGCAAAGCGATTAAGTGCCAGGCCCTAATTCTGTGAGTGCCTCACTGATGGTTTTGCCGGGTGCCTCGCAGCACAATATAACTAATCTGCCGTGCAGCTGCGAGCGCTGACGGCCGGGCGCGTTATCGCAAGGCCGCCTGGTAGAAACAGCAATGCCAGAATGAATTGCTGCGGGGTTTGTAGTGCTGATAGAAGGGATGAGGGCAGTGGGTTGGTGGGCGGCTCGATGTGTGCCGCAGGGGAGGGCTGAAGCTGTTGTGTATCTGGGGGAGAGGGGATGATGGGGAGATGCTCTGGGGTGGGAGGAGGAGGAAGGCAGAGGAAGAGCTGATTCTGGCTGGAGCAGGTCTGACTTTCTGCTCCTTTTCTACCAGATGGCTTCACCTTCACGTTTTGGTTTATGGACTGTGATGAGCTCCACTTCCCCTCAAATTTCATACATAAGATAAAAAGGAAAAAAAAAATCCACTAAACCATACCTTTTGCTCTGGACATTGCAACATTCCTGCTGCTCAGCGCTGCTTTATGGAGACTTTTCCTTTTCTTGTGAAAACTCTGGATCTGTTTGCTCTGGGGCTGCCTCAGGGCTTTGCCTGCTCCCTTTGGTCCCTGGGCTCAGCTGGCGTCAGGACACAGAGCCCAGCAGGCTCCCTGGCTGGCAGTGATGCTTCCCACTGCCCCTCTCCCGCTCAGCAGCAGATGATCTGCTCGACCTTTAGATGTGAGGTCTTCAGAAATCAGCCAGCCTGATCCAGAATTTAATGCTGATTGAGGTGGTAGCGCAGCAGGCTGGGGCAGTTCAGTGCTCACAGTGGCGAAAGCTTTCAAATGAACTTCCCAATCACAGTCTTATTTAATCCATGGGGATCATCCATTGTAGATTTAATGGACTGAAGTGTGCGAGCGCTGGTGTCTCGCTGCTGCAACAGCTTTGGCTAAAACCTGAGCTGCTCGGCAGCACCGTGCACTGAGTGCTGTGTCTCAGGGGATGTGCACCCCAGCACTGTGCATCCTGCTCTGGGTACCTCAGCCTGCATTACCCCTCTCTTCACCATCCCTACATCTCTTCTTTGCAGAGACGAAACAAATCTAACAGTGGGATGAGAGAGAGACCTGCAGTTCCTTGTGGGAAACTGAGGCATCGAGGCAAACCATCCCATGGAAAGCTGTGGTTGAATCTCTGGAGGGAGCTAATCCTTTAAAGGCACTCTGCAAATGAAGCAGCACCAGAAAGTGCTGTGCTAAAAGGCTCTGCTCCACCCAACCATGCACAGGAGGAGGTGGATGATCCCTGCAGTTCCCCTTGAGAATTCTGTCTCTCACAACAGCCAAGTTGTTCATGTTCCAAAGAAAATAACAACAAAAAAAAAGACAACAAAATCCATCCACCCCAAACAAACATGTCGATTAGTGTAATCAGCTCTAATGAGGAAAGGGAAGCCAAATTCAACACTTCATGGTGGTATTTGGGTTGGCTTGTGGCATGCAACCCCTGCTCTGCGACCCTGCTGCATGCCACCAATTCTGGGGTAGGAATAGAATGGGGTGGGAACACACGGCCCCCACCCCCACTGGTTTGGGGTCCCTGTGGAGCTCTCTTTTCCTCCTGAACCCTCTTTATGGGAAGGCAACAGAGGGTGAGCTGCTGACTCTCAGTGCTCAATCTGAAACAAAAGGCAATGATTTATAATTTGCTGCTATTGTGCTGCGTCGCTGCGCTCTGTCATTGCGAGCCAGCCGTGGCAATTGGGCCTTTGGACCAGGAGACAGAATTGCTGCTCCTTCTATTCGCCTAATAAATAATAATAATAATAATTGCCATAATAGCAATAATAAAATCCATCCATCTCCCCACCTCCCTCCCCAAGCTCATTGTGGCAAGCCCAACTTTCAGCCTTGCCTTATTTATCGGGTGGATTCGGGCTGGTTGACTTTAACGTGCACTGTCACCAAACAAATATCCCTGCGGCATGCTGGGTATTAAAACCATCTTTCATAGATTCAGATCTTGCAGGAGGGGCCATCAGAGCAGCGAGGAATGGGGCTGGAGGCTCAGTGCTACTTTTCCCCCCCTCCAGTGAATTGCAATGGACTTGCATCCTCACTCAAATCCTGGCTGGGGCTCTCAGGGTTGGACCAAGGTCAGGGCCATAGGAATCAGAGGGCTGCAGCCACCTTTGCAACAGAAGAATCCTTCTATCCTTTGTGCACCCCCGAACACTAAGGGTTTTTTTTTTCATTTATTATCTATGCTCAGTCGGTTATTACAGGCTGGGTAATAATTACTGTGTCTGCTCAGGGTAATAGATGCTGGCTGGGGATAATCAGAGCCCTGAGTGTTGACAGTGAAGGCAGCTTGAACCTTTCTGGGTATTGCCACTTCTTTTTCCTTTGAGGAAGGAAAGAAGGGGAAAGGAGGGTGTGTGGGTGCAAAACAGCCTGAGCAGTGTGGATGAGAGCAATAAAACCTCATGGAGGGATCCAAGAGGAGTCCTAGCTGTGTGTACCAAGCAGAAATCATGGTCAATGGTGCCATCCCAGAGCCCAGGATGTAGTGAGCAATTCTGCCTCTGCCGCTGATGCCAGCCCTGCCTCTGTGTTTGTCCTTTGGGGCCTTCCAGATCACTCTGCTGCAGGTCTGCTGGGTGAGAGATCAGCTGGTGTAACAGAGCCGAGAGCTGCAGGTGACTCCATGATGCAAAAACCTGCACCTCAACGCATCCAACCCCAGCAAAGAGTCCCCTCCTGCATTCCTTCAGGCCGGAGTCAACAAACCATCAGCAGCACAGCCACTCCAAAGAGCATCCCCAGCCTTCACGGTGTCTGGACATGTCAGAGCCAGGTTCCCTTTCTCTGGAAGCATGAATAACACGTGAAATGAGCTTGAAAACAAAACAAATTTCCTCTCTTAAGAAACATATAACAATAGCAATCAAAAAAAACAACACTGGGAAAGTTGGCTCTACCGACTCTTCTGCCACGGATTTTTTCTTTTTTATTTCTCTCTCTCTCTTTTCGTTCCCCCCGGAGAAATCATTTGAGGGACGGCTGCTGTCTCTCCCGCTGCTCCACTGCTCCTGTGAACAGCCAGACAGCTATCACACAGCTCCTTTAATGGCCCAGCAACACAGATAGCGAATAAACCTAATGGGGAGCAGCAGCAGCAGCTCCCCAGCTGATGCCTTGCTCCCAAACGGAGCCCGGCTGACATTACGAGATGGTTTCTTTCCAATGGATCCATCTGCCTGGGGGAAAATGATGGTCAGGAGCCACGGCTGCTGGCAAAGCTGCATATTTATTATGGGAAATGAATACATGCACTTGTGCATAGCGAGGCATGCCCTGTCCCCACGGAGACGTTGGAGGGATGAGTACGTGGAGCTCAGCAGAGGAAAAAGGGAGAGAATGGACATGTGAAGTTGTTCGGGATCCCAGTAGGACTTTGCTGCATGCAGGGTTTAATCAGAGCCTGGCAAGCAGTTTTCCTAAGGGTTGGTGGGACAAGCCGTGGAGAAAAGGGCCAGAATGGTGTCATTTCAAAGCAAGTGGGCAAAACGTAATCATACGCTGGAAGGACTAATCCCGGATTATCATCAGGGGTTGGAAGGGATAAACCATATCTAAGCACACAGCTTTCATCCCTTGGGGCTGTGCAGCAATCACGGACGGCCCCACGGAGATGCAGCCACACCAGGGGTGCGAGCGGGGAGGGGACAGCACTGCCAGAGCCCCTCAGTGGGGGAGATGCCTGTTTTTCTGCCCTTCACCATTCAGGTCCTTCCAGGGGTCAGCACTTACCTGCTCAGTACCTGTCCTGGAGGGTGGATATTGCTTCGGGTGCCCTGGGGAGGTGTCCTCCCTGCTCCCATGGCTGCAGCCTGCCCAGCACCGCATTTCTCCTCCAAGTTTTCCCTCCTTATCTCTTTGGTTCCTCTCCTGAAGTACAGATTGACCTCTCAGAATTTTCTCCTCTAATGCCCTTGTTCTAAAATGTTAATAACTGGTCAGTGACAGGCTGATTAAGCCTTCCTTCCTCCCTTATTTAGATTGGTGTCACTGCACCAGCTCTAACGGAGCCGTAAAGAACATTAACACCCAGCCGACACTGACAGAGCAAACTATTCCCTGGAAATTGATAAGGGCTTTTTCTGGAAACGAATTTGGCGCTGGCAAAACAAACGGATGACTTGAGTCCCATCCATCTCCCTTCCTTTAATAACTTTCATTCGTTTGGCGCTATCTCCAGCACCGATTAACGTAACAAATGCATTTTCTCCCAGCGGGGGCTCCTGCAGGAGTTTCAAGTCGACTGGTTCAACTTTTCTCCCTTTGCTTTCACCTCTTGGTGTGTGTGTGTGTGATGTTCTCCTTCCCCGCTAACACTGAGAGGGTCTGAGTGTTTCAAAACTGTGCCATTGCCCCCAGACAGTCTGTTTTTCTTGTAGCATCATGTTTACATCTACATCTGATATCATCCAGATATCTATATCTACTACACCTGCATTTATCTGTCTGCATATCCGTGTCTATGTCTGTCTGTATCAATATCTATATTAACACGTTCACACCAATACTCTATATATACTCACATCCACATGAGTTTAATCTAACTATATCCTTATCTTATCACTGATATGCCTATCATCTCTATCTATATCCTAATCATTCCTATTAGTATGCATCCAATGTATCTACTCCTACTCCTATCCCGTCCCTCTCTGTATCATTCACATCTGTATCATCCATATCCATACCACCTATATCACTCTGCTCTTTAAATCCCATCTGGGTAATCCCTGGTATCTGCCCTTGCCTGTGACATGGGCAGCAGGAGCCAAAGCTGCCAAACCTGACAGTAATTGCTTTTCCCCTCGAAGTAGAGTGAATCCAGGAGCTCCATTTGGGGAAGCAGCAGCTCAGAAGCTCTTCTGGGGCTGCCATGAAGGAAGAGAGGGCAAAAGCATCTGTAGAACATTCTTCATTCTGGGAATACTGGGCACCCACCTCTGTTTCTGCATTTCTTGATTGAATTATGGCTCTGATAACCAGAAAAATCTTCTGCTTTTTCCTCCTTGGAGACTTGAGAGGGTTTTTTCCTGAAACCACACTGCCAAAGCAAACCCAGAGCTCCTATGAAGAAGCTCACCCCAGGAAGGTGAAGAACTCTGATGGGTTTACCTCTCTTCACAAGGGGCTTCATGTGAGCTATCAGAAAAGGGAATGCTCCCACGATGGTAAAGCAGGGCTTCGGGGTGGAAGCAGCCACCACCTGAGGCACACACCCACTCTTCCCCACCCTCTGTGTTTGGGAGCACTGGGAAAGGATGCAGCTGACGGGGCTTCTGTCCACAAAAAGCCAACAGCACACAAAGCACTGAGTGCAAAAATTGCAACCCCAAACCCCTCGCAGGGCACAGCCTGAGCCTTTCCTGGGACAAGTTCAAGACACAAACCTGGTGGTTTTAATTACCACTGGCATAGAAAGGAGAGGGATTTCTTTTACAGTTGGATGAGTGCTGCATGGGGCAGCTGAGAGTTTTTCCTCTTAATGGCTGCATCCCACTGCTCAGATATAATTTCTTCTCTAGCGAGAAACGCGTGTCACCTGAAAGCACACACAGTGATGTGCTCACATTCACATTCAGCTTCAGGGTGGCTGCACCCTGACCTTGCTAAATCCAGATGGGATGCTGCCTCCTTCTCTGGGCAAATGTGAGTTTTTCTCCTGCTAATGCAGCTGCCTCTCCACTGCAACACTTTAAAACACGGGTGCCGCTCACCAAGCAGCACCTGCAGTATAGAAGGGATGAGAAAGTGCAAAGAGGGGATAAACTTGGTGCTACAGCTAAAAAAAAAGAAAAAGTGTATGTATACATGGCTCTTCGTAACAGGAAATAAGCCCCAGGCTTAGGTCGGCTGTCAGCTGCAATAGGGGTGGGGGAATTAAAGCCCACTAGGAGCGAGCACCTGCATGGGGCTGGAGAGGGGAAATCTCTCCTGAGGAGAGATTAAGCCCAACCATGAAAGCCTGTGGCTCTCCAGCAAGAACAAACTGGGTGCTTGATCTCTTGCCACCATTTCTGAGCCACTGCTTTACTTATTTTGGTGGAAGCACTTTACTTATCCTTCGCTGATACTTTGGCACTCAGTCATGTACAGAAATAAATGCAAAACTGAGGCCAGGGTGCAAGGACAGCTTCAGGCTTGTTTGGATTTTGCTGTATGTCAGAAGGCATCCAGCTCCTTCCTTGTCGCTTTATTAAAATGGTATAAAAAGAAATCCATCCATTTGCTTTCTCCAGCGTTGGCTGCTCTTGGGGCAGCAGAAAGGTGGGGGTTGCATGCCCAGGCACTGCTGCCCTCTGCCAAGCACAGCACCAGGGGATGTGGCAATTCACACCCATAAACTCCACAGCATGAAACAAAGGATTGAATCTTCACCAGCAAGCAAAGGAAACTCCATTCTGATGTGACTAAAACAGAACTCCCATCTTCATCCTCTGTAACATCAATTAATTGCTCCAAATGGGGTTGATTTTGAACCAGAAATCCTAGCAGAAGCAGCAAGTGAGGTCCTGAGCCCATGACTTTGCTCATCTCTGAGGAGCTCTGTTATGAGAGAGGCTTGGTATCAACCCCAGTACAGAGCTGCACACTGAGCTGTGCTCCCCCAATTCCTCGTCCTTTGCAATGAGAGCGACAAAACCTCAGATTGTATCAGAAGACATGGGCAAGAAGACCTATATCACAAGGAAAAGAAAGCAGCAAAGAAACGGAGAACTCTGAGTCACAGTGCCTCCTCCAGCTGCTGTCCAAGGGCAAATTTTCACCTCTTGGTGCCACAAACTCCAAAACGAGATCACCATGGCAGATAAGTTTTAGTAGAAGGTGTTTATAGATGAATTAGGACTCCAAATAACTTCTGTCCTGGTTCAAGAGGAACCTTCCTGCTCCATCCAGACCTTGTGCTCCCTGCTTCCCAGTTTGGTGTCAGTGGCTGTGAACTCTGATTCCTTCACACCTGCAGACAGCAGACATAACGCTTGCTATGGCCTCAAATATCCAGAAACAGAAGAGTAAATACCATTGGATGAATAATGCATAGGGGAGAGCTCCACAGCTTTCTAGCTCAGACCTAAGCAGAAACCTTCCCTCTTTCTTTCCTCCTGAGCTGCAGCCTGCAGACTCCTGCCCTCTCCTCCTGGTATCAATAACTCATCCCAGGTAGTAGGAGATGGGATCAGGATTTGATTACTGATCTGATTTAGTCTGTCAACCTGTGTGTCTCAGTGCAGAGATTGCAAGTCTTTCATGGACAATCTGCAATGGAAGAGAGGAGCTTCAGGAATGATGTATTCCCTAACAACAGCAATAACAATAACTGAGCTGCTGAATGTGGGCAGCATCCAGCACGAGTGTGCCAACCACGCTGCTCTGCTGTAACACAGCAATAGTAGCAGATGCAATTCAAAGGGGAGGAATCTGAATTTCAGCAAGTGGCCAAATTCCTCCAGCAACTTCTTCTGGTGTAAAGGAAGAATATGGACGTTACTCCTACTCTGTGATGGTCAGCCCACTAATTGGGGTGATGTACGTTGGGAAAGCAGAGTTTGAGGCTATGCTCTGCTGCTGCTTTCCATTGCAACCCCTGCCAAGCCACTTAGCTTCTCCCTTTGCTGTCCCTGCAGCGAGGACAGCCCTATGTCACCTTGCAAGGATCATTGCATGAGGCTGGAGGCTGCTCAGGCTTCAGAGAAATGAGCATGGTGAAGAGACAGCAAATAGGCTGTGCATCAAAGCAAGCATCGCCTCTCTGTGCATCAGTCACAGAACGGGCTGCGCTCAGATGGTAAAAGTCTCCTTCTTCCACTCATACATTTGCTTGTTTTGTTATTCAGGGAAGGATGTGTCTCACCTGAGAAGTCCTTAAGATGCCACAGACAAGCTTCTCACTGATTAAGTGCTAAGGGAAGCTCCTAAGAGGGTCATTGGGTGCTGTCTGGAGAGGCTGTGAATCAGTGAGCACGTCGCATCCATTGCTCCACCAGCACAGAGTGACAGCATGGGGACCCTGCTGGTGGGTTCTGTGAGCGTCCCCAGCCCAAAGTCACAGCACTGAGGCTTGAAAGTCATCTCTGATGCTACTGAAAAGAGTTTCTGAAGATCCTGGAGGTCTCAGCGACCCCATCTCCAAAATCCTTGTTCCAAAGCATCAACACTTCTCATCACTTCATCTGAACACATGCCAACCTAGACATTATCACATTGCATTTGTTACAGCCTCGCTACCCACTCAGAAGAAGATGAGCATCTTTTCGTGTACCACAGCCAAATCCTCCTTTCCTCCCCCTCTTCATGGAAACACATCCCCCACCATCTCCACTTCTCATGGTCCAGCTCCTTTCCGCTATCATCTCCTAAAGATTTTGGATCCCCAGGCAGCAAGAGGAGCAGCCACCAGGGCACCAGACCACTCTGTGCTCACAACACCACGTGTTCTTCCAGACCAATGAAGCTCAGCATTTAAGAGGAACACTGCAACGAAGCTCATTGTCTCCTGGGCAATTCTTTGCAGTTGTGTTTGTCTGAGAGCCAAGAATCCTTGACCCCAGCTATCACCAGTGTGTGTCTGCTGCATGAAAGAGACCTCTGCTCAGAGGGAAGCTGAGGAAGCCCCTTTGTTTGGATACAGGTGACAAGAGACCTTGGTTTCCTTGTGCATGCACAATTGCCATGCCTCAGTTTGCAAATCAAACCTCAGTATGAAGCTTAAGCATTTCCCCTCTCAAGTGAAGGACAGCCCTTGCTCACCTTGGTGTCATGGAGATTGAACTCCACCCCAGATGATCTCAACCCACTTTGCTCCCTGTAGTCAAGGAAATCTTTTCACTCTGGAGGAGCTGCACCTTGGGTGCACTTGACACAGAAGAGCTGTGCTCATGGCTGTGAGAATCCAGCTAACAAAGCGTCCCGGGCACCATGAACTCCAGGTTTTCACATCACCTCTGCCCAGAGCCTGCACCTTGCAGGTGACACCAAGGACAGCAGGGATAAGCATCTCTCTGTGCCATACCAAATGTCCCTTCATAGTGCTGGGGGCACACAGCTTGCATTGCACTGCTAACCCAGAGGGCTTCTGAAGCACACTTCTGATGAAATCCAGAGAATTACTCTGACAGTGGAATTGCTTTGATTGGCTGAGAAAGGAAAAGCACCCCCAGACCTTCCCTTCCTGCAGCATTTTCTCACTGTTATTAAGCTCTTCTATTTGGGGAAGCGCATACAGAAACACAGCTTCCCTCACAACTCATCTCAGCAAACCAAGTCCCGTGCACCTGCACATCTCACAGCATCACGAGGTGTGCGTTCTCTCCTCAGCCCCCATCCTTCCCAGGGACACTCCCGAGGACATTTTGAGTTCCAGGAGAGGCTCTCCTTGCAGATCTGCATAATGTGCCACCAGCTGATAGGTGCATTTGGAGATCAGAGTGCTAGGAATGAGGAATAAGGTGCTAATATGGGCAGAAACCATGGCTTTAAGTCAACGCAGTGCAGAGGGTTTTTTGATCAGCCCGTGTGTCTTCTGGAAATGATGTCTGAAGAAGACCAGGACGGTGCGAACTCAGGATTATGTTAATGAGAGGAATAATTTCAGGTTAAAAAAGATTTGAAGAACAGAAAACCTTTGAAAAATCACTACAATGTTTCACCCTGATACCTCTGAAGTGAAAGGCTCTGTTTCAGAAGTGCTAAAATACATTTCAAAAGCTCCTAAAGAACTATGGCTTCCCAGGTTTTGTTTCCCCTTTTCTTCAAAAGGCCAACCAGAAGTTTAATTAAACAGCAGGCCCACGTGAAATGCTACGGAAAGTGCAGTAACGACAGCAGAGTAGCAAAATGCTATAGAAGTTGTGAACATAAACAAAAGAAAAAAGCTGCTCACCTTCAGAAGGCCACAGGTACACGGAGATCCCCAGCTACAACCCCTCACCTCCACTGCCAACCCCTAAATGAGGATGGGGAGGGGTGGATCCTGGCTCAGCCTTCCAGCACTCAGTATTGCATGCACCTGAGCTCCCTGGGCTGGCCCTGCCTTCCCACCAGGTGCTGCATCACTGCTTCAGCCCCTGACTTGCATTTCTGCTGCACCACACTCAAACACTCCTCCCAGGAGGCAGAGCAGCCCCTCGGGGTGAGGGATGCGATGCTGTGTCACTGCTTGCTACCCTCCCCAGCCCTGCACCCCCTCCTGCTGCTCCAGCCATGGCTTCAGCTGCACATCCTTCAGCTGTTCCCCAGGTCAAGATGAATTATATATTTTTCTTGCTGGGTTGCAGAAAAAAACAGACGAAATGACACAAAAAAAATAAAAGGACCAAAAAATGTGGCTCAAGATTTATTTTCCAAAAAAGCACATTTTCTCTTTTTTTCTCCATCTGAATAGCAATCCTTCTGTTAACAACAGCTGTTGGAGTGCCCTGCTGCACACGGCGTTTGTCTCTGTAGCTGTCCCACCTGTATTAACGGGCTGCTCTGTGGGTAGGGCTCAGCAGGACGGTTCCTGCAGCGAACCTGCTGCTGGGGCTCTCAGCTCTCCATCAGCCCCTCTGAAGCTATAAAACACAGCCCTTTGCAAACAGCTTCCAGCTAACTGCACTCCGAGGGGACAAATCAGAGATGGGGACAGGGTTCTCTGCTGATAATCATTCTGACGTCTCACCTTAATAAATGAATATGTGCCCTGATCCCTGGCTGGAGCAGGGAAAGGCCCCTCTGGCTGCGATCTCCCCTTCTCCAGTCACGGTTTGGGTTTACAAGGCTGAAGAATGGCATTTTTAGATCCTCCCGTTGCTTTCATGCTCTTTTGGAGATCTTTGCCCATCTAGTAAATGGCCAAGGGATATGGGGATGCTGGCACGTTCCCCGCTAGGATTTCCATGCAATTAATTGCATTGCAGCTTTGGTTGTTCCCTAAGCTCTGCCCGTTCCCACAGCTGAAGCCCCCACTGGAGCAGCTGCGCTCCCCAGCTTGTGCCAGGCAGACACTGAAATGAAGTCCAAAAGCAAAGAAATAAAAAGGAGAGAGAGAGAGAGAGAGAGAGAAATGCTTTCCCCTGAACAAAATAAAACAGCGTTCTGTATCTTTATATATCATAAAGGTACAGGGAAGGGCACAAACACCATTTTTATTTTTTAGATGTGCAGTTCACATTTAACCTGGTGCCATCTGTTTCTCCAGCAGCTCGGCGGCCCGAGATGTTCCTCTGCAGCCACAGCTTCATGCTGAGCTCACTCCACCTCCGTGCTGCTCCTGCCCTGCAGATCCTGGGTGCGATTTCCCCCTGGGTGGGGTTGGTGCATCCAAAGATTTCCCATCTGAGATGTCCCCAAAAGCAGGACCCTGTCCCATGTGGTGTCCACCTCCTCCCCACCTCATTTATCCGACATGCCGGGGGCACGTGGGGGCATGGCACAGCGCAGGGGAAGATGCCATCCCTGCTGTTAATTAGCACGGCTCATTATTAACTAATAACGAATGGATTAGTCAGCATGTGGGAAGCAGCCGAGAGGGGAAGGGCTGAGAAAGACCCCAGCAGTGCCTCTGTCTGCAGGGCTCAGCCTGGTGTTTTATTTATCTAAGGGCAGAGAGGACACGGAGCTGGAGGGGGGAGCCAGGGGGGTCCTTGTTTTTAATATCCACACGAGCTGGAGCAGCATTTCCAGACCCTGGCTCATCCTCCCCGCTGCTCTCCTGCACAAATTCTCCTGCTCCTGCTGCCGACAATGCAAACCCGGGTTGGGATTGTTTTAGGCAGGGAAAGTCTTTAGCAACCTTTAATTAAATGGCATTTGGGGAGCGAGGGCTGACGGGAGGTGACAGGAGGAGTGGTGACGGCTGCGTGGATGTGACCTTATCACACTGCTCGGGCTGTTAGCGCCGTGATTAGCAGATTCCTCATCTGCTGGTGGTCCTGAAACCGGGGTGATGGGGAATGGGGCATGGGCTGGCTTTTGTCTTGGGACAGCAGAGCCAAGGATGTTCCACTTCCAGCTGAGGGCTGCGTATCCAGCTCCAAAGCCCAAAGCGGAGGGTCTCGAACATGAAGCATCATTTTGGCTTTTTAATTGATTAATTTATTTTATTTTTAATTCAGAACTGCAACGTTAGCTGTGAGAAACGCTTCACAAGAGCAGCTTGGCGTTGACAATTTTCTTTCTGCCTGCATTCATTTCCCACTATGCACAGACAATTCTCTCCACGTTGTATTTATATATATTTGTTCTCAAGATGTCGCGTTCCACCTCAGTCTTTTGTACAAAGAGTTTTGGGAGGGTTTCCCTTTTGCTTTTGCTTTGCTTTTTTTTTTTCTCCTTGCCCTCCTGCAGCAGCTCTGGGACTGTCCTTACGGATGCTCCAGTCCACATGGCTGCTCCAGGGCTCCAGAAATCCTAATCCTCTCTGTAGCTGCAGCACTATGTGCTATTGTATGTGCAATATCCATACTGTGCATGGCTCAACCATGCCAGTGGGATCTGCCCCTGCTCCCAACCCTGCCAGGCAAAGGATGCAGGCTCTGGGGCAGCTTGAGACCTTTCAGGGAGTCAAAGCAGTTGGGGAGCAGACACCTCCAGCCGTGAGATTTCATTTCAACAAAGCAAACCCAGGACTTCAATTGTGGCTGCTCACCAAAAAAGCATCCCTCATGCAAGATCACTTTGCATCTCTTCCATCGTGACCTCACAACTCACCCCAGTGATGCTGGGGCAGCCCCTGCCCGCTCCCCCTGTCCCACAGTGCTCAGCCATACTGGGCCCAGTGGCTCCTCCATCCCTGGCCCTTATAGGAGCCCTGTGGGGCAGATGGAGGCTCAGGGGACGCAGCTGGGATGGAGAGCTGAGGGCTACGTGGGAAAAAGAGGCCGCGCGATAAAAACATCTCTTGCTTTGCTTCCACACTTCACTGAAATCTGTGCACACTGCATGCTTTGCTGGGAGTGATATCAAACACGGTCCAGATCTGCTGGAATATGTCCAGCAAAAAAAAAAAAATAGAAATAAAGAAGGAGCGATGCTTGCTCGGAGCGGCGAGCGCTTAGCGGAAGGCAGGAGAGGGGAGACGGATGGAAACACAGAGCCCTCCCCAAGGAAAACAGCCTCAACGCTTCAAGGGCAGAAAAAGCTCGGAAAAGTGTCAGATCAATTGCACTACATCACTATTTTTTTGTTTGTTTAATGCTAAGAGCAGGCAGGAGGGAACGGCTACGGATAAAGCTGCCGCCCGCCACGCACCATCTGACGATGCTAAAGAGATTATGGAAGCGTCAGGAACTCAGTTCTGGCTGGAATTAGCCAAATAAATCATTGCAAACCATTTCTTCGATGGTCTCAGCCCTCTGCCTCTGCTTTACAAATGGCTCACGGGGTCCTTGCAGACCGCTGTGCACGATGTTGCACTCGGTGTTCATCGTGTGGAACAAGACATTGCAAAGTTCAGAGTGTAATCCAAACGAGACATTCCTCTTTTGCACACGGGGACCCTCTCGTAGTTCTTTAACAAAAGCCCGAACTGATATATTTTCATTGATTTTCTTGTTCCTGAAAAACAGATTTTCGATAAAAAACCTCTTTCACTCTTTAGCAATAAAATAAAAATAAAAATAATAATAATAAAAAAAAAGCAGTCAAAGTGCTTCAGGTGAGAATGTTATGAAATATCCAGAAAAACAACTTTCCATCGTGTTTCCGATACTCTTCGAAATGTTCCTCGCTTGCTAAGGAGCAAAAAAAAGGCGGTGTGGAGGATCAGACCCATCCGTGTCTTATTCATTCTCTGTTCTGTTTGGGTTTTGTTCTATCACTCTGTGCTGCTCTGTGGTTGGAGAGCTGAGCCCTTTTGCAGCCAGGAGCATGCAGTGCACTGCAGAAATGCAGCCCAGAATGGAGCCAGGTTTGGGGGGATCCTCTGTATATGTCATGAAGAGCAATGGGGTCTTTTTGCAATATTTTTGTCCTTCTGTACAGAAACCTTGGAGCTGGTCACCTCCTCCCAGCTGGGATGAAGATTCCTCTGCTCTTATCTGCTGTAAATCACGGGGTGCCTCCATCCTTTTGACCATCACAAGCTGAAAATCGCTCTTTTCCCCTCGGAAAACTTTAGTTGGTGAAAAACAAACAAACAAACACTTTTGGGGGTCATTTTAGTGGGGCAACAACCAGAGAGGAAGGTGGCAATGACACTTTGGAGGAAAGCCCCCACCATCAGCAGCATCACAGCCCTCTGCAGAAGGGGACATGAGCCCTGAGGGTCTAATTAAGGAGTGTTGTTATTTCTCTGCAGTGAGTGGGCTGCAAAGAGAGCTGTGCCTGTCTGTCCTTTTGCTTGTTAAGGCATGATATCTGATGGGTTTGTTTCAAGCAGCTTATTTTCCTGGTTTCAGTGTAAAAACTCCCTCCTTGGAGGAGGCTTGGATGCTCCCGGCTTTGGGAAGCGAAGTGAAGAATGCTGAACATCTCTGTAGCACTGAGCTGCTGGGCCAGGCATTGCCTCTCCTCCCAGCAACCAACCGGAGTGTGCTTCTCTCAGTTACAAATGTAGTTCTGAGACAACAAGCATCATTTGCAGCCAGGGGGGATCCAGAGGCTTGGCGTGAGCTGGCCGAGCAGCATGGCAAGGATGGGATGCTGCTTCCAGCTCTCAGCCTCAGAAAATTATTCTGATGTTTTCATTAGGGCATCCCTTGCAGCACCCTTGGCCGTTGTGCCCAAGTGCTCCTTAGCAGGGGGAGCGGCGTGAGCAGCTCCAAATCCAGCAGCTCCAATCCCCTGCATATTGGTTGACCAAAAGAAAATCAAACAACATATTTAATGGTCTGAAAACACAGCTAACCCCCTAAGAGTCTGTGGGAAGAAGTGGTTCTGCACACAAACACAGCTTGGAGGGGCTTTTCCCCCTCCCAAGATGAGCTGACTCCCCTGCAGCGTGCCATGGCGTGGGGAGTTATTAAAACAAATGCCACCGCAGTGGCTCCTCTTGGCCTGAGCAGTGCCACGGAGTGATGCAGTGCTCAGCCCACGGTGGCACGACAGGAGCCCTGAGCACGCCGTCACCCTCCAGCACGCCGGCGATGGGGTCGCTGGGGCTGCACCACGCGCTCTGAATTGAAGCAGCCGACTGTGAAATAGGAATTACTGACAGCTCTTAAGTATATCAAGAGAACAGCCCTATTCCTTAATACAGAGCCACTAATAGACATCTAAAGACCTATAAACCAGACAATTCCTCTATATCATCCTAGTTAAATCAATGTAGTTATATTACCCTCATCATTTTCCCTTTAACGTTTATTACATTTTGCCACTGTAATTTATTTTTTCATATCCATCAGCCGATTAAAGACTTTATTCTGAAGATACACACATCCTTGTGACCTACTTGAAGCTGACCTAAACTGTTAAGTAAAAGCAATTTGGTGGAGGAGGTGAGGGGTTTATTTGCCCTTCCTCTCTCGCTGTTTTTTTTCCCCTTTCACTCGCACCGAGAGCATCCGGACGTCCCGTCCGTGTCCTTGCAAAGCCTTTAGTAATTTTTGTCCTACTTTTAAGGCAACGACAGCCCATGGCTTTGCCTTTTTACAGCACTGCAAGGAGAGCCTGAGCACTCAAGCACTTGTCCCCTGATCCAGCCATCACCACTCCACCACCTGCAATTATTTGCGATGGGAAAGAGGAGCAGTTATTGAATCCGCCCACTGAAAGGTGGAGGAAAACATCCGGAGGAGCAGGATCCAATCTGCACCCCACACGCCATTGCGTTTGGCCCAGCACTTGTCCCTCTGCCCAGATTCACTCTGACCTCTTCCTCCCCTGCCTTGGCCAGGAGCTTTGCTTTTATTCATTCCTCTGCTTGAATTATTTAAGTATCCCCACTTAGGCATTTATGTGTCCGGAGCCACTCCTCTTCCTTTGTTTCCAGAGAGTATCATCTTTCACCCTTTAGCCCTATGCATACCAATGTTCCCAAGCTATTAGGGTGATCTCTTTTGTGTGTGTGTTTTTATATTTCCCTTTATTTTCTCCTCAAAACTACCTAAAATCAAGTGCAAAAAGCTGCAAAGAGCCTGCCAGGAAGCCAGCCCCATGGGAGGCACTGAAAGGGAAACCCAAATCTCTTAGATCCAGGGATGCTGGATGTGGCTCTCCATGGGGAACAGCAGGGTTTGGGACAGGGAAAGTCCATGTGCTAGGGCCTTCTTCATTTTATTTATTATTTATAGTGGCCTCTTTGCTACTTTCTATTTACTGCTGCAAAGAACGGGCAAATCCATCAAGCTCTCTTTGAAAAAGAGCCACGCAAACACAGAGCAAAGAGCCGTACTGAGCGAGGGAAGGTGCCCAGCTTCCACATACCCACACTGCGAGGAAGAAACACAAAGGCACTGGCAGTTCATCTGCCTCAGCTCCTCTCTGCACCACTCAGGGCACTGTGAGCCATCCTCACTCACCCCAGCACTACAGCTGGGAAGGGCTGAATGTTTTCCATGTCTGACTGAAGGACAGTGAGTGGTGAAGGGACATATGTGGAGGTTACACACAGCAATGCTGCTCTGTTCTGCACTGAAATTGCGCTTTCTGGCTCCCAGATTGCTCAGATAACAAGTTTGTGTTGACACCGAGGAGTAAGTAAAGTTTTGCCCGCAATCTGCAATTGGAAGTTAGTTTCCTTGGGAACGAGATTTATCTCTTCCCTCGTACATACTTAATACAGCCCATCACAGAGAGGGCACTTCTCATAACCAATTGATGGGGAATTGCAGGATAAATTATGCATCCTGTGCCCAGCTGCAGCTCAGAGCTGAGTTATGGACTTCTCCCTCCTGCTCTGGTGCACAAGAACCAGGCACTAAACCCTCTCGTGCCCTTCGGAATGCCACGTCCATTCGGGTTGGCATTACTGCTGAGAGAAAGGGCTCAGAGTACATCCCCACATCCCAACACAGCCGGGCTGTTGTCCTCATGGAGATGTGGGGGTGAGGATGAAGAGAATGCTGAGGATGAGGAGGGGGATGAAAGCCATGTATTTAACAGCTATGAAATATACACAGGGCTCTCGCAGTGACTGAGGGCCACGATTTTACAATCCCAGCGAAAAGCTTTCAATCCGCCCCGTAAATTACGCTCCTGAAATTCATTCTGTTTAAAATATTAATCCCACATGTTATTAATAACATGGGGAAGAAATATATATTTTAAGTGAGGTTTTTTATCATCCGACTATCACTTTAATTCGCGGTTTGTCCTTTTCAAGAAGAAATCCATTCTATGGACATTGTTATAAGATAAAAACTTAAATCACACTCGCTGTTGAATTTTTCATCTGAGCCTGATTCCCTATTAATAACTTATTTTTATAAAATAATAATGCGCCCAGCTTAGAGGGGGGCCGATAAAAACAAGCCTCACGTGGATTTTAAATAGGACCTCAGCCACCTCTAACTTCATTTTGAGCCGGATAAGTTGTTGGGAACTTTTGCCACCTGTGTGCAATGCCTGCCTTGGGGCTGGCAGCCTGCTGCCAGGCCATGTCACCAGGATGCCATCCATCTCTGCCTTCCCGAGGTGTCGATGAGACAGGTTGGAAATGCGGCCAAAGCATCAGGCAAGGGCAACGATAAGCCAAAGAAATAAAAAATAATCGAGCATCGCTTTCCCCTTGACTTATCTGCCTTGGCAGAAGTCTGATCCTGCTGTTCGGGAAGCATCTTCCCCATCCCCAGCTCTCCCGAGGGATGCTGCCAGCCTGAGCTGGCGCTCAATTTCCTCTCTCCTCCTTCCAATTTGTTCCCCAAAGTGTCGCCCCTTCCCTCGCTCCATTAGTTGCCACTGCAGATACCGCACCCGCTGCTGAACCCGCAGATCCATCCTCTCTCAGTTTCACCTGAGGAAAGCTGGGGTCCCCTCCATGCAAATGAAACAATAATTTTTAATTAAACTCGCAGCAATGGGGCTTCCATCGCCGGCATCAGGCGAGCAAAGCCTGGCGGTGCTCGCTGGCTCCCTGCTGCCCACAAATGCCGGTGTTTCGCTGTGCTACTCTGCCAAGAGAAGTGCATCAGGTCTCCTCTACCCCCACGCAGCTCCCTGCTGTCCTGTGGAGACATGCTCAAGTTTGGAGCATGCAGAGAATGAGGGAGCACACCGTGCAACCCCAAAGTCACGCCGTGTGCTCCTGGAGGGGCACGCGATGCTGTGCAAAGTGCAGAAGTGCAGGAAAGGGCCGCGATATTTACACGCTAAGAGAAAATCTGGGGATGACAGCAGAACTGGCAACACCCCAGCAGCGGGAGTCTCTGGCTTTTAATTAAGTAAGTTCAGAGCAAAATTGGCAGGGTCTTATCTGTAGCACACATTTCCTTGCTGTGAACGCGCCTCAGCACCCCGTCCTGCTCTGCTGCTGCGGGCGGGAGGGGATGGAATGGGGGACAGAGCATCACTCCCGGCCCAGATGGGCTCATCACATTTTGTTTAGTGATGAAAGCTCAAAACCAGAGTGGTTTGGGCTTTATTTCCCCTTCCTTAAATAAAATAAAATTAAAATTAAATAAACCGCATTCAAAGCTGTTTCTTTTTTCTTTCCTTCTTTCTTTCTTTCTTTCCTTTTTTTTTTTTTCCAGCTGTCCCAATTATCCCATTTGTTCAAAGCAAAATCTTGCAATTCGAGGCATTTCATTTATTCTGCCCAAGCCGTGTTTACATCGCCGCAGCGGAGCGGTGGGGTTGAGTTAAGCAGTGCTGGGGGTTGGGTTTGGGCTGGGGGGGGGGGGGAAGTGGTGAGAAAATTAAAAAGAGCGATTTTAAAAAGCACAGACATCAAAGGCATCATTTATATTTCAAATCATGGGGAAATCAGTTCATAATGAGGAATCATAACGGGAAACTGAAGACTCCGGCATTATTACAGCTCCAGCTTCAAAACCCTCGCATTGTTCTTGTTGAGAGAGGGAAAAAAAAGAGCCTGAACAAGTCAGGAAATGAGAGGAACAGGGGAACGTTGCACTCAGCTGTTAATCCATACAGGAGCAGCTCGGTGCTGGGAGGGCACCCTGCCAAACCACGGGCACTGCAAGTCCTGCTCAGAGCACCTCTCTCCCCTCTGCTCCTCGGGTGATGTGATCTTCTTTTCAGCACGGCCAACCCTGGGATGGGTTGGGGATGCCGATGGCCCTGAGGTGCTGCTGAGCATCTCCAACCCCAACTGTCTTTTTGCTGGGGTCCTAAGGATGGGTTTTATCCCAAGGGTTCTGTGCTGCTCGTTGCGACTCGCTCAGGAAGGCGTGATAAAAAGCAAAGCACCTTTTGTTGCTCCACTCAACCATGAGTAAAAGACAGGGGAGCATTGTGAGGATTAATTAGTTAATGTCTGTAAAGCATGATATGGCAAGCCAAGTATTACTAATACTGTCCCATTCAAAAGAGAGCTCCCTGCTTATGATTAATTATTATTATTACAACCACTTTGGCAGTAGCAGGGAAAAAAAAAAAAAAAAAACACCAAAGGGTTTATTTGGAAATGAAATGCCCGGTTTCCCCTCTGGAGCACCGGGGAGAAAACAGATAGTGCTATTTGCAACGCCCAGGGAAGCAGCTATGAGGAGATAAGGGCTTCTCAGGAAGAAGAGACTGCAAAGGCTGAGGCAGGAGGAGCAGAACCCTCCCAGTGCCTCTGTGCAGAGCTGAGCATCCACCAGCAGAGCCAGCTCAGGAACCTTGAGCATCCCTGAGCCCCAGGGAAGGCTCAGAGCGGTGCCAGGATGCAGTGGCGCTGTAGTAAACCACTGCCAGAACCCATTTCTCCCATTTCATCCATCTCTTGCTGAGCCTTAAGGAATATGTGAACTCAGTCTCAACGTCATCGAATTCCTCTTGTTCTTTTGCAATTCGTCTTGTTCATCTAAATCCCTTCGTCAATTCTCAGCTTTAATCTCCCCGCGCCCCACTTCATCATCTGTTCAATTATTAACCTCTCTAATTACTACTAAACACATCTCTCCTCCCAACTTCACCAGCTGGCAGCTCCAACAATGAGATCCCAGAGTGCTCATCGCCTCTTGTCCTGCACCCACTGCTGGCTTGGATCCCCACAGACCCCTAGTGGGGCTAGGGGTAGATTTATCCCACCCAAAATAAGTGTTAACATGGGATGGAGGGAAGAGAGGTGCTGTACTGGCACTGCTGCCCAGGGAGTGGGAGGTCACCATCCCTGGGGGTGTTCCAGAGCCATGGAGATGTGGCACTGAGGGATGTGGTTGGTGGGCACAGTGGGGTGGAGTTGGGGATCTCGGAGGTCTTCTCCCACCGGAGTGATTCTGTGATTTTGTGAAGGGGCTTCTGAACCTTGGGGAACCCATAAGGGTCATGGCTTACCTGGGGAGCCCCACACGAGAGGGATACAGCTCCATGCATTGCTCCATGGAAGCTCATCAGCATTTCATGCCACCCTGAGCTTGACAATTCCCGTGTCTCAGTTTCCCCCCCAGACATAGCACTCACGATGCTCAGCCTGTAAACTGCCTCTGGAAAACACCAAACTTCAGCAAAACTTTCCCACAGATCTCCCCCTTCATTTCAAGTTTCTGCTGGGAGCAGTGATGGATCAACGCTGCTCTGCCTGCGCACGTTTCAGCGCTTCTATTTCTCTATCAGAGTCACAGAATTGCAGCAGAAAACAGAACACTGCTACTCCTTCTCCCCTTTGCCTCTTCCAGGAAGGAGCAAACACTTCGTCAGGAACAAGCAGGAGGACACATGTGTGCTTGTTTTGCATCCCACAGCCGGCAGAGGCGTTTGTTATGCAGAATTGCTTGTGCCACTCTCCTGGGAACACCATTTGGTTGGCAGATAAATCCTTACCTAGGCTGCTCCGTGTCAGCTCTGTACAGTAGTCGTGCATTAGTATGCTGCCCTACTGCTGGATGATTTATGTCACTAAGCAACACAGCATGAACAGCAATTTTTACAATCAAATATACAATTTACGCTACATTTTTTGGTGCATATTTTAGGAGATGAGCTTAAAATTGCTTGCTGGCAGTGCTCGAGCCGCTGAGAAGTTGGGAAAGTCCCAGCCAGTGCTGCAGCCCCAGCTTGGGAGTGAGTTAAAACTCACTTTTGCATGGGGAGAGCATTCACATCAGTGAGAACAAATGTCACCTCGCTGCCAGCATCCTTGCATCCCTGGAGTGCATCTCTAGGGATGCTCAGGATGACTGGGGATGCTTGGGATGCTCACCTTCTCCATTTGAATCCAGTGGATGTCACCATGCACTCCGAGGGCTCGGGGAGGACTCTCCCCCACAGCTGATGGCAGGCGTGCAGCGGATCAACACTTCCTGGAATGGCAGCTATGAATTTTTCATAGGAGCAAGGAAATTTGAGACCTGGTTTGGTTGTTTTATTAAACATACAAGCAGGCATCCTTCAGGGAAGACATTGCGGGCAATTACGGAGCTGTGATTGGCACGGTGGATAACAGAGCTGTACAGATGTTAATACCTAATTTGCTGCAGCGTTTCGCCCCAGGGAGATCTAACTATGAAAAAGAGGCAATTTGTTTCGGTTCAAAACCCCCGGAGAAGTCCACCCCGCTGGAAAGTGAAGAAGTTCGGATAACTCAATTAAGCACCACGGGCCTTAACCCATGGGTGCAGTGAAGTCTGCAGATGCAGCAAGGTAAGGCAGAGGGGCTGGGGAACTGCCTGCACTCCCTGTAGGGCCATCTCCTGGCTTTTGTCTGGAAGGGACATGTGGCAGCCCAGGCCCCTGTGCAAGCTGTTCTGTGTGAATCGGTGTTAACAGCCCCTTTCCAATTACAGAAATTGCATTGTAATTTAAGGGAAGGATTACAGAGGCAGAAAATGTGGAAGAACAATCTTGACCACTAATTAAAATTAAATAACTTTCCTGTGAAAAAACTTTGCCTTTCTATCAAAAGCAAATGGTTACCTTGTGTTCAGTGCAAACATTCCCAAACCATGGTGCTGCAGAGCAGGGGGCTGCCACACCCACAAGAAGAATTCTTTTAACCCAAAGGGCACAAGATCCTGTTCACAGCAGCTGGAAAACCAAAAAATCCCACTCTGCAAAAGGAAATGTGAGGCCAAAATCCGACCAGAGACGCAGTGCTGAAGGTGAGGAGGAGAGATCCACGTGGTGCTCCCCAGCCCCACAGCTGTTCAAGGCCACGTTGGATGGGACCTTGGGTGATGTGACATCATGCCTGATGTAATGGTTGGCAAACCTGCACGCAGCAGAGCAGTTGAAAACGGGTGATGCTTGAGGTCCCTTCCAACCCAACTGTTCTACGATTCTATGATTCTATTATTCTGTAGATCAATTTCAGAGAGATTGGGAGTTACAGATCTTGGTGTAGAGCACTACTGCAGGATTTGGACTCATTCCCCAAATTCCTATAGCACTGGAAAAGAGATTAGGATCAAGAGAGCAGGAGAAATGATGTCTGCGCTGCCTGATAGCATCCTACGAAGCCAAGAGAATAAAGGAGGAAATGCCCAAAGCCTGCAGCAACACTGAGAGTTTCATAAAAGCAGTCTGTGCATGAAGTTAAAGCCACTCTTCTCCAGCTGGGGACATATAATGGTCCATATATCCACCTTCCCGTCCAGAAAATGGACTCCTGGCTGCCTGTGTATGGATGTACGACCACACTCGGCAGCGCGTTCAGGGACTACACGATGTGCATAACAGCAATTCATTGCCACTTTCCCCTCTTCCTCCCTCTAAAAGTTCGTGCTGGTATTTCTTATGGCTCATTTCCAGCTCTCGAGTTTTTGCTTTAATCAACTTCGGGTAGGAAAAGCCCCGAGCTAAAGCACTGCCAGTTCTTGGGGTCAAAGTAATGTGAAAATTGGTGGGTTTTACCTTAAATCCTTTGATCCTAGAGGTGCATGGGAGTCCCAGCTTTTATTAAAAAGCGAGGTTGGTGACTTTGGCAGGAATAAACCTGGAAACAGGAACCGTAAATGGCCTGGGAGGAAGAAGGTGAATAAAAACATCCTCCAAAGCAGTCAGAGATGTTTATTACAAAGGGGACTTCTAAAAACGGCTTTGCGATAGAAGAAGCCAGCTCGTGGATCACAACTGGTGACAAATTGGACCAGTGTTTATCCAGGCAGCAAAGCACACCTTCCAGCATGCAGCTACAGGGAATCACATCCTTTCCCAGGGACCCCCAGTGCTGATTTTTATTTCTCCTGCTCCATTGGAGAAGCTCACCCTAATGAGCTCAACTTGTCCACAGAACCAAGCCAAACTGACTGGTAAACACATCATTTGACACCACAAAGGTGAATTTACTCCAAAACACAGTGGCAAGCTGTCAGCTGCACCGACAGCTGTCAGTCTTGTCCATCATCAGAGCAGTGCTGCACTTGGGGAATTAATTCTGCCGGTATTTATCACATTCCCAGCTGAAGCCCGGCTCGCTTGAGAGCACAAATGCAGATTGCGATCACTCCATTGCCTGGGAGTCTCACACAATTTGTTTCCCATTATGGCTCTGCTGAAGTCTGAAGGCATCAGCACGGACTACTTTCCCTGCCAGGTGCTGACACGGCGTGCTGAGGAGTAATGAGGCTCTTTGGGGATGTAGTTCCGGTAAGTGCCACTAATGCCATTCCTCAGCTCTGTCCCCAGTGCTCCTATGAAACATCCTACTATTTTTTAATCTTTTCTGCAACCTATGCTTTATTCCTGCGTATATTCTGCTTGACTGGCTCTGTCTGCTTGCAGATGCTGCACAAACTGGGCACCTCTTTCTCCTCCCTTTAGCATTCAGGACCTTCACCACGTGCTGCCTGCCACGTGGTGACTCCCAGCACTGACCAACGTCTCCATCACCTGCAAATCCTGTTCCATTGCCACGCAAGTGACACAGCTCCAACCTGGATCCCAGAAAGTGTCCTTTAGTACTGAGAAAGCAACAAGAAACAAAACAAATACCACCACACTCTGCAGATTTGGGCCCCAAATTCCCACCACCTCACCTGAAAATCAACACAAGCAGATAGGGATCTTATTTGATTCTTAGAGGTGTGGAAAGTAGCAGAAGCATTTGCAAATGGCTAAAAGAGAGGCAACCCATCAATTTGTTGAGAAAGGATCCCCACACAGGTTCTGAGGGCCTTCGCTGTGCCCTGCAGCTCAACGGGATGAATATAAACTATGTACGACATCTGGGGCATGAGGGGTTAAATTCAGTTGCATGGTTCATCGCTGTGATAAACTGATGGAGACTTGGGATGAAGGATACCCATGCTAACCTGATGGAGACCTGGGATGAAGCCTATTGTCCCCTCTTCCTCTTCCCACACTGGGATACATGGGACCTGTGGGGCTCACTCATCACGCTGGGCAGCGTTCCAACCACACCGGCTGTTGCTTTCTCTCCAGAGAAGAATAAACGCTGAAACCAAGATGATTCGTAGAAACATTCTGTGAACTTCATATGCTACCTGTCCACGGACACCTGCTTCCAGATTTCCAGGACACGCTCCCATCTGGGATGTGAATCTTGCTGATTTTGTGATTTCTTCCTCAACACACAGAGCGAGGACGCTGCTGGATCCTTCCCACCGTTACTGTGCACAAATGCAAAGCATGCAAATGCTGGAGAAAGAGCTTAACATCTCTGAAAAAAGATGGGGAAAATGAGTTCTTGGACTTTGCACCGGGAGAGCTGCATCCTCAGCAAGCCAGTTTGCTATTTCTATCACCCAGAGTGGAGTCTTTCATAGCTGGAGAGGACAAAAAGCCAGGCTTGTTGTCAGAGGTGTGCATAGAGAGGCTGATGCTGTATCAATTAAGATAAGAGTGCGGTCTGTAGACAGCACACAAAGCCAAGGAAATGCGTTAACCTCTCATTTCCTTGCTTTCGAGCCATGTGATACTCACTGTGGTGCCTAACCAGATATGACACACTGTAGATTATGGCTGTTAATGAATGGCCCAATTTTTATTTATTTCTTTTGTTCCTTCCTGGGCATTAGCAGATCCACACAGCTGCTAGGATGTGAAGCAAGATCTCTGCTGAAGGATTCTCTCTGCTCAACTCCTTTTGTAGCAGCGGCGAGTGTCCTTTTGTCACACTTGTCCCTTGGGGGAGGCTCTGGAATCTCCCCTCATCCCCACTTTGAGAGCAGCATCCCTTGTATGGTGCAGTCTGGAAGGGAGTTACCTTGGGACCTGGCAACAAAGGGCTCAGCTGCTCCACCAGAACCCTCTAAAACCACATCAGAAATATCCACCCTGACCCAATTTCAGCCTGAGACCTTCCCAGTCTCTGAAGCAGTAAGAGAAAAGGGTAGCCCATCTGCTCACTGCTTGTCGGTCCAGGGGTCCTCAGCCATGAGCAACGTGAGATATTTCAATTATTCATGCAATTACTGCAGATGACGAAGTCTCTCACCCGTGCAGCGAGCTCTCGTTTGGCAGTTGGGATTTTAATTGAGGAAGGACGGGTTGTTGTGCACATTTGCAAGCACACCAGGCAGCGTAGGGGAGCACATCTGTGCAGGGTCTGAGCCCATTCTGGCCCAGCACTGCTAGAAATCCCCCCCTGAAGTCAAAATCCTGACCCAAAATGAGCTGAGAAAGTTTAATGCATAATTGAAATAAAATTTCTATTTCCTCTTCGGATTATCTTACAAAATTTTAATTTCACAGAAAAGTCATTACTTCATTTGTTTTGCTAATCCTTCAGATCAGCTCTGTACGGAGGATGATCTGGAACATTATTAGAGTCCCTAATAAGATATCATTTCCTCCTCGAGCACAGTCACTAAGGTCTGAACAAACAACATGAACCTGCTCTTTCAGCTCTGCTTTGGGCCATGTGGGCCAGCAGCATCCCAAGCTCTGTGTGTGCTTCTTCCCCTCCAGCTCCCCATGTGTGCAGACGGCTGAGGCCACCTCCCCACACCAGGAAGATGCACTTTGGGGCAGCAATGGGGCCAAAAACCCAACAACTCACCCATGAAAATCAGTCCATTCTCACAATGAGACGGTTCCTCATGTGGAGATGCAATATGGATCTGCACAAAGATGAGAGCAGTTGTGCTCACCCCGAGCAGATGGTTTGACCTTCATCCTACAGGTGAGTAGAGATCTGCTCCCAGCCCTGGCTGTGCTTTGCATCTCCCAGGCAGCCGGGCTGGAGCAGAAAGCTCCGTGGGCAGCTCCCTCGTGGAGGAAAGGGCTCCTCCGTTTGGAGCACAGCCCAGCACGAAGGCAAGAGGACGGCTGCCAGGAGTAATGAAGAAGGAACTGGGAAAGCCCTCGGGTGCGTGGGAGCTCCGCAGGGATGCGGGGCCCGTTCTGCTCCGGGTTGGGGCATCGAGCCCAGGTCTGCTCGGGGTTGTATGTGACCACGGCTCCCACTAGTGGTTTGTCCTAAAAGCAATCTCTCTCCAGGTGGCCCGACCCTGCTTCCCCTAGATTTTGGGGGCTGCACGCCTGCTTTCCTCCCCTCTGAAGCACAGAGGGATGCTGCGTATGGCTGCAACAACACTGAGTTCCAACACACCACAAATCTGCAGGCTGCTCCAAAACACCACCGCTGTGCTGTGCCCAATAACAAGGCAGTGCCCAACATCACATGGTGGCCCTCCATGCCTGGGGAGAAGGGAGCTGGAAGATGTCCTGGACGTGTTGGAGTGATAGGTGACCAGGACACCCTAGAGCAGTGCTCTGGAGACTGCATTTCCAAAGGGGACAAAGCATGAAACCATAGGGAGATGACTTAACTCCACTGGAAAGCATTTCCTCGATCAACTTCGTGCAGCACAGCTCCGAGCATTTAGCCAACAGCATCCACCCAAATCCATCACTTCTTAGGTAATTACTGCTCCATTACGCTGAGTTTACAGTGATCTATTTGCAGTCATGAAATGAATTATCTCTTACGAGAGAAAAAAGTTTGGGGGGGAGAGGGGGGAGATTGGAAAAAGTGAATAGAACCAGAAATAAAAATCAATTGGCAGCTCCATTAACACACAGCCACAAACCCGCTCGCCACAGCCTGTCCTGGGGACGCTAACAGGGACACAAGGCTCATGGGTGGCCCACAGAGAAACAAAAAAAACCAATTACAGAAGAAAATTAAAATCACTTTTTTAAGTGAAAGTTCTCGAGACGACTTCCTGCAAAGATTTAATAAGGCACATATCGACGGCCGATGCAATAATTGATTATTAAATCACTCGGAATACGCATACGGACAAAGCTGCAGTGCAATTTCCCTACTGTAATAAATATTTTTCTTGGCATTTACTTAATACATGCCTGCTCACGTGAATTTAAATGATGTATCTTTAGAAGCCTCGATGCAAAACAGAGCCTCAGCAACACAGCCATCCATCAGACACTAAGTTGCTGCTAATAACTTTCCCTTGGGGGAAATTGCAAGCAAGTAGTTATGGATTTAGTGAAAGGGAGCCTCAAATCCCCCCCCCCCCCCCTTCTTTTTAAGGAGAAGAGGTGATAAGGAGTACAAGGAGAAGGCGTGAGATGAGCATCCGCAGGGCATGGATGGAGGAAAGAGTCAGCAGAGAACATCCAAATGGCCCCAGATCGCTCCTCACCACTCCTTAGTTCTCTTGATCCCCAAAACACAGAGAGCGCAAGCAAAAAGAGCTGCCTGGAGGGGAGGAAGGATCAAAGGTGATGGGGATAATAGAAAGTGTAAATAATAAATAGATGTATTCATAGAAGTCCTCCACGTGCGTTTTAATCTCTCCCTGTTTGCTCTGTCCTTTCAAGATGTTTCTCTTTGCATTCAGCTAAAGGCAGTGCTTGTAGGAAGGTGGAGGAGATGCAGGAGAGCTGGCCACGGGATGGGCAAAATAAGCAGTGCTTGCAAGAAGGGGATTTCTCAAAGCCAAACAGGAGGCAGCCGGCATGGTGGCTTGAAAAAAAACCCATCTGCAAGCAGCTCCCATCCATCCTTCCAATCCAAAGAGCTTTTCCTGCTGCTTTTCTGAAAAGCAAAGTGGTTTGACACCCAGAAATCCCACTCCCTGCCCAGGATGGGGGGCTTTGCACAGCATCAGCTCCCGAGGTCTTTCCTGGAGCTCATTCACGCGCCTCTGTGTAGGGTTTAATGCCATTATCCTCCTCCTTTAGCTCAGATAAAAATTTAACGAGGACAAAATAAGCCCTGAATGAGGATATTTTCAAGGCTGTTTGAAGGTCTCTAATGAGAGCAGAGAACGATGCATAATTGAACATACAGCGAACGCACGGCAGGCAGCAAGGGCAGGGGAGGGGGATGGCTGGCCACCAGCCAAGCCCTGAGCCATCCCCCCCCCATGCCCTGCCCATACCACCACCCAACAGCTTTCCATCCCTCTGCATTCTAAGAAGGCGAGCATCTCACTTTAAACCTAACAAAACCAACCTGCATTTTCTAAGAGGGAAACTGAGGCACAGAAGCGCTGCTTCTGAGGTCACAGTGCCATAACTCCAGAGCAAAGATGATGCTTTAATGGGATTTTTTTTTCCCCCCCCAGGTTATTTCCCAGGATGATGTCTCTTCCATCCCATCAGCTGGGGCTCAGCACCCAGGCATGGAGTAAATCACAGGTTTGGTGTCGCTTTCTGAAAGGATAATAGTTTTTGCTTGGGAAATTTATTCCCTTTCACTCTCATCTGACAGACAAATCGCAGCATGCCAGGATTTCCCCCTCGAACTTTGGAGCAGCTAACGTGGTCCCACGGAATTTATTCGGCTATCAGAGCAGTTTTATCTCAGGGGAATGCAGAATTTTGGGTCCACCCGCTGTCTCATTGTGTTGAGCTGAGATTCATCGCAGGGATTTGCATTCCCTGATTTTAGTTACACATGCAATAAAAGTGGAGCACTGATGGGCACAGAGCCTCAATGGGACAACACTTCACTCACTGCTGCTTCCTGGGCTCTAAAATGAAGCTGGGGATAACTTCCTATCCCAGAGTTCCCATTGAAAGCCAAATGGCATTGATGCCCACTAGGAGAAACCCCCATTGGGGGGGGGGGGGGAGGGGAGAGGACTTTCTGCAGCTGCAAATAACCCATCTGCACTCAAAACCTCAGAAAGCAAACAATTTGGGATGGACTAGCGCAGGATTTCTCAGATAGTTTGTAAAATCTCTTCATACAAATCAGCACTCAGCACCTCGGCTGTGCTGGCTGCTCTCAGTGGTTGCACCTCTTTCCAGTTCCGACTTAAATACAACGGGCACTTTGGAGACAATAACGTTTGCTGTGCCATACAGAGCTGGATGCTTTCTAGCTGTAGAAAAGCAAAACACACTAATGGCTCTCAGATGCTTTACAGACCTTAACAACATCAGGCTCACAGCCCGGCAAGAAATAAGAACTATAATTGTCCCCATTTTAAGGGGAAAGAAGAACGGATACCGGTGCATTAAGCGACTGGCTAAGTAATGTCTTATCTAGAGATGTGGTAGGCTCTCCATTACCTGATGTCTCAATAGCAAGACTGGATCTCTTTCCGTCAATCATACACCGGCTCCCTCAGGAAGAAGTGGCTCAGGAAAATAAAGGCTCATCTCCTCCATTCCTTCTTCTCTTTCTTCGAAAAGGCATCTTTTCCACTGAAAAATGAGAGAAGTTCACTTCTCTTTAGACAGCTCAATACAGACATGTAATGTTATAGCGTAATGGAAAATATAACAAGAATAGCGGGGTGGCAAAGTCCTTTGCTGCAGCAAATGAGGACAAACCCAAATGCAACAGTGGGTACAGAAATAAAGGAGAAAAAGCTGCTCACCTTCAGAAGGCCACAGGTAGACAAGGACCTCCAACAGAAACCCCTCACCTCCCCCTGCCAACCCCTAAATGAGGGCAGGGAAGGGGTGGATCCTGGCTCCAGCCTTCCATCACTCAGCACACTGCATGCACCTGAGCTCCCTGGGCTGGCCCTGCCTTCCCACCTGGTGCTGCATCACTGCTTCAGCCCCTGACTTGCATTTCTGCTACACCACACCCAAACATTTGGCTGCTTCACCCAGGAGATGGGACAGCCCCTTGGAACACAATGATGTGGGAGAGAGCAGCAGGGAGCGCAGAGGATGGGGAGAAGACAGCAGCAATAAAGCAGAGGTTGGCAGCAGCTTTGTCAGGGATATAGCCAGGACAGGAGGGATGGGGCAGAACTTCAGACATGGGGCTGCACCCCCTCAAGTTCATTCACTGCTGGAAATACCTGCTCCATCCACATCACGTAAAGATCAGTTCGAAATATCTGCAACTCAAAGGCATTGAGCAAGTTTGTCCACTGCATATCCCACCAGGAGTACAAGCCATCTCCTCTACCCACGTCCGTCAAGCAAGCAGACAATCCACTCTCCTTATTTCCCCTGGATAGAGGAGATGTCCTTCTGACACAAGTGTATCTCAGAGCGCAGGACTGAATGGAGAAGCAAAATGAAGCATGATGTAAACGAGTCGTTCCTCTCCCAGATCATTTGGTGAAGAGTAGGGAGGTTGGGAGAAATTACAGCTGGGCCCATAAATCACTGCGTTAATTACGTATTCAGGCAATGTTGCCAAGGCTTTCTGTTTGCAAATTGCCTGCAAACAGATTGAAAAAGTCCCCGCCATATTCCTTGTTTGAAAATATTTACGAATTTCTTCACGGTCTAAGGATCAATTCCAGTTGAAAATGTGATTATGGAATCTACAATTCACATCCACACCATTCCCGCTGACCCAGACGTGGCCTTTTGATGTTTCTGCACCATAAATATGCAACAAAGAAGTCAGAAAGTCACAACTGCAAGGCTGGGAGGAAACGAACTACCCAATTTGACTTCCCAAAGGCTTTCTTCTGGTGAGTGCCTCTCTGAGCCCTACAAACTGCCCATGAGAGCAACTTGTAGAAGAGCTCAGCGTCTTGTTCCAGCACCTTGAAGTAGTGAAGAATTTACCAGCGTCTTCAGTTAGCTGAGCCAGGGCTTAATTACCCTTGCTGTTTAATTTGTATCTGAACGTTTCTAATTTGCATTCAGCTCCTGTTATGCCTTTGCTAAAGATCCCTTGGCTCTCTGAAGCTTCTCCTGGCGTGGCTGCTCATGGAGCTGCAACTACCGCCGCTGCCTCGTCCGCAGCTCCGAGCACAGCACGAGTGCTCCTGGTGGACCCTTCACTTTCCTTGGATTCTGACCCAGCCCAGCCTGGATTCAAAGCAACAGGGCATGCCCATGGCAAGCAGGAATTCTGCAGTCAGGGGGATGTTTTGAAGTACTCCCAGCGGGGAGGATTCGAAGGAAAAGTTTGCTTTCCGAGAGAACTGGCGCTTGCGATGCTCAACTGGCTGTTCAAGGTGAGCAAGCACAAAAGGGTCAGGTGGAAGCTGTCTTTCGAATTAGAATAAATTATCCTCTTTCATATGCCTCCTTCATGGCTCTCCTGTACCCAACGCCTCGGTCCGACCACATGCAGCTAGGAGGTGAGCTGAGTCTTCTCCTAATGATCAGCTTATTACAGCCATGAATTATGCACACAGCTAGTTTATGCAAAACAAGCCCGTTATTATTATCAAAACCCTGACAACAGCTAAGCAGCTGGTGTCTCACTGTCTATCATGCCTTGACTCCTGTTTAACATGCTGACCAATATTGCCTCCTTGCTACTTTTGGCTCTCCCATCTGTCTGCCTACCCCCACCTATTGAGTTTGTCTCTGGCACCTTTCATTCTGAGCTTGTTCAAGATGATCATACCTGAGAAAAGGGGGAAAAAGCAAGCGTTAGAACTTCTTGTAGATGTTAGATTGAAGGTACTTAAAGATCTTTGCTGAGCACACAGTGAAGAAATGTTAGGTGCTGCACAAACCCAGATAGCTGGTTCTTACACCAGTGCATTTGCAGCCCAAATTGTTGCCAGCTCTGCCAGGTTCCTCCAGCTCATCTCATCCAGCTTTCACACCCACCTAACACACTTGAAGTGCACGTTGTGTCTGGTCTGTGCTCTTCCAGCTGCTAGCACAAGGCACGAGCCTTGCAGGAATTTCCAAATATCATTAATTACAATCATTTAAGTGAACTCGTTTTCCACTGTTTGCTTAGCTCTGCTCAGTGCACACTCAGGTTTTAAATGAGCTGAAAGCGTGCAAGACAGAGGCAGAAAGAGACAAACATCTGCTCCTATGAGAAGCTTGCTTGAAGCTTTGGTCTTCTTCTCAACTTCGCCAACAATTGCATGTGAGCGGCCCAGTAAGGAGCCTATGGATGGGTCATGTGGGGGGGACCTCTGACAATTCAGTAACCATGTGTTTCATTTATCTGTCACCTTTGTTTACTCTTATTTGTATACTTAACTAATCTGACTCGACACAATAAGAGCATGACCATGAGAAAGAAAAGACATTGCTTAAATATTTCATGCAATTCTTTTTTAAAAAGCACGTGGGATGCCAAAACCCAATGCTTCGTCCTGCTCATTTTTATTACAAGGAAAGGAGTTTGGGGGAAAATAGCCATCATTGAATCAGATTATGCGTGAACGCATAATAAAACTCCTAAAGATATGTGAAATATCAGTGCATTCACTAATGGGAATTGATTCAGAATTTTATTCATTTTTAACAAGATTTAATGAAGTTTCCTTGTATGTTTCTCCCTGTGGTTCATTATTCCATTAAGTGCCATTTAATCTGGGTGATGCGTGTAGAAGATAACAGCTTGAGATGGGTTTTGTTTAACAAACTCCTCACCAGCTCTCCCGCGGGCAGCAAAGCAGTGACAGGTACCATGCCAGCACTGGGGCCACCGTGGCTGCCTCTACTGGAGCTGCATCAAAGATGGATGGGATCAGCTGGGAGTCAACTGGTTTTGGAAGAAGCACAACTTGCTGATGGGTTTGGAGTGGGATTAACAATTTAAAGCGCAGCTCTCCCCTGCGTGTAGCATCTTCGTCTCTCATTAGCAGCAGGAGCTCTCGCTGCTGAAAATCTTGTGTTAGGAAAACAGCAATCTGGATTGAAAGATTTCCCGTTGTACTTTGGGTTGTTACACTGCTTTGCTGCTCGGGGCACTTTACAATCCCTGTTTAGGATCCCAGTGCTCCTGGCCATCTCCCCACCCTGCCCTTGACCAGGCACTGTTCCATCTGCAGGGTTAGGACTGTCCTCACCTCATCCCTTCCACCAGCTAATCGAATTTAATCTTCTGAGGACTTTGGCTTATTCTGAACCAAATTGCTTTGCTGGTTAAGATCTTCCTTTTGTCTCCCAGCCTAAATTTAGTCGTTGCTCAATGATGGCCTTTAACTTACACCATTATTTCCTCCCCTAGTGTTTTCTTCTCTGACATATTTATAGAGAGCAGCCAGGTCCCCTCTCTGTCTTTGCTTAGGTAGGCTAAAGGAGCCCAGTTCTGCTCCTTCCCACTCCCGAGATTGCTCTCCATTTTCAAGGACAATGTAGTTGCTCTTTTTAGCAGCTGTTCCGGGGACAGTTCAGCCTTTTTCAATAGCAGTTATTAAATCTGTACAGTGAATTTCCGAGGCAATCTCACCTGAGCCTAGCACACTAGCAGGAGTACCTCCTCATCTCTGCCAGAAATATCTTCCATTCAGGGTAAACATGGAAGAAAATACTTCAAGCACTTAAGAGCAGCAAGTGGATTTTATATGTGCGGCCATCTCATGTCGTAGCCACTCAAAACTTGAGCTGTACACGAGGAGCACAGATCCACCAGCCGGGGTCCATGCTGAGGATAAGCAGATATCATTGGCATAGAATCATTACGGTTGGAAAAGACAGCTCAGATCCCTACTCCCAACCATGTCCACATCCCTCAGTGCTACATTCCCACAGTTTTGGAACACCCCTAGGGACAGTGAGCCCCCCGCTCCCTGGGAGGTGGTTGAACACCCCACAAAGACTGTGGCACCCACCTTGCACAAAGCTGTTTAGAGCAGTGCTACAGGTACCACTGCTCCAGCATCACCAGAGTAAAGATCAGAGGGACTGCTGGCTGCTGTGCGCCGAACACACACTGAACAGAATGCGAGCCATTTAAATGCAGAAGTTAATTGGAAATGCTGCCTGACTGCAGCCATGGGGCTGCTGGAAAACCTGCCACCAAATTGCTTTAGGTGAGTCAGACCTGAGCACGCGGTCTGTGGCACATCCAGCGGCTGAACGGAGGCATCCAGGGACCGTGTTAGGCTCTGTGCCATCACCGCTCGCTCGCTGCAACTTGAAAACAACTTTTAAGGGCACGTTTATCCCTGCGGAGAATCCTGATTCCACATAATGTTATTGGCTGGTGACACGCGTTGCATTCAGCAAACTCATGTCACCCCGACCAGCGGTGACCTGACACATCCCTGCCCTTGGCAGGTGCTTGTTCTGCATCGCAGCAAGCTGCTGGAATAAAGGAAATCAATATAATGCAAAATACAGGCTTTTGGAAAAGTAAAAGGAGGGGGGGTGAGCTATGATTCACTTTGTTTCAAATCCTTTGCTCACACCCCTCCTGTCTAACCTGCTGGCACATGCGAGCCAGAGAGCAGCTCTGGATCCCATCCAGTAATTACAGTGATCAGGAGAATTGAAATGTTTTGCAAAGCTCGCTTGGCTTTTATAGGTGAGCTGCGGAACAAGACAACTTGGAAGTCTCCTTGCCTTTAACAAAGATGCTGTTTCATTATTCAAATGAGCAGGTACCATATAGCGATGATTGCACAGCTGGTATTTGCCTTTCTCTGTGGCTTTAGGGGGTGGTGGGGGGGGTCTTGCTGACTGATATCAAGGGAAATGGGAATAACAGGGCAGGTGATTGCTCCTCAGGTGGGCTGTGCTGGGTAGATGGCATATTCCCCTCCTGATTGCTTTCACCTATAGGCATTCAGGTTGTGCTGATGGCTGTGCTCTCAGCCCAGAGCTCTCTAAAGCGCCTTGCAGGAGGTTGGTAGCACTGAGCAAATGGGGAAACTAAGGCAGAGAACAATGAATGGGTATTTGGAGCTGACCCAACCAAGCAGCCGGACCATGGACTGTCAGATATGTTCATCTTGTACCTCTGTGCCTGCCCTCACCTCTTTATTGAGCAGTGCCACACCAGCACCAAGTTAAAAAAAAAAAAAAGGAAAAAGAAATGTTATTTAGTGGGAAAGGCATTAAAAAAGAATCACTTCTTCTCTTTAAGTAACGACAGCAGAGTCTGAATCCTTCTCATCATTTCAAACTGCTGACTCATTTACCACTTGAAATGAATTGAGGGCTGTTAAAGGTTTTATAGAAGATTTCATTAAATATGTATTGAGCCGGCTTAAGATGGAAATTGTTATAAAAGCTGGCATCGGCTCAAAGAGCCAAGTGTTTCAGTTTATTACAGAGATATTTTACTGCTGCCTCTGGCCTGCACCCTGTTTTGGCCTCCAGAATCTTGTGGGAGCTCATGAAGCCCTTGGTACCGCAGGGATCATAGATCCCAGGGACCAGGGTTTGGTTGGATTGGAAGGGATCTTAAGGCCCATGCAGTTCCAGCTCCTATGGGCGGCTGCACCCCACCCAGTGCCCACCCATGGCCTTGTGCACCTCCAGGGATGGGGATTGCAGCATCCAACCCAAAGGGACTTGGCTGATGCTCGCCATGCTGTGTCCAGCTCTCAATTTTACTTTCAGCTTCATAGGATTTGGGGCCTACCACGTGGATGCCTGTACCCTTGGCTGGTCCCAGCTCTCTCCCTGCTCCCATCGCTGCAGCTGGAGGAGGAGGCTGGCTCAAGCAGCAGCTTTGCTCTCGAGGAAGGCAGCGGATTAGCTGTGTGCGAATGAACTGGTTTGTCAAGATCAGGGCAACATTAATGTTCCCCCAGGCTAAGCACAGATGTGTTTTCACTCTAACATGGTCTCAACAATTAAAACAACTGTACCTGCATTTATCATATTGATGGGATGAAACATGCTCGGTTGCACCAAGGAATTCTATGAGTGCATTATTCATGGGGCCTAATACATCACACAACTACTTTCATCTTGCTTTGTAAATGCATCTGGAAAGAGAGAGGCTGTTGGAAGATGAGAGAAAAGCCTGGTGAGGCATCTCCAACACAACTGGCAGCAATATGGTGCCCATCCATCTGCTGTGGTGTAGAGGCCATGGCACCTACCAGACCCAGAATGTTCTACCTCGTCCAAATGGGAAATTCAGCAAGATGGAAATGTTTTCCTCCCTCATTAGGAATAAGCTTTAGGGACCATTCTCTGCAACAGTGGGTGTAATTAAGCTTCACATCTCCTGGGCACAGATACACCCTCTACACCTATACACCAGTACACACCATCCCATCACTAAGGCTGAAAAAGACCTCTGAGATTCCCAATCTAATCCCAACTCACTGTTCCCACTGATCATGTCTGACAGTGTCCCATCCCCACAGGTCTGGAACACCCCAGAGACGGTGACCCCATCACTCCATGAGCAGCTGAGCAGTGCAGCACTGCTTTTTTGAGCAGAAACTGTTCCTAACATCCAACCCAAATCCCCCTCATGCACAGCATGTGGCCATCACCTCATCTGAAACAAGCCACAATGGCAATGTACTGATTTTCTTCTTGCATCTGCTTGCTTCTCTCTTAAAAACCTCAGAAGAACGGGGAGGGAAAAAAAAACCCTACATGCAGAGGTGAGAAAGAAGCTGAGAAAAGATTCCCTGCTGGAAACAACAGACCGGGTTATGCCAGGGCAGCGGGCAGGAGAAGACAGTACAGGATGAGAATGCCAGCTGTAACCCATATGCTTCACGTTGGGTTTCTGTAGAGGGCTGACACCTCCCCAAGGCTGTCTTAACACCTCTCTTCTCCACACCATGTCCTGCATCTTAAACTGGATCTCCAGCTGTTTCAATTCCACTTCAGTTCCCTCCTTTTGGTTGTCAAAAAGAGGCCCAGGCTCATAGCAAGCTGGTTGCACCTACCACCGATCACAAAGCCTGTGCCAGCTCATCAGCTGCTCTAAATAATCCTATTTCCCCTAAAATTGAACCACAGCAGACAGAATCACACCAGAAAGAAGAACATCTATAGTGCAAAATCCCCCCTGTATATCTGTTTCCTCCCTGCTGTCGATGACCCACATGCTGGAGCCAGGTTCGTTAGCACCAGCACTCAGAGCAGCCGTGATTAGGGATGCTCTCAGATGCTCTGCTCAGATGGAGACAGTTGTTTTTAAAAGAGGAACAAAATAAGATGCTTCACCTTTGCTGAACCTGATCGCTTTGCAGTGGAAAGAGGCAAGCTGAGCTGCTTGAGTTCCTATTTATTGAGCTCCTTTGATTTTTCTTGGACATCTACCTGGAACATTAAGTATACTTCCTCCTCTCCCTACAGTCCAGTTAACGCAACAAAACATGAGAAGCCTTCAGCTCATATTATAGGAGAAAAACCTTCAGCTTGTGACAAGAAAATAAAACGTTCTCGAGAAAGGAGGAAGGATTTACCAGCAACAGGTAAAAGATGCCACAAAACGTGGCAGTGTCTCCCTGAGCAAAAGGAGCAGGGTCTGGGGGCGGCTGCTGGGATTTTTTGGAGCAGAATGCTCAAATGTCAGCCCCTTTACATCAAAGAAAACAACGATTTTGGCTGCTTGTTTCACTTTCCTTGTTCGTGAAGTAGGAGATGAGATCTCGCTGTGCTCTGGGATTCTTTGCAGCTGTTATCTCCCAGATAGGAAACACTGGCCATGGCAAATCAAACCTGCCAGCCATCCGCTCCTGGGTGACCCAAGCGTCTGCCAGGTGCCATCATTCCCTCACCACGTGTGATTCTCTCCAAACAACCAGGATAATCCTTGGGAATAACCCAGCTGGCACTTCCAGCGATGGCCACAGCACCCAGCAAAGGCTTTTGGGGGATGCAGTGCGGGAGAAAGGCAGAGCTGATGGCCTGCAGGGATACAAGTCTTTCACAGTAGGAAAGGTAAAGATCCCAGGATACTTACGTATCTCCAAGGCCATTTTGCACATACTCAAATGACATAATAGGTTCAGGCATTAAAATGAACTGGAGCTGACCACGGAGCCCCTCCAGCTGATCTTGCAGGTCAACGTTTAGCTCAGCCCTAATTTCTAGGAATCCAGGCTTGTTATTTCCCATTTCACTCTCTTGTCACTTTAAGGCTGCCCGCTCTCATCGATGAAGCAGAATAAACCAAGTCACCCTTCCCTTTTTCTTAGATCCCAGTCTGTATTTATAGCCACAGCCCTGAGCAGCAATGAGCAATCTCCTGCTCGGGGCTGTTCCTGCTCTCTTCCCTTAACCTCATCCCACGTGGGTCAGCTTACAAAGCTTTTCTCATGGCAGCAGCCCTTCTCTGGAGCCCTTCCAGTATCCCCAGAGACATCTCTTTTTTATTTTGTGGCAAATAAGCTACGGTTTTGCAAAACTTAAGCGATGCAGCCAGCTAGAGGCAAACGAGAGGGTGAAGCCTTCACACTTGCTGCAGAGCTCTGTGCATCCCGCTGGGTGACATGGAAATACCCAGGAAAATACGAGCAAATCCTCAGCCCATTGAATTCCCTTTTGAATGAGAAACAGATGCTTGCTCAGGCTCGTTGTTTGGGAAATTTTTGGAAAGTGCCCCAGTGCTGGGTGTCAGGGGGAATACTCTAACACGATGGAAAATGCAGCGACAACAACAGAGCAGCAAAATCCCAGGCTGCAGCAAGTAAGGATTTGCTCAATTGCAACAACTATGGGCACAGAAGTAAAAGAAAAAAACTGCTTACCTGTAGAAGACCTCAGGTAGGCAGGAACATCCAGTAAAGACCCCTTACCACCCCCCTGATAACCATTAAATGAGGGCAGGGAAGGGGTGGATCCTGGCTCCAGGATGCACCTGAGCTCCTGGGCTGGCTCTGCCTTCCCACCAGGTGCTGCATCACTGCTTCAGGCCGTGATCCACCATTTCTGCTACAGAAGCCATGGTGGGGGTTAGGTGGCAGCTGGGTGGGGTTTCCCAAAGGGCATCTCAGCCTGGAACTGCAAAGAACTTCCCCCAGATGGGGACCCTTGGAAACAAATGGGTTGCTTGGGTGGTTGTAATAAATATTATGATGCTGAAACTAAATAGAGGATGGCAGGATGGAGTTATTTATTTATTTGGCAACCGTGAGACCTAAACATGTATTTGCTTTCATAGCAAAAACTGAAGGGATGAGGTTTTGCCCTTGCCATGTGCAAGGGGACATTACAGAACAGCCTGGATCTCCTTGGGCTCCCAGCACTGCCACAGGAGCCGACGTGAGACCCACCTGCAAGGCTGGAGACTCCTCTGTAATGAAGATTAAATGTGTACAAACTTTTAGCAATGTTGTATAATTTCCTCCAGGGCACATTAGGAGGAGAGCACCAGCACGGTTTGGCTTTGATGAGGCAGCAGTTACCTGGGGAGGCCCTTGTCTTTTCAGCTATGAATAGTTCAGACAAGCAGCTGTCAGGAACAGTTTAGGCAGAGCTGGTGGCCTGGGGACATGAGCTGGGACCTTGAAAAACTCCCGGCCTCCTTCCAGCTTGTACTGCTTAAAGAGGTTCCCAGAAACTTGGGGTCTTAGGGTACACACTGCGAACACAAGCAGCAAAGCCTCCACTCCTTGAAAAACCCACAGCAGATGCCCAGGGTGAGATTTCTGCAGTGCTGATGGGGTATAAGCACAGAAGTCATGGGCAAGGTCTTGAATTTTGGGGAGTTAGGAAGGATGGGGCACAAAGATACCCCCAGAGCAGTTGCACTGAGGGAGGGAAGTCCTGCCCTGGGCTGCCAGCTCTGCGGAGAGCAGACTTACGGGGGAAAAGCAGCAAGGAAATGAAGTGCGTGGGAATTAATCTGAGAAAATCCACTTTGTGGCTTATTAGCCAATTGGTAAGCAACAGCACGAGGTTGATTTTTACAGCGCGTTTAACCCTGCAATGACCTTTCCATTTCCTTGTAGGTGCCAGAACGCAGCACCGAGGCAGTTCTGCAAATATTCCCCCAAAATCTTGGCAAAAAGGTTTCATCTGGGGCAGCCAGGAGCCCCCAGAGGAGCAGGGTGCCTCCTGCCCATCGCTCCACGTGGGATGCTGAAATGTCAGAGACGACAATTAACAGCAATTGCCTCATTTAACTTCCTCAGCGGACTCTGATTTGGATTGATCCACGGGCTCGGTTTTGATGTCAGAGATGGCATTTCTCATTTTAGGACATGAACCTCTTAGTTATCAATGCAAAGAGCTGTCCGGTTAGCAGGCGCCAGCAGGATCTGTAATTCCATGTGCTGAAGCAGGGCAGCTATCTCAGGGCCAGCGAGCCTCTCCTGCGAGAAAAATCTTATTTGATTAGAAAACGCAAGACCAACAACATTTCTGTAGTTTATTGCGAGGATGAATTGAAGTCCTGGCCCTATTAAGCTGATAACAAAACCGCCTTCAGCAGGGCCAGGGCTTGCATCAAATTGTTGGCAGGAGGAGCCCACGGTGGTTTGAGATCCTGTTTTTTTTGTAGGGGGGGGAGCACGGAGCTCTGGGGATGAGCAGACCTGAGCTGGGATCCAGCAGCAAGGTGACTGAACAAAGCTGGAGCTGACAAGTTGTCCCTGGAGAAGCAGCTGGGTACTGTAGCAGCTCAGTGGGTGCTTCACTGCGGCACCCCACCAGCTCCGTAGAGGGCTGCAAACTCAAATCCCTTTCTCTCCCTCCTTGAAATCCATCTCGGTCACGTCAGCTCCCGACGAGCAGCCAGCACTCCGGCTCCTTCTGCTTTCGAGAGCACTTGGAAAGCTCTGCGACGCAGGGAAGGAGCTCATTTGGCAGGTGCAGGCAGACAGAACAACTGCTGTCCATCTGCTCCGCTGCTCACGCTTGTGTTTCTAATTGCGTCTTCAGGACAAAAGCTCTGCTCGGAGCCCAGCTAGCCAGGAGTAATTTACACAAAAGTTGTCTCCTCCGTGGTTTCCTTCTCTGCTCTGGACTTGCTGGATTTCCCACCTCAGTTTGCAGACGGTGGCTGTCTGCTGGCTTCCTATCTTCAGAGCAATGGAGGGCAAAATCTGGTGATAGCACTGAAGGTCCTGCAGGTTTTGTGGCCAGAGTCCCTGTCTGAGGTGTCACCATGGGGACCCCATAATTCCCATCAGTACCATTACAGAGCAGATGCAACTGAATTTTGTAGCTGATGAAAGCCATTGCAATCAAAACATACCTTTCTTTTCCCACACTGAAAGATGTAAACCTGTGCTTCTGTTAGAAAATGAAAGCGTAGCGGGCACGTTATCACTAAGGCAGGCAATTCCGAGCCCGGAGCAGAAGGGAAGTTAAATACACTGAACCCACCCACAGCCATCGCTACGGATGTGAATTTCACCCCCATGAATCCCTGCAGCACCGTGCCTGGTAGATTGCCTTTGCCCAACAGCATTCTTCACCTCATCCAAAACCACAATCTCACTCTCTGGTCCGCAGAAAGGAACAGAAATTGGGTGCCCCAGGGATGCTGACCCCCAGTCTGGAGTACCAGGCCTGGAAACACACACAGATGGACAGAGCCATGGGTTGGGTGTTTTCTTCCCTGCTGCTTTGATTTGAGTTTCAAAACCCCACCGTAAGGCACAGGGAGGAAAACCAGAAAGCAAACGTTTCAGATAAGCCAGGTTCAAAGGAGAAGCATGAAATTTGAATGAATGTGGATCCAAACTAGTCCAGTCTCAGCTCAGAAATGGAAAATGAATGCAATAGAGATTTAATTTAGATTTAAGGAGTTGTTTAGTGTGCATATTAGAAAACACTGTGGTTATTAATTCTTTTCCTTTTGGGATTTTTTCCTGTTTGCCTGTTTGGTGGGTTATTTTTTTTTCCTTTCTTGAAGTGTACGTTTTCAAAGTCAATTTAATCCTGGGGGAAGGTGTTGGCTTGACAGGTTTTAAGCTGAAATTTCTTCATTTACATGCAGAGATAGCACTAGATTGGGAAGGGTAAACTTCCCATCTGGTTTAAGAGACGTAGGCTGGGATTGCAAGGAGAGAAAGCACATCTGGGAGGGATGGAAGCCAGAGATGCACAAGCATCACCGAGTTCACAGTACTGCACCTGTATTCAGGTGAGTGGAAATCACCATCCTGCACGATCTGTCTTCTGTTTCACCTTTACAAAACCCAACTGAAATGCAGCAGAATTACAATAGTGGGACCAAAATGCGCACACCACAAAGAGATTTTGCTTTGCATAGGCAGAGCAATTCTCCTTTGCCTTTAGGATGGGGGCAACACACCTGCTCCAGGAGCTGGACAGAGCCCAGCACATCTCTTCGTCTCATGTAGGTCACCAAACCAGCAGCAGATGGGGATGTCGTGGAGATGGACTCTAATTCCATCATCACTTAAATCCAGAGCAACGCTGCAGCATGTGTGAGGTGACACCGTGGCTCTGGCAGTGACTTGGGCAAGAGGCGTGCAAAACAACCTCCTTCTGCCATTAATATTTTAAGATCTTCAGAACTTCGAGTGGGATTCACTTGGGGCATGTCTGAAGTTTCCAGCAAGTTAAAGGGCACAATTTTTAACCTAGAATTAGGAAGGCATTTCACAAGGTCATTACTTTTCGCCTCTCCCCCACCCCACCCAAACGATGCTGAAAACAAATTATGTGTAGATATGCACCTGAACTCATGCTTTACCCCTTATCCCCTGCTTTCCCTGATCCCCATGAGCAGGCAGCAGCACCGAGCAGGGAATTCTTGTGTGCAATCAAATCCAAACATCCCATGGGAGGGAACTGCTGGTGTTCACCTGATGCCCTCTGCCAGCAGATGGGTGACAAGAGTTACCCACTGGCATCTCTGAAGAGATGATGAATTCAGGCTTCAGCCTTCACCCCTCCATAGGTTTTGCTCCTTGGTTCCCTGCCCAGGGCAGTCTGCAGTTCAACTCAGAACGGCCACTCTAAGCACTGGGAACTGCTTCAAGCATCTGATTCACATCAAAACTGAAGCCCCCAAGGAGGCTCAGTGAGCATCACCTGGGCTAAGAAGCATACTAATGATTAAGCTGACCAAAAAAAACAGCTTATGAGTGATGCACGCTGGCACGTGTTGCACTCAGGGCAGAACTCCGCTTCTGCTACATAATCAGAAACCTCCAAATCCTTCAGCAGAAACCTTCAGGTCCCCTCCACGTGCTGGGGAGCACTGGATGTTGCTGCTGCTTTGAGGCTGAAGCAATTTGCAGAAATGCAATGATTTCATCAGCAGAGTTCCCACAACCCAGGCGGACCCTCTGGGTCAGTACTGGAAAATGAGATACTACAAGGAATGCATTTGTGCTGAACCTCCAGATCCTGGAGGAGCTGGGCTTTGTGACAACGCACTGAAAACGGCACTCACGTGTTTTCAGGAAACCCGGCTCCATCCACAGCCATTTCTCATAACGAACCTCCTCCTTGCTGTCTCAGCTAATTACACTGAGGGGCAATGGCCCCGGCTGCCAAGTGCTGAGAGCACTGCATCCTCTCCCCCCCCCAACCCCCAACCTGCTCGAGGGTTGGGCTTGAGCCTCCACAAGATGAAATCAGACCGAGGAGCTGCTGATTGAAATCACAGTGCAAGTCTAAGCCCCAGAGCTTCAACCCGGGCTGGTGTGCACAAGAGCTGCAGATTACAGCGCCTGGTGGCTGTGTATGTCACCCCATCACCACGAAGCAAATCCTATTGCTTGGGAAAGCTCTCCATTCACGCCCGATCTCACACCTCGAGAGGGCAACAAGAGCCCTTCAAACCCGGTGAAAATCCTGCCCTGATCGTCTCCCTGTTTTTTTTTCTCCACGCCTTTGCACAGAACAGGATCTGAGATCTTTGCTGGGAGGCAGATGTGATCCCATTACCCGGAGCCGTACTGTGCTCAGCAGGAAACCCATCACCGTTCAGTGCTATTCCTCCCGGTACCCAACACTCCCCATCAGTGCATTAAACGCAGAAGGATGCACGAACGAGCTGACTCCTTCCCCTGCAGGAAGGCTTCCTCAAGCACATGTCCTGGGGTATTTAGGGGAGTGCTGACAGAGGGGAGGATATTAGGCTGATTCACCTGTGGGTCATTATCTAATTAGGCTGAAATGAGGCTGTTTGATAAGAAAACGTATTTCCCCAGCTTTAAGAGCGAGGGCTATAGAGAATAACAACAGATGCAGAATAACACCCTGTCTCAGACCAGCGAAGATTAGTGTTATGGCTAAATTATATCCTGGCCCAGTAATAGGGTTATTTCTGTTCCCAGCGCAGTATTTAGATGAGGAAATCAACAGCAGGAAGTGTATCTTAATTTGCTAATAACAGGAAAGCGAGCAGCAGCTCAACCACTCTCGGTGACATTGGCGGGGTTCGGCAGGATTTGGGCAGATTAAAGAGCGCAGCCGTTGGGTAGCAGATGGCATTTCCCCGTCTACCATCAAAATGCAAAGTTTGTTAATGAATTTCTGACACAGAGCAGCACGGCAGGAGAGGCTCGGGCTGAAAACAAGTGGAAAACCATCGAAAAATGGGAGCTGGGGGGGGGGGGAGAACGGGGCTGCTCGTCCCTGGCCCTTGCCTGAGGGTGAGTGGCTGGGATGCTGCAAGGAGCTGGGCACCAGCAAGGACAAACCTGCCTGCTGCTCGTTCACTTTATTACCCATTCGTTCGGAAAGCAGCTCCCTTATCTGGGGCAAGTGGCCGTCTCAGACGGGCGATAAGAGGAGCTTTTGAGAACGGCGCAAAGAATCACTCTCCATTTGCCAGCTGACCTGGAATACCGAGGGAGAGGGGGAAAAAAAGATTATTGATCTAAAATAGCCCTCCTTTGGTCTATTTTACAACAGTTGGAAGGAGGAAAAAAAAAATAAAAGTGTTCCCAGTTCAATGGATGGCAAGGGGGTACCATTTATTACACTGATTCATTCCTCTTTAAATGAGTGCAGGTGTTTTTCAAATGAGACACCTTCCCCAAGTGAGCAGAACAAAAGGGTTTGAAAAAATAAAGGAAGCTCTGGCTTTTCCCAGGTGATGAATATTTGTTTCGGGCAACTCCTGGCAGATTTTGGGGAGGTAGAAAGAACTTTGAAGGACCTTCTCCTGAGCTCCGCTTGTTGGAGTCCGGTATTTCAAGAGTTAATTCCCACTTTTCCACTCTGAAACTTCAGCTCATTTAATTTAATAGAGAATAAAGGAGAGGACAACATGTTCTTTGGCTTATATAACAGTCTGGAGACACTAAGATTATTGTATTATATATTCTGGAGTATCTTTATCATACGAACTCTCACACGCAAGCAGGAGGATAACAAATTCTTCACTCGGCCTTTAGTGTAGTTTATCATAACGAGGATGGTTAATTAACATGACCTTTCTTGCTTTAAAGGAAAAAAAAAACCCTGAAGATCCGTTCTCTGATATATTTGTTTTTAAAGCAGAGAAATGAAAGCTGAAATAAGCTGAGAAAGAAAATCTAAGGGGCAGCTTTTTCTCCCCACCCTGAAGGGCAGAGGAAAACAAGTGCAAAATGAAAACCTGAGCAATCCCTAAACAAAAGGGAAATAGCAAGTGTGGTCTCAACTCCTACATCTTTTGCCATAGATATACGGTTTCCATGAGCAAGAAGTCTTGAGGGAGACCTTCAGAAAGTGTGATCCCAGCTTTAATGAAGGGCTGGAGGAGAGGAGCTGAGAGCAGCTTGATCAATAAAATACTGGCTCAACTGGAAAGCTTCAAAATGTATGCTAAAAAAAGGGCAAACAAGCAGGTAAACAAGGCCCAGGAGGATGAGGAAGAAGCTGTAGCTTATGGACCATCGTTCTCTGATGGAGAAGATCTGAGCTTCTCCATTGGGAAAAGTGGAAAAAGAAAGGAGAATTTTTAAGCAGCGTTGAATCATCCATCCCTGACTCATGAATCTTTCCTGACCGTTGCCGCTCCTCAGGATCATCCTATGGATTCCATATTCCCAAGGACCCAAGTCAATACCCCCAGCTCTGGGGCTGAGCTGTTGGAGCAGCAATACTCACTGCCTCTCCAGGGAGGCTTTGTGCAAACCACTTGGTCCCCACAGCTTGAAAACATTTCCTACAGGACACTTTGTTCTGTAGTTAAAAGAGATTCAGGCAAGGGTGCCTGGAAGACATCTGGGGACCAAATGCAGAGCTAAGACCCCTCCGTGCACCTTCCACTCATCTCTGTGAGAGGGCTGCTGGGGGCAGTGGTCACTGTGAGCCCACGCGTGTGCTTGCAGGCAGCTCTTGGAGCTGCTGCTCCCATCCCAGGTGGCTGAACGCTCTGTTTAACTCATTTCTAAATATACCTCGCTCAGCCGTCATCTGGCAGCGTATCTGCTGTATGACCACAGGCAAATTATATAAAATTCTCTCCTCGGTTCCTCTCCCTCCGCTCCACCAGAGCCCATGCAGCGACTATTGTCCTCCAGCTCCAGCACCACTCATAAAAGCAAATAAAAAAACACTGAGAATGAGACCTAGGCATATATATTTTTTTGACTTCCAGGCAGTAGTAGATTTACTAGGAAATGCCCTCTTGGGTAGAGCCAAAGAAACAGTCATTCTGAATGTAAGCCACCACAGAAGCCTTACAGACCAAAACAATGTGAAGAAGACATCAACTGCTTTGAAATGTTTTATTTTTATGCCATTAAAATGTGGCTTCTGGCTTTTAGCTCTGCAAGCTCCATTGTTCCATTTCCGAACGGATGAGAACGGGATGGGAGAAGGAGCAGAGGAAGAATGTTATAAGAGACTTTCCACTCCAAGTTAACTGGGAATTCAGGAGGAGGTGAGATCTTTTTGTTGTCTTTAAGCTGAACTATTTTTTTTATCACTCCTTTATAAATTTATTTATTTATTTATTTCATTCCAGAAAATGAACCCTGGACTTGTGACTCTCTTATCCTTGGTAAGAGTGGTAAAAAGCTGTCGGAGCTCTATCGGGTCTTTTCAACAAGGAGTGCTGAGAAACTCCATTCAGAATGCAGCTGCTGGTAGTTCACACCTCTGTTTTGTGCAGTGTATGTCTTGAATGCACACATTATATACGCATGCACAAATATAAATGGAATAAAGTGCTTGAATCCTTTCTTATATTGTCATAAATCATTTACTTTCATCGTCCCAATTGCAACCAGAATCATATAATCAGATGCCCAGGAAATTAATCCTCCTGTTAAGGGAAATACAGGCACTTCAGTGTACACAAAACCTTGACCAAAGCATCTCTTGTGAAAAGATGCTGACACCCACAGTCCCTCTAAGCATATGTGTGCCAACACTTCAAGTCAGCAGCAATTGTCTAACCAGAGAGCAAGAACCTTAGAGGGTCTGAGTGTATGCTTTGCTTTACTGTTTTTGTCTGATAAAAGGCAATGAAAGCATCCATAAAAAGCAGCTGCACACATAGACATGTGATGGCATTCCCCAGGAGCGAGGACTTCCTGGCAGTGACTTGCACCAGTGGTTCTGAGGTCAGGCACTGGATCTTGAAATACAACTGCAATTTTCCCTATGCCTTTGTGTGCGGATGGACTTAGGTGGTGCACAAAAAAAAGGGACAATATGAAAATAGCTCCTCTGAAAGATTGGACCCAGTTTTAAGGAAGTGCTGGATTCATTAAATTTCAGTGTAGCATTTCAGCAGAACCACTCACTGACCTCCAACAAGAGCTCGATGGAAGACGTGGAGGAGCTGCAGAAGAAAAGCATGTTGGGGTGAGCAGGCTTTGAAAGGCAGCAGGGCTGCAGGTCACTGGCTCTGACATTCAGACTTTTCTGGTCTTTCAGTGGGTCCAGCTGAGAAGGAAACGTGTGTGACCCCTTCCTCACCTCCTCAGACTGATACAGCACCGAGCCAGTACCAAGGCTCTATGTCACATGGAGCTGAATCTCATACGTGTTGTCTAATCCCCTGCTGCATCCCTATGTGAAAAAATGCTTCTGGGGCATTTCAGAAGAGATCTGGCAAAAATAGTCTGAATTCAGCCCTTGGCATCAGTCAGAAAAGAGGACATGGGAACACAGGAGAAGGGATCCTTGATTTTTCATTATTTATTTTCTGTGACACGGAACAGTCTTCTTTCTGCAGGGAAGCTGCTCAGCCAAACCCACTGCAATAAATAAACAAAGCAGAAAGTTTCTGGGGAGCATCCTGATTTGATTAATTTTGCCACAAGGAACAAAAAGAAAAAAAAGTCAAATCTGCAAAGCAATTTTTCTTTCTAGCTTGTCATTCGTTGCCTTTGTCACAGATCCCTTCCTGCCCTGCAAGCAAGGGATGCTCTTGCACTGATCATCTGTACCACTGAGATCCTCTGCAGCCTTTCTGGACCCCAGAAGGACTCCACCCATGCTCAGCAAAGCACTCGTGTGTGTTCGACCTCATGGACATGTGGATGAAATGTAACCCAGCAAAGCCCAGCAGACCCCTATGGCTGGCATTAACTGGGGGAGGAATGAACAATTCTTCCAATTCCTGAAAGGTATTCCGAGGATGACACTTTAATTTGCAGCTTTTCCCTGTTGGGATGTGGTGCAGGCTGTCCTTGCTTCAAGCATGCAGCTCCTGAGCAGATCTTGCAGCTCATGAGAGCTGGGCAAACTGGGTCCTACAGGAGGGGAGGGCAGCTCAGGTTGTGTGTCCCCAGGACCTGTGCTGAGCAGCATCCATGGGGCAGTCCTCTCATCAAACACAGAGCAATCGAGGTGACCATTTGTGGACATTTATACCATAAAACCACATAAGTGTGCTGGTATTTCTCCAAACAGTTTTATTTTTCACTTTTTCTCTCTTTCCCTAACAGCTCCCACACACACAATCAGCTGCCACATGGAGGGGAAAAAAAAAAAAAAGAAAAAAAAAGGATGGAAATGACAGCAGAGTAACAGAAAAACTAAAACATTTTCACAGCCTTGTCTGCTGGTTTTAAGTGCATTTCACCACAGCTCAAAATTACATTATTTAGTATCAATTATCCTTCGATTGAAGCTCAGAGAGGTGGCAAGGCTAGCGTTTTTATCTCATTAGCATGTCTTGCCTGCTAACCATTTGCTATATTCCCTCCCTTTGATCCTGCCTTTGATTATATTGTGTGACAAAAGCCCATGTAATCTACTATTATTTCCATTAATAGCAAATCTGCCCTCCTCTTTGACAAGCCAATTTATTATCATTGCAGCGTCTTTGTGCATCTCAGCCAGGTTGACACCCTGCTCCCCGCCCCAGCAGTGCAGAATTGGCAGGTGCTGATCCAGCCCTGGAGCACGGGGACCTTGGAAGTGTCACCAAACAGGGCTCTAATGGCAAGCAGGAGGAGATGAGATAGTGCACAGTAGTGATGCAGTTCGAGCAGTTTTGCTCTTTGCCCCTGAAGGATGCAACACAGGAAGATGCAGAAAGAGGTCCTCGGGGAGGTGAGATCCATTTGGTGACCTGTGAGCATGACCAACTCATTTCTAAGCCCTGAGTAAGCTGTACCTGCCCCTCATCAGATGCTTCTGCTGTCCTTCTGCACCCAGACACGAATCCGGAGGGCAGTAAGAAGAAAAACACAAATCTTCATTCATCTTTTCAAAACCAGTTCCAGCAATGCAGCCTGGACGTGTCATTGCCATTTTAAGTGAAGTTTTGCAGCCAGAAACGGGAGCGGTAGCCAGAGGGGGTCTTTAAACACCCAAATTGGATGGACCAAGCCACGTGGGCATTGCAAAGTCAGCTTGGATTGTTTTTGCTATGATCTGGCTAACCCTGGTGTGATGGTGAAATCCTCCTCCATCTGAGACTTTAATAGTGATACTCCCAGAGCAGAGATGACTGTAAATTGGTTGTCCCCACACAGCTCAGCCCCTCCCTCCCCCAGGCCCATTAACAGGCCCTGGCTGTGCATCTACTCCAGGAGTAAACATTCATTTTTCACCTCCAAAGAGATGCACTTAAAATAAACTGCGGTGTCACGAAAATATTCCACTCCGACAACACAAAGGAATAATCACGGTTCTCAACTTAAGCACACACTGCACAGTGCTTATCAGCTTTCCGCACTCTTTTGGCCTGAAGAAGTAGTGAGAAACGTGGTCCTTTTGAAGAATAAAGAGGTTTTTTTTGGTGGGATTCCGCTATCTGCTGCAGCAGGGAGGAGAATAAAGCCATTAAGAAGAGGTGGGCTTATCAGTGTGTATGGTGAACCTCTGCGAAATCTCCTGTCAGAGATAGAAAAGATTCAGATCCAGGTTACAGTGGTGTTTCTCATCCTCCCCTTTCGTTAGAATTCCTGCCTCTATCTTGAAGTCAGAAGTAAACGAGTGGCCCAAGGTGCTGGGATCCCCTTGGAGATGGGCTCTCATGCCCATCTCCAAGGGGATCCTTCTAAATTAACTCTATGGAATTCCTTCTAAATTAACTCTAGGTCCTGGGGACCCCTGGACGTGTTTTCCAAGCTGGCTGCATTTGAAGAACCTCACCTGAGGTTTCCTGGTGCTTGCTGGGAGAAGTTCTCAGGGCTCAGTGTAGAGAGAAAGGTGTGCACATAGGTGTGGCCACTCAAAGGGCATCCACACATGCAAAATGTCCCAGTCCTATCACTGCATATAGCACAAATACAGTCCTGGGGAAAAAAAATCCCAAATAGATATTTTGTTTCTCTACCTCTCCAGTAATTAAAGCCCAGAGAATGCAGTGATTGTACGCATCCCATAACCCTGTTTGTGAAGGAAGAGAACATGGCAGAAATTGTGTTCTGTGATTGAAAACACACATCTCATTTTTCTTTTCTTTTCTTTTCTTTTCTTTTCTTTTCTTTTCTTTTCTTTTCTTTTCTTTTCTTTTCTTTTCTTTTCTTTTCTTTTCTTTTCTTTTCTTTTCTTTTCTTTTCTTTTCTTTTCTTTTCTTTTCTTTTCTTTTCTTTTCTTTTCCTTTCTTTTCCTTTCTTTTCCTTTCTTTTCCTTTCTTTTCCTTTCTTTCTTTCTTTCTTTCTTTCTTTCTTTCTTTCTTTCTTTCTTTCTTTCTTTCTTTCTTTCTTTCTTTCTTTCTTTCTTTCTTTCTTTTATTTGAGGTAAAATACAAAGAAGATGTTTCCTCTTAGTTCAAATTTTTTTTTTTTAAGTGGAGAAAAAAACAAAAGCAAAAAGAAGCCTTTCTGGGGCATGAGAAGGGTTTGCATGTGTGTTTTGTGGCCCAGATGTGCAGACAAAGCGTTTGGTGGGGGGCTGGGCTGCAGAGGCAGGAGGGCAGGCTGCATTATCCCCCAGATCTCCCCAGGTTCTGAAATCTATGCATGTTAACTGCTTATTTCTCACTTGCTTTTATTAATTCATAAATAAATGAATGGAGTGGGTTGATTCCTCTTCTTCTTCTTCTCTTTTTTTTTTTCTTTCTAATCTTTGAAGTATTTTAGAAGAGAAATAATTGGCGAAGAACCTATCCCTTTTCCCACCAGCTCTACAGATTCATTTAAGTTTTATAAGTGTTATTTCTATTAGAATAAAGGTTTCATTAAAATGACTGTAACAACACTCTTCTGCATAGCACACTCAAAGCCCCTGAATACCACTTCTTATATTAGGAGCATTACCCTTTAAAACACAGAGATGTGCTCCCGGGGGGTCCCACGCTGTTAGAAATCACCCAGAAGAGAAAATACCAAATGACAGAGCTTTAGGGACAGCCCTGTGTGCCCCTAAGCTCTGCAGGCACCCTACATTTGCTTTGGTAGTGGATGGAGATGGAATGAGGGAAGTGGTTAAGACCCAAGCACTGGCACAGCTGCCCAGAGAGTGGGGGTCACTGTCCCTGGGGTGTCCCAGAGTTGTGGGGATGTGGCACTGAGGGACGTGGGCAGTGGGTGAGGTGTGGGTTGAGGATCTCAGAGGTCATTTCCAACATGAATGAATCTGCCGTGATTTTGTCCTGGGTTGTTGAGATTTGTTCGCAGCATGGTGGTAAAGCCAATGAACTCACCTGGACTGTTTCTACCTGCTTTGGTGTCGAAAAAAAATAAAAAAAAAAATCAGTTTCTGTCTCCCTAGAGAAGTCCCATCGGCAGAGGAGAGCTTGTCGTGCCACGTGGCCATCTCTGGCTGCTTGCTCTTGGTAGATGCTCAGCTGGAGATTCAGCATTATCAGAGACCGTTAATTGCTTTGCTCAATTTTCATGCTATGTTTCAGCTTGGTCAAATGCCTGGCTGTACATGGGGGAAAATCTCCGTGTAGGGAAAACCCCGATTTGCATTTGTGAAGTAAGAGCTTGATAATTGTCCCATTATCTATGCATTATTTTTATCACCTAGTTAAAACTCTTTGGTCTATTATCCAGGGTTCTACAAGCACATAGAATAGGTGTCTTCACAAACAGGGAGGGAGGTTATGTGTTCTTACAGAGTGAATTAAAAAGGAAACCCAGGTGAACTGATCAAGCTTTATTATCTTTTGAAGGCAGCTTTCTGGGTTTTCAGAGAAAATTAACTACTCTGGTGCTATATACGGAAGCAAATTCGCTGAAAAGAAAATTGCAAAGCTTTCCAAGTTATCCTGAATAATAGATTGTAACTCAGTTGAAAGTTCTCACCTTTTCCCATGTGCAGCCAGGACAGGTTTAGTGCTGCTTCCAGATCTGCAGTTTGCTCACTCTGCCAAGGTGTTGATTTCCCCACGTTTGCTCTAGCAGCGAGCCCAGGTTTCCTTTCTTTTTGGGTGGATGCCACCCTTCAACAGTAGTCTTTGGCTGTTGCACTTGCAGAAAGCCATTCCCATCTGCACAAAAGGGTTATGCTGAAAGTGATGAGTGGAAATGGACCCTAGCAAGGAAGCAGAGGGAAAATACGCATGGAACAAAGAGCAGGAAAAAACTAAAGGCCATTGGGCCCCGTTTTGGATGACTCAAAAAGTTATCCATTAAAAAAAAAAAAAAAACCAGTAACAAAGAGGATTAAGGTTTTATTTTCTCAGGATTTTCTGATGTTTCAGTTCCTAGGCAACTCTTGCAGGTAAGAGAAGTTGCATGTAGCCCTCTGCCTTTTGCTGAGCATGTTTCAGCTCAAATCAACCCCAAACTCACCCAGGAAATGCCCTCTGTCCAGAGCACATCAACAGCCATGAGGCAAAGCAGCGGCACCTCAGAAATAGGGATTCCTGTACCCTCGAGTCATGGGGGGAGTTATCAGAGTGAACTGCCAGCAAACGAACAGGGGGGGAGAAATTAATCAGAGCATCCCAATTCAGCGTGGCTGGGAGCAGTGGGGCTGCGGCAACTCTGCAGAATTGATTAACTACTTATTAAATGAGAGTGGTGGCGACAGCTCTTAAGAAAAAAAAAAAATCAAATTAAGGCAAGCAAAGCTCCAAGCAAAAAAAAAAAAAAAAAAAAAGGGAAAAAAATAAAAAGGGAAATGCAAGTTAATGGATGCTTCAATCACAACACAGCAAAAGCCACAGGAGGCCGTAACAATGACAACTTGTGCATAGTGCTGGAAAACTTCTCTGCTGGAGAAGGCATTGGATGTGCAATGTGTGAGGATGGGAAGATGGGTTTGGGATTCCTGGGGATGCAGGATGAGTTTGGAGATCATTGGGATGATGGGGATCATTTGGGGATCATTTGGGTTTCTGCCCCAATCTCTGCTCTGGTCACAGGGTTTTCCTTGCTTGATTTGTTGCAATGTCCCTGGCAAATTGCAAACACGACCCAGTAAAAGTAGTGCTGGGTCTTTAGGACCTTTCACTTGTGACTGCGGATGTTTTCCCCCTTTATAAGAGAGGTCTGAAAGCAGCCAAATTCTCACCCTCATTCCGGTGGAGTTCAATGGGCTGAGTTATATGGGCAGGCAGGAGGCTCTATGGATCCCTTATGACACTAAAAACTATTGAAAAGCCTTTTTGCCATGACCCATTTAGATCCTCTCGCCGTTTCATTTCCTCTCCCATCTGTCACACCTTTAAAAGCAGAGCTTTTGCATCTCATCTCATTCAAGTTTCCAAGGCAGCTCCAAGTAACTGTCTCTTCCACTTCTCAAAAAGCTTTCCAGGCTCTCTCTCTCTTCCCCAGCACTAAAACTAGATGCTGGGCCCGGAACACCTCTTACAGGAGCTCAGCTACATTCACATAGGTGGAAAAGCCACAGTCCATCCCAAGCCAGGTACATCACTCAGGCTGCTGGCTGAGCCTGAGCTGTTTGCATCTCCAATTGCCCTGCACTGCAGCTCTCCACTCCAGCTAATCGCCATGAACTTGGGTGTAACTCCTTTTTACTACCCACTGATGGCTGTCTGCTATGAAGATGAATCAGTTCTTGAGGTAGCAATCAGCTTCTCTGGTTTAGCCAAAATGCATCCATCCCTCTTCGAGCCTATTAAGGGCTGGATAAACTTTCAAGTTAATGCACACTCCTAGCACACAACCACTTGACATGTCAAGCACCTAAATAATTTTTGTTATTCACTAATGAAAAAATTCTTCAGGACGGGAATAAAAAAGAAGAGAAGAGTGCCAATAGCACTTCTGAGCTCCAATTAACCGGGATTTCGTTGTCTGCCTCTATTTATCTCCAGCTCTGACTTGCTCAGTTAAGGTCAGCTCTGGCCTGGTAGGAGCAGTGCATCGCAGCAGGTTCACACCCTCTCTGAGGGTGCTGATGGTGTGGAGTTGAGCATTAGGATGGGTGCTGATGCAGGTGAGATCAGGCCCCTTCATGGGGCAAACGTTTTAAGATGCCCAAATTCAGCTCTTCTTCCTTCCCCTTATTAGGACCCTGCTCACCGAGTGCTGCGCATGAAGAGCATCTGGAAATGGCACCAGGGAGGGGGATGCATTGGTGTAAGATGTGTTACTGAATTAGCTTTGGCCTTTAAATGGGCCGAAAGGAAAGTGGCATTTATCTGCAAAGCCAGCCCTGCTGAACAAAAGAAACATAAAACAATAAAAAAGCCATCTATTTCCTATCAGGAGCAGAAGGCTTGGAAAGGCATCAGCAAAGCAGCCCTCGAAAGCCAATTCTTCATCTCTATCCTTCCCCTTGTTGTGTGTTTATTTGGGGGTAAAATATAGCAGGAACGCTAACGTTGCCATTTGGGAGCTTTGTTAAGCTGAAATCGATATGTTATTATTTTTTAGAATTGGGAGGGGGGAAGCTTGTGGGATTCAGCTTTGCCCTGATGCTCTCAGCACACCTTGGTCGATTCACAGGGCGGGCTGAGCACAGAGGAGGGAGCGAAGTGCCCAAGATGCTTCACACGTGCCTAGTGCAATCCAAAATCCAGCGGTGGAAACTGAAAGAGCAGATTGTAAGGGGCACAGAACTTGCAGCAGAGGCTGCTTGGGGGCCGGGGAGTTCTGCAATGCACTTTGCAAGCTGCTGCTGTGCCCAAGCCCAGTAACGTGGGGGGAATTTGCCTCTCTTCCTGCTCAGCTGCAGATGCAACCACTCTAATAAGCTGTAACTTTCCTTTCCATTTGGAAGTAATGAGATATAATCTGTTTAATTCTAGTCTTTGAGCTCTTTTGGCGGCCCTTTTCTATTCCCTTTTTCTGATTTTTTCCCTCTTTTAAAGGAAAACTCCAGCACGAAGCGAAAGATTCACTAATCACCAGCTATAATTACAAAGAGTAAATTGCCATAAACTTTTTTTTTTTCTTTTTCAAAATTGCCTTAAATATAATGAAGAATAATTAAAAATCAAATAAGCAGCTGCAGACGAGTGGCTGGTGGAGGTTGGGCAGGGAGAGAGTTGAGGAAGGAGCCAAGGATATTAGTGCAAATCCAGATAGGTAGAAACATCAGCTGGGGTAGCAGCGATGGCAGATCCCAATGGCAGATCCCCATCGTCACCGTGAAGGCGAGAGGATCATTCTGGGGATTAATTTGTCCCTCAGTGGGTGTTTATTGATGGCCTCATTTTTCTCGCTGATAGTTCCCCAAAGCGGGTGGGATTTGCCCCAGAGCAGACCCGGATTCCTGCTGGAACATTGCCACCGCATCCAACCCGCACCCCTCGCCGCCTGCCGGAGACTGGAGGCTTCATTAGCAGCAATCAATGGTTTCCATAGCTACAAATGTTTCCATCAAATGCTGTCTTGGGGAAAGAAAGGAGAGAAAAAGTGCTCAGACAGCTCCAGAGGTACAGATTTTTGTTCCTAGTTGTCGAGCTGGAAGGAACTGGGGATGAATGCGCAACCAGCAGGTAATTGTTTCTGGTTTGTGCCTGCCCCGTGGGTGCAAGGACCTGCTGCATCTCCCCATCAGACACAGAGCATCGCAGCCCCACATCCCTCAGCAGGACGGGTGCAGGCACTGTGCGGGCAGTGGGGTAGAGCCTTCACAGACTCACTTCTCTGGAAATAGGTCCTGGCTTGGCACGTCTCTGTCTGGAAAAGGGAGAAAACTTCAAGGACCGGCTCTTGCCCGGTGAATTAGATGCTCTACTTTGCTCTGAATGCCAGCAAGTTGCTAAGGCGCAGCCAAATAAAGTTCAAGCCGGGGTTGCATCGTGTGTATTACATGCAGTGATAGATTCATAGAGTTCATAAATCACCCTATTTCACAGGTGTCAAGGTCTTCTTTGGTGCAGGTCCGTGCTGGCACTCGTGTCCTTGCATTCAGCCGTGCTACCCAATTAACTTCCCTATCCTTTCTGCCACCACTGAGATCCTGCAATTCATTTGCTTAGTAAAGTCTGAAAGGGAGCTGGAACAAAACCCTGTGCATTTCCCGCATAACTCTTCCCACAAACAAGGAGAGGAGCGGGGATTTCTTTGCATTGGAAAGAAGCAGAGAGGGTCAAGAAAGGAGAGGGGAAGCAGCTGGCACGCTCCCATACCCAGCTGTTCTCCCCCTCCAAAAAATAGGTTTTGTCAGAGCCCTCCAAACTGGTGCAGAGCAATGAGGAAAAAGAAAATGTATAAGGTCGGACTGGCAGCTAACCAAGCTGTGCTGATTTCTACGCTTTGCCAGGGAGCTGGCGGAAACCCTAAATAAATCCCTACAGGTGTCTTGAGACTCTTGCTATTCCCTGTGGATAGACCTGTTGGAAATGCTCGCTGTGGGTGGCTGGATGTGCACCTCCTGGAAATCAGCGTGTCTGTTCTGTAGCAGAGACCACACCTCTCCCCACATCCCCCAGACCACAGGTCCTGCACCTCAGGAAATGCAACAGAGCCATCGTGAGCAAAGTTCCTGCTCAACTTTTGCTGAAAGGCACAGCTTTCCATCAGCTCTGGTGGACAGGAGCTGTGTTTCCCACAAAATCCATGTTTCCAAAGCTGGAGCAATGCAGCCCGCCTGTCCGACCAGTGCTAAAGACAGTTTTAACCAAGATCAGCAAAAATACAGCGAGCACTCTCATTTAAGGAAAAGAAAAGCTGATTTAATACACGGGCAGGAAAGTGCCTGCAATGTGAGCTCAGCCTTTATCAGACACCAGAGGATCCACATCGAGGCCCGCGTGTGGGCTGCAGTGTGACCGATACTGGAATATTTCCCCCCATGGGACACCAGGGGCTGCAGTGATGGATAAATCAGTCGGTGGGGGGCTGGCAATGAGATCTTCAGCAGCTGCACAGTCTCAATGGGCAAATCTCAACGCTTCCCTTGAGCCCAGTGGCCAAAAGTGCATCAGAACCCCATCTGTGACAGAGAGCTGAAATGGTCCATGTATTTGGAATGTACCTAGAGAGGTCAGCACTGGGCTGAGAAAAGATTTATGCCTTTTTAAACTGGTTACCTCTCCCTATAAATCTTGCATTACCCTACTCTACCTATCCTATCCTCCCCAACCCTACTCTATTTTATCCTAAACCTCATTGCAGTGAATTAAGCCACCACCCTGCCAAAAATAATGCTGATTTTTCCCTTCCCGTGTCCTAAGAAAGGGGAAAGGTGAGTGCTGAGCCATCTGAGCTGTGTTTTAATTGAGGTAGGGGAGAAATCACATGGAATTTGTCACCGCGTCGCTCCCCCCAGGCAGCCCTAGGGGAGCTGCTCTCACAGCTCTGATTAATGCGGATGCCAAGGGCTGTGGGGAAACACGAGGCTGCCGTCGATACAGCCCACGCTATTAAGGAAAGTCATTTGGAAAATAAGGTTTTAAAGCGGTGTGATCCACTTGGAGATTTTTCAATACCTAATCACCGACGGAGCGCTTGGCGCGGTGCTGAAGGTTTAAATAAATGGCATTTGCAGAGCATTATTTCATTTCATTAATCAATTGACGACTCCAGGCTCCTTGGTTGGTGGGTTTGGTTTTTCTTTCCCACGGAACGCATCAAATTCTGCTTTGTTGGTTTTTTTTTTTTAGTTAGAAAGACCCACTGCAAAAAGCTCTGAAGTTTCCAAGCATCACTCTCACCGATGCAAAGTCCTCTTGGTGTGCTCTGAACACGAGGTCAGCGCTTGGGCAGCATCTCTGCAGCACACACATGGGGATGGGCTGGGAGCAGCCCAACAGTTCCCTGCAGGAAAAAGCCACCAGTGCTGCATTTGCTGGAAGGTATCGGTGATGACTGTTGCATTCACTTAATGTGGGTGGTAATAACTGGATGGATTTTATAGGGAAGAGAGGTAAGCTGAATTTGGGGAAGCTGTCACATTGTGATATTGCCCTCCTGGTTTTTTGGTGCGGGTGAAAAACGAGAAGGGAGATGCGCTCAGCAAATGTGCTCAGTGCAAACTATTTTTTGTTAATTGTAGATTAATTATTCAGAGTGACAGATATACCTGAGACTTAGCTGAATAGCAAGTAAACAAGCTCCCCCTTCCAGGCCCTGTTCAATCTGCATTGCAAACTATTATTTAAAATTAGATGTAAACAAGACTGTCTGTAGTGCTAAAATTTCCAGCACTCCCGAATGTGTTTTCGCTCAAAATCAGAATGAGAAAGAGTGAAATCTGAGATTCACGAAACTCCAAAAAGCTTCAATTTTGAAACAGGCAGCTACATGACATCCGATCTGAACCTGGTGTTAAAGATGTGTATTAATATCAAACGGCATCGCTCAATTCTGCTGCAAACGCAACATCTGAAGGTTGCCAGAATGTTGGTGCTTTTTTTTTCTTAACATTTTCAGGATGCAGGAAGAAAGTTGAAGGCATTGATTTCTTTTGGATTGCAGACGCTGTCCGAGCAGCCCGAAATTAGACAGAATTTCTCTTAAAGAGGATAAATTCCCCTTTTGAAGTGCTTCAGCCAACGCTGCATGTGGCATATCCCTGCTCCAGGGCCGTGCTGCTATACCCAACCTGGTTACTGCTGATGTGGTCAGTGCTGTGGGTAGAACCAGCATCTCAGTGGGTTTCTTCACCCTCCATGCACACAGAGCAAACCCAGGACTTGGGCAACCGCTCTGCATTCCAAACACCCTTGGAACAGTCGAGGGATTCGAGATTTCAGCTGAGCAAGTGGTGTGGAAAGCAAAACGTGCCTCTGCACAGCTCCCTCTGCAAACCATTAGGAAAGCTTTTGCCTCCCCAAGGCCTCCTCGTGCTCTCCTGCATCCTGCGTGACCCTGCCTGCTTCCCTCTTGCCCTTCCCTGGCTGAGGGTCCGTGCTGAGGCTGATGTGAAAGGGCAGTGTGCGTGATGCGGGTGGATTTGGGGGTGCATTGGAAGGGGCTGAGCCCCTCCTGCCTGGACCTCTGCACAGCTGATGCGACCCGACTGTGCGTCCTTCCCCTCTTACTAATTCCATCATGCCCTTCACTTTGTGTTAGGGATGCACACGTAATGCCTGAGAGATTCGTAATTTGGCCTCAGTCCCCATCGCGCCCGCGTGACTCTGCGGGTATAGAGGAAATCTGAGCAATATAACGTGTTTTAGGGTCATTGGGTTTTTGAGAGTAGCATGATGACCTCCTGAAAGGGATGCTCTGGCTCCCCACACCCCGTATCTCTCCTAGGGTGGGCTCTTCCAGGGCCACAGGCACCAGAAAACCATATTCCTTGCACACAGAGCAAGCTGGCTGCATGCATATCCTATTACCCACACTAGAGCGATGGGGTCAGCATCCTTTCCTCCTTGCTGGATGAGTTGTCCTCACCTCCTCAAATGAAAAACAATAACAGAGGAAGAAAATACTGTTCCAAATGATGTAGAAGCCCATGGGGAAATTAACACACTTTTTTTTTGCTTTTCAGGTTTCAGTTATACAAAAAAATCTATAAAGTGGTGACATTTTTAACCATTTTTGCTCATTGCTTTGAACTTCCCAGCCTTGTATTCTGAGGCACCGAGGCCCAGAAGGGCCAGAAGATGTAGTTTAATGAGACAAGTTTTAAAGGTCACTCTGTGTAATAAATCTGTGCTTTTTAATATTTAAACTTTTAAGGCATTTAAACCTTTAGGCTCCTGGGATTTGCTCTACCAGATCCAACCAGATCTATCAAGCCCAGAAAGCCTCTCGCCTCTGGGACTATCCAATTTCTTATGCTTGAGATGAAGAGGGTCTCTTTATCCAAGTCCATTCATCTGTCATAACTCAGGTGGCTTTATATTCCATAAATCACCCTGGAATCCTGGACAAAGTGTTAAGAGCATTATTCAAGGCCAAGCTTGAGGAGTTCCATCCCATCCTTGATGGAAGACAGCTGAGCAAGGGGGCTCAGCAACAGAGAAACGGGGTGTCTCCCAAAACTCTGACAAAATCCTCTCCCCTGGCTTTGGCCAACCTGTTCTGCCTCTGATTTAGAGGAAGATGGCTGATGAGGTGGATTGAAGGTAGAAAATCTGCCCGTTTTAAAACTTCAGGCACGTATTTGCCTTCGGAGAATTGCACCTATGATTTGGGCCAGATTTGCTTAGGTATCTCTAATTCACACCCCAGCAGCATTTTGAATGTCTCCAGGCGAGCTCCCCCTGCCTGGTGCCAGCTGCAGGCTCCTCTCTAGCACAATGTCAGAACCGATGCTGTTAGCACCCAATTGCTTTTCCATCGGAAAGCATTAAGGATGCTCTCGCTTGCAGAAGGCTAATGCACTAACGCACTCCGAACGGCTCAGTTGACTGGCACTTTTCCTTATTGATATTGCAGTAAAAATTAGATATTATTAAATGGAATCATTGTCTCATAATCAGGCTCCAAGCAGGGATGTGGGCCAGCAGCACGGGGGATGGTCAGGAGGCACATTCCATTTGGGTATGCAAACTGTGCTTCCAGGAGCTGTGTTATAAATAAGGTAATTAAAAAGTAATTTTTCTTTCCCAAAATCAAGATGCAAAATATTTCCAGGGCTCCTCCAGTGTCCCCAGAACCCAGCAGTAATATTTAAACCTGCCCCAGCTTTCATTGCAGGATGGGAAATTTGATGTGGTGTGCTCATCGCATCACATGGTGAGCAGATTTCTTCATTACCCGTCTGCACGTTAATGAGGTCATCTGCACTTAGTAAACATTGCCAAGGGGCAAGGCTTGTGGCTATGCAAGAGTCTTGCTGGTAGAACCCAAAGCTGCTGTGGTCCTGGCTGTCTGTGACTCCTCCTGTTGGTGTCCTGGGGATATTGTGGATGGGAGAAGATGCAGAAACCTCCAAAAAAAAAAAAAAAAAAAAAAGCCTTTTCAAATAAATAGAAAGGAAATGTGGTGCTTTCCAGGGAGGTGGACGCAGGTCCTGGGACTGCTCAAGGGGAGCTTTGCAGGAGAGGGAAAAGGAGAAAGACCTGTGAGGTCAGGAAGGTGGGAGGAGAGGACTTTGCTGTCTGTCTTCTGAAAAGTTTCTGTATATAACCAGAAATTGGCTCGCCTCTTGATTATTCCATCTCAGGCGCATTATACAAAGGCTCCTGATGCATTACGGCAGCTTTATATTATTGCTCTCGTGATGGATGCGTTTTGCTGCGTGCGGGATCTCGTCCCCAACCCAACATGAATTCCATTAGGAGGCCAGATGGGAAATGAGGTCTTTCAAGATGTAAATCCTTAAATAACTTTTTCTTTTTTCTTTTTTTTTTCTCCTTTTTAAATTCGATGCCGGTGTTAAGCCATCTATTTGACTTCAATTCGGCGGTGAGCTTTGGCCCTGCCGGCCTCGCTAATCTTTTAAGTTATCTGTGTTTGAAGTGGGACCTTATCGCTGCTTGTTCATCTTCTCCTCGCTCCAAAGTCAGAATTATTTCCCCACATTTGTAATTATGGCAACGTCATCAGTCGCCTGGAAACTCTATCCTAAAATATGCCTGTGCTTACACTGCGGCAACCTTGAAATACCTCCAGAGAAAGGCACTGAAATCTGCTTTTGGAGGTTGTCCCATCCGCATCTCCATGCACGTTCCAAGAAACTGGATTGAGCCAGGGATGCTAAGCGGCTTTGGGGGAAAAAATGCACATTAACAGCATTGTCTGGGGTGGGAGTAAAGCCAACAGCCTGAAGGCAATTGCATCAAGAAAAGAAAAATCAGACATTTATAATCTTACCCTGGTTCTGAGGTGAGAAGGGAGGAAATTGAAAGTTCGTCGAAGGAAAGCACCTCAGGTTGGTGACTTCCAGGTGTGAAGAGAAGAGGAGAGGATGCTCACCCCAAAGGGATGTGGCCTCATGTGGGCTGGCTGTTGGCAAATGTATATAGTCTGTGGATTATCATTTTAACCCTACAGAGTTAATTCTTGAGTGTCTTTCAAATCAACACAGAGGGTATAAGTATCTCGATTTTTGAGTTAGTCACCTTTCTGATGGTTTTTGACCCCTCCTGGCTGGAGAAGGCAGTTCAGCTGAGATGGTTTCCTGGTAATTTCCAGGTGGGAAAAGGGAATGGAAAGTATTTATGGGAGTGAAGGGGTCTTGGGATTAATTCTGCAGCTCCCCAGTGGGACGCTGATGCCCAGCAAACTCGATGTTCCAACTGCTCATGTCCCCTTTGTCCCTGTATCTTCCAAGCCTAGCTGGTGGCACCAGAGAAGTATGAGGCAGTCAAATCCTGTCTCCCAAAACTGCCAAACTCCAAATGGTTTCTCCTTGCAAGCAAGAGGCAAAGGAGCAAAGACTCCCTTCTTTTCTCCAGAACTGTTTTTCTTTTTTTTTTTTTTTGCAAAAGAAAATTGATGCATCAAGAAGTGTAACATCTGCTCCTCTCCGCTTCCCTACAAATTTCTGAACCTCTCAAATCCACAGAAAGTGCCCCGGGTTTGCTCCTGGTGGGAGTTCTCAAGCCTTGTTGTGTTTGGCACGAGAAGCACCGCTGTTTGCTGGGAAGTGAGCACAGAAATGATTTATCAAATGATCAATCTATGTCTAATGCCTGGGAAGAAAAGGTTGGGCTGGTTTAAGCTAGAGACCTGACCTCAGCAGCAAGAGGTGAGAAACCACCAAAAAAAAGGAGGATTTTCCAAGAAAAACACTCCTTGAAACTCTTTGAATACACCAGCTAGCCTTTACCCAGGCACCGGTGTCAACCTGAGCAAGAATATTTCTTCTGATCAGCATCCTTCTCCTTGCCCCTGTCTTGCTTGAAGACTGTGCTTTTGATGCCATCCTTGTGCATCCTCAGCTCGGAGCTGGAGACACGACGGTTTCCAGATCAGGCCCTTAGTTAAATGAAGATCGGCGAGAATAAGCTGCCTAACTTGAAAAACCTGCATTAACCCAATCTCTATTCATGAACGCATTATGTTGAATTAATGTTGTTATAGAATTAGCCTCCTAAGAGGCTTGGAGATGTCACCTCCGTTATGTTGCTATTATTTGTAGCCCTCTTTGTGTGGTGAATACGGTCACAAGGAGTGGTCCAGATTGTCTAATCATCTGGTAATGTGCTGAAATTAGGAAAACACATGGGTTGGGTTTTTTTCCCGTTTTTTTTTCTTGACATTCAGGCCTAACTTTTCAAATCACCGAAAAGCAGAAAAAATTGTCCACTGCAACACCAGCTTTGTCTTTTCTTTCTGTTCCTCTCCCTACTGCACTGCAGCCCCAAGTCTCAAATCCACCCATGGAGTGGAATCCCAACCTCAGCTGGGAAGCAGCACACTGCAGGATGCTCCTCCTGCTCACAGGTGCAATTATGAGGGTGCATAAGCCTCTCCGAGACTTTTAACTTATTTTTTTTCTCTCTTGAAACAAATTTTACATTTGGGAAAAGCACTGTGAAAGCCATCATAATGCAAAAAGAGAGCTGGGAGGTGAGTTTGCCTCCTCTTCTTTTCCACTGCTCTTTGGTGGCTTGGCTGAGGATGGCCAACATTTGGAGTAATCTCTGCACCATTTCTCAATGTAATCTATGGCAGCTCTCCATCTCCTTGGGTGCTTTCTCCTGAATCCAAGTGCCCTCCTGATTTGATTCTACTTTGAGGATGCTCACCAAATTGGAAGGGTTTCATCCATTCAATAAAAGCTGGTGGGTGCCATATGGTGATGTGATGGCTGAAAACAGCATTTGGAATGAACCAGTGAGGACAGGAGGGGGCTCTGCGTGTAAGTGGGTGGGGTCAGCAGGCTGTGTTTGGCTTCATCCCATGGGTGCAATGGTGATTCACCAAACTCCCCCACCGTGCCTCACTGCCCAACTCATTTAAAGGAAAATAAATTAAAGAAAGAAAGAAACCCAGGAGTTAATTGAGTCCTACATTTTCTGAGTGCAAACAGATTTGACACTCAGCTCTTTACCTATTTCTGGAGTGCAGACGTCTGAGCACACATCATCTGCTCGCTCACCACAGTGGGGCCAAATAACCCAAATGATTCACCAGAAAAGCTTAAAGACTGTAGAGGTTAGCACTTCTTGCTAAAAATGCCTCCACACATGGCTTTCAGGTTGCTCATATGGAAAGGGAAGGGAGAGGAAAAGGATAATTTCTCTCAAACTCAATGTTGCAGGTGATTAGTGCACAATACACCCTGAGCAGCTTTAGTATTTAACATGGAGGTGATAGTGGGAATTTATGAGAGCTCATGGACAATAACTGCTTTCCAGAGAGGCTTTGATTAAACATTATGGATCCACATTATGCAAATTTATTGCATGGTTAATACGACTCCAAAAGAACACAGTGGCACTTTAAAAAGCAGTTTAAAAAAAATAAAAGAGAGAGAGAGGAGAGAAAGAGACCATGGTGCTCCTCAGCTCTGCAGAAAGACCTTGCTTCAGGATGGATCGACACTGAGAGAGAAGTCATGGTGCAGCTGAAGAGCACAAGATAAATGGGGGACTACAAGGAAGATAAAGACAAATTTCTACCTGGATGTGTCAGATTTCACTTTGATATTGGCATTAAGTCAGTGTTGAACAACTCTTTTCCAACAGCCTCTTTGTTGCATTCTTCCTAATCTGGCCCATTACCCAGAACAGTAGAGAGCTATGAGATGGAAATTTGATGCATCCCCTAAATTTTGCATTCCTCCCAGAAGAGCTGGGGGGAAAGGGGTTGTGTTGTTTGCTTTCCTCTCTTCTACACTTTTGGGTGTCATTTGTCAATGCCTTCTACTAAATAACATGATTTATTCCGGCAGAGTGATTGTACGGCCTTCATTACCTCGGACAGATTTGCTTGTTCTTTAAAACTGTTATTATTATAAAGCATATACTTATTTCCTTCTGGAGATCAAGGTCAGCAAGAACACAGATCTCATCAATGTCTCTTTCTCAAACAGCCAAAACACAGAGATAACGTGGGTCAGAGACGGCAGTTAACAACCAAGACCTCTTTGGCTGATGTCTGGTGTTAAAAACAGATGTCTTGGTCAACAACCATGGACTAGGAGCTTCTGAGGATGCTGTTAGAAGGATCTCAAGTATGGGGAGGTTTAAGAGCATCAACTCTCTTCTCCCATGCTCAGAGCAGCATGGGGCATACAGCAAACTTCCCCGGTGTTAATCAGAGCTTCTCCCAGCAAGGAGAAACCTCTTTCCTCCCTCCCAGCCTTCCACCAAGCCTTCCCGTTTAAGCAGTATATACTTTAAAGGATGTAACCCAGATAATAATCGCTGCTTGTAGATTATTCAAGGCTGCCTCCGTTTATTTCTCCGGAGGATACTTATGGCTGCTGCTGCTGCAGCCACTGCTGGAGAGGGCAAATTGGCAACGCATTAAATTTTTAATAAAAATAGAAGCAGAGGACACATAACAAGGCTCATTTAGGGCAGGAAGAAGGAAGGCAGTGAGCACAGACCCAGTGGGCAGAAGCATTAGGCACGGGCGGGCGGTCCTGGCACTATAGCCAGTGTCAGGCTGGAGGGGAGAAATCCCCTCCTGGGAGATGCTGGTGGGGATTTGTGCCGTTGGACAAGGCAGACGGCTTTCTCCCCTCATTTTCAAGCTATTTGCTAATGCACTGTGAGCCCGGCAGCACTGGGGGTGATAAGGACTTTGGGATCTGTTTTAAATTGTTTTGCTCCATGACTTGGTTTCCCTGTGTGTGCAAGTTCACACGGAAATCTCAGCAGATTTCCCTCTCCAAACAGCAGCAGGGGGATTTTGGTAGGAAAATACTACAGCCTGGATCCTAAATGTGAAGATCTGGGTCTGAAATGGCTTCTGCCCCGCATCCCAGCACCCCACACATTCACAAAGGCTGATCTGCCACCTCTGAGCCATCACAGACCCATTGCAGCAGTGCTCCAGCAAACAGCCTCTGCTCAGACTCCATGGGCTGCGAGGATAGCCAAAAGCAGTACTTACAGAAGCCATAGACATGTATGGATAAGGTGTCCCCAGGGTAACCCTGCAACCCTTCTTCATCCTGGGGTCATCTGGGTATCTTGCGTGAGCTTCCTTTGCCAGGGGAATTTAATGAGATGAGCGCCCTCAAAGCCCGATGAACTGGATTTAATGCGTTTTTAATTGTCTGGGGTTGTGTTTTTCTACCGGGGAGAAGGCAAATCAGAGCTGTAAGAATGAGTTAATTGGAGCAGGGCAAAATTTCTGTGCTGTCAGGGATAGTTTTCGACAAGACTCTGCCCCAGATAGGAAAGGGAAGGTTGGCCAATGCTGGGTGGGCTTAATTCATAGAGAAAAAAGATGGAGATTGCTTGTTCTCTGCCATCCCAGGCTTTGAGACTTCAACTTTTTATTCTATTAAGAGAAAGAAAAAAGGAAGAGGTTGGAGGGTGGGCTGCTGGGAACCACTCATTGCTCACCATCTTTTGATTTCACTGAAGAATGATTGATTTTATTAACATTTGCCCATTTATACTAGCTTTAATGCCCAAACATGACCATAAGAGCCCTTGCCTGCCAATGGCCAGCTGCAGGATCAGGCCCTGGTCCTGCCATCCCATGACAGGGATTTCCTCCCCAAGGGACAGGGTGACTCTGCATCCTGCTGTCCCCAAGCACACACAGGTTGCACTGAAAGGAAATGTCCCTTCAGCTCCAGGGCACAAACCTTTGTCTCTGGGGTAATACGTTCCTGTGGGTGCTGGGACATGTTTCTAGCAATACTTTTCCCTTTTCTAGCAGCTTTTATCCAGTAATCTCAAAAGCACTTCCCAACTAATAATTAATTAAGCTTCATAGACTCTTTGTTCAATTCCAGATTATTAATAAATTATACTTTATTATTTATAAATACGAGCCATGTAATTTTTCTCCCCTGCTATTACCCTGAGCAGTCACTTATCCTATATTAGCACAGTTTAACTCAGATTTAGGAAGTGTGCTCTTTGCTCTCTGGATGTTTGTCCATGCTGGGGGGCTGTCACATAGGGAGCAGGGCAGTAGGAACAGGCTTGCCCAGCTCGTTAGCTGTGTGTGTAACTTCAGCACCTGCTTTTACCAAGAGGGGTATTATTATTGCCCTTACCTCCAATTAGGTGCATTATTTTTCCCCTCACCTTCAGCCCCCTACTAACCCCCACATAATTCCTAGTCTGGAGCTTGTGCCTATTTCATTTCTCTCCTCTAAGACTTACCAAAGCTGCTTATCTGGGCTGTGAGACCAGGGCCCATTTCTGCTCTGCTTCCAAATCCTCTTGACCTCAGCAGCCTCCAGCTTAGCCCCAGAGCAACACAAACCCACACTTTTCCTCCTGGAACCAAACACGGAGCAAACAGCAGCTGCCTGGACAGGATTTCATTTACCCATAGGGCAAAAGCCGTGCAGAGGGGAAGCAAACACGAGTTAAGAGAAATAAGCCATTGAGATGGTTCCTCCAAAGCACTGTGTTCCTTTGCTGAAGAAAAGCCAGCAAGGGATGTGCTTAATGGCATTAAAAGAGGAAAAGAGAGAGCAAGAGCCACCCCAGAGCCTGCAGTAAGTAGAGAGGCCACTGTCAGGGGGATGTAATCTCTACAGCTGATGCTCAGAAGGAGAGGAGCCGACGAGCTGACCTGCCACAGACACACCGCATCCCACCTACAATAGGGTTTTATGCTGCACCCACCAGAGATTAAGCCACTGCTAGTTGTGCCTCAGCAAAACCACTGCTGAGCTGTCCTAGGAGACCTCAGCACTTTCACCAACAGCATCAGTCAGGCTCACTTCCACTTATCAACATATATGTTCTACACATCAACCCCAGTGCAGACCCTCCACTGACTGCACACCACGAAACCCAGCAGCTCCCAGGCAGACACCCTAAAAAAACTCATCCATTTTGCCACACTCCAGTTCAGCAACAAACACCACTGACAAAAAGGAGAAGGAAAAAAAAAAATCAGCCTTTAACATCGACATATTCCAACCACTCCTGAATTAACATCAAGCCTGGAAAGAAGAAGGGGGGAGCAGCATTAAAAAGCAAGCAAAATGATGTGCTTCTCCTTCACTCGAGCAGCATCAGAGGGTTTTTCATGCTGCCTGTGACAGCTTCAAGCACCGCGCCAGCGAGGAGCGTGCTTCGTTAGCGGCTGCGCTCGTCGGCCGGTTAATAATTTAAAGTCAGCGATGTCTGAACCAAACCACTGCCTCGTGGAAGGCTGGGGGATGCCAGCTGCAGGCTGCTCGTTAATGCTCATTCATTGGTGATGGGGGGATCTGAAAGCACTAGGTGGTGTGGGGAAACTGAGGCATGGGGGATTGCTGTGTCCTTCCAACCAAACCAGCACTCCGGGAGCTTTCATGGGTTGGTGGTTGGGATTTCTGGTCCTGGAGATCTTCTCCAACCTTAACGATTCTACGAAGATGCTCCTGAAGTTGTTTTTCCTGGAGCGTGGAGGATGCTGAGAGGGAAGCCAAGTGCAGGTTGTCGCTTCTCCCTACTTTGATTCCGTTATTCTTTTGTTTTATTTTGGTATAATTAACAGCTTTGCCTAATACAGTATTAATTCATTGTGTCATTGCATTAATTAGCATTAAAGAGGCCCTTATATCACTGTCTGGAAGGAGAGCAGCAAAGTCAGAGGAATTTTTGCTATCAGAGCAAGGCACCAGGGCAGAAGAAAAACAGCCACATTGACAGTATCCGGATGAGGCTTTTCCCAAAAAACCCATTTCCTTTTGATGACAGCATCCCCACGTCAGCTCCGTGGTCCTACTGGCCAAAAATGCATTGTTGGGAAGGGAAATGCTTGGATTCCCTGCTGGGTGCTCCTGTTGGCTGATAAATATGAACTTGGAGGCTCCTCCAGCAGCACTGCTCAGAGCCCTTTTCCTCTTCTCCTCCTCCAGGTGTCAGAGCAGAGGAGATGCCCCTTCCATCAGGTGCTACAGTCCCCCCCAGCGCCCGCAGTTCACCCACACGAGCAAATAAATAAATAAAGGCAGAATAACTTCTAATATGATTACGTGAACCGACACCGTGACTTTAAAACGGAATAAAATCAATGCGATGCTGAGGCATCTCTCAGCTCTATTGACAGCACTGGCTGGTGATTTTTCCCCTTGAACTAGCAGAATAAAAACTCAAAGCTGCATTAGCTTTTTTTTAATTAAGACTCCAGCATTATCAGGCTTTACAAGGCAGAGCCAATGCACAGATGAATTACCATTTAATTAAGCTTTCCAAGAAACTTTTGAAGACTGGAGATTAAATGTGGGCTCTGATTTCTTGCAGGTTGTTGTTTGTTGGCTTTTCTTTTTTTCCAATGGAAGTTTTAATTGTTTTCCATCCGCTTGGTAAACAATAATAATAATGCAAATCATTATCTGGAAGATATAGCTTGCTGATTTTCCATTTTCAGAGCTTCCTGGCTGTACAGATGTATGCACAGAGAGGTGCAGTTTGAAGGCATGAGAGCAGCAGTGTATTTCTGCCTGGCCATGTGAGCTGAGCCCAGGCTGAACTGGCAGCTCAGAACATTCAAGGAGTCAGCCCACAAATGCAGGGATGAAAGGAGGAATTAGGGAAGAAATCCCTGCATATTACTCTCATTTAACGACTTCATTTCACCTGTCGGATGGTCTGCTTTGCATTGAGGTGCAGGAAGGGGCAGAGGGTGGAATTACAGAGCCTGTCCCCTGGGTGCAGGACAGCACATGGCAAAGCTTGGAGACACAGAGCCTGGCCCTGGAGGGGATTTACTGATGGGTTTTCAGTTGCCAGGTTTCCCCTGCTGGTATTTTTCAGTTTGATACAAATACGTGTGTGCTTTGGAGCCAATCTTTGTTCTTTATGTACACTTAGGCCTGATGGTAAAGCACCTTTTTAATCCCATTACTGACGCAGTGAAAGTGCATCCAGGAAAGCACAGCATAGAAATGATAAGCACAGAAATGATAAGAGTTAAAGATCACTCACAAACGCCAGGGAAAGCCCTCCTTGCTCCGTGCTCCCACAGTTCACTCTTTCCCACATTTTATCCGTGCTAGGAAAAAGTGAGAAGTGCACCAAATAATAACTCAGGGATTGCAAGAAGCAAAGACACAGAGCAGCTAAACGTGACAAGCAGTCATGCTGAACACTGCTTTCAGACCCTCCCTGGGTCAGCAGGAGATGTGTGCATCCTTTTGGGGTGTTTGCAGACAGATCTGGCAGGGGATGCCCTGCAGGAGGGGTGCAAGCAGAAGCAGGCAGAAAGAAACACACAGGCACACGGGCAGGGGGAAAGAGGCACTGAGGAGGGAGGAGGCTGCGAGCAAAAGAGCTGGAGGGCTGCTCTGTGCCAATCAGTGCTATGCACTCAAGCATGTGCAGATCCACGCGCCCAAACACGCTACCTGCACTGATGCACGCACTCATGCACACTCTAAAAGCCCCACAGAGCCCCTCGCACCCCCTGCCAGTACCTTCCGTCTTTTTTTTTTTTCTTGTTCTTTGCCCCAAAGCCCAGCTCTGCCCACCTCGGGCAGGCAAGGCTGCGGCTGCAGTGCCACCTCCCGGTGCGTGGGGCCAACGCAGCCCTGCACGGAGAGCATCCCTGGTACCGAGCTGCCCCGCAGCACTCGTGGGGGAGGAGGTGGCCCTGCAGGAGGAGGAGAGCATCGTCCTGCCAGCTCTGCCTGCACTCAGCAAGCCGTCATCTCGGAGAAACATCCGCTTTCTCCCACCGTTGTAACGCCCTTTCGCAATCCTCGCGGAAAGAGGGAGACCGCAGTTAAAAAGGAAAAGCCAAAACTCGTCGCAAATTGTTGAGCCCTCCTCCTCTCTCCAGCATCCCTCCATCCACCCCAGCGCTGAGCGGGGAAGGAGCTCCGGCTGTGTGAGGCCGTGCAGACCTGGAGGTGGCAGTGCAGCCCTGGGAATGCACTCCTCCTCCCACCCCTCCCTGGTGATGCCAGGAGCAGGTCGTGGGACCCAACGCTTTGCCCGCATCCTCCGCGTCCGGGAGGGCTCGGCTCCCTGCCCCGCTCCCCTCTCCATCCTCAGCATCCTCACAGTGCTCCTCTCTCCATCCACGCCTGCATCCCCCACAGCTCTGGAGCTCAGGGATAACCCAGCATCTTTCTGTTGTTGTTTATCAGACCTGGGATTAAAAAAAACAAGGAGGGGAAAAGGGTTAGGAAAATACCAAGGGTGTCTTTTGTCACTCCTGGCCACGGGGGTGAGGTTTGGTGTTGTTTCAAGCTGTAAGAGATTTGCTGCTGCTCCTGTCAGGAACATCACTCTACATAACTTCCCCTTCTCCATAGCGAAATATGACAAAGTGTGAATGCATCTATCCTGGAACATCACTTCCATATTTACTTTAAAAAAATAATACAAAAAGGAGTGAAACACAGCACTGTCAGCACTAGGAAAGAGGGAATTTGCTCTGCTTCAGTCAAATCGTTGCACTTCCTTCCTCATGCCATTGCCAAGCCCTCCCTCACCTGGGGCCCCTCCCTTCCCCAAACCCCAGAGCCCTCCTCCCGTGGGCAGGCACAAACCATCAGCACCATAAGAGGCAAAATCTCCTTCTCACAGGATGCCATTAGCCTCAGAGAAGTGTGATGCCAACCTTAGATGCCATCTGCATGCGTATCTCTCCCCCAGTAGCCAAAAGAGAACGGGATCTGGAGGCAGTCCTGACATGAACCCCAAAAGTTTGCTGAACTTCTCCCTCTTCTTCCTCAGTGTGGTTCTTGCAGAAGCACGCTTCAGTTTCTGCCACTTGCTGCCTGCTGGTTGCAGGCTCCCCTTGCTCCTTGCTTGCAATACACCCCACCAGCACCAGGCTTCAGATCCAACCAAGAAAACTGAAATGCAATGGAGTGAAGTAAAAGGAAATCAAAGAAATCTTCCCTGGACTCTGGCTGGGCTCATCTGTGGGGCTGCCACGGTGAGCATGAAGTGAGGAAGTGCAGCATCCTTCTCTGTGCAGAGCCCACCCAGCAAACCCATCTTCAGGGGCAGCCACCCTCTCTGATCAGCAGCACGTGGCCGCTTCCAGGCTGTCTGGATGCCACCAGCCCATGGGGCTCCTGGTCAAAGCCCTGTGAGGAGGAGGAGGTCCCAGAGCTGTAGATCCCCCTCCGTTTTGTCTGCACAACACACCATTAAACACCGATATCTTTGACTTGCAAAACGAGTCCTGTACTTGGCAGAACAGAGATGCTTAATGAATTCCCCATCCACTGAAGGTTTACTGGTTGGGGTAAACTTCCTCCTGGCTAATTACTGAAGTCAAATTAATTTATGCATAAATTACTATGTGGATGTGTTTATTCCTGTTTACAGCCAAGGCCTCTCTGAGCTGATGTAATGCAGGCACAAATCAGCACGGTCCCAACCAAAACCATCCCCTGCCAGGGATGCTCAGGGGAGAACACATGGCACCTCCCCCCATCCCGTCCTTTTCCTATGGGCACCAACACAGTGCAATGCTCCTGAATCCATCGGGGGGACATTCGGGAGAGCAATCCAGCCTTCAGGTCCCTCCTCCCCTTAATTCAAACTAGGTTCCCCTTAGAGAGCAGGCTTACCACTTCCTGCATGCTTCTCCCCAATAACTACAACTATTTTGCATAGATATTAAGTAAAACAGACAGACACAGTCCCATATATGTGCACATCTGCTAAGTCAGTCTTTTGGGGAAGGAATTTCAATCTGAAGTGACCCTAGCACAGGTGGATGGAAAGCCATCCTGGCAGATGCACACATTTCATGAGAAAGGATGTGGTTTATATTAAGCCACAAGAAATCCCCTGGCTTTGGTCTGCAAATGCCTTCTGCAATTCCTATTCTTTCATCCCTGATCGACAGTGTTGGCAAAAAGAACCCCAGAACAGTGTTCCCATGGGACCCACAATTACATCCCCACCCAGGGGAAGATCTCAACACTGCTATGACGGCCGTAAGGATTTCGATACAGACTTCTCTGGTTTGGGGCAGCCTCCCAACTTCTGCAGCAGCCAGCTCACTCCCTCCCTTCAAGGCAAGGCACTGACACATGGTGAGCTGAGAAACGCACCTCTGACAGCCTCTGCCCTCCCAGAGACCAAATGCTTTTACCTTTTCTGGCTCAGCTTGGAGGGAAGGAAATACTGACCAGGCACCATCCCCACTAGCAGCACGACCTGAGCTGAACTCCAGCATTGGTAACCACCTCACCCACATCCTCTGAGTGGGTTTTTCTCCTCTCTTACCCTAGGAGAGGTTAATCATGTTATCAACAACAGAGGTGCACCCAGGCATGACTGGAATAAGGGATTCAGGCTTTAACTAAGGCGTTGTACACAGCAACAGCCTCCAGCAGCCTGGGGGCTTTTTGTTGTATTTCAAGTGCTACTAATTCAGTTGGCTGCTTTGGGGCTCTACTATAATGTCTGTAAGCCCCCAGGACCCAGCCATGAAATATACAGGCTGTAAATCAGAGGTTCTGTCACGCAGCACTTCTCTGCTTCTCCCCCAGTAAATCAAAGCCAGTTCTGGGGGAGATGTTTTGGTTTTCTGCTGTTTGAATTCAGCCCAGTGATGATGGGGTCAAAGGAGACATGTTGGACACAAGCATCGTAGAGTCACAGAATCACTGAGGTTGGGAAAGATCTCTCAGGTCCCCATCCCCTACCCACCATGTCCACTGACCATGTCCTTGAGCACCACAGCCCTGGAATACCTTCATGAAAAGTGACCCCAGCACTCCCTGGGCAGCCTCTGAGTCTTGGACTGAGAATAACTGAGCTGAGGGGTACCAGCAAAGGCTAAAGATGGGCATAGTGGAGGATCTGCCCTTCACTCTCCTTCATCCCAGGGAGAAGAGCAATCCCTAACACCTGAGTCCTGCTCCATCACTATCCACATGCCAAAAATATCACACACAAACTCACCAGTGAGCAGGCATTAATCCCACATCAATCCGGTTTCTTGTATGTACTGGGACAAAAACCTCAGGGAGGCAAAAAAAAAAAAGAAACAGAAAAGATCATATGGAAGCAATTAGCAGAAACTTCATTCAAAAAAACATTAAGGTGCTTGTAGCATTAAGGCTCAAGTGATCTGTACTCTGGGACCATAATTCACTGACACTTAATAGCATTTTCCCTGCAGATGTGCATTTTATGCAGAAATATCAGCTTACTGCTTTGAAAAATTAACCAATTGAAGGCTGTCAAGCTCCGGACATGCTCTGGGGAGTATTAGATGTTGGCTACACTGTGCTCTTTTTCACTTACGGGTTGGGAGAGAGATGGGTTAATGGGGGAATGAGGTATTTAATGGAGGCAAGGGGTAGCCGTGGTACCTTTTGTTGCATGAGGGAAGGAACTTGCCTTGTAAAATTCACTCTGATTCAGATGAGCATCGGGGTGCACAATGTTTGAGCCTTAATGGCAGCCTTCTCCCCTTCCCCCACTGCAAGGCTGAAATAAGTGCAGTGCTATCCTGTTGGGCAGCTGTTGTGATTTCCAGTTGGTCATAGAGCATGGGCTGGCTCTTTGGGGAACACTGCATGTAGCTCTGCTCAGCAAGGCGTTATTTGGGGATAAATGATTACCTGCCATCCAAGGGTGAAGGCATGGGGATGCTCTAAACTCCTGCAGAGCCCCATAGGGTCCAAAGAATCTGATCTGAGAGTTCGGATGCTGCTAAAAACAGAGAGCAGGATGAGGTCAGAGCCACTCCAATGCTGGAGTTGGCAGAAAGGTGTAAAATAGGGAAGAAAAGAGGGGGGGTTGAGCTCATCAGCTCCAGGTTTGCTCTCCCTATGCACATTGCTTCAGGGAATCTTGCAAAATGAATGCCCTCTGCAGCCTATGCTGGATGGATTTACATGCTTGTCCAGCACTAGTGCATGACCAGGAGCTTGCAGTGACTTGGGCTGTCCCAGCTGCAGAATTGGGAAAAGAACATTTGTAGGACCCCAGCCTACACCTGCTACCTCTCTTCAGCATTCTAGGGTGAAAACACCCTATACTACAGCATTCATAAATGAGCTCACTTGACACAGCACGGCCATGCCACCATCTCAACCAAACCCTATAAGAAACAATCCCAGAAATAAACCCATACCCTCCCTCCAAACCATCCAGCCAACCCCATCAGCGATGGTTCTAGCAAAAATGCAAAGCACCTCCACAGTTGGTCTGTGTTTCCCAAACACAGCTTCAAGCAGAAAGCATAACACATATATAACCCCCCAAGCTGTCATAAACCTTCGGCATCATCAGAATCAAAGCACTTTGCAGGGCAAGCAGTTAGCAGGCTGCCACGGACTGCCAGCTCGCTTTTCAATGAGGGGGAAAGAGAGAGAAAGGAAGAAAAAAAGTCTCTCACGGCCCTGGGAATGAATTAGGAAGGTAAAACTCAAGTTCTCTCTGAACACATTTCAATTACGGAGGTGAGCGCTGCTCGCACGCACTGCAGGGACTCGGGGTTATTTATTCAGCCTCGTAGATCACGGGCTTTTCTTAGCAGGAGTTAGGAGCAGGATCTTGTCTTCCCCGTCTCTTTGAAGAACAATAAGGAATGGGAAAAGAAAGGCCATTTTTTTGTTGTTGTTGTTTTAGAAGGGCACGTATTTAATCTTTATCAGAGGCAGGCAGGACAATAACAGGAAAGGGTAGGGAGGCCTCGCCAGGGATGCGGAGGGAAGGGCAGGGAGTGAAGAGGGGTTAAAAGCAGAAAGCAGCCTTGCCCCCAGGGAACTGCTAATCAGAGGCTGCGGGGCTGAAACTTAGCCTGGCAAAACACCATTGGAGCCACACAATGAGAAAGCCAGTTCTGTGCAGACAGGTTGGTAATGAGGAAGGCAGGCAGAGGATGAAAGGCTGTTTCCCCTCCTGGCTTGCTCAAATATTCACCTAATTCCAGCAAATTGAGTGCTGTGCAATGCTGGCTCAGGGACATGAGTCATGGAGTCATTAAGGTTGGAAAAGACCTCCATGTCATCAAGGTCAACCTTCAACCCACCCCCACCACACCCACAGTAACACAATGGAAAGCACAGCAACGACAGCAGAGCAGCAAGGTCCCAGCTTGCAGCTAGTGAGGGCTTCCTCACATACAACAGCTACAGAGACAAAGGAAAGAAGCTACTTACCTTTAGAGGACATCAAGTAGGCAGGGATCTCCAGCAAGAGCTCTACACCTCCACTGGCAACTGTTAAATGAGGTGGGGAAGGGGTGGATCCCAGATCACTCAGTGCACTGCATGCACCTGAGCTCCCCTGGGCTGGCCCTGCCTTCCCACCAGGTGCTGCATCACTGCTGATCTACAGCTATTGCTGGCAGCACTAAAAAATGTAGCAGTGTTTTGGGCACCTTATTCCCTGGAATGACCCTTTCCTGCTCTGAAATTGAGGAGAAAAAATGTATTCTGGATTGGCAGCACCTTCCATCCAGAGCCAAATTCTGAACAGTTGTTGTGGTGAATATTGTGGCTATTTTTGAAAGAGATTACTGAATATTTTTCTCCCCTCCACGCACGCCTTCACCACTTCAAGAAATGCCAAATGCTTCAGGAGAGTGGACATGAGGAAGGAGTTTGTTACGAGAAGGGCAGTGAGGCTCTGCACAGACTGCTCTGAGAGGCAATGGTGCCCCATCCCTGCAGGCAGCCAGGGTCAGGGATGGGGATCTGAGCAGCAGATGGAGCTGTGGGTGTCTCCGTGCACTGCAGGGACTGGGACCAGATGGACTTTGGGAACCCTTCTGACTCAAACCACACTGAATCCCTGATCACTTGGGGCTGACAATGAAGAAAGAGATGGAACTCCTAGCTAGGAGGCCCAGGTGCCCTTTCATCCCCATGGCTAAGTGTCTGGCTATGAAGGGCAGTGGTTCCTGGGATTTCATTTCATGCTTTTACCCCCCAAAGGGAAATATTGATAATTCAAAGGTTGCTTCTGTATGCAGCACTGCATAAAGATGTGCCTCTGTTCTGCCACAAACTGACATTGCGTAGGGGAGCCTTTGCCTGCTGCTTGGGCTGATGGCTTTAACTGCTGGAACGCTAACTGCAAAATCAGATTTGGCATCTCCCTGGCCTCTCTCACATGGCAGTGCTCCATTAGCGTGTCACAATATCTTGCTTTATTGACGGTATCTTTTAATTACACAGCCGCACACATCCCATCGGCGAGATCTCAAAGACCTGAGATCAGTGCTTCCTCATGAATATTTTACTGGCGTTTTTATTGCACATGTCAGAAAAATCAAGAAGAAACGGGAGGAAAACAAGTGATTAAAGACTCTGGAAATGAAAGAGGGAAGGTGAAGAGAGAAAAACTGTACGTTTATGAAGATAATTAAAGGGAAAGCACCATAGCAAAGCCTCCTGGGGAGCATATGTGCGGGGCAGCAAGCAGAGAGCAGCACAGTGTTAAATGTGATCCATGTAAAGGAATAAAACCCAATGGCATGGGAGCATTTGCAACAGTGCTCCTGGCAGCCCCTCTGTCCCAGGGAAGGCTGGCAGGACAGATGTGAGGAAATGAATTGCCAGAGTGCAAGGAGTGATGCTCCTGGTCCAGGTTGCGTGCTCTGCTCTGCTGGGCTGAGCTCAGAGGAGGAACATGAACTCACTTCGTCATTCCCAACGTTCATCTGAGCACTGGGCTGATGAATTCTGCAAGGCAAACAGCTCCTCTCCCTCTCCCGGTGAGCTCTTCTGTTTTGCATCCAATACATATTCATTGGCCAGGAGAGAGGAGTCGGCAAGGAGCTTTGAACCGCTGCTCCCATACCGGCTGCTGGCTAAAATCAACATCACAACAGGGGCTCTCAGCTCCAAACATCTTGCAAATCCCCTGTATGACAACATGCAACAGTTTTGCTCCTCCACGTGGCATTTTTCCCTGTTGACGAGGCAGAATTGGGCTTTCATTTGGATGTTGCAATGCTACGACAGCTCAGTGCTGATCACGGTGATCGGATCTACCTAATAACCTCGATCCCTTTTTCCCACCTCAGCCAAGAGGTCCCTGGAGTCTGCATTTGTACAAGGTGATGATCTCCAGGCAATTTCGCAGCCTAGAAGCTCAGGGATAAAATGTAGCTTCGTCATCCAAGCCAGGGAGAAAGTGTCATGTCTAATGAAACCTTGTTGCTCCAGTCCAGAGCCAAAATGTTTTGCAGGTGCTTGTTGCGGAGACCAGGACAGATAATGAGTAAAACATGTTTGTGCTTTAGTCTCCAGTAAATGTGACAAACTCAAATCTTATGGCTGGGGGAATGATATGAAATATGAGTTGGAGCGCATCTGAGACACTCGTAACTGATCCAAGATGTTGGGCTGTGCGCTCTTGCTGCTACGGGGTATGGGTCGAGCCAGGTTTATAAGGGAGCAGGGAAACAGAGAGGGGCTGGAGTTATCTTTAAAAAGACAGCAGGATGTGACCTCTGGCTGCCGATGATATAATTCTGTGCATTAAAGCAAGTGTTGTCTTCGTCTGCTGTATCCAAGACTGAGCTGACCCCATTGTTTTCGAGCCCTAAGGAGAAGCGAAAAGGGGAAAAACATTTTAGATGCCAAAGCTCATTACATTAAAACACACATGCTAAAAAGCCTCCAGAGCCCATCCGTATTATTAGTGCTCTGAGGTCAGCGCTGCGTGGAGGAGCCAGCAGCTTAGAGGATTGCTTTAGGAGCAGCAATTCTCTTGGATTCATCCCTGCACCCTGATGTCGTGCCCCACGCTTGGGTGTTTCACTCTTTTTGAGGACAAAGTTGTGAATTGCCTTGCTGGGTTCCTGGGGTGCAGTGGGTGCTCCCTGCACAGCCCTATGGCTGCCCTGGTGGCACTCCTTAGGAGGTGCAGCTTCAGTTCTGTCCTCTGAACACCCCAATTAACCAACTAATGCTTTTCTGATACATTTTCATCATGCTTGCACTTCCTTTTACATCATTACTCCAAATATTCCCCTGGAATACACCTACGTGTGTTCTAAATTAAGAGAATGAAGGGTTATCTACGTGCCTCAGGTCAGCGCTGGGCTCGGTGCTGCCAGCCCTCCTTCTGCATTGTGTTTTTCCTCCCAGAACCCTTCACTCTCACATTTTGAACCTGACCCCACGCTGCCTTTGTCACTGTGAAACAAGATAACCGACTCTCAGTGCCATGATAAACCCCCCAAAAAAGCCTAAAATCAGTTCAGAAGAAAGTGCTGACTTCGTAACACACGGAGCTGTGTCTCCAGCTCATTCAAAGCATCTTCCTCATTTATCTTCCCGTTAATTAGGGCAGAACTTTTTGCTGCTCTGTATTCAAAAGGATCGCACAGCGGGCTGCTGAGATCACGGGGAAGCAGAGTGCTCCGTATCTCTGCTCTGCACACCATGCACTGCACCCAGAGATAGCCCTGGGCTCGGGCCATGAGCTCTGAGACAGAACAATGCAGAAAGCATGATATTCCCAGTTCCCAGCTTCCAAAACTGGGCAGGTTTAGAAATGCAAAGCACAAAGCGTTGAATTCTTCGCATCCTGACATGAACCCTCACCTTCTGCTTTTTGCTCTTAACCTTCATGCTCCGAGCAATTTGAACCCTGCATGGCTGCTCCTCCCACCCTGCACCTTGCTGAGCATCGCATTACTTCTGCATCCAGTGCAAATGTCCCCTGGGAGCTGGCTCAGAGCACTCCAGCCCCATGGAAGACCCGGCTCCGACAGCTCGTTCAAGTGTCCTTTCCCACCAGGATCTCACAGCTGACCTCAGGTATTGCTTCACACAGCCCTGAGCCTCCTCTCCGAGCTCCTTCCCCTTCACTTCTGTCTGCAGATTCTCTGTATACTTTAACCCAGATGGCTTTGCCCTGTCAAAAACATTAACTGTCAAAATGACTCGAGGCAGCTGCTCAGCCTCTCGCTTTTGGAGCTGTGCTTCTTTCCGAGAGGAAAGAACAGAGCAGTGTGCAGGGTTTCAAACCCACTGTGATCTGCCAAAAATCCGTCAGCACCAAATGCAAGCCTTGTGCAGGAGGCCACTACCTGCCCGAGGAGCACTGTGTTAAAGACTACAAAAAAAGGTAAAATCCCAGGGCAAACATCATTTATTTTATCACGGAGCATGCTGCTTGCTAATTTGAGATCAGATGCATGCACAGGTGCTCGTGCAAAGCCAGAACCTCTCTCTGAAGCCTACAGAGCATCTGGAGGGTGGAGGTGCAGGAGTCAGCCCAGCCCACAGTGCAGGTGGTGCTATAGGAGCTGTGCAAAGTCACCTGGGGGGCAAAAATCTCCTTTCATGGGTACCTGGGCTGTGTGTGCCTGCATGCTCACACGTGAGTGAGCTGATGGCTTATTTCCCAGCCCTCCTATTGCAAAGAAGAAACCATGAGTCCTCAGAACCCCGAGCCAGCGGATTTTTGAGGGGCTCAAATCATCAGAGCCCAGTTCTTAAGACTTTAGTGACTTTCATAAGCAGGACACGGAGAGACTATGAAAGGAGAAGGCTTCCCCACCGTTCTTCATTGCTATTTACAGCAGATTTTATTTATTTGGTTGTTTTGGCAAGGCTCTCGTGGGAGTGGGTTGCTGGAGGTGCTGCGGCTGCAGTGAAACAGAGCAGGCTGCAATGACGCCAGACTTGCTTTGCAGGAGACATCTCTGGTTTTAGTCTGTTTTCCTGCCACAGAAGCCAAACTCAAGCAAGCAGAGCTCAGAAAATCATTTTAAAGAGTCACAGGTGGAAGAGTTTGAAAAGGCTTTAATTGGCTTTTGAAATTGCCTTTAAATTGCCATTGAGCGATCTTCTCCAAGACATCTTTCCCATTAGCCAAATTCATTACAAAATTAACCTCTGCACCCCCACTGGCTTTTTGCCCTTTCCCCTTTCCTCCCTTTCTCGAGCTCAGACTCTGTTAAAACTAGAAACTATGGAAGGTAAATGGAAGAAGAGTAGAGAAGAAAGGAACTCTCCAAAATGACAGAGGTGACTTGTAAAACCGGAGCCATGACTGCATCCCTGCTCTTGTAGTATTTCTATATCTCTGAGCTCTCACTGCTGCTGTCTGACTGCATTTCCTTCATTTCATGGATGAAAAAGGCTTCTCCTTTCCTTCTGTTTAAATGTGGGGGCATTCATAGAGCACCCATGGAGAATGCTCGTGTAAAAGGGGAGGAGAAGAAAGTGCCTTCATGGGCTCCATGATGAGATGTTGGTGAGAGACCAGCCCAGGCGTCTTCTGAGGTCTCTTTGCTCAAACTTCCTTTCCTGGAATTGATGATGCCAGCCAAGCTGAGCCATGCCAAGGCCTTTCCAATTTCCTGCAGCAGCCTGGCCCCATTTTCAGAGGGTATTTTCCTTCAAAGTGACAAGAAATAACAGAGCAAACTTCAGTTTTGCCAAAATGCTCATGGATAGCAAGAATGTGTTCACCCAGAAACAAGTGCTATTTCTCCATCCTCTCCTGGTCAGCAAACATCAAGAGAGAACAGCCTCTTTTGAGAAGCAATTCCCTTTTCCCCTGACATTCAGGCCCTACAGCAGCTGCTGAGGATGCAGGGGGGAAGGAGGCCGAGGAAAGGAATTAAGCAAACTATTCCGAATGAGCAGGGAAGGTGCTGATAGATAACAATAAAGACAAAGCACGTTAGAAGTGGGTCAGGGCAAGAAGTAGTTCCTCTCCCGCTAACAAATGTGTCTGGCCTGCTTCCATGATGAGCTCATATATCTGACAATATCCTCGCCTTAATGCTTTGCAGACCTCAGGTATATTATCCTACCCTGAGCCTGAACCCATGGGGGGGGAGTCATGCTGGGGAGGGAAGTGGGAAGCATGCACATCGCAGCAGGATGCTCACGGCAGAGGGATGGGGATGCCTGCAGTGGTTGGAAGGGAACGGTGGGGGTGCTGGGATGGGGACGGTGCTGGGATGGGGATGCTCATGGTGCTGTGATGTCGGTGATGCTGGGATGGGATGCCCTCAGGCCATGGACCAAGAGGTGGCGCTGACAGACTGCCGTCCAGCTAAACGCACATCGTGAGCTCCAGCAGCAAGGGAAGGCAGGCAGATACCCGGCACAGACATATCATTCTCTCTTATCTCTGTGTGCGAGGAACTCTCAGGCACTGTATCTCATGTCTGTCCTGCACAGAGCGCAGTGTCCCCGAGGAGAAGGGGAGCTGCCGGGTAAGCAGTGACACTCGGCATGCAGCACTCGTCTCCCAGGACTGAAGGCCACAGTCAAAGGCAGCTCTAATTAAATTAAACGGAGGGAACTGTTTTTGTGGTAAGGAAAACATGATTTCTTTGCTGAATGGGAGGCTGAGGGGGATCAGTGAAAGTGAAAAATGCTCACTGTGCAGAGGAGGGAACGCAAACGATTTCTGTGCTCATCTCAGGCCGTTTCTGTGGAGTTTCCACCCCTGAGCACCCCATCTCTCCTTTTAGGCATGGCATGCAGAGTGGCAAAGCTCTGACTGAGCCCCTGGCCCTGGGAGTTGCATTTCTCTGCTTGGCAGCTTCCATTGGTTTCGCAGATGTGTCAGAGGTGCATTCAAAGGAAGAGCACTTTTTTTTTTTTTTCAGAATAAAACCAAAATCTACACTGGGCTGCGAGGCAAGTCCGATTAGCAGGTGACTGCAGGTACAAACCAGCACTGCACTCTTGGGCTGCCTTTTCCTCAACATCTTACAGCATTTCTGGTGCTAGATGTCAGTCACTGGAAATCCCCTCTGCCTGGTGACACTGCTGCTGGGGCTCCTCTTTCAAACACCGTTGGGGAAAGGGCGGTGCAACTTCATGCACAGCACTGCAGAGAACGTGATCAGTCTTTCCAGTGTGAGAATGCACTAAAATGTTGGAAATGGTGAGGAGAAAGGGGCAGAGGACGCTTTAGACAGCAAGTAAAGGCACAGCTGTTCGGTAGGTTTGCAGAGCATCCATCTCCTCAAGGCATCACTAAGGAGAGCAAACCTCAGCTTCGGGACAGATGTTAGCAGCACAGTGAGCTCTCCTTACCCAGCATCCTCCTAATGGGTACAAATCTGCCAATTAAGGGCTGATTAAGGTTTGTCTTTAAACACGTCCTCCATGCTCAGCAAAGTGCTTGCATGCACTGAGCTATTAGCAATTGGCCGTTTGGACAAGGTCGTTGTCCCTTTCATCTCAGGATCTCAAAGCACTTGATGAAACTTCACTGCCTTTCTCTGTGGTAGGTAAAAGCTATAATGTTATTTTAATATCATGAACCTAATTTATAGGGATAAATTACAGTGGGAGATAAAGAGCACATGGATCCTTGTGGATAAAAATAAAAATCCATATTGTCCCATTATCTGGCATTGGTTAAGCTTCTGCTTGTATAAGTTTTTTTGGCTAATTTCTCTCCTTTTTCTTTTTAATGAAATGCTATTTATTTATAGCTAAACGCCAACTTTGAAGCCAGAGCCAAGCATTTGGGGAGCTGCTCAGATAGGGCTCTTGAAAAGGAGAATTATGTCTGTTTCAGATGTTTTCAGAAGTTATTGTTTAAAAGCAATGAGAACTATGACATTTCTCCCAACGAGCTTGCCCTCCCCTCATTATTTCTATGGGACGTGGACGAAGCAGATGTCTCCAGAGCTGGGAGAAGTAGTGGTGACAAGTGTGTGTGTGGGGAAAAGGCGCTGGGGAGGGGATCAGATGAAAGAGGATTTTAGTCAGGAAGCTTCAGAGAGCCAGCACTGGTGCAAAGAGCTCCCCGGTGCCACATCCCAGCACTCACAAGGGTGGGAGATGCTCCAGAGGTGGCCAAGGGGTGTTTCAGCTTTTCCCCTCAATAAAACCACCTTCCCAGCAGCTGCCCACCTTTTGTGGTGTCCCATGGTCTCCAAGGGTAAGCTTTACACATGGAAACCTGAACTGAGGGGAGCTGAGGCGGTGAAGAAGCTCTCAGTGGTCATTTTGGAGCTGTTTGCTCCAAACCTCAGGCATACACAGAAACCTGGGGCTGTGTTTCCCCCCCCAGAGTCCTGTCAGCCCAGTTGTGTGACTTTCCCACTCTCTAGCAGCACCAGGAAAGCTATTTCTGGCCTGCTGTCCAATAACCAAGCCATCCACGTGGCCATGGGAAGCTCTTCGCCTGGGATCACCGCCCTTTGACGGAGAGACGAGGGGATTATTGTAACACTGGCTTTTTCCATGGCTCCTGCTCTGCTGCCTGAATTACATCATGCCCTCCTGACCCGCGATAAGGCAAGAGGCAGAAGAGCCTGACAGAGAGCCTTTGATAGCACGGGGGGGACGTTGGCTTGCCTCCAGAGATGATTACAAGAGGCACATACCTTCATCGCGTCGCATTCGGAGAGCAATTCCTGGAGGGTGATATAACTTCCTCCGCTTAGAGGGGCTCATGTGGGGCTGAGACAGAGACAAGCTGGGGCTCTATCTCGGAGAACAGCAGTTTTTTTGAGGGCCGAGAGGGGGAAGATGCTGGAACATCCTCCCACTTGTGTGTGTGGACAGATCGGGCATTATTTAGCAGTCTCCTGGGAAACAAGGCATTCTGCTGCCCCTTGATGGACTCCCCACCCTTAACCTATTCCCTGCTGTCCTGTGATTACAAACACAGATCACATGGTTTGTTTTCCCCAGGACAAAGTGGTCAAGATAGCCTGCAACATTTGGAAGCAGAGGCTGATAACGTTGTATTCTCTGCGTCTTCCCCTACTTGCAGCTCATTCATTTTAGACACATAACCTACGCACCCCTGAAACCATTTTTCCCAGTCTATTTTGCCAGCAAAGGGATGCCCACTTATCTGGGACATGCTGGCAGCCACACAGAGCCTTTAGAAAACGAAGAAGGAGCAAAGCAGCATGCTGGCCAGGGGAGCAGCATCTTGGGAGGTGCCCTGGATGTGCATCTCAGCTCCATTCCCCATCCTGCACCCACCTCAGCTCTGTGTCAGCCCCCACCTCACTGTTTCCACAAGATCTCCACAGCTTTCCCATCACCCAGCAGCTCAGGGTGCCACTGTGGGTGCTGTCCCAAAGCCCACAGCAACACACTGCTTAGAAGTACCCATGGTTCCAGCTGTGCTTGCTTCTATTTGGTGTAACATTCCAAAGCAGAGCTGCAGTGTTGGTAAACATCTCGTTCAGTGGAACATACCCACAGCCCATATCCACCATGCCACATCAGGCAAGGGGAGGAACAGGGGATCCAGCCCTGTTTGAAGTGCAAATCTCAGCTCACCCTTCACTCCGGAGCCATTAGCAGTGCGTCCCTGATGCTCTAAGATCTCCAGTTGTTCCCCTGGAAATCTGAAAGCTATTAACACGCTTGAGAAAGGGAGGTAAATGAAAATGTGTTTGCCAGTTTCACCAGATGTGAGGCCAGTGTCAGGGACAGATTTTATTATTCTATAAATACCAGGGGCAGAAGGTTGTTATTAGCCACTCCGTAATTAATACAATGTGCAATGGCCTCAGACATGGCCCACCACTTAATGTCCAATTAATAGCACGCTGCCCTCCTGAGCACATGTTAAACTCCCCAGATGTTGCACAAAGTCTGAAGTGCAGGCAGCAGGATCCCCAAACACGGTCCTGAGCTCAGAGGACAAGTTTATCGGAGAGCAGATGATGTTACATATTGCAGACATCAAAGCCTGCATGAGCACATTTCTGCACATATTCAGTATGCATGCAAGGAATGCCTAATGCAAGCTCACAGGCCAGATATCTGTGTATTAAGAGGCAGCTAAGTGAACAAATCCCAGATTTGCAGTTAGCCCATGCATGCTAATAACCTGCTTTCCTCCTCCATTAGCACAGCAGAAAGCCCTGGCATATCTGCACACCCAAGGGCACTGCCTTCTGATGCCAGAAGTCACTGCTCTCTCTGCTTTCATCATACAGATGTTGTTGAAAAAACGTTGAAGCTGTTCTCTTAATGGGTGCCCCTCTTCCAGCAAGCCAGAAGCGTCTGGGGCTGGAGATATGGAGGAGAAAGTGGAAAAAATGAGTGGATTTTCAAAGCAAGGCGAAGAGTAATTTGAGATTTGGGTCTTTGGATGATGGTGTGAAGGTGGCTGGGGTGCTGCTGTGCCTCTGCTGAACTGGTTAGCACTGGGCTGGGGAGGAGAGCTCAGCTATTCCCACAGCCCTCAGTTGTGTTATCATGGACATATCAGTCCTTCACCCTGATAGGGGAAATCAGCAGCTTTTGGTGCCGGCTGTATGGAAAAATCCAGTGGGGACTGTGATACATTTATTACACAGTGGGTTTGTCTGTGGTAGCAGAAATGGAACAGGAGCCCCAGTCCTGATCAGTGCTGAGCATCACTGCTACGCTGCCCAGAAGGGCTGCATGGTCAGAGACTGCAGACCAGCAGCACAGCAGGCAAATGCAACACCACTGCTCATGTTATTTCCCAACCTGATGTGCATACACCTGGTGTCCTCCACGTGCAGGCTGAGCACCCGCTGCGATGGGTTTGGGCTCCAGCTTCCCAGCGCTGAGATGGGAGAGAGCATAAGTTGCAATGCAGCTCTCTCAAGTGATTTATTTTATTGCATGTGTGTAAAAGAGTCCTGGCGCTTCACAGAGGGGTCACTGCCAACTTCAGGCTAGCCAAGCTATACCCTGGTGTAAAATGAGATGGATGAACAAGAACATTTTTCCATAATAACAGAGTGAGAGATGCAAGTGATACTCCTCAGACATCCATCCTTAATTCCTTGACCTCTGAGCTGTCTGGCAGCCAGCCCCTGTGATGAGTAGAGGTGATAAAAGTGCTTGCCAAGCCCTCACTTCCCAGCTCCATCTGGACTATCCAGCAGCAAGCACTTGCATCCCTGCAGAGCCACGTTTCCAAGCCATTCCCACGTGCTGCACTGAGACAATCTGGGTGACACCTCTTGGATGGGGATCAAGTTGGGTCCGTCACGTGTGATCCCCATGCTGAAGCATCCACTGCATCTTTCCTTCCTTGCTGGACACTCAGCTTCTCTAAAAATAAAATACCGAGTCTACTGAAAGCTATAGCTGTGAGCCTAGAGCTCCTAAAGCTCCTAAATTCCTACAGCTTACAAAATATCTGATGGATGACACCAGCTGGGTCACCAAGGGGTTGCAGAAGAGCATACAAAGCCATGCACACTGAGGTCTTCAAGGGTGAGGAGGAAATCTTCCATCACTTCACTGGCATGACAATCTGAGCTGTGTTGGCTAAAGAATACCCATCCCCCTGTGGGGCTCCTCCGAGTCCTCTTGTTTACATCCCTCAAATACTTTTGGGCTGTTCTCATGCCCTGGCATAGCCAATGCATTGCCAGAGTGGAAGGGTGCAGCTCTGGGCAGCTGGGTTGTGAAGGAGGCTGCTTGGGAGCTGAGGAAGGGTCTCTTGTTGGAGACAGGTGTCTTTATACCAACTGGACGATCCATCCAAAAATATGCTGTCCATCTTCATTATACTGTGTGGGTACTCTTCATTCAGGGTATTCACCCTACTGCATCTAATCTGGGCCTAAGTGGTCCTGATCCAGCTGGTGATAATCAGCCCCTTCATTTTGTGGCCCCATTGCATTGAGGTGAGACCATGAACAGCATTTCCCCTCTGGAATCTGTAGGTGCTGCAGAGCCCTTCACTACCTCATCCTTTTCCTCTTTCCTACCATTTTCTGCTGTGTAAAAAAACCTACAAATGCCATATAACAGGGCAGGGTGCATCCTCTGATGCTGAGAAGCATCCCATGGATGACACTGCCTTGCTGTACCCAGCCCTCATTTCACACCACTGCCAATCTCAAGCAGCTTCAGGGCCATAACGCTGTGTTAACAGGGCAGGAAGCTGGAAAGCACTTTCTCTTCTCTTTTCCTTTGGCAAGATGCATCCATCACCCCCCTGGCCAAGAGGCTGGGAGCAGCAGAAGGATCCTGCAAGCAGAGCTCAGGGGAGGAAGGCACTGGGATGCAACGAGGTTATCTCTTTAACAGGTTTCTCCTGTCCTCCAAACATATGTGCAGTAACACATCTCTGGAAAATATGTGAGTGGGTGAGTTTGGACTTGTCTCTCTCCCAGATGGGACTTTACACAGCCCACATCACAAAACCATCAGACGCGGTTTGACAGAGCTGCCAGCACACCCATCCCTTTATCAGAGGCCCAGAAATGTCCATATGATCTCTCCTCTCCCCCAAACCTCTTTTTTGCTCTCATTTGCAAGCAGGAAATGTGTTGGCAAAAGGGTTTGGCCGGAGCAGAAAAAAGAAATTAAAAGAGAGGGAGGAACAAAGCTTCAAAAGGAGAACGTGGAAGAGATGAGTCCTGGGGTGGGCTGGGGGTGAACTGCCACCGAGCACGCAGCATCAAAGCTGGCACCCCTGAAGGGCACATGTATCTGTGCTCACATCCAGGGCACCCAAAACCAGCTGGTTTTGCCCCACTTTCCAATATCAGCAATGCACTGCAAGGTGCACAGCATCCTCCCAGTCCCTTCCTGTTGCTGATAGAGCTCAGGAAGATGCTCATGGCTTGCACAGCCCCAGCAGGTCCCGGCAGCATCCCCTAAGACAGGCAGGACTCCTTCTGGCCCTCTCCAGCACACAGCCTGTGCTCCTTAGGGCTGTTGCTTAATACAAAGCACTCGGCAGACTGAACTGCTCCGCATCTGCTGAGCTGAGAGCAAAGTGACATCTGAATTCCACAGCCCACAGCTGGGAAGCATTTCACCAGCTCCAGAGATTGTTCTGGTGTAAAGAGCTATTTCCCTGCAAACAACCAAGCGTAATTCTTAGGAAAACCATCTGAGTCCTTGGCCTTGGCTCAAAACACATTAGAAAATCAAAAGCATTTATTTTATCCCATTTTTCTCCTGAGCTTTGTTCAATACTATCCAGAATGAGTAGGTTTAATAGGCTTTGCCTTGTGACTGCAGACACCTTTCATAGCTTTGCTTTTTCATCACACATGAACTCAGATATTCATCATCTGAAATCCGGTTAGTAACATGTTCTCATTCACTAGTTCTCTATTTGCATTTTGTCCACTGTTCCTTAATTAATTTGGTATGTCAAGGCTTATAAATCACTGAATCCATTAACCGTTCGTATCTCAGTTTGCCCCACAAAACCTCAAAGTGCCATACAGACATTTAGGTCCTGCCAGGGTGGTGGTGCCTGGGACAGTCCCTCATCCTAAGGCTGGCTGTGCTCAGATTTGCTCAAACACAGCAGACTGTGTGGAGGTGGGTGGGGTGCAGGAAGGGAAGTGTTCACAGGCTCAGGTTGAACTTCACCATTAGGCAAAATCTGTCAACAAAGGAGTGCAGACTGTCCATCCCATGTCATGCTGTTTTTCAAAAGGTTGTTGGGTTTTTCTTTTTCAACTTTCTAAGTTATTTTGATTTTAAAAATGGAGACAGAACAGCCAAAAATCCTCCTGAAGGTCAAAAGAACCATTTGCTCGCTTCTGAAAGCAAACTGATTTGGCCCATGGCACCAACTCATGTATGGTTTGACCTGAGCTGACTTCTGCTTGGCTCCTTCTCCCCTTGCTGACTCTTTCTCCCATGGTTGGGTTCTCATTTCCCAATGGCTGCAGGGACGTTGTCTGACAGTGCTGGAGCACATCTCCAATGGGGGTTGGGAGCTCCCAGATTTGAGGTGGGTGTGAAATCTGGCAGATCCGTGCCAGTACGAAGGCACTCTCGGTCTTCTACACTGCAGAGATGCTGTCAGGGTGACAAGCATCTTCCAGGATGAAAAGCACCAGCAGCACCAAGTACAGCAGTCCATATTCAAACTCCTAAAAGCTCTTTTCCTATTTCTTAAAAAGCAGAATCACACTGTTTTCCAAGGAGAGAGAGGTTTTAGATTGCTAACCCCATTGAACAGATGCTGCTGTTACTGGATTTTTCCTCCATGAACAGCACCACGTGAGTCAGACATTCGTATGAAGTTAGCACGATGGGATTTCTTCCTAATCTTGAGATGCTGAACACCTCGGTGCTTCCTAAAGTGGGATGCTCCCTTCCAAACCCCTTCAGTCAAAAGCCCAAATTCAGAATGGAGCTCGCAGGGATTTTTGAAGCTCTCTGTGCTTTGGTGCTGGGTGGGGTATTTTTTTCCCACTCTTTCAGAAGATTATTAGTTTTTCACTAACTTGCCACCGAGCAAAAGACGAATTTTCTTTGAATGTCAAAACAGGATGTTTTTGACAATTTCAGGACATTCTGAATGATTTTTTTTTGTCTTTTTTGAAACAGGAAGCCTGTTTGAAAGCCCTTTCCTGCATGCAGTTTCAATTGTGACAAAACTAGCACTTTTCTGACTGAGTTGCGCTGTTTTGGCTGTGTGTGCCACTCCCCAAAATGAAGAACTCTCTGCCAGGAAGCTCAGTACTACAACTGAGTATGGCTTACTGCCCCTGTAAGAGCCCACAAATGGGTCATGTCAAATCTGAAGTAGCAGATGAATGGTGAGGAAGGGAAAGGCTGACATGGATGTATGGAAACCAAGACCATGGTAAGAAAGTCAAGTAAACGTGCCTGTGACATACTGCAATCCAGACAGCTCCATTGCATTCCCCAAAGTGGGCAGGCAGCAGCTCGTTGGGTGGAAGGAGCAGGAGAGAAAGGTGGTGCAGGTGGGTGGCAAAGAAGGCCCAGTGCATCGTGGTGTTACTCAAAATGCTCAATTCTTGATGAGGAACCGAAACAGTATTTGCAAGTCAAATGCTTTCTCCTCTTTGCACACAGGGGGAAATGTGGCTTGGCAGAGCGAGGAGGGTGGGGTGTGCTAGAAGAGTGGTTGGGGGGTTCCTCGTGGGCCAAACGATGAGTCCAGTACAGGAAGGAGAGAAATAATATGGTTTATGCATGGGCAGATGTATGCTAAGGCATTAGTGTTCTGTTTGCTGGGACCAATCCTGAAACACACTGCATACACATGAGCCTCTGTGGGGCAGCAAGACCCCAAAACTGAGAGTAGCGGGCAAGGTAGCGTAGCCATCGAATGTCAGGCATGTCTTCTGAGCTGCTGGGTGGTCTGAAAGTTATGAGTTTAATGTGATGCATACACAATACATCGCATTCATCTTCTATATTTTTGCCAGGCTTTTGTGGTGACTTGCAAGAGAAGTCTGTGTCAGAAGGAATGCAATGAAATACTCATTCCTTCTGTTAAGGAAATTCAGAGAGAGGCAGGAAGAAGGGACCAAATGTGTGATCAAGGCAGGAAGATGTGCCCTGCTCGTTGCATTTGTATTTCTGTGACCCAGCACAGAGAGAGGAGAGGTCTGACTCCTCACCACCGTTCTGATACAGCAGCATTAGCAAAGTCCCAAAGAGCAGGGGGACACAAGAAACCCTACAGGGGAGAGAAATGTGAGTTTATTTGAATTTTGACAAAGGGAGAACATTGCAATGAGAAATACATCGCTCAGACAGTGCGATGGCTAAGTGGCACTGACTGGCTGAATTAATGCTCCAGTGCTCCCCATCAAAAATGTTCTATGGGAGTGCAAAGCGCTAATAAAATTGTTCCCCAGCTGGGATTTTCAGGCTCCTTTTTCCTTGTCTTTCATCTAATTTGATTAACTTAGCTCATTTCCTGTTCTCCCTGTGATCTCGCTTATGAGATGTGCAATCACAGGTTTTATTGCAGCCTGATTAGGATCAGTAAATGACAGGAGGGAGCTCTGCAAGCACGACCTCGGCCAGCTCAGTGGTGTGGTCAAGCTGCTTCCATGTCCCCTGGATCCCACAGCTATGTCCCCTCACCCCTACTGGGAAATGAAGTGGCACAGGAGCATCTCTGGGCTTCTGCTTGCAGGCTACAGACAGCTTACAGAATCAGAGTTATTAAGGTTGGAAAGTACCTCTGAGATCCCCAGTTCAACCCCTGCCCACCCTACTGTGCCCACTGCCTGTGTCCCTCAGTGCCATACGCCCAGGGATGACCCCCCCCTCCCACTCCCTAGAAGAAATTGTTCCTAATATCCAACCAACTTATCCATTGCAGGTGGGAAAATTGTCCCAAACAACACCCTGCTGTGCTGGATGCATCCCAAGTTTTCTTCTCTCTCCTTGTTTTTTTGGGGTACTCATTTTACTCCACGCAGAGTGTCAATGTGCAGAGGAAGGGGACTGGGCTCTGTGCTCCCAGCCTTGTTATCAGCTCTGACCTTACTGTTTAAATAACTTCAAGCCTTCAAAAAATAAATACACCAGGAGAGTTTGGCTTTATTCAGCTCCCTGCCTGGCAGCACTCCTAAAACATCCAGGAGTTCTCACAGAGCTATTTAGCATAATATTTGACACTTCTATCACTCCTTTCATCCTAAAGTGCTTCTCAAACACGAGACCACCGCTGGAGTCAAACCTCTGGTGGGATAGAGGGGTTTTTCCCCAGAGACCAAATCCCACATCAGCTTGGGACCCCCAGCATCCAAGCTGTGAAATCAATGAGAGCTCAGCACATTGCACACCTGTGAGGACATGGCTAGGATGGTGCTACTGCAAAAGGACAGTGGTGCTGCTCTGGGGAGCATCTTGGAAGGATGTAGGGCCAGGGGCCATGAGCTTGAGGAAGGTTTTGGCTGAGGGTGGTCTTCCTATGGCCTTTGTATTGAAAACGACTCAGGTTTTGTGCATCTCAGTTCTTCGGTTGTTTTCTCCTGGAGAATGGTGGCTTTGGGAATGGAAAAAAATGTGTCACTGGGCAGAGTGATAATTTCTGGGCTTCAGGAGCAGTGTTAGGGCTGGAAGTGGCACCATGTGTTCAGGCAGGCTCCTGAGAAGAGAACATTTGCAAATTGAGGCAGTATTGTCAGCAAAAATTAGGCAAATCTGTGCAAGCTAAAGCCTGGGCTCTCTCTCGGAGCAGTTCTTCTCCTCTGGACACCCAGGTATCACCTGGCCCTGGAAGCTGTCAGGCGTGTGGAAATGGGGTCTGGCTGATGTTAAGCCAGACAGAAGGGTTTTATGAGCAAAATGCAAACAGGATTGCAACTGGGATTGGAGTGTGTGTGGTGGGGGAGCAGGACACAGAGGGGACAGCCCTGGAGGAGCTGGGGGAAAGAAAGTCAGCACTTTAACCCTTGCACCACTGAATGGTGGAAGCACTGCAAGACCAAATCCCCCCTTTCCCCATCCAGGCTCTCAGTAGTTGGAAGAGAAAGCAGCATGCATGCAGAGCTATCTGTGCTGGAAAGTTTATTGGAGAAGGATGACAGCTCCCTGCTAATGGGATTGGGGATGGGGAACGTGCAGCACAGCCGTGAGCTGCCTGCACAGCCTGGGCTGAAGTTGAAGGGAAGGCAATTATCTGATTACGGGCTAATGAAGGACAATTGAAATGGATAAGTCCTGCTGGAAAACTGAACAGGGCCGACGGTGGAGTTTCTAGGGAGAAAAATGATGACCTCATTTGAGGGACCCAGGAGGAGAAAGGGAGGCTGCAGAACTCCACCGCACCATAGAATCACAGAACAGTTGTGTTGGAAGGGGCCTTAAAGCCCCCCAGCCCCAAAACAAATCCCGTTCTGCTCCCCTATATCCCACCTTCCCCTCTGCATGTTCCCAGCCACAGCAACCTCAGCCATAACGCTGAGATTTCTGAGCCCCTGTGCAGAGCCACAGAATGATGTTTAATGTGTCTGACATGGGAGCAGGTGATTAATTTGTCTGGGGGCACGGGGGTACAGGCTGCACTGCAACGCAGTGCTGCTCCTTTCATTCTCAGCTGTGGAAGCACATCAACATGCCCCCAGAAGAAATGTTATCTATTTATTTGCTTTATTTAATAAATACAGTTCATCCTTCAGCGTTGGCTGGCCTCACAGCCTAAGCTGACCTCCTGTATGAAGAGCTGTGATGTCTGGGAGAAGCCAGAGAGCTGTTTGGGCTTTGAAAATGGCATTGCTGCTCTCCTGCATCCTGCAGTGCAGGTGGAGATGCTGTGCAGGGCAGGGGGATGAGCTGTGTGTCTGGGTGTAGGATGCATGAAGGCCTGGGCTGGGTTATCCATCCGCAGCAAGCAGCTGGGTTATTTCTGCTGCAGGGAAATATGAAGTTGTAAACGTGTCCAAGCCAGGTGCGCTGGAGATATATTTCCTGCAGACAGGTGAAATGCTCTCTGGTGGGGGCAGAACTGCACAGTCATCAAACAGCGGTGCTTGGAGCTGCTTGGGATGCTCATTGCAGCTAATTGGGTGGATGACATCCAGCGGGGAAATGCTGCACACCCATTTGCACCTCACAGCCGTCCTTTTTGCTGTCTCCAAGCATTCCCTGGCCTCAAATGGAACAAAGGTCCTCAGGGTGTATTTCTCCCCCCTCCCTGCTATGAATATCACTTTTCCCAACAGCAACACGAGCAGAAGAAACAAGTGAAGCAGCCCCAAGGCAAAGGCTGGTGCTGCTGAGCCCCGGGTGGGACGTAGAGATGGGAGGGGGCTGCGTGGGGCTGATAAGAGCGCCGGAAACCCATCAGAGACACCCGGCCTCAGCCCTCTGCCTCTCATCAAAATTACCTGCCAAAGGAGGCTCCGCTCCAGCCCTGCACCTTGTCAGCTTTTATGGTAATAGGAAACAGCTGCTCGTGGGGGATGGCGACACGCAAGTGAAAGCAGGGGGAGCCGGTGGGGGGAAGGAGCCATTCATAATTTTTGCTCCTTGTGCAAGGCTCCAGCACGAGGCAGAGGTGGGGATGCTTCCCTCCATCCCGGGGTTGGCTCTCACTGCTCATCCACCTGCTTGGAGGAAAAGGGTTCCCACCCAGTGTGGAGCAAACCAGCCCAAGGTCGTGTCCAGGAGATGGGCTTAAAATTTTACTCTGCTCCAAAAAATATAGGCTTTCCAGTCTCAAAAGTTCCTGTGTCACTTCTCTACACAGGGGTCTGACCAGCCAGGCTGCATTTCAGTCCCACAGCATCCCACATCCCAGCCATGCAGCATCCCAAAGTTGTGAGCTGGATGAGAATTGTGCCCAGGACGAGGTTTGGGGAAGAGCAGGACTGCTAAGGAAGCAGCTCCATAATCAGGTTAGCTGTGCTTGTTTTCAGGAACAGGTTGCTGCTAACAAGTTTTAATTAAAACCATCTTCATGGTGTCAGCAAGTTGAAGTACAGGGCAGCTATTAATATCAGAGGTAGCTGGAAAGAAGCTTCTATCTTCCTTCTCCTTGCAGCTGGAACATAGTTCAGGGCTTGTTTGGATGAGGGATACAGTTCACAAGGAAAGGAAATTCTGCTTCAGTTCACTAGTGGAAAAGGAACATTGAACTCCAAGGGCTCCTTTTTTTGTGCCATTTTCCCACTTAACCCTGGATACAAAAAGAGATACAGGCTGTGCTTCTCACTGTGGAAAGCAGCATTTCCATTTCTGCTCCAAAGCCATCCTTCCAGCTCTTTCTTCCCTTGCAAGAGCTAAAGGCAGCTCACAGCTCTGCCTCCTTATTTCCTCTGCAGGGCTGTGTGGGAAGAACTGCAGAGGCACAGATCCTTCCAGAACATGGGCATGAGCATCACTTGATGCCCAAGGACCAGGGTCTGTGTTGAGCTCTGATGCTGGGAAAACAGGTGACTTTTGGAGATGATCAGAGCAACTCTGCCTTGCTAGCCCAGAACGAAAAGACCTTGCTTTGTTATTACAGGAAAAACCTGCTGGAATGGTTTTCTTCAGACCCAGTAGGTTTGGAGCAGAGCAGGGGATGGGTTTTGTCCACACACGGTGCCTTTAAGACCCTGGACATCAGCGAAAGCCTGGCTGGTCCCAGTGCTGGTGGGAGCAGCAGCAATTGGAAGCAGATGCTGACGGCAGCAGCTCAGTGCCCGGGGCACTGCGAGGGGCTCAAGCAGGAGGGGCCAGACCCACAGCCCCCCAGGATCCTAACCCAAACCAGATGGGAGGGGATGGCTGATACTGGGGCTTAAAATGGATCATCTGCTGAAAGGGAGCTGAGATGTCCTGGGAAAAGGGGATGGAATTGGGGAAGGAGCACCTGGAGATGGGGTTTGCAGCATCTCCTTTGCAGGGGGGCTCAGGCAGTGTTGAAAAACGCAGGGCCGGCTTGCAGGGTGCTGGCATGCAGCTGAACTCAGCAGTTTGAGCTGTAGCAAGACCTCGCAGGAGGGATTTTGTCTGCAGCTGGATCACACCCAGCAGTAGGGCTGCTCCAGGCGCCCGTCTGGACAGCAAGAACTGCAGGGCTGCTTCCAGCCTGGGAATCAGAGCTAATCCACTCTTGTTTCCCAGCCCTGACGTATTGAGGGTTGACAGTACACAGGTCTGCCTGTGTGTTTGCTTCCCATGGCTCATACAGGGAGCAATCCTCCTGCAGCATGAGCATCCTCCTCCCTTGTCTGCTGCAAGCTGCGACTTCACATGGGAAAAAATGTAAGGAGAAGTCCTGCTGCCCTCATCCTCAGGGAAAACCTTTGGGTTTTGTGCCACGCATGGTGCTCTTATAGAAAGCTCCTCCAAAAACATGGTGTAATTTCCTCTTTTTACCTTTCTGTTCAGAAAAAGCAGAGGAAATGGTGTGTGTAACTACGTCACCGCAGGGGCTGATCTCTACCTACGCCCCACATGTCGCAGGCACTCTTATCAGTGGGAGAAGCTGCTGTTCCTGCAGCATGGCATGGTGCAGGAGCAGCAGCACACCGTGCACCATGACTTTGCTGGATAGTTTCTTCTGGGTCTCTGTAGTCCAGATCTGAAGATGCAACAAGAATGCAGCCTTCTCCCTATGTTCCTTTGCTTTGTTTGCTGCTGTCCTTTGCAAATAATGATAAGAGCTCTTTCACTCTGCCTGCATGAGGCTGGCTCTGCTCTCCATGCACACACACTCCGCCCCTCCACCCCCATCCCTTTCCAAACCAGCCTCGGAAAAGAACAAAATCATGGAATTAGCCAAGTTAATCAGGTGAGCTTCTGACGCACCTCATTTATCTTTCTTTCGAGGCTGAGCCTGGGAGACCCCAAAATGGGATTAAGTGCAGCGATAAACAAAAGATCCCAGACGGCCCAGAGATTTGTGGGTTTTCCCCTGGTCTGAACTCTGGGCTCTGCAGCCCAACATTTGCTTTTTATTTCTGAAGAAGAGGAAGTGACGGAATTGGGCTTTCTGCCACACTTCAGTGACCGATTGAAACAGCCTGGTTGAGAGGGGATGAAGGTCAGGCAAGGTGATGACTGCGGCTTCTGCTCCGTGCTGGGAATAAAGGAAGGGTTTTCTCCACTATGCTTCTCCTCTTCCCTGCATCCCTCTGGCTGGCAAGGCAAGGAGCTTGCCTTCAGCTTCTACTGGGTGCAGGGCTGGGGAGAAAGCAGGGGAGGATGCTGCAGCTCTCACAGACTGCCTGCAGACACCAGTGGCCACATCCATCCATCACCCCAGCCCAGCCCCTGTGTGCAATCCATCACCCACAGGAGCCCTCTCCGCTGGCAGCATCCTCCTGATGCCTCACAGATGCACAGCTCAACCCTCTCCCCCAACACCATGCCCCTAAATTCAGCTGAAGCTGTGTTTGCTGCTAGAGAAAAAAATTCCTTTCCTTGCAGACTTTCCCACCACCTTTTGGTATTGGTGTTTGTTGGGGGATTTTGGGTGCTGCAGAGTTGATGGCCTCCCAAGCAGCAAGGCAAAGCTGCTGTGCGTCTGGAGGATGTCATGTCAAATGGAAACGCATCCCCAGCCCTATCCTGCAGTCCTTATGGTTTGGGGATAAGTGAAAGTCCTCTGTGGGGATTATGAGACATGAAGACAGAAGGGATCGAAGCCATGGAGCTGAGTGAAAACGTTCTAGCAGCTTTCTCCTTTTGCATTTGTCTTTTTTTTTTTTTTCCTCCAAATGAAATATGTTTCCTCATTTGGAATTTCCTGAGAGGAGCGCAGAAACCCATAGTCATGGTCTGAAAAACTGCAATGAATCTCCTTAGTTCTGTATCTCCTTAGTTCTGTATTTTGAAGGACACCCGATGTGTCACAAACCAGCATTTCTCCACTTCTGGCCATCCACTCCCGAGAGCTGCAGCCTTATCCCTGGGGCTCCTAAAGCAGCAACCCATGGGGTAATGTTTCCACTCCTCCCATGCTGAGGGTTTGGGCATCATCCCTGGCAGCAGCAATGGGGCTGGCAGGATTCAGAGCAATGTGTTGCCCCAAAATCCATCTTGGGGTCCCTTCTGGCATGGTCACCGCCCTCCTTGAAATCAGATCCCCCTCCTTCAGATTGATGTTTTCCAACTTCAGCTTGTTTTAAAGGAGCCTGGGCTTGCACACCCCAACCCAAAAGCAAGGAGAGGCACCTCCACCGCTGCAGCCACTAGATGGTGCCAAGAGAAAGAGCGTGGGAGGAACGGGGGGAGGAAGAGGAGGGCACCCAAAAATCGCCTGCCTCCCAAAGACCCTTGGGTGAGGGACACCCTCAGCTGGTGAGGGTGTGATGTGTGGAAAGAGGGAGATTTCTGCACTGTCATCAAGGAAATGTGTGGCTGTGCAGGGATGGGACCTGGAGGCTGCGCGTGGAAATAGGGTTGGGGTGTGGGGTGCAGATCTATGGCATGGATGCTCCAGGTGGGCCTGCAGGTATCATAGCTTCCTTGCCCTGCCTGGAGTCCAGCAGGGTTCGAGGAGCATCTCAGTTGCATTTAAAGATCACAAGAAAACGTCATTTGGCTTTGTTTCAATGAAAGCTAGAAGTATGGGAAAAAAAAAAAAAAAACAACCAAACTCAAAAGCCAAGTGAAGTTTCTCTGAATCTGTCAGCCTGCTGAGTTTGCTCGCCTGTGCCAGGTTGTTTGACTTTGGTTTGAGTCTCACCCTATTTCTGGTTCCCCTGAAAGCCCCAATTCCTGGAATCCTGTGTTAGATACAGATGAGTCTCAGCTTTCTTTTCTTTATTTTTTAATTAAGGAGGTTTCTAGACCTGTCTGAGCTGGCTCCACCTCAAAAACGTGACCTTGAAGCACCTCAAGGGCTCTGAAAGTCATGGCCGTTCCCAGAGGATGCATTAAATGCACTCATGAGCTTTGGGGCTTCTCCATGCCAGAAGGGCTCACAGTGGGTTTGCATTCACTTTTCAGTGTTAATTTGATCTAGGAGGGATCCTGGAGCTTGGTGGGGATGGACTCAGCACTCTGGGCCGTTCTCATATGAAGGCTTTGATTCCCAGCTGGGCATGGAAAGAGCCCAGAAGCACAGAAAAAAGCAGAAACGTGTTTCCTGTGGTTCATCCCCTCCTGCACTGTAACAGAGGTCAACAAGCAATGCCATGACACACATGGAGGTGGGGGATGGGATCCATCTGATGTTCTCCTGGGAAAACTGAGGCATGGAGAGGTTGGGCTGCACCAAGTCACAGCTCCTGGAAGGAAGCAAAGGGGCCAAGAGCCCCTTTCTTCTCTCTCTCTCTTTGTTTTTCCCCTCCCTTATGTTGCATTCAGCTCAGTACCAACGGGGTGGAAGACCAACGCGTTTCCAGAGAAGAAACAACTTGCTCATCACGCCAAAGCAAAACCCCCATTCAGAGCTCAGAAGGAGCGGTGAAGCACCACAGCTCAGCAGCTAAAACCAAACCACAAGGAGCTCGAGGCCCCCGTTAGTGCCTGATCCGAGGCGTGCTGCCGTGACCACGCCGAGCATCCTCCTCCTCCTCACCTCTCCATCGCTGGGAGCCAGCTGCAGCGTGTAGGAGAAAATGCCCCTGTCACGGCTCTCTGAGCTATGTTATTGTTAGTGTTACATTACAAATCCCGTTTCCATGCCGAGGTCCCGGGGGGGTCATAAACAGGGGAGGTCAGGACCCTGCCAATAAACAAGCCCCCAGCCCCAGGGCGGCCTCCCCATCGTGTTGCAGACAGCATTTACCTCCAGCACCCCAGCTCTGCATCCCAGCCATACAGCATCCCCTCCATGCATCCCACAGTCCCCTCAAATCCCCTTCAACACAGCAGCAATGCAGGGAGGCTGGCGTTGCTTCCAGCTGCTTGCAGCTCAATCTATAATTAACCACCTTGTGGAGACGTGGCTTTTATAAATAGGCACGGGCAGGGATTGTTTCCCTTCTTCATTAGTGTGAGTGTTTGGCTGGTGATGCCTAGTGGCAGCTTCAGCCAAGTATTGTTGTCTAGAGCAGAGTTGGTGCACAGCTTGGTGGTGAGTTGTAGGTGTGGAACACTCGCAGGGGTGCAAAAATACCTTAAAATAAAATCACCTGTGGATGGGAACTCAGTGCCAATGCTCTGAGCGGGTCCTCCATGCACACCGTGGGGTTGGTTTGCTGGTACGTGGGGTTTGGAGAGCATCCCAGTGGGAGCCAGGCATTTGCAACCCCAAGTAGCAGCCAGGAAAAGGTTAACACAAAGATTCCCGGAGGTGTCATGGGACAAGATCCCATCTGATTCCATTAGGAAGATGTACAGCAGCTGATGGGGTAAATATTGGGAATTTTGTAGCCTGTAAACGCCTCCTCTCACTCTCCTCCTCAGCACCACAGAGGATGTTTCTGATTAATGTACAGCTTTATTTTGCTGCACAGGGTGGGAAACGGCTGGAGAAGCCAAACTCACCCAAGTGAAGGATAAAACTACGACTCTGCTGCCTTTCATCCCCCATTCCCACAATCTGCTCCAGCATCCTCAGCCCTCCCGTGGTTTGGGATTGCAGCTCTGGGTTGATATTGGCACAATGGGGGCGGACATAGGAAAGCTTTGCTTTTTTTTGTTTGTTTCTACCGAGATGAACACTCTTGGAAAGTCAGTGATTGCCCTCTGCCTGGGCCAGACACACCAAAAACCCACCGAGGGCGGAAGGCTTGTGGGTGGCAATGGTATCTCCAAAGGCACCCTCAGCCCCTCTGGCCAACAAAGTGCTGGCGGGTTCTTTTCCTCTCCATCACATCCAGGCAGCTGAGAAGATGGTTTTGTCAAAAAGAGAGGATTATGCGGGAAGCCGTGAGGATATTGCCAGCAGGTAAATGAGTGAATCACATGGGGAGTGGGAATAAAACCCCTCAATAAATCACAGACATTGTGAAGACCATACAGCACGAAGCATCGAGGTTTCAGGATGATTTAGGAGCTCGAATGCCACTCAGATCTGTACCTCTGCTCCAAAGGCAATGAGGGTTTTTGGAAAGTCTCCCACCCACGTGCCATGGGAGGGTTTCGGGGCAGTGGTGGCACTCGGTGCCCAGGTTTGAGTGGCTTTGATGGTGCCTCTGCAAACCCAGGGAGCAGCTTACTGAGGACTGAAAGGCACTCCTGAGTCATACGTCCCGAAACCACGCTGCAGATAATGTGCTAACACCAAAAAAAAGGGGGGAAAAGTGGAGAAAAAGAGTGAAGAAAGCAAAGCTCAGCTGCACCGATGTGCTCAGCTTGGGCTGGTGGTGCCCCAGCACATGAGAGTGTCCTGAGCATCAAAGAAATGTGGTTTTGGCTAAGACCAAAGCCTGGGCCGTTGCAAACTTCAGCTTCAGGCTGAATCTTTTCAGTTTGGTGCCCCGCACGGTGGGCTCACCAACATGCACCGAAAGGAGCTGCTAAGTCAGCAGGGGACCCACATTTCTTAGAATATTGGGCCATCATGTTGTTGATGCTCAGCACTGCTCGGTGCCTGACCTCCCTCCTGCACTGTGCCTCTCTGAAAATCCCACAGATGCAGCACAGAGATTTCTGTGGGGTTCTGAGCGTTGCCATGAGCACCCGAAAAACCGAGGCAAACAGTGCGGTGACTCAGAGTGACGTGGGAGATTGGTTTCGTGTCCACGTGCAAAGAGCTCCTCGTCTCACTTCTGCTCGTGGGGCGGCTTGGGAGCGGCCCATGGTAGAGGCAGCAGCGTGTTGCTTCATTTTGCTTGGTTTTGCTTTGTTGTGCGGGTGGCTCACCCAGCAGCACTCACGATCAAGATAAAGGGCTGCGGAGCAACAGAGCCCCACGATAGGAAAAACAGAATAAATAGGCACAGAGAGCAAAGAGCTGCAACTGTTGGGTGGCAAGGTACAGGGCAATGATGGCAGCACTGCTGAGCTGGCACTCGTAGCTGCTACACAGTGGGGAGATGTGGGGCATGACTCAACCCCAGGGCAGAAAATGGCTTTGTGGGCTCCAAGTCCTCTGTCTGAATAGTGCTTGGAAATAGGGATGTGTCTTTGTGACAGATCGATGCAAATGGGCCGTGAGGAGCTGAGGTCAGAGAAGAGAGCACCAGAGCCTCGGTGGCAATCAGGATTCTGGAGGTGGATTTTAATCCATTTGTAGATCAAAGCCTTTAATTGCATCATCTTGTGGGATGGTAAAGGCTAATGGGAAAGGGTAAATACTGCTTGAAGGTGTCAGGAGACAAAATGGGGGAAATCTCAGACATTTCACCACCCTGCCTGCCAAACCCACACCACCAGAGCCACAAACTGGCAGCAATGGGCATGGGAACTGGGAGAGCAAAATGTCCAAGTCTAAATATTGGTTTAAAACCAAGACCTGCTACAATTAATCCACATGCTCTGAGATAAACAGTCTCCCTCCTATCTGCACCTGCAATCCTTTTGCGGAAGGCTGCCCAGGAAAAGCCTTGCAGCATCCCCGATGTGTCCATGCTGTGCTGGTAGTACAGGTGGCTGTAAACATAAATATAAAACTGTTACAATCAGACCTTGGCAACCGTAAAAGTCAAGAGATGCTTTGAGGTGGTGAAAAAGCACCATTTTCTTCGATACAGAAACTGGGACACGAGGACATGCTGTCCTGTTTGACAGCAGCTGCGACATCTCACGTTTATTGGAGGGTTTGGGAGCTGTTCTCATGGCTTTGGTGGATTGGGTGAGGGGTTGGTGAGCAAATGGGTCAGAAAACAGTTTTGTGTCCAGGGAAATTTTGAGTGAAAGTGAGTCAGGGAGGAAACGTGCTGAAAAAGGTCAAATTAATCTCTAAAAACGCAGAGACAAAGTTACCCTTTTCAGAAGGAAGCTGATATTTGCCTGTGCACGATGGTGTTTTGTCCATTAAAGGGATGCTGCCTGAGTGGGAACCATTCCAGCATCCTAAAAAAAACATCACACAGAGGTGTTCAAGCAGAAAGAAGTCCTCTCAAACCCCAAACAGACCAAAAAAAAAAAAAGAAAAGAAAGAAAGAATCCTGTTAAAACCCAAAGATAAGCACAGGTTTTCAGGTGTGAAACAGCTGAAGCAGGTGAACAGCAGCATCCCTGCTGGCCCCTCTCCTTTGGTTTGGTTCCCCATACCAGGTTTCAGTTTTTCCTCTTTAGAAACCAAAAGCCTCCACGATCAGATGCATTGAAGCCTTCTGCTTTTCTTTTTTGTTTATTTTTAAAGGGATCGTTGGAAGGAAACCAATTCCAGCCACAATTGGTGCTCGATAAAATCCCAATTTTCCACCTGTACATTGTGGATTTTGTACAGCCACGAGGTTCTTCCCTCTATTTATAGCTGCAGAAGGAAAGGAGCCGCACAGGCTCAGTTCAGCTTAAATATCAACAAAGAATTAAAGCTCCTCCACCTTTCTCAGTCTGTTTTGCCAGCACTGAGTGGCTGGAGCATCCTGCTGGCTGGGATTTCACCTCCCTCCCACCTTTGCACATAGAGCTGAAGTTTGTTAATGAAGCCCTTCTGTAATTGTATCCCACCTCACGCTGCCATAACCTCCACCGGTCTCTAAATGAACGGGCTCGGCTCTTTTGATCCCCGTTTTGCCTCTGGCTCCATCCCCCAGCCCCAAACTTCCTCCTCTCTGCCTCGTAAAAGGATTTCTCCCCAAGAAACGTGGTTGCTGTTTTACTGATGGGGTCAGGACCTTTCCTTTTTTTGGTTTTATAACCCACTGGGGAGCGAGGCTTTCCATCTGGGGAGATATGTAACGCAATCCCAAAATAACAGCGCAGTGCCCCATGCACAGGGGAGGGACCAAAACACTCATCCCATTCTGCAGGACCAGCATCACACGTGGCCAAGAGGAAGATTTATATGTATATGTGTGCATTTACCCCAAAGCCACCGTTCCTGAGTGCTGCACCTGAGGTGGAGCTTCTCCCAGATTCCTCCCCTGTTTTAGCTTGTAAGACCCAACCTGTGCTTGCCATTAAGGTGGGGAGCTGAGGCTCTAGCTCCCAGCAAACAAGACCCACTCATTCCGGGGCATGCTCTGATATTTCTTCTCTCATGGAGCAGCTGCATGCCACAGGAGCACTGTGAAGAGAAACATAGAAGTACTAAAAAGAACCTCAGGTTATCAGGTCCACGGGCACACTCATTTGGGGATCACTGACTCAGCCTGAGCTACCAGCCTGCAGAAGAAGTGGGTGTGCTGGCAAACCCATCCCAAGCACGCCCTTTTCAGCAGCTCATCTCCTTCAGCTGCTCTTCTCTTTTTCTCATTTATCGTGTGGCACTGCTCCCGCTCTTTCCACCCATCCTCCCTTCCAAAAAGAGGGGAAGCCTATAAAATCATGGTGCCCTGCAGCACCGCTTTGCTTTTTGCCTCTTACTGAGATTGGCACAGCCACTTTTTCATTCACCCGTAGTCATATATTATTCTTAGTATCACCTATTACCATAATTAAAGAGAAGAGGGCATCCCTCCATCCTCACACATTCAGGTCTTGCTTTGTTCTGTTTTGATGTGGGCTGCTCCAGGTGGTTTCCAGGACTGCAGTGCCCGAGCCTTGCAAATGCAGTCAGGATGGTGATGTGAAGCTCCTGTGGCTGCCAGAGCAGCACGATCAGGCTGGTTTGCATTTGCAAACCGCTAAAACCAGCAGCAGGACAGTGAGGTGAATGGTTTGGGGTCCCTTATGCTGAGCCCTTCAGTGAAGTCTACTGGGGTGTCCACACTTGGCAAAATACAACCCTGAATCCAAGGTGACACCTCGAGCATGGCTGCATGCTGTTCCACCCCATGCAGACTGAGGGAAAGGTGTGGGAGAGCATTGCTTAAGCTGAGAGCTCAATATGGAGGGGACATTTCCCCTCAGTCTATCCTGACATTCCTCTGAATGTGGGCTGTGGGTCTCCAGGAGTTTTTCTCCCTGGATATCCATCCTAACTCCCCAAACTGCTCATTTTACCTCCTGAACAAGCCTGAAAAGGTGCCAAAAACCCAAAAGAAAGGCTGGATGCTCAGGTAGTAAAGGGCAGAATCCCACCCCAAGGCTTTTGCAGCTCTGTCTACATCTGCTAAACCACCAGAAAGAGCAAGTTCAGTCAAAACTCACACTCCTATGGGGTAGGTGGGGCACAAAGCTGTGTGTGCCCTGGGGAAAACTGCTGGGGTATGGCAGACCGGGCAGCTGGGGGTGATGCTGTCAGCGATGGTGTACTTAAACAAAGCCCAAACACCTGAGGACACTGCTGCTTTTCAAGCCACCTTTTCCCATACTCCCCTTTGTTAAAATGTTTGCTGTTTCCAGCACGGACAGGAAATCAAACTTAAACGTTTTTCCCTCGCAACCAAATAAACATCAACTTATTTTAGAAACACAGCTTGGAAAGAAACACGTAAGCTCTTCCCCAATCCCCTGTGCCTTCCCAGCTCCCAGATAAGACCCCGGTGATGTTATTTTCTTCAGAGAGAGGAATAAATGGTAGATAAAACACGAGTCCCCTATGCTGCCCTGCCTGTCCTCGCACCACGTCAGCCCACCTTTGTCTTTTCAAAAGGGCTTTTCAGTTTTGAAATGAATGTTTGCGTACGTTCGTTGGTTCTAAAGAGGCAGAGAAGGGTTTTAACCAAACGGATGAATCGCCGCTTCCGTAGGAGCGAAGAATAAAGAAGAAAAGCAACAACGAGGGGGTTTGGGATTTGACTCCTCGTTCTGGGGAAAATTCTGGGGAAAATACAGACTGCTTTTTATTTTCGTGGAACAAAAGAGTGGGTTTTTGAGGGAGATCTGTCCCTCAGCTCAGCACACACCACTAGAGGGCTCAGAAAGTGCTTCTGAGTGATGCTGGAGCCTGTCCTCCACCTCCACCTCAAAAACAGCATCACCCACACCCTCCAGAAAGTCACAGCTTAGAAAAAAAACAGTCAGAAAAGAGTGAAAAAGGACCGCTATGAGACTCCTAGAAATCCAGAACCTTGTCACAGCGTTCTGCAGCTCTCAGGATGTTCACACCTATTCACACCACATACCTCAGCTGTGTTGGCACCCACGCTCACTCGCTCTGCTGGCTCAAACCGTTGGCCATGGCAGCCCCGGGCTGAGCCCTGCCCCACGTATGCCCCACCGGCTCCAGGCTGCTGTGGCTGAAAATTGATAATTATTTCTCTTGGGCTTTTGAAACTGTTTTTCCGCATTCCTCTCTGCGGTGTCAAAAGGGAGCAGCTTGTCCTGGAATTACGCCGTCTGCGATACATAGCTGCCTGTTTTCTTATGGACAGTAGATGATGGTTTTCAAGTTAAGGGGGAAAAAAAAAATAAGAGGTGGAGAGACATTTTTCTTCCAAAAAAGGGGAAAAACTCTCTGTGCTGGGACTCATCCCACTGCGCACCTCAGCACAGATCTGAGCAAATTCCTCGACTTCCATCCACAAACATCTCCCCAGGGTGCCGGGTCATTACTTGCCGCAATTAAATCGCCTTCAGCCGCTGCTGTATTGATTGCAGCACAGTGCAGGCCCTGAGCTGAATCTAAATCTGTACCTAGATCTCCACGTCCTTGGGGTGGGGAGGCTCTGACCCCATCTCTGAGTGCTCTCATGCACTGAAGCAGTGCAGAACACAGTTTCGCCCCAAATTACCCCCAGGTTTCTGGGCTCTGGACAACCCCCTTAAACCACTCCTTGTCACCACAGAGGCAGGGATCTGTTGTTTTTTCATTTGCAGTGAGGTCCCTAAGTGCTGTCTCCTGTTAATTGCCATCTCCTGGAGCTTCACCTTCGTCTCTTTCCCAAATTAACCCCATCACTTGGATAATTCCTGGGGGGGGCAGAGGCATTAACAGCGAGCAATGTCTCCTCAGGGACACCATTAAGACAGAGAGCTGGGAAATGCAATCTCTAATAGGGGCAGTAATGAGGGGAGAGGGGGAAGGGGTGAGGATGGATGTGTCTGTCCTGGAGAAGGATGGCACATGGACTCTGAGCTGAGCTGCCACCATCCAGAGGCCCAAGCAGTGATCCCAGCCCAGCACCTCACCTAAATAAGGAAATCCCAGCACCAAACTGAGTTTTCAACAGTGCTGCTCAGGCATGTGCAAGAAATTAGAGAGCAGGGAGACACTAAACTGTTTGAGAGTGCCCAGAGGAAGGCTACAGAGCTGGGTAAGTGTCTGGAGGACAAAGCATGCGAGGAGCAGCTGAATTACTATGGCTGGTTCAGTGGTGGAGAGGAGGCATCACAGCAGCCCACAGCTCATGATGGCTCACAGCTCCTCTTAGGGTTCACGGATGACGATGATGTTTCCTGTGATTCTGGCCATGCCCTGACCTGGTTTTGCTATCGAGAGAGACCACGGCTGCTGCTGACCTTCTCTGTGTGCTGCCTGCCAGGCGGCCTCCCCTTCCCCCCCCACTTTATCTGCCCGTGGTGCTCGCTTCCTTTGACGTCTTTAGGATGAGTGCGGAGCAGAGGTGGCTCCGTGGGATGGGTTAGGTGGCTTTGCAGCCTCCTGAATCATAGCCATGATTCCTTCAGGAATCGTGGTGATGTGCAGAAATAACCCAAGGAAATGCTGGATCAGAAGGAAACCTGCCTGCCTCCCTCCAGCACTGCTGTGCTGAGATAGACACAACTGTCATCAGCAGCTCCAGTGCTGCCAAACACCCCTATTGCATCGCATGGATCTGAAATCTTGGCTCCCAGCCCTGTGAGGTGCCCTGAAGATGCTCAGCATGCTACCAACTCCCAACGAAATCCTCCATCAGAGCAGAGTATGTGAGAGAGCAGCCCATGCAATGGGGCTGAATGCACCTCACCTTATCCCCTGATGCCCCAAACACTCTGCATAGGCAGCGTCCTTCTCCTCCAGACACAGGTATCTCCAGTCATTCCTGCTCACTTTCTCCCACCCCACCCACATTTAGGAACAGGAGTGGAAACCCAGAGGTGGCAGCGGACGATCCAGCTGCCAACCCTCCACTACATTACGTCGTGCTGCAAAGAAAGCAGCTCAGCTCAGCTGCTGCGCTTCCCCTCTCCACTATACATACCTCACACCCCCAGCTCCTGGAGCTGAGCTGCAGGACTGTGTTTGCAGCCAGCTTGGTGGCCTTGGCTTGTCCCTGCTGGCCTCTTCCCCCCTCCCTGTCCCTATTGTTCACAGGGCCTGGCCCTGACCCCATGTATTTATAACCCCCCCTTTCCGGCACGGCATTGTGTGCACCCCACGTCCTGGATGAGCTGGGGCTCCACTCCACGCTTCCTCACCTTCCTGTTTACTGGGCTCACGAGGAGCTGGCCCTGGCCACTCCTCAGCTGCCTCCATAAAACCCTCTGTATCATTCCAGCAGAGAGAGATGGCTCTGGACAACAATTCAGTTCCCTGAAATGTGGAGTGGGATGGGTGGAGAGGGAGATGCAATCACCCAGCTGCAAACAGGGCACGCACACTGCTGGCTTGCAAACCCTGATGGGTTTCTACTGTCCCAAAGCAGAGGAAAAAAATGAGATCTGCTAATGGCAGGGCATCTCCCACGTTGCTTATCTGTCTCCTGAATCAAACATTTGTTGTGCTGTATTTCCTCATGTACTCTACGTGAATCTGCACTGTCAGGGCTGTCTCAAGTCCTTTTACCTCCATGCAATGCTATATTACCCCAGACTCACATTCGGATCCCAAATTGTCTTTTTATTCTAAGAACAGAACAAATGAAGGGTGGAACCCTATTGGTGCCAAATACACAGCCGTGCCTCAACTCGGGCAAGGTTTGCACTCATGGTTTGCTTGGAAGGAACAAAAATATCTATGCTCTTTGCTCTGATATCATCAGCAAAACCATTTATTACAACAGGAGGGACCTTTAGCACGAATACCTTTTATTGTTCAAATCAGCAGCACTGGCAAAGGGATTGTGTTTGCCAAGAGAGCAGGCGGGCGTTCCCCACAGAGACCTCTATGACAGAGCCAATCCCACCAGGACAGGGCTTGGACATCTCCTGTCCCCACTGCCACCCTCTCAGCATCACACAAGGGGTTGATCTATCCCGATTCCCCCCCTTCCCTTTTTTTTTGGCTAAGCAGTAACCCCAGCACGTGCAAACTGACGCGCCCAGTGCCCCATACAGCCACAACCATCAGCAAGGTCCGCTCCTGCCGAGCAGCAGGAATTAAACAAAGCAAAACAAGAAACTCCCAGCCTTAATCTCTCCCTTGCAAAAGCTGGGTGGAGCGAGTGCTCCAGGAAGCCCCCATTCAAAGCCATTCATTAGTCAAGCTCTGTATAAATAATTATCTTTGCCGCTGGATGCCGCTTCCCCAGCTCACAACCGCCGGGTCCAGGTGGGGACGTCACTCCCCGTGTCCAGCCTTCTCTGGAGAGAAACACGGGGAGCTTTTTCCCCTCCGACATGCAAACAGTGTGCAAACAATAGCCTGGCGTCAGCAGGCACAGCTGGGGCTGCCCCGGCCTTGCTGCCATTTGCAGTGCTGCGAGGTTTGTTTTTTCCCCATCATCCAGCCACCAGGGGAACATTCTCCCCCCAAAAACTGCACCTGGAGCCATCAGCTGTGATGGGCTCATGGCCCCCCCGGCTGCCACTTCACACTTGTTCATTCTCTGTCTGTGACGAGAGATGCAAATGGATTTCCAGATGTTTCCTACCCGGAGTTGGGACCATGGGCTTGGGCTCTTGTGCTGCCCGCTCAGCCAATGGGTTTGGCTGTGGGGATGGAGCAAACACCCATCATCTCCTAAACTTAGAAGGTATACAAGACAGAATAGGGTAAAGCTCTTCTTAATTAACATTTATAACATCTTATTTATCACAGTTTGTGGGCTCGGAAAGGAGCACGGGAAGCAGCCGGGGTTTTGTGGGAATGTTTGTGAACGTTTTGAAGCTGGAAAATCAGCGGAGCCGCCAAATGCCACAAACACCCACCCATTATTTTGCCTTCTCCCATAAGCTCCTCTTTTGCCCTCCTCAGCTGGAAGCTGCTCCAGACACAAGGCAGCTGCACTCGGAAAGTTTTCCATACGTAGCTCTGTGCAGAAGTGGAGGTGTCTATGGGGGAAGGAGGGTGGAAAATAAAGAACAAGATGGGACGTGGGGGCTTTGCAGAGCCACTCGGTGAGGATGCCTCTCCAAACAGGAGTGCCAAAGCCCAGGCACTCCCTGAAACTGGGGAATGTTTCAAATAATTTCACATTCGCCAGAAAAGGCAAAATATTTCTTTCTTTCCCAATTAACCAAATCTTTCGGTGCAGAAGGAGATCGGTCCCCTAGAAATTTAAGAGATTTTGATGGAAACCAGATCCCCAACGCTGCTCATCCTCACCCAAACATCTCACACTGGCAATGCCACTTAATCTTGGATGGACACTGGAAGCCATTAGAAATCCATGGCAAAGCTGTTGTGGTGGGATGGACAAAAGCTGTAGGCTGATACAGAGCTCCTGCGGGGAGGAGAGGTTGTCATGGCTGTTGCTGTCCAGTGTTTCCATCAGTTTTCCAGTGCATTATGAAGATTGGGTGCATACAAACAGGACCCTAAGGTTCTCCCCTAGTGGTGTTAATCCCTTCCAGAGATGGGAGCGGGTGTAGCATTGCCCAGCCTCTGCAGATGGGAGTTGTGAGCTGCCTGAGTGGATGACAATAGCTAATAAGGACGATCAATAAGAGCAAAAGATGACCTGGAAGTAAAAAAAAAAGGAGAAATGAAGAAATAGATTGATATAATGCAATACCCAGAATTGCTCCACAGGTTGGAAGATGAACCTCAGAAAGAGCCCAGATGGAAACAACAGGTTAATCTGGGAGGTACAGGATGAATTTCCTAGGCAGGTCAGTCCGGATTGCCTCACTAGTGCATTGTATCCTCTAAAGCTTATAAATCTATTAACTCTGGGCTGCTAAGCTAATTACAGCTGGTTACACTTCCAGCTAATAAAATATTTGTCATGTTCAAGGCACGTGGGAGTTTTTCTTCGGCTTAACCAAATCACCCTGACAATTCCTTGAACTAAAGAGATTCCCAGCAGCATTTTTGCCAGAGGTTGGAAAAATCAGATTATGTGCAATGATGAAAAGGAGCACTCGGGCAGCTTTCCCAGCCATGGTGCATGGCACAACGGATACGTCGCTCCAGCATCACTCCTCTCAGTAACCCAAAGTCAGGGACAGAGGTGCATGGAAATTCGGGGTTTGAGCACGTGGTGACCCATCGGGTTCCAGAGGGTTCAACATTCTGGCTTCATCCCAAAGCCAATTTTGGCATGATTTGTGCTCACGTCTCAGGGAGCCTGGGAGGATTCAAGTTCACCTTGCTGTGTCTTTGGTTCATCTCTTGGGACACTTCGTGGTAATTCAGCAGAGGAAAAGAAGCCTTTTGAACGTATTTCTGCATCTAAAGACAGCTTTTTTTTTTTTTTTTCCCTTCTATCTCCTTTTATTTTCTTTCTTCTACCCCTTATTTTTTAATGGACTTAATAAAAGAGGAAATGTATTAGCTAAGTCCAGCCCATGTGCTTTTAATAACTCAATTTAATTAACATCTCCCAAACTGTCTTATTAAAACTAAATTAAATCCTTATTTGAGATCTTTAATAGATCACACAGACTTTGTGCAGAGACAACTGCAGCTGTGGGAGTGCCAGAAAAGGGAGCAGAGCTTTGCTTTGCTCACCTTGCAGCCAGGCAAGCTCTGCTAACTCACTTGGCCAGAGGGAGCAGGGGGCAGAGATGGGCAGTTGGATGAAAAGGAGCAAGATTTGGCCCTGTAAGGGGTTATGAAGTGTAAATCCTTCCTATGGTGTGTGCCATTTACCCAAAGCATGGCTTTGCACAATTATCCTGAGCTTTTGGGGCTATAGTGCAACAGAATGCACAGCAATGACAGCACAGCAGCAAAGTCTCAGGCTACATTAAGCGAGGACAAGCCCTAATGCAGCAGCCGTGGACATGGAAACAAAAGAAAGAAGCTGCTTAGTTCTTGAAGGCCTCAGATACACAGGGAGCTCCAGCAAAATGCCATTGCATCCACTGCCACACCTTAAATGAGGGCAGGGAAGGGGTGGATCCTGGCTCCAGCCTCCCAGCACTCAGCACTGCATGCACCTGAGCCCCCTGGGCCGGCCCTGCTGTCCCACCAGGTGCTGCATCACCGCTTCAGGCCCTGATTCACCATATCCACAACCGTGGCAAACTTCTGTCTGCTCCTTTTCCCGGGGATATATTTTTCTCTTCTACTTGAAAAGTGAGGGTGCTCACATTAAGTAAGAATTTCCTTTAAACAATGCACTATTTTTAAAGACACCCCACACAGGAAAGGAGTTTGTTTTTCGGGTTCTGCTGAGAACAAGTCATTTATTGAAGGCATCTTTTGTGGAAGAGCTGGTGCTGTTTGGTGGGTCCTCCAGGGATCCAGCATGTCACCCCCCAGCTCATCTCTCTGGGCCTTTTTCTATTTACCTCCATTTTCCCCTTGGTTTCCATTCCCTTTTCCAGATTTTTTTGCCACTTTGTGTCTCGCTGCCTTTCCCCTTCACCTTGCCCAATTTCAGCAGATGTCTGTGCACCGCAGAACGTCTGGGCCAGTGCTTCTCATCCCATTTTCCCAGCAGCATCTCCAGAGCCAGAGAGCCAATGGAGGCAGCGTCTGCTTTCCATCACACCTGCCAGGCAGGGCTTAGATCTCTTCCAGTTTAAGACATGTCGGTGCATTAAATATATCCAACCAGATTAAAACCATGTTCAGACAAGGCTGGCTCGCGGCCGCCGTGGCCCGGTAGGTTGGAGTTCAAAGGAGCTTGTTGGGGGCGATGGCCTGAGATTGCACAGCCCCTGCTGAGGATGCTTTGGGCAAATGGATTGAAATCACTGACTGTGGGGTTTAATGATGGGGTTTTATTTGGCATCTACTGGCTCTTGTTGACCGCTGAGGGGATGCTGAGTGCACACGCTCTGGATGGATGGGGTTGGTAGCAAGGCTCAGCTGCTGTGCTCTCTGGAGAAATGTGGAGCTGCCCCAAGGCACCAGAAATGGTGGGGATGGGCTGTCCCAGGATATAACGTCAGCCTGGGAGATGTCTCATCTAAATGAGGACAGCACTGTGCAAAACAATGGATGCAAAGAGCACAGAGCTTGGGGACAGTCATGCAAGTGGGCTCAAATCCCTTCAATCCAGCTGGCCAAGAGGTCAGCGCTCAGAGGGGCTGCAGATTCCCTCTCTGGGGCCAGCAGTGCTCAGTCACAGCCTGCATTCCCTGGGCAGCAGTGGGAAGAGGGTGATTCATCTGGCTGGGAGCTACAAAGAGATGCCCTCTCCCATCAAAATCAAGAGCCTGGGGCACATGAGGGAGGGCTGCCCACAGGGTTAAAGCAGATCCAAGCAGAGAAATGTGTGAGAAGCTCAATAACGTGGGTTAAAATGCCACCATTTCATCATGTTACTTTAAGAAACAAAGAGCCGCCAGCTGGTCATTTTGCAATTCTGTTGACCATGATTTTCCAACCCCACGTCCATTCCTGCTGACGTTAGTGGAGTTATATCACCTGGAAAGCTGTTCCAAATATGTTTCAAGCAGCACTGTTTACTGAAGATTCCTTCATTTACAGCTTCTCTGGTGCAAATCCACAATGAAACCAGAGAACACATCTGCAAAAAAAAAACCAACAAAAAACATTTGTAAATGGAAGGGGAAGGAGATTTGAATCATCGGCTGCTGGAAAACTTCTCTCATCTATTTGTTCCCGGGCTTGACATCTCAGGAAAAAATAAATAAATAAATAAAATACCACTTTCCAAACTCAGGAAAGGGTCTGAAAAGGTTAATCCCAGCACAGCTCTACCATCAGCCCTTCTGGAAGCTGTGCTCCCGCTGGAAAGTGTCCTCGTTGGGGCTGGGATTGGAGAGGGGATTAGCCCAGCACTGTGCTTGCACCGTGACTCTTTAAAGATGGAAGATAAAGATCCTGTGATAATTGTCTCAGAGCAAGGAAAGACAAATGTTCATGTCTTGTTTTCTGAATGCTTGCGCAGCTTGCAGCAGGAAGCGCTCCAGCCTTGTGGGAAAACCCATTTTTTCTTATAAGAAGAAGAGGGAGAGAGAAACCAGCATGGCACCTCACAGGAGCAGCTCTGGGGTGAAAGAAAACCACTGCCTGAAGTACAAAATAGTGGTGCAAAATGGATTTATGCAAGTAGCTGACAATGTGCGAGCATCCTTGTGGGTTTTATTTATCTTTTCCCTTCCTCGTGCTGCCTCCCTTTGCCCTGAGCATCCTTTTCATCGAGCGGGGTGTCCTCGCACGGAGCCCTGCTCTGCAGCAACGTGTGCACCTGGGGGAAAGCAGGAAGACATCAAAGCTGCAGGAGCCTGGCACACAGAAGCTGGGGGCTGGCTGTGGGGAATGCAGATGGCAAATGGCTGAGCCCATCTCCAGCTCGAAGCAGGGAGGTTAATGTGGCCATTTATAGACGGGCTCAGAAGATGAGACACTGAAAGGGGAGGGGAGGAGGCACTAACACTGCTTTTGATCCCTCTCTGGCGTTCCCCAAAAGCCACCATATGCCCAGCACCTGATAAATGCTATTTATAAACCTGGAGGAGGAGAAGGCAGGTCGTAAATCTCCATGCTTTTCTTTTCTCTGTGGATCAAGAGGAAAATTAAAACCACGCGCTCAGCTTCCCAGGGATGCCCCATCCTCCTGCCCACGTGCAGAGATGGCCGTGGGATCAGCCCACGTGGTGATGGGACTATGGTTGGACTTGATCTTAGTTCTCCTTCCAGCCTTGATGGTCCCGTGACTCTGGGAATCTCTGATTTCACCCAGGTGAGACACTGCTGCATCAGACTCAGGGAGAAGAAATTGTGTGCATGTTTTTGTGGGTTTTCATGAAGAACTCCAGGCTCCGGGGCCATGAACTCCTGAACTGCTGAAACTTCTTCTCATGGCTCCTTTGAGGACCTTATTCCCTTATGTCGTTACCAAAGCCCTGTTACTGGGAAGCAGAAGGCTGATCACTTTTGGTAGGGAGCCAAACCCTGAATTTTAGCAGGCAGGAACAGCAGGAGCCACGGTTACCAACAGACCTGTGTAATGTGCTCTGAGATCCACTGAGAGCTTGAGCTTCGCTGCCTGCTATGCTCATGCCACATTTGGCTGCTGGATGTGAACTGCTGGGCATGAGGGTGGGGTGCCAGGCAGGCACAGCAATCAGTGCCGCACAGTGTAGGAGCAAAGGTGATAATTCAGATTCATTCAGAATCTGATGGGGAAAGCGACGTTCTTTGTGCCATTGCTGCAAGAGAAGGGTCAAAGGCCGCTGCCACCAAATGTGACCCACACGGGTGACCCCACATGGGGGCTTGGAGCACATCAAGATGCCAGAACCCATCGTGAGGGCATTGAGGCGTTGATGATCACGCTCCCCATCCCCATTGAGCAAGGCAGGGTGAAAGGCGAGCTGTGCCAGTGACCCAAAGGGCAGGGCAGAAGCAGGAGCAGATGTTAAACAGAAGCCTGCAGTGTGGCTGTGGCCAGCAGGAGCCTGCCCCGGAGGAAATGACCCCACGTAAGATGCATTGTCACTGAGATTTCTTAACACGGGATGGCAGCTAAGCGATTAGGATGAGCTGACCAGGGCCAGCAGCTGCTAAAAGAGCCAGGAGGCAGAAAAGCACTGCTGTAAGGACTGCTCTGCAGTTTGCACAGCAGTGGAAGTAAGACTTCTCCCCAGTTTTTACATTTTTTTTTTTCCCATTCCTCCATCTTTTCCATCAGTGTTGTTCCCTTGGCTGGAAACACGGAGCCTGGGAATGCCTTCTGCCAAAAAAAAACCTAAAAAAACAAACAAAAAACAAACCAGCCCACTGATAAGCACTTTTCAATATACTTTAGAAAGTGGGGAAACTGAGGCCGGGCATTTGCACTCCCCTTGGGATGAGATGGGGAACTGCAGGGCTGGGCCGTTCTGCTCAACCCTGACCGAAATCACTGCCGCTGCTGTCTCCCCCAGGACACACCATGTGTGCCCGCCCAGAGCGATGCCAGCCAGTGCTGTGCTGTCTGAGCCCCTTGGTAACCCAGAGGGGGAAAAAAAAAGCAACAACGACAGCAAAAAAAATTAAAAGAGAGAGCGATCAAACCAAACAAAGCAAGTGGCCAAACTCCGTCCGAAGAGCCGTGGTTCTCACGGCCGGCAGTGACCGGCGGCAGCGAGGAGCCTCCGAGCGCTGCTCCCCCGCGGGGCTGTCCCTGCAAAATAAAACCTTGGGGTTTTATTTAGCATCATCGGAGCAAAGAAAAAAGGGCATATTTCAAAGCCACAAATCCCACTGGGAGGAGAAACCTGCGCTGCCCGCCAGCCCCTCCAGCGTGGCTCTAGGTAGCGTGGAGCTGGCAGCTCCCCGAAGGGAGGGAGCCTCGCCGTGACGGATGCATCCCCCGGGCACCATAAAAGACAAAGCCGGATGGATTTACATTATCCAAACATCTCACTGCTCCCAAAGCCATCCGGGGGCGATGGAGGGAGGGAGGCTGCTCCGGTGCCCGACTTTTTCCAGCGCTCTCCCCCAGTTAAGAGCCCTTGGGCCACCCCAGGAGAGGGCACATCGTGGGGCACGGGGCCAGCTCTGTGCCACAGAGAAACGAGCTCGGTGCCTGGCTGCAAGGATTCACCCACTGAATCAGCGAGAACCACACTTCTGGGACAGGAATGAGCAGAAAAGGAACGGAGTAGGAAGGAAAAATAATGAAGAAGAAAACCAGCAAAACGCAGCCCAGCACCACGTGTCTCCAAGCCTCCTGTACCAGCTGTAGCGCAGGGGAACGGCCATCGCTCCGTACACAGAGGGAGCACGATCTCAAGCGTTGGGAAAAGCAACATCTGAAGTTTCCAGAAACATCCCACAGCACCTGCGTAATATTTTTTCTTGCTGCCTCCCCCTAATTGCATCCATCTGGGACAGAGTATCTCTTTCAGCGCCGCAGTGCGTGGGCAGGAGCCATCGGTTTTTGCCCCATTTTTCTCACAGATCGCATATAAACATGACCTCTTCCCTCCGAGCAGCTCTCAGATGGCACGCTAATGCAAAGAGGCGGTGTTATTACCCGGGCTCTTTCGGCAGAGCCTTTGGTAATGAAGTTTTTACAAAATAGCTGTTTTTCATCTTCATTTCTTCCTTTCTTTTTAGGGGAAGAGGGGAAAGATGGTGAAGATAAAAAGGAGGGGACAGTCTCAGCCCTCCTCCCCCCACTGGAGCAGTACTGGGACAAATCACCATGCACTCCCATGCCTCAGTTTCCCCCCTTATTTCAGGGAGATGCCACAATCTTCAACAGAAACATTTGAAATACCATTTCCATGTGACTGTAGGGATTTCCCATGGTCTCACACAGATTTGGGGGCTGGGGGAGAGTTTCCTGGTGGCAGTGCTCTTTGTGTGGGGCATTGGACCCCAATACCACAAAATGCCCCAACGACTCCAGCTCCTGAAACCGTCTCCAAACCCATCCTTTTGCATCTTGGCACCAGCTGATGAAGTTGGGGAGAGATTTATCTCCCCATCACGACCCTGCATCGACCGCTTCCTAAACAGCGGGCAGAGGAGATCATTTAGCTGCCATTTCGGTGCAACCTCATTAAGTGTTTAGAGAGTCCATCTCTCTTAAGTGCTCGCAGGGTCCCTGGGACTGCAATTAGTCTCACTGCAATCCTTTGCTGAGCTCACCATTCAGTCCTGCCCTAAAGTCCTCCAACACTGCCAGACCTTGGTGTCACTCGTAGGAATAGGAAGGTAAAGCAGTAAAGGTGGAGAAAGGTTTGAGTCCAGCAGACCGTTGGAGGACTGAGGTTTCTGCTGCTCTTGTTTCTATTTTTACTCCCTTTATGGGTTTTCCAATTTTGAAATTCCACTAAAAAGAAGAAAAGAAAAAAAAAAAAAAAGCAGCCCTGCCTGGAATTTCTTTCATGCCCCGTTCTCAGCCTGCGTGCGTATTTCCCAACTCGTTTGCAAGGGTTGCATTGACTCAGCGGGGACAAGAGCCAGCTCTGGTTTCCATTACCAGTGATTAATGCCAGGGAACATGTTTAGACTCCCAGGGCCTGCACGCCGGTCAGGGCTCGGGGAGTTTTGGTCCCAGCTCTGGTAAAATATCACTGGCTGACAGCAGGGCCTTAGGGCAGAGAACATCCTCTGCTCATGCTCTGGCCCCCAGCAATCCGCACCAGCTTAAACCCATGCTTACACCCTTCCCTACCAGTAGGATTATTCAATTCCATTTCAATGCTTTCATTATACTTTTGTATTTATTCCAATTGCAAAGTCCAGTGCTGGCTACTCCCAAATCCTATCTGGTGAGGAGACTTTAAGAGAAATAAGGAAAGCTGGGAAATCTCCAGGGCCGTGGGATGAAGGCAGCCCCCTGCATCCCCTCTCACTGTGCTCTGGGGTAGGAGCCCCACGCCAACTCTTGTTCCCTCCCATCCCAACACACCAAGCACCTCGGTGATGGTGACCGTGTTTGTAAAGCTTTTCCCACATTGGATTAATTGGATCAGCACCGGGAGGGACCACCGAATTCCTCTCCCAGCAGATGTTCAGCTCAGGCTGCACTAAATAAAGAAGTCTCCTCCTGCAGGTAGCACCGCTGTCAGCGAGGCAGGGCTGCCATTTATCCTCTTGCTGCTGATGGTATAAATCCTTCCCTGGGCTTCTGGCCAAAGCAGCTGCCGTTGAGGGGCTGAGAATTGCTCATGGAGTTAATTCCTGCTGCTCTGCCACCAGCCAATGTGGACCTAAGGAGGGGATGCTCAAAAAAACAAAGCCACAGATGGCCAACAAAAAAATCCAGCCATCATTGCTGGCCTCTCCCTGTAGCCAGGAGAAACACCACTGACAGTTGTTTTTTATTGTTTTCCATCTCTGTTTCCATTCCCTACCTTTCTCAAAGTACCTCCATCCCTCAGAGATGGGCTCTTCGGAGTCAGAGGTGACTGCTGCACAACCCTGCTCATGGTCACAGGGAATTGTCGGCAACCAAATCACATCTGACTTTTACAGCTAATATTTAACAGATCTCCATATCCCTCTGGCTGCAGCGATGGGCAGCTCCTCTCATTTCAATCTCATCTGCATGGCTTAATCAGCTTCACCTCAGAAGACACATCTCTATGCCCACTTGTGGTCAGCTTTAAAAAAAATGAAAAATTGATTTCTCAGAAGTCACATACTCCACATAAAAAGTTGCCTTGAGGACTTGTTGCCTTTTTCAGGAGTGCACTTAGCTCCTCTTTCAGGATTTTGTCTCGTTCAACAGTGACCAAGGCTCCGAGCACCCTACATGGGAGAAGAGAGCGCAATGGGGATGCATTGGTCCAATTCCCTCCACTTGAGGTCATGAGAACATCATTCTCCATCCCTGGAAAGCAGTTGGATATAGTCTCCTCCATCTTGATTTTTGAGGCAGGCTTCTTGCTTCCCAGCCTACCCCATGCAAGCAACCAACCCAACCCCAGCTCCGTTCTGCTTGCGACAGGGATGCAGTGCCAGTGTTACCTCCTTCCAGACAGGCTCCTAAATAATAACACGTGCACACACAACAAGAACTTCCCACCAGCTTCAATGAGACCTCTTGTCTGCTTCCCTCCCCCCCATCCTCCATGGGGAGAGAGAAAGTGGTGGGAAAGTTTGTTCCCAGGGCACCCAGCTGTGGCAGCGTCTTCAGGCTTGGAACAATGCTTGGAAGGGAAGATGGGGAAAAAATAGACTGGGATGATAGAGTATGGACATATCCAAGCAGCAGCAGTGCATAGTTTGTGGTGTCCTGGAGTTATTTCCTACAGAAATCTGGTTTAGGTTAGAAAGCCTCACTAATGGGCTGAATTTTCACAGTTCCGAGTTTCTCCACCGGACTTCCATTCATTTTCCACCAGCTTTTGTGCTACAGGCTTTGCTTTTCCCAAAGGGAATCTGTTAGCCTCCCTCTCTGGTTTTCAATGTGTGTTCCCAGAATCACATCTGCTGGCGGATCTCATCCACTTGGAGGACACTACATTGCCCATGGATGCAGGGCTAGAGTGCCCCAAGACTGAGTCTTTGCTTTTATCATCCACCATGGCCCCATGCTGAGACTTCAAGGATGAGCTGGGGACTGTGCCAGCCAGGCTGCGGTTGGATGAGTTGGGCCTCACAGAGAATGTGCTTATCCATCCTAAATGGGGCCATGCACGGTTTGGTCCTCTGTGTGCCCCCTGAGCATGAGAATAAAAGTAGAGGAGTTGGGGTACTGCAATGAGTCTCAGCATTTTGGGGGAAAACAGGGAAGGCAAGACCAGACCTGTGAGCACTTCTCATACCTACTAGGATGTGAACCATGTCTACTGGGCGCTTTCTGAACAAGTCAACACTTGCAGACCATCTTCATGGCTCATAAGAAGTGCAAACAGAACGTCACCAGCATATATTTTTTTGCATTCCATCTTCATGCACATTGCTAAGCCTAAACCCTTTCACATAGCTCCACAAACACATCCTCAGTTTTAGGACCCCACTTGAAACGGCTTTAAGCAGCCTTGCTTTTCCCATACGATTTTGCCAGCATTCTCCAAAAGCCATCCTCTCCAAAGCATCTGGAAATCGAGTGCACAGAATTTGGTTGGTCAAAAACCACAAGCCATTTTTATCCACCACCAGAAACTTCTGTGTTTATTTCTGTCGTTACGGCAACCCAAAACGAAGATGTCTGTGGCTTAAAACAACTGAGAAAATCATCAGCGTGTCTGGAAGTCCCTCTGGGAGCAAAGAGGAATGGACATAGGTCCTCAGCATCACAGGGCTGGAGAGCCATCACCCACCCTGTGCTGCTGCTCCTCATGTTTCATCTCCCACCAGTCACCATCAGGGCACTACTTAGGGCTAAAAGCTTCAGATCTTTCTCCAACCCACTCTACTGATCTCATCCAGCCCTTATCTGCTGAGGGCCACATCCACGCGTGCACACGAGGAACGAGCTCCAGCATGCAGACCCATACAGACCCATCCGGCACACACATACCAGCTTACAACTGATTTCTATCAGTTTTGCTTGTGTGGTTAAGCAAGTTTGAATCGTAAAGCAAATTGTTTATTAAACTAATTCAGCTAAAATGTGCAACTTCTGGAAGCGGTCGGCTCTCTGTCTTTCTCCCCTCTCCTCCAAAGCCCATTACTGACGGTGGGGGAACCAAATCCTCCAGCTGCCGAGATTTCTAAACCCAGCCATAAAACTTTATATTTGTCCTGTTTCTGTTTATCGTTTCCATAAGCCATCCCGGTAGGAATTGCACATTCCTCGTTGCTAATTTTAACAGAGAAGGACTGTGCAGATCCCCAGGCTCCAGCCAGGAATGCTCCTATGGAATCGCATCGCTCACTGCCAACACTCAGAGCACACCGGGTGACTCTTCCCATCGAGCTCCTGGAGAAAGCTCACGAATGGCTTCTTGTTGAGTTGTTGGGTTTGCCTCGGGTTTTCTTTTTCCTTTTTGTGGGTGAGCAAGCAGTTGGCACAGCCCTGCCAGTCCTGAGGTTCCTGATGATTCACCACTAACAGCAAAGGTGGCCGCGTTGCTCCGGGTGTGGGGATGGGTGGTTCAGTGCTCACTTTGTGCAGCCCACAGAGCTCAGGATGGAAAAGGTGCGAAGTGCCTCTTGGTAGAGTTGCATCACTGCAGTACTGGGGTCTACGAGCATCCTGGTAGCACCAAGATAAGTTTCCAGTCCAGCATAAGCTTCAGCTGAAAAAAGCCCCCAAAGCCATAGAAGAGCCCCAAAGTGGTGTGGAAGCCTCTCACATCCATTTCTGGATTTATATTGCATCTCCTCTGCCTCTCTCCTCTCCCCTTTGCTGGGGCTCAGTGCCTACTTTCATCAGCAGGGATTGGATATGACATGAAGGCAGTCAGACCTCAAACACCATGACCATAAATGTGGTAATGCAAAAGAATATATATGCGCATCACTTGCCCCAGGCTCTGGGACTGGGGCTCCTGATGGCGAGGGAAAGGCAGAATCCCCTCTGCACTCTGAGACCTGCAGCACACCCCTCACTGCTGCCACATCCCAGCCCTGCAGCACACTTAGCTAAGCTCAGCAGGATGGGTGATTCCATCACCCACACAGAGATTCCTGCAGGAACAGCAGGGATGGAGAAAGAGGAAAAAAAACATAGAAACCTCAAAGAAACAAAATAAAACAAACATTGCTCATTGCTGGGATTTTTATATTCCTTTGCATTTCTTGGCATGCCTGCCCTGAAGTGATACTGCTCCCCAAAGGAACCCACTCCCAGCTCCACACCAGCCCTGGGGCTGCCCAGGTTTGGGCTCACAGCCCTGGGATTGCTGGTGGTCTGCATGGTGCTGGCTGCACCGGGTGCTTTCCAGCTGGTAAACGTCAGTGATGGAAACTGGAAATACACAGCAGTGTTCCTGTGACAGGGTTGGAGCTGCAGCACTACTGGGATGCCAGGAGGGTTGGGGGAGAAGGGGATGGGAAGGTGGCTGAGAAACAGCACAGGGCTGTGCTGGGAGTGCCTGCTCCCACGGGGCACAGGCACACCAGCTAACACCCTACTCCTACCCCATCCCCAAAATGATGCTGTGAGCTCAGCAAGCATCTCCACAACACAGATGCAGAATTTAGGAAACATCCCTGGACCAAGGCATCCCCGTGGCCCCCAGAAAAGCATTTGGTGCTGGTGGGCTTGCAGCCCCCCCCCAGCCCCTGCCTCCCCCAGGCAGCCTGGCACAACGGCGCATTGTGGGGCCAGCTTTAATGCAGGGCCAGGGAATGGCAGCGTGGGGGAAAGGCCGCCAGAGGAGCAGGAAAGTTGCTGTTGGACGGTGTTCAGAGGCCTCAGCGCAGTGGGAGGGAGCCCTGCACGGAAAGCAAACAGCAGAAAGTGCTGACTGCAGGGGCGGCCCTGGCACCCCCGGCACCACCTGCAGCAGAGCTTGGGCAGAAGGAGGACTGAAGCCCAAATGCTGTGACCTGGCCCTAAATCCCCCGTTATTCTGTGTATGTCCCTTCAGCTGAGCATCGCAGCACTGCTCTCAGGCTCCAGCCCTGTCCTTGCTCCCATCCCTCTCCATAGCATCCTCTATATTCCCCTTCCATCAGCTCCTCACATCCCTATTCCTAGCTCAGAGATTTCTAGAGAGCCCTTCCCTTTGTTCAGTCCATGCTAATTTCGCTTCCTCTTTCTCTCTTTCCCTCGAGCACCCATTCAGCTCTCAGAGACCCGAACCAGGGGACTTTGCTCTCTGCCCTCTATTTCAAGCACCACTCTCAGTGCTTTGTGTCTTCTTTCAAGTGTGCAAAGCCACCTCCATCCCTCCCAGCCGACGTGCTGCTGGATGCAGCTCCAAGCCAAATCCTACATGTATTGATGAAAGCAGAGTTGCTCCATCTGCTCCCCCAGTGCTGCTGGTGGGGGGGCCCAGGGCCTTCACTGCTCTCAGCAATTTCCATAGTGAGCAGCCCAGGTGCACAGGGGCTTCCCCAGCAGCCACCAGCGGGTATTTATAGGGTAAGCATTGAAGTACTACCACAGGGCTGTGCACGCCATAGGGGGAACAAGAGTGCTGGGTCGGTGTCAGCAGGCTCAGCTTCATGTCCGCTTCTTATTCCCAAAAATCCCATCCTTTTCTTTTCATTGCTTATAAGTGGATCATTTGCACTCCCTTGATCTGCAGGGATCGCAGAGACCATCTGCAAAAGGCACAGAACCCCTCATAGGACCAGGGTATGCTCACCCCTCTGGTTTTTCCTCTAAGATAAGGATGGATGTGGGGCCTTGGGCCTGTCCCCATTGGGGTCTTGCCCATTGCTCTACCAGGACCTGCTGAGATCAAACCCAGGGGTTACCCAAAGTGTAGCCTGGTAACCTGTGACCATGCTGCAGTGCAGCTCACCTGTAAAGGCAAAGGGATCAGCAAAACCAAGCAGATGTCACAAAAGGAAGGAAAAATGAACACTCACCCATCTCTGAGGATCCAGGCTCTCAAGAAAAGAACTCCAAAAGACAGATCTCCAACTGAGACCCCTCCTCAGTGGCAGCCAGCCCTTAAATGAGATCTAAGAGGGGTGCAGCCTGCTCCACCTCTTCTGGTCACACAGGTGCACTGCTTCACCTGTGCTCCCAGGGCTGACTCAGTGCTCACCTCAGGTGATCCATCAGTGGTTGGGGCTGTGATTCAACAGTCCCCATACAGCATTGATCCCATCTGTCACCCGGCCTTGAAAAGCGAAGGCAATGTCAGAGCAAACTCACAAAGAAGCATGCCGGGACTGAGTGCTATGAATTACTCTTCTTTTAATTTCACATGGTTTAAAATACAATATGAAATAAGGCTACAGTATATAAAAAACTCTCCAGCAAAATGATGTGCCAGCATCAGCAATTAAAACAAAACCAATCCCCCTCCTTCTTTAAGTACTCAATGGAGGAGGGGCATTTTTATTTTTATTTTTTATTTTTTGTATCCTTTAAAAAAAAAACAAAAAACAAAAAAAACACCACCACAACACACGGACACACGCACACGTCGCTACATCTCTAAGCTACCTCAGCTCAGTTTGTTAAAAAGCACCTGCTTTTTTCCTTTTGTTTTTGTATTTTTTTTTGTTGTTTTTCATCTCATTTTTAAAGTTCATCTATTTTTTTTCTTTTTTTTTCCCCCACTTTTAAAAAATATAAATTATATGAAAATACACGTTGGAAAATAGTCGAACAGCACAATATAACAATCTCTCTTTTTTTTTTTTTCTCTTCTATCTTTATCAGCTAAAAAAAAATCCCATGTGTAAAAACAAAATGTAATAAAAAAAAACTTTTTTTCTTTTTTTTTTCTTTTTTTTTTTTATACTGAGGCAGTTAATTCCTGGAGATATTCCATTATAACATATACGTATACATAGATTTATCATTTATTTAGACCTCTTTGGAATGTAGACAACAGCTCATGGATGTCAGATAGACCCTACCAGAGAGCAGAGCGCGCCGAGGAACCCTGGAGGAGCTGGGCCCCAAAAGCTGTGCAGAAAAGCCCTCCAGAAGACAACGAGGCAGAAAGGAGATGCTTCCTGCAGTGTCTGAACTGCTCGGTGCTTACTGGGATTGCTTTGTGGAGCGGGTGTTGGTTTGGGAATAGGGGAAGAGGATCAACGTATGATATCTACTGATTCTCACTGGGTTTGGTGGACACAGCGGGGATGGGTTGGGGGTGGTCTTGGTGACCTCAGTGGTCTTTTTTTGATCTTAATGACTCAATCATTTCTCCAGAGTGACCTCTCACTGAGTGTCTGTGTCTGGAGTTGGATGGCTGTAGCATGTAAATAAATGGATCTGCACTTGCACGCACACAGCTCCACAAGGGTTACAGTCATCGTACACAGAGTTGGAGGATGGATCTACACAGATCTGCTTGCTCTTCTTCCACCATTTTACACCTCTTACTGATGCCCCTTTCCCCTGATCTTAGAAATGAGCCATTCTTTAGGAAATGCACCTTAAAAAGCCATAGGGAAAGGAATGTCGCAGCAATACTGAGAGTTGTGCTCCCAGGTCTGGGGGACAAGGAGGACAGAACAGGTCAAGGGGATGTGCCCCACAGAGTTCAGACACAATGAACACCAAGATCAGGAGCAGGACACAAAAAACACCCCAAATCACTGGAGATGTGATCCCCATCCAATTCCTGAGTGCCACCTGTACCTGCCAAAGGTGGAGCTCACTGCCATGCACAGCAGCCAGCAGAGGAGTGAGTCCCATCCCGGCAGATCCCTCTCAAACCCACCCTGCTGGTGTGAGTTAACCAAATGTCCGTGGCCTCGAAGATCACAAGGTCACACCTCCCTCTGCAGAAGTCAACACTCAATTAAAAAAGTGGGAGAAAAAAGGAAAAGAAACAAAAACAAATCCGCACATTTCCAGTGTATAAACAGCACACAGCCCTCTCTGGAATGGTCTCTAGAATGGGAATAAAAAGTTGAAGAGAACAGCGCAAACTGGGAGATGAGGGATTTGGCCTGATGGAATGATGGAGTCGGTACCCAAAACTCTGACTCCTTCCATCAGAGGGAAATGTTATCCATGCTTTCTGCTTGGAAAAGGCACTTCAGCTGCAGCAGAGCCAAGCAGGAGGCATTTCCTAGGGCAGGAGATGGGTGTCTGGCCACGTAACAGCATGTGGGGGCTGGAAGGGGGATTCTGTAAGCAAAGCACACTTTGCAGTTGCATGCAAGACAGCAACCCCAAAAGCCAAAAAGCACCGAGTGCTGAAAATCCTACCACGTCCTGTTGGGATGCTCTTTCACAAATCCCCTGCCACTTGTTTCTATGCCACTGTGCCTTGCCCCTTTAACCAGCAGCTGCAGCAACCCTTGGCTCTGCCACTCGGTGAGCCAGTCCCTGCTGTGTAAAGCCGTGGTGCCTCACTGCAGCTCCCCAGTACTCACATTATCCTCCCTTCTCTCCAGCTCAGAGCTGCTTTCCCCATGTCCGCAAGGAGCCCAGCTGCCTTTCACCCCCCAGCAGGCAGCACCCCACCCCACCTTTGGTGTATGCACCTTTCACCGTCCTTCCACCCTATTTTCCTTCCTTTCCATCAGTCCTGCTACTTTTTGCACATGCTCGGTGAGACAATGTGCAGCCCCAATGCCGTGAGCATACCCAACATCCCCCCTTACCTACACCTCCATCTGCACCCCCTCCACCAGCTCCTGCATCTCCAGAAAGCCCCCACCCCCCACTGCAGCGCCTCGGGGTGGATGCGGCTGCACAAGACACTCAGGTGGACAAACAACACACACAAAAAAAAAGGTACTTTTGGTTCAAACATATAATACTGTCTTTAAAAAATAAAATGCCCAACAGCTCTCCGGGGCGAATGCCCCAATCCCACAGCCAGACGTGCATGGGTTCAGCCCTGGGGTCATCTCTGGGATGACCAGCAGAGTGGGACTCAGTCCTCTGCGGGTAAATGGGGTAGAAAAACTTCAACACAGCAGGAGCAGCCCTCCCAGGACTGATTCTGCTGTGCTCCTGTGCTCGGGACAAGCACGAGCCGTGTCACTCACCCCACCACCAACAGTCATGTGCTTCATGTTAATCACACCCTGACACGGTTTGCGGATCAGGCTTACAAAGGGCAGTAAAGATCCCATTTGCAAAGGCCAATTTCCTTTCTGCTCGTGCCCAGGCTGCTTAAGACATACAGCAATAAAGACAGAGCTGGTCAAAACAGGAAGGAAGAAACATTTCCTTTTGGTTTTTCAATGTTTTCCTGATTTCTTCCCCTCACCAACTCCTACGGTTTTCATTTCCCGCAGTCGAAATATGGGAATTTCTCCCCAGTCCCCTCCGAAGAAGCTCCCCAAAGCACCAAACCGTTCCTCGAGCAAAAACGCCGCTGGGAAAACACAAAAGCCGTTTTGCACTGCAAAAAACCCCGCGACACTTCGGAAACAGAGAGGCCAACTTTCAACAGCAAGGCCCAACAAAGGAGCAACGACATGTGAGGGCCGAGGGTGGGAGTGGGGACCCCCAACCATCAACACCAGAGCCGGGTGGGAGCAGGGGATCCTTCACATCCCACTTTGGACACCCCGGGCCTCAGTGCTGCCCTTCTCCAGTGGGGTCTACAGAAACCATTTTCTCCTTTTCCTCACCGTGATAGAACTCTGCTGGCGTAACAGAAACAAACACACACAATATTGCAATACTGAGACCATCTTAGAGCTTAAGACTATTTAAAAAAAAAAATTAAAAAAAAAAATACTGGCACAAAATTTAATAAAATAAAACTTTAACAATTTTTCTTTTTTCTTAAAAAAAAAAAAAAAAAAAAGTCATGATCCCTCCTAGGAAAAAAAAAAAAAAACCAACAAAAATCTGTCTTCTGTATAAAAGAGGTCGATCGACAGAAAGGCGATGCGACAAGAACGACCGACAGTTCTTGCTTTTCTTCCTATATTGCCCCTCCCCAAAGCAGGAAGTTTCACCCACTTTTGTTTGCCCTCCCCCTCCCCCCCCCCCCCCCCAAAAAAAAAGAAGAAACCCAAAAAGAAAGTCTGAAATCCTCAGATCCTTAGGAACACTGTCACCTCCTGAACTGTCAGCGCAGGCACCGAAGGGATCTGCTTCTTAATATCTTTTCCTAACCAGCAAAGGGATGGGGAGGAGTTTTTGTTTGCTTTTTTTTCTTTTTTTTTTTTTTTTTTTTTTAAGTGAGCTACATTTTTCTGGCTTTCTTAAAACTCAGAATTTCACCTCCCCCCTCAATAAAAAGCCTGTCTTGGAGCTCTCAGCAAACAAAGGCTCATCCTTCTCCGAACCAAACTTCTGAGATGATTTCAACCCAAACTTTGGCTCATCCGCCGCCCTCTCTCCCGACATCCTCACGGATCTGAGTTGCTCTTTCAAAAACGAAGTAACGAAACCGAAAGCAAAACAAAAACAAAGACAGACAATAAAAAAAAAAAAGAAGACCAAGTCCCGTAAAACTCTCCAGAATTCACTCGTCGGCATCCGGCTTGACGTCCAGCATGGCGTGCAGCTCCTCCGGCGTGTAGCCCAGCAGGCTCTGCAGGTCGCACACGAAGCGGTAGACGTAGCGCTTGCCGGCCGTCTTGTGGATGATGTTCTTGTCGTAATAGTAACGCAGACCACGGCTCAGCTTCTCATAGTTCATCTTGGGCTTGTTTTTCCTCTTGCCCCACCGCCTGGCCACCTAGGAGAGGGGGGGGAAGGATTAAAGCGGGGATGGATGTCATGGGGGTGAGAGGAGAAGTCTTCCTGGCTTGGCCGGGTGGCCCTTGGATGGGGTGAAAGCATTAGAGTTTGGGAAAACCCAACTGTTTGACAACGGAGCACTGAGGAGGACTCCATGAGGAGTCAAGGAAAGTAATGGATATCCCATACACTCCCCAAAATGGGACACAGTTTAATGATCGTGGTGGTGATGGGTCCACGGCTGGGCTAGGTGACCTCAGAGCTCTTTTCCAACCTTAATGATTCTGTGATAATCAATAGGAAGTCCCAACTCTCAGCTGCTCACATCTGTCACTGTTCCTTTCTCTACAGCATTTCCCACCAACTCCAATCATGGATTATGCCTTCCTACACAACTTCAGCTCAATTTTTTGACAAGCCTTTATCTGGGCTCTAATTCACTGTATTACCCTACAGAAAACCAGAACAACAGGCCTACCACAATCTCAACTATGAACAGCCTCAAGTTGCACCAGAGGAGGTTAAGGTTGCTATTTAGGAAGGATTTATTCTTCAAAAGAGCAGTGCTGCACTGGCACAGCTGCCCAGGGAGTGGGAGAGAGGGGGAGGGGGGGGTCCCATCCCTGGGGGTGCACCAGAACCATGGGGATGTGGCACTTGGGGACATGGTCAGTGGGCACGGTGGGGTGGGCTGGGGCTGGACTGGGGATCAGAGAGGGCTTTTCCAACTTTAGTGATTCTGTGATTCTATGAAGGAAGGAGATGAGAGTTATCTTAAATATTCCAGCAGCATCTGGGCTGTGGCACTCTACCTCATCTGGGTCGGAAAGCTTGAACTCCCAGCCATCGCCCGTCCAGCTGATGAAGGACTGACAGGACTTGTCAGTGAGCAGCTCCAGCAGGAATTGCCACAGTTGGATGGGTCCACTGCCTAGAAACACAAAGGAAACACAAGACATTAGGGCCAGCAAAGCACAGCCCCTTCTATCCCAGCCTGGGGTGGTGGACGGTTCACATACAGATGGTGCTCACTGCAAAAAAACGAAACCTTCTACCAATGAAAAAACAGAAAAGCATCAGTGGCTGCGGGGTAAGATCTCGAGACGATCTGAGAGTTAAATCCTGCAGGTAAGAGAGCTTCCCATCTGCAGTCAGAGCTGAATGTCCGCGCCCTGGAATGCTTCACTCCGAGTTACATAAATAGGATTATTTTTCTGGCACCCAAACAGCGAGCAGTGCTGTCTTGGCACGAGAGCACCACCGTCCCCTGTGTGCCAAAAAGCTCCTGGCCATTGCGTGAACTCCAGCAGACTCCTGCTTCCCGACCTTGACTCTTTGCTCCGTGCCTGTTTACGGAGATAAAGGGGATCCAGGTATGAAAATTATTTGGCCTCTCTCCAGGGCGTGTTGCTGCAGGCTCGTAGAGATGGGCAGGGGCTGGAGGGTTTGGCAGAGCTCTGCTTCCACCAGAGCAGCCAGAGAGAGCAAGAGCATCCCTCCCTACGGATGTCAGCTTCTCTTTCTAGCTCTATCTCTCCCCATTTGATGCGGGTGTTAATATTGGCCAAGAGCAATTAGTCTCGTGGCACTGAGCTCAACACATCTAATGAGCAGTAGCGGGTGCACCACACTGAAAGACTGTGGCTTCACAGCCCGGGCTTGGCTGGATTCGTGGTGCACGTGGAGTGATGCAAGAATGATCTCTTCTTTGCCTTCATGTCCCAACCAAAGGTAGAGGAGAAGCCCTCAAGCCAAAACTCTTTGATGAGCAAATTTAGATGTGGCCGCACCCAAAATATTGCGCTCAGCTCTGGGAGTGATTTTTGACATGTTGTAAATGGAGCTTAGAAAATCTCAGCAATAATAACGACAATAATAATAATAAACAGAGCCAGAGGTTAGAGGAAATGATTTATCACCCCTGAAAAGCTGTGCAGTCTGGATGAGGATGGCAGCCAGGATGGGGCAAACCCAGCGCTGACAGCGATGAGCACACGCTTCAAGCAGGGAAAAAAAATGTTATTTCCTCAGAATAAAGAGATGGAGTGCAGCCTATTTCCATGAATGACAATGGAGACTGTCAGAGCTGTGGCTGCGGGATAACGCACCGAGGGAGGAGAGGGGTGTTCCCCCTATTCCACAGCGTTACACATGACTCAAAGCAGACGGGCTGCTGGCGAGCAGGAAATGACAGAGCTGGCTCTGGGACAGGAGAGCTGGGATCAGGGAATCGCTGCGCCCCATCCAGCCCTCCCCAGAGAGGAACCAGAGTGAAACCCCAAGGAATTGCTCCAGGTTTTGTGGCGTCCTCTGACAAAGCACACGGCACAAGGGAGCATCTCGTCCCTGCTGTCCCTATGCAGCCAGGACAAAGCAGAGGGCTCACAGCATCGCCCTGCACATAAATGAGAAGACACTTGGCAGGAGATGCTGCAGCCTCGTGTCCTCAGCAGGAGCTTGCCAAGACATCGAGACCTCTGGTGGGGATGGAGCTGGAGCTGCGCTGCTTTACCCACAGCAAAGTGAGGGAGGAAATTCTGATCACACTTTCGCCTCTCACCCAAAACGGAAGAGCCAAAGCCTGGCCCAAAACATCTCGAGGTCGTGGCCTATTTACAGCACCAGTCTGACAGTGCTAGGACACGAGACTGCAGCACAACCAGGTTCACCATCCTGCCTAGACAAAGAACAAGGAGCTTTTCTCACTCCTTCCCCAGAATAAAACATGGATGGAAACCTATAGGACGGAAATCTACTGCTTGGACACTAGGTTCTAGGTAAGTGACTGTCCTCTCAACACCCCTGGGTGACTTTCAAGGTGTCGGGGACATGATGCAAAAAGTGTCACTGTGCCTTACCAGGGGCCAGCACAGCTTACACTCCGTGACTGCAACCCTGCTGCCAGCTGGCACAGGGTGGTAGTGCTGGGAAACCCAGCAATTTATCACCCACTTGAAGCCAACGAGGTAGGCTCCTTGTTGCAGCACTGTGCTGCGCTCAGCCGGGTATTTTGGGACTCTGAAGGAAGCGGTGACACCCGGCAGCTTGTGCCTTGCAAGAGGGATTCCCAAGGTCTATTCCTAGCTGCCTGCGGGACTGCGTAAAACCCCAAATTCCTCTGTTGTTGGACAAGCAATTATGTCAAGAATGTGTTTACCGCACAGCTCGCAGGCATGTCTCTGCTCCTGTAAACACACCCTGCCGCAGGGGAAGGAGCAGAGGCCCTGCAGATGGGGCACGATGGGGAGACGTCAGCGAGGCAGGCACTGCACATGGCAGGAACCAAACCCACCACGTGCCTGAGCCTGCAGGACCCAAACTGCACAGGGAGACCGCAGGAGTCGGGGCAGAAGGGAGAACAGTGAGGGCACAGGTGCTGGGGAGGACTGTGTATGGTCCACTTGGGTGGAACAGCTGTGGTCAGAACTGAAACAAGGTCCTTTTGCTTCCTCTACAGAAAAGCAAGGAGCTGAAAGGTTTCCCTGTGACTCTCAGCCTGCACAGAGATGTCCACCCACCCACATGGCATGCCCAGTAGTACTGGGGTGAGAGTGATGCCACTGGGCTTGTCTCTGCATTGCTTTCCTCTCACCCCCATCCACAGCTGGAGTACCCCAGCAGCTCCGAGTGTGGGGTACAAAGACACAAGCCCCTCTTTATGGTGGCAGTCCCACTGTGTGCACCCAGGGACTTCTCACACCAAAGCACCCACCCCGCTGTGACCCCCAGCACCCATAGGGGCTGTGCAGAATAGAACCCACCCAAGGGCCTCACTGTGCAATGGGGCCACAGTGGGAACCCTGTCTTGCCTCGGTGGCACTGCAGAGGTCCTTCAGCTGGGCTGCTGGGGGCTGCCACAGCACAGGAATTCTCCAGTATCACTCTCACTGTCTCTCGAGCTCGTTTCACACCCTCACCTCTCTCAACGGCCTCTGTTTGAAAGAAGAAAAACAAAACTAAACCAAAAAAACAAAAGGAAAAAGAAAAAAAAAAAGGGCACCTATGCTGTTCAGTCTGTGGTTTGTGGTTCACACCAAACAAAACAATTGGACATAGCAACATCTCCAAAACAGTCCTCGCCTTGGTGGTGTGCCCACCCTGCGCCAGCACCGACAGTGGCACTGCAGGCACGGGAATCCCACTGTAGTGCTGGGACTGTGGGATCATTGCTGACCTCCTCCACATCCCTTGCCCACCCCGGTGCAGCCACACCACCACCACGGGTCTGTTTGGAGATGGAAGCATCTCCAAAAAGTAAGCAAACTGGGGAAGGACCAGAAAGCTCCTTTTTGCCACGTGCTTTTTGTGCTGCTTGCAGAGCTGCTCTGCCATCCCTTCCAGGCTGCTGGGCACAGCAGAGCTGCTGTCACGCTCGGGCAGTGTAGCGTGGGGCTGATTTCACTGTCATTTGCACACGTCTGGCAGGTGGGGCAGGAGCACTGAAGCAGCCCCACAGCCCACCCTGCAGCTCCCCACACTGTGACATCATGCTGCTGAGCCCCTGTGCAGCAGGGGATACTGCTGGTGACATGAAGTCAGCCCCCAAGGGCAGGCAAAGCACGGGACTCGAAATGAATGAGCGAGCACCACCTCCTGCATCTCAACTGCATCTCCAAAGCCCCCTAAACCAAGATACCAGCAGCTGTGAATGCCCACATGGGCAGGATAATAGGGAGGAAGGATGCTGATGTTTCTAGAGAAGCAACTGCACGGGATCTGGATGCTAAGGACAGACACCCACACTTCTGGAGTGTGGCAGGGATGTGCTGGTGGGTTTTGGATGCCCACATCCAGGAGCTCACAGGCTAGAAGCTGCAGGCCAGCAGCATAGTGACTAGAAGAAGGGAAGAAGCAGCACACAAACTCTTGAAAGACACCCACTTTCTTTGGCACCAACTCGACTTTCTTGCAAAACAGCAGCTGCGTGCTTTCACTTCTGCCTCACTGATAAGCATCGCACAGAAACGGAGGCTATCGAAGGCATGGCTTCATCTGCACCACAGATGGTCTGCATGGGTTCACGGGGCACATGTGGGCCATTATCGACACAGTGCCATGAATGCTGATAGCAAAGCTCAGGGCTGCATCCAGGGCACGGCTGTTAGCTGTACAGAAGCAGTGCTGGGTGCTCAGGAGATAGCATCTCATCCCTGCACTGCTTCTGTCTTCTCTAAGGGCAGAGTGATAATGAAGATAGCATCAATCCGTCGCTGAGAGAGACAGTCAGGGTGTGTGTGATACTAGCTGGGGCAGGGGCATTAACTCCTTCAGTGCTGAGATTGCCTGTGATGACTTCAGCAACTTCCTAACCTGCCCCATAAGAAAGGACAACTAACAAAGGCAAGCCTGGCCTTGCAGCCAAGGCATTGAGGTATGGTTTGCAGTCACCTCAGCCTGCTCACCCCTCTCTTCTCCCTTCCTCTCTCAGGCCTGAGGAGAACCGCTGTGCTCTGCTGGTTCAGCTCTCAGGAGCAGCAGCTCAGTGCATCACAGCTCAGTGCTGCGGGCATTGCTGTGAGATGGAAAGCCCCGAAGCACCCAGATGGTGCTGAGGTCCTATGTGCCACAAAGCAAACACCACAGCTTGGCTACGAACTCACACAGGTGCTTTGGGGTGCTTAAGAGAAGCTGAAAGCAGTTCAACCTGGAGCAGCAACTGCCAACGAGTTGCAGAAGGTCTGAACCTTTGCTGGACCCTGCACCAGCAGGAGGTCAGCAGCACAAGTAGGTCAGAGCAGTGGAAAATAAATATAGGGCAGAAAGGATGAAGACCAATGTGGTCAGACCCACAGCACGGGCAGCATGCTGCTCTGCTGCAGCCCAGCAGTGCTCATCCACGCGGGGTGGGCTCTCAAGAAGGATGCAGGCTGCTGCGGTACCCACTGAGGCTGGCAGCTGGTGGGGTCCAGCAGTGCAGCCCAAGGCAGGCTGCAGGCAGCACACAGCTCTGTTTGGCACAGCTGGGCTCACGGCGGAAGGCTCATGCAACGAGGCACTCACCCACACTCTGAGAGCTCAGCACTCACTCAGATAACTCAGGGTGAGATCTCACACGTCTGCCTGCACGCTTCTAAGGCGTGCATTCTGTCTCCATTTCCTAGTTCATTTCAAAAGAGAACAAAACCTGGCTTAAAGTAAGGCTCAAGCTGGCCAAAGTCGAGCTTGCCCCCAAGAAAGGCATCCACAGACAGTCCTTCCTGCAGCTACAGAAACTGAAGTTCACCAACTTACACCGGAGCGGTTACGTTTCTCCTTCAAAAAAAAAAAAAAAGATAAGAAAATTGCATCAATTTCTATCTGAGCAACCATGGCAACTTGTTAAATTAGGTCAAGATGTGGGGGCAGATAGCGCGGCTTTGAAAAGCTGCTTGTGAGCTGGGTGAGGAACACATCAAACGCAAACGGCGCTTCCGTCAGAACGCACCTTGTCGGCCACGCACGCGCCTCCCAGGGCAGATAGCATCAGAGATTGCCAAGGCAAAGATAAGGCTGTGCCACCTCCCAGGGCCACCAGCAAAACAGGCCCATGCTGACAGGGCCGAGTAACGTTGGCAGGTTCCTAGCACAAACCCAGAGAGCCCTGGAGGTGATGGATGTACTCCACGCACCGTGGCACATCTGCTGGGTGCTGCACTGGCACTGTCTGGGTGCTGGTGTTGGGTGTGTGCTCCAGGCATGCTCTGGGTGAGAGATGGAAAGCTGTGGGACCGTGGGCTGGCAGTGCTCTGCTCTGTGCTCCTTTGGAGGCTCCACCTCCGCAGCAGAGCTGCACAGAGCCCAGACTTCGAGTTCCTCAGCTCTAGCCACCAGACAGCACTTCCTCCCCTGAGTAAAGTAAAAGTAAAGAAAAGCAGAGCAAAAACAAGAAGCCAGGACTTCTGCCTGAGAGTCCCCAGCATCCCTGCTCGGCTGGCCATGGCACTTCTCCATGGCCAGCCCTGATTTAATTTTTCTCCTCAGAAATAAGCTACTGCAGAACAGTTTTGAGAGGGCCGAGTCCTCATACAGTTCATAATGCAACATGTTCTCACTCGCTCTCACCGTGACCTGCTTTCACAGCAACCTGGCTTCGCCCTGCACCCGTGCTAGGCTCCCTCTACACAGGAAATACGAGGTGCTGACAGGTCAGCAGATGCTAAAAAGGGATGGAGGACATCCCCAGTCACACATCTGCAAAGCCTGTCAGTCCAAAGATCCTTCCCCATGGTAAATGCAGGCAGGGGAAGTTTCAGCTCTGAATCACTGCTCAGCAGCCTCTGGAGAAAGCAGCACTCCAACCAAAGGATTTCCAAGTGATCGGTGTTCCTGGAAACCTCCAATTTTCCTCTGTTTAAAGTTTTTCAAGCAAAGCAGTGAAAAAAATGTATTGATCATGTCAGAACGCTTGGGCCAAGGGATTATCTTCCCAGCTCAAAGCAGGCTTTGAAATGAGGCAAGGGAAAAAGTTATGCGGAGAAAAAAACGTTTGGAAGTGTGCTCTGGCACTGCATGAACCAAAGCGATTTCCCCGTGGCAAGAGCCCAAGGACACACTTTGGGGTGCTAATGCTCCTTGGCCAAGCAGTGGGTCCGGCCCCAGCTTTGGCTCCTGGCTGCAGTGGGAGCTGGGAGTGCGGCCTCTCCTCCTCCACAAACAACAGCAACGGTGAAGGGAAACGTCCCCGCAGCCCTGCTCCTGCCCAGCTGCCCAACACACTTCTACAGCCCAAGTGAAAGGTGGCATCAGAAGAAAGGAGGAAGAAAGAAGTGCAAGTGGTGCTTCTGGGCTCTTTTAGGAACATCAACTCCTGCAGCTGGGGGCAGAGCCCCTGCTACCACTCACGCCTCTCCCCACCACCTCCCCCAGCCAAAAGCCATTCAGGAATGGCAGAGCACGCTTTTATTTTGCATAGACCTGCTCAAAACGGGCTCATTCGGCAAGGCCGAGTTGAGCTTTCTTTCTAACTAAAGCTATAGCAACAAACCACTTCCTTTTTTACACGTTGCTCCTAAAATTATCTCTCCACCTCTCCTCCCCTCTGCGCTCACCCCCAACACAAACTCAGTATCAGCCCAAAGATGAGCCGTGTGTGGGAGGGGATTTCAGGGACAGTCACACCTCAGGATCTGCTCTGAACCTTTTGATGATCTTTATCTGCACTATTTCCACTGCTTGGCTCCTCTGGGCCACGGCTGCTACCAGGTGGGGAGGAGGGATCAGTGTGAACAAGGGGAACAGCAGGCAGGAGGCTGCCCTGCAAACTTACCTGTCTTACAGGGAAAGACATAGCACAGAATGACTGGAGAGGATTACCTCGACATTGGCTTGAAGCCTGATCCCATGTTTCTCTCCATGAAGAAAGGAGGTGGCCAGATTGCTGGGGGACTATTGTATAAAAAACAGAGTTCCCATACTCTGTCACCTTCTCATCTCTCTCATTGCAGGGAATGGAAAACGCTTGGATGTGCTTTGGCAGTATCCCATCCCTCTCTCCCACCAACACAAAGAGCAAAACAAAGTTCCTTCCCTCCAGCTGAAAGGGGATAAGATCATTCTGCATCACGCGTTGCAATGCTGAAACACAGCCAGTCCTGCCAGAGGTGGGAAACCACAAGCAAGAGGCCAGCGTGCTGCATGAAAGTGGCCGTGGGGAAACCAGGGCTCTCCAGTACTTTGTGTTCTCAACAAAGCTCACCAGACCCCAGCTCCTACCAAAGCCAACAGGAGACATCCAGTGCAAACAACACACAAGTGCCCTGTGCTGAGATCCTCCATGGGTCCGAGTGCCATGCCCAGAGGATACAGCCCCCACAAACCCTCAGAGCAACCCAGAGGCTCTGCCCTCTCCTGATGCAGAGGCTCTGCACGAGGTGCTGAGCACAGACGTGCTTTCTGGGGACCATGACCCTACCTGTGTAGCCAGCGAGGGCAGCAGCGGGGATGACAGGCTTGTCCTTGTTCATGTCAGCCCGATCTCGAACATAGTCCTTGAAGGTGCCCTTGGGTTTGTGGTTGGGCAGGGCAGCGGGGTAGTCCTCCGAGTCAAAGCTATCGTAGGAGGGGACACGCTGCAGGCTCTGGAAGGAGGACTGGCTGCTCCAGGACTGTGTTAGACGGTCGCAGCTGTCGTAGCTCTCTATGCTCTCAAAGGAGTCCTGGCCACCCAGTTTACCTGGAGAGAAGGAAGGCAATGTGAGAGGCCAGCACGGGGATGCTCTCAGGCAGTGTGGTCATGCGAAGGATGCTCTGCTTGCCTGAAACAAGGCAGCCAGGCAAAGGTTGCCATCGGGCTGTGCCTCACCACACAACACAAAATCAAGCCCTGAAATGAAGAGGAAGGTGAACAGAATTAGGGGAAAAAAAACCCAGAGCCTTGAATCTCTACCAAAGACAGATGCCTGGGGCTAACTGGAAATTGTCCTCTGTTTCAAAAAGACAGAAATAATCCACTTTAGAGAGATACTTGGGGCCTAAACACGGGCTCTCCAAGGCCTCTTGCTGCAGAAAGATAAGGGTCTGCAGTAATTCCCATATTATAACTGCCAGTCCTATGTAAGCACTGCTCAGGATTATTCAAGGGCACCGGACACCCGACTCCTTTGCTTTTCATGTTTCCTACAAAGCTATACAGCAGCCTTTTATTGCCATATGTTACAACCGACTTCCACCCCCAAAATCCCCAAACAGCAGCAATTTGATGGAGGAAGGGAGCAAAAGGCTGAGAGCTCAAACAGCTATTTTTCCAGTTCTGGTAAGGTGAGCACAGCTGGGTTGTATCACGGTTACTCTCCAGGGTATTTTTAGTAAAGACCAGAACATGAGAGGCCAGATCCTCAGCAGCACTCTGCTGCTTTACACCCGCTAGGAACAGCACAAGTATACCTTCTGTACTGAAAGCAGCGAGCTAAAAAAGGATACAAAGAACAAACTGAAATTGCTCTCTCTGATCTCCCTCACACTGCCGATTGCTCAACATCTTTACTGACAAACTGAGAGCATAACAGGATCATTCAAGTTCACTAACTTCCCAAACCGGGCTAAAAACAGCTGCTGGGATTGTGCAAGAACTCCTGGAGAAATTTCCATTGGCAGAGCTACCCGCAGCTCAGGCCCAGATAGTAAATCACAGGGGAACGGGACCGTGGAAGGACGCTGGCACGCTCCCCCAAATATTTGTTGTGTTGTAGTTCGGAGAGCACTTGCTGCAAGAAGATTTAACTACCGTGGGTGCAGAGCTATGCCAAAAAGGCAGCTCTGCCCCGAGTGCTGGCCTCAGCTGCAGCCATCTCTCCCTTCATCCCACAGAGATGCTCCGTCTTCAAGCAAATGAACTGGTCTTACAAGCCTGGGGTTTCCAGTTTAGGCCCAGCTTCTCCTTAGCCTGACTTCATGAGACTCAGTGCACCCTGACATCCAGCACTCCCCCTTGGCTATCTTGCTGGTTACTTCTAGGGAATCCAAGGTTGAAAACGACTCTTGGCGATATCCATTATTATTTTTTTAATTTATTTATTCTGAGAAATGCGCTTCAATCGATTCCTGAATCCTGCAAGGGGGAAATACCACAGTTCTGTGCGTGCTCGTTCATTGGCATAACCACTGCTCTGAGAAAGGCAAGCAGCAATCTGCCAGATGAACAGCTTCAGCTCTACAGCCACGACTTGTGTCACTTCACTGAAAATTCACCCAAATTTGACCTAGCTGTGAGCCTTTGAAAATCATGCCTTGCACCTACTCAGGAGAAACTTGTGAAGGAGTTTGGCAGCCACACTTTCCAACCAGACGCCCTCACCGATAAGGCAGACAGAAAAAACTCCCTTGGAATGATGGAATTAACTCCTAATGCCCACACAGTGCGAGGCAAAGCACGACTGTCTGGAAACTCTTCACCCTGATGTCTCCCTTCCTTAAGGGCTTCACTTTGCCAATGATGAACCTTATAATAGAGTGGGAGGTAGAACTGTCTGTAAATATAAATAAGCTGGACTCTGGTTTACATGAAAGCTTCCTTATACCACTCTGGGAGGATTTGTGCCACCCAAAGGCCATTCTACACAGCTCCAATGTAAGTATGGCAGCAGTGTGCTTCATTTCTTGGACTGCAGTCAGTAGCACTGGGAAACACCAGGGCCATTGGTCCCCAATGCTGAGAGAACGGCTCTTTCTTCCCTCACCTGGAGCCTTCTTAGGCTTTCCAGTAGGAACGGGTTCAAGGTACAACTACAAAAACGTCCCTGAGTCATTGCATTTCAATGAGAATTCTTAGGAAATAACCTGTGTTAAAGAAAAGTTCAAGAAGAGTGAAAGATACAGATGAACCAACGACAGAAAAGCAACCCCAGAAAGGGAAGCTTACCTAGAGCTGTGACACCACTGCCCTTTTGACTCACTGTATCATCCCAGAAACCTCTCTCAACCAGCAGAAGCAGAGGTAATAACACAATTAATAAATTTCCCGTCATTAGCTCCGCCAGCCTCGAAAAAGAATGAGCAACTCAAAAGGAGTTCCGCTGTGCAAGACATACACAATGCACACCTGCAAAGGGCTTTCACAGGGAACCAGCACATCTCCAGCTTTCAGTGATGGATGAATGGGTTCAAACATTCAACTTCAAACCCAGACCAGAGGAATAAGATAGTGCAACGAATTTTAGGCGTGGGAACACCTGGATTCTATTCAGGACACGATCGCAGGCAGGTCAGATCTCTTCCCCCTGCCTCAGGTTCCCTACCTGGAAGCTGGAGATAATGATAGCCCTTTGTAAGTGACTTTGAGCTCCACACATTAAACTCTGTCTTTGAATATATTCTGTGAGCCAGATCCCTGGCCTCGCTTTAAGCAATGTAATTACAAAATAGTCGGGCACCTGTGCCCCATGTGTTCAGAATTTAATAATAGCAGTTGAAAAGGCATTTGGGCTCAAATCTTCAAAAGTGCTTGCGTGTTTAAAGCCCATCGGCTCGAACAGGGATGATGTACTTATAAGTCTAGAGATGCAGGGTGTAGCACAGGATTCAGGGGCTCTGTCACTGACCCAACACATGATATGTGAATCTCCTAACAAAGCACAAGGCTTGGCTTCATTGGAACAGATCTCCAGTTCAAGCAAACAGCAACCAAAATCAATGGAAATAATGGTAAAGACTTTGCATCGTCAAGTGTAAAACCTTTCAGAGCTTTAGAGAGCAACTCCTGATGAGAACTTGTGAAGGATTTGCCTGGTCTCCTAGGACAGTGAGATTTATACAACCACACAGCAGTCTGTCCTCCCTAATAACCTTTAAGGCTATTTCAGCTTCACTCGAGTTTGACATCAAAATACAGAGCCAGAAACGGTACACTTAAGCAGATGCAAAAACAGCCAGAGGAGTGGAGACAAGAAAGACCTTCTTCTTGCTTTCCCTAGAGAGAAAGGCAGGAAAGGTTCAAAGCCATCAGAGAATCTATTTGGGAGTTCAACTCCATAAAAGACACATGTTGGGAAACAGCTTTGTTACCAGTGTTGCACGGCTCCATGTTGGCTTTGGTCCCAACAAAGGACCATCTACATGGGGGAAGGCAGCACTCACGATCATGGAAGCAGAGCCAGCAAGAACCCAAGCAGACCACGAGAGATGCCCGACTGTACCTCGACTGGCGCGTCCCATGCACATGTTGTCGGGTGTTACTTCTTGCTTGATCGTGAAGTAGTCCGTCTGCAGGGAATCCGTCTGCACGGGGTCACGCAGGATGACTGAGGGATAGTCGTTCTCGTACTTGAGGGACAGGAGCTCTTCCGAGCTGATGGGATGGAGGGTCTGGTAGGACTCTGTGATGAAGCTGGGCTCGGAGAACTCGGAGGGAGGCACGCACTGCGCGTGCTCGATGCCATAACCTGGCGGCAGGACGAGAGGCTCAGAAAGCAAAGCAAGCAATTGTCATGCGATGCAGAGACACCTCTAGGAGGCTGCCCTTCTATGCCTGGAAGCACAGTAATGATAACGATAATTGGGACTTACTAATGAAGTAGTCTGAAGTATAGCGGGATTCTGGATACGCTGCATTCACTCCATTTGCTGGGTACGGTTTTGCCTCTTCTGCAAAGAGAAAAGGAAGCAGATGTCACGTGCCCGCAGACATACCATGCTTTGCAAGACATACTGTGATGTAGAGAGTTCTAAGCTTCCTAAAAGGCTCCTGGCTGGGTTAAACTGGGACATTCAAAGGAAATGTGCAGTTAAGTGCTGAAATGCCACTGAAACACATGCTTGAAGCATTCGGGCTCCTTTGGGAACTCTTGCTGCAGACACACACGGATTTAAACAAAGCAAAGCAGCAGTTCTCTCTACACACAGCTCCAGGTGGTTCTGCAGTGCTTGTTACATCATCTCCTCGCTTCCTTTACGGGTATCAGCTTCTTTCTCTAAGAGCTTGCTTAGCGTGGTTACGTGTGTGATCTCATGGAAAAGACAGGGCAGCTGTTTTCCTGGAAAACTCTCCATTTTTAGGCCAGGTAGATGTATGTAAGTGGATAATGCAGAGCCAAACCAGCCCCTACAACATTAAATCAATGCTCCCTCCCAGCACACACAGCACCTTACGCCTGTCAAAAGCAGAGGATCCCATCTCAAAGCTTTGCCATTAACCATTCCTAACACACAGAATGCATACAGGCAGCACCATGAGCCTTAACCTTTCTATAGGCGTGGTTCACTGGGAAGAAGCAAGCATCACATCAAAGCAGACTGTCCACTTTCCACTGCTCTTTCCGAGCACTTTGCTGCTCCCAGCCTCAGCACTGACTCTGCTTTCCCATGTAAAAGCCACTGCTCCTCCCCGACCAGTATTTCCATTAACACCTTACTCATTCCAGTAAGGCGTGCGGGCAGAGATATATCAGCATGGGATATTTTCCTTTCTTTGCAGAGGGTAACAAAAATAAAATGCACTAAGAACTCCTGGTTGTATTTATTTCTGCTGGGGCTGTAGAGAAGCAAACTGAAGATAACGCGCGCTCGTTTGCAAGGAGCCTAATTTTGGCCCTCTCTCCTGGGGATTGCAGGGTGGAAAATATTCTCCAACAAAAGGAGGTTTTGTGCAAACAGAGAAACCTAATGAGAAATGCTCTTTTTCTCCCCACGGAGTCTGCCAAGGGGCAGGGAGGGTGACCACAGGGAAAGAGAGCAACCTTCAGCTATGCTTACAGTCAAGAGGAGGGCACTGCTGACTGCTGGTAACTGGAGAAGCTATTTTAGGAAGAAATTTGGAAAAATAGGCCCGAAAATACCCCAATCCATGCAGGGAAAAGTCGCCCATCTGCTGCCATTTTTAAACCCTGAGCAGGCTGTGGTCCGTGAGTCACTCCCTCGGAAAGAGCTCACAAGGGAGGAGTGTTAGCAGGAGGACAGCGGGGTCACAGCCTGTCCCAGCACGACCCCACTCCAGTGGTCACATCACTGCAGGTAACTCCAGGCACGTCAGGGTAGCCACCACCCTCACATCCACTGCTCCGAGTGGTGATGGAGAGTGATGGGTGTGAGAAGTAGGGACTGGGGAGCTGGATCCTGCGGGCTCACCCATCGTGTGGCTGTACAGGTGAGCGTGGGGGAATGCTGATCCCTTCATGCTTCACGTCTCCAGCTGCAAAGTGGAGAGAAACATCTCGTCTCACACAGGGAGAGATGTGTTGTACAATGCCAGCACAACACAACCCGGACTTGTCTGGGGACTGAAGATGTAAGACCAGCAAGATGAGTCTCATGACTTACAGGGAAGAGGAATTAGTCCTTGGAGTGAAGCTGGTTATTTCTTGGAAGCTCGTTGTCAGTTACTCTCCAAATACTTTACAGATATTGCCCCTCTGGGAAATGTGTTAAGAACCCACCATCCAAGCTAAGGCTCAGACAAATTAAGCAAGAAGTGATGAAGTCACCAACAAAGCTGAGCACAGAATGGGGATTTCTTGGTTCCCAGAGCTGTGTCAGTGGTGTTGAGACAAAGAAATTCTGTTTTACTCTTTTCCATCCTTTTCGAAGAAAAGCTCAATAGGTACAGAAGATTTCCAGCTTCTTTGTAAAAGCTGTTATCTACCTCACACCATTTGCACCCTCCTGACTGCAGCATCCCAACACCCACGTGTCAGTGCTGCAGGGAAACTGGAACCCCACTTGGCAGTGAGCAGTACAGCACCAAACTCCTCTCCATGCCTTGGGGAACCTGCAGCAAGAGCAGAGCTGGGAGCAGACCCAGCCCAGTGCCACACCACGTCCCTCCAGCGGGCTGCAGGAAGGCAGAGCTGTGTTACAAGCAACTTACAGCAAATAGAAATAGGACTGACCACAACGTTTTGCTTTGTTTGGTTAAACTGCATGCTGTTGATATAAGCACTCATTAAAACTCATGCAAAACGAGAAGAACTGAACAGATACAGAGTCAAACAAAGAGCAGAAAAACAGCCTGCCATACCCTGACCCTGGGAAGAGCCATGTTTACCTTCTGCAAACCACAGGTAGCAGTAAAATTAGCAATCAGCAATTAACATCCATTTGTCAATGGTTTCCTGGAAGGCATAACTTTGCTCCCCCTCCCCTTCCTGCCATCAGCACGCAGGGTCAGCCTGGCAGCACTGGGGATGTTCCAGGAGAGCATGTAGCTCTGCACAGCAACGAGCTACAGGAGGACCCCCATCTGCTGCTGCTCCTCCTCTTGATGCGATTCAAGGTCTTAAGCTCCTCAGGAATTATCTCAGCTGGAAAAAGCTGCACACCATCAAAACGAACATCGAAAATCAATGTGTGACACCTCCCCCACACCCCTTGGAAATCAACCAGAATTAATGCCCTCAATTGCTTGTTTGCGGGGACAGGCAGATATGGTTTCTACCATCCCCTCCCATGTGGGATATGGCCGTACTTAATTACACTCATTAGGCAAGAAACAAAGAAAAGCTGCTTCCAAGTGCAACTGGGACGTCAGCGTGGGATCCTGGTGATGTTGTTGTACCTAGCTGCACTGGAGGAAGTAGTAAAACTCACAGCAGGAGCTAAACGTGCTGAGGAAGAATGCTTTGGAAAATCCCACCACCATTTCCAGGCAGGCAGAGCGTCCCTGCATGAACAGGGTGTTCCCTTCCTCTTTCAACAAGTGCCGGGATTTGCGTTGCCCACTACTGGCTGCGATGCCCATCTGAAACCTTACGGGAAAGCTGAGCAATCATGCTCCTTGGAAAAGCCCCATAACCACAGGAACCAGGGGCACACAAACCACCCCCTGTGGATGCTCCAGGACTCACCTTTCTGCAAGATCTCCAGGTGTTCCCAAAGGATATCTCCCACAAAGTCGGGCGCCAGCTCCAGGAAGCACTCCTTGCCCAGGGCGCAGAGGGCAGCTCCGTTCATGCAGAACTTCTGGAAATCCACTCCCTTCAGGCTGAACTCATTCACTGCCCACATCACCCAGTCCCGCACGTGCGTCTCTGTCCACTGCTGGGGGTCTGCACCGAGGGGTTGCAGAAAAGATCCATTAATGAGCAGCTAACGAGGGGTTGTAGACACAGAGAGTGCCACATCCATCCCAGAGGATAAGCACCTGCACAGCCTCATCCCCTAGACACTGACAATCTGTTGGCAAAAAGGCAATGTGAGGTGGGGGAATACTTGCACCCAGAGTAAGTTAGCATCAGACCTGTTTGCAGACATGTTTCATAGCAGGGCTGAGCTTTGGGACTTATAAAAATCCTGGCAGTCCTCTGACCCCTTCTCCCACTCACTCCTTCATCTTGTTGCTTTCCCCTTGTTATCAGCCTCCTGTAAAGCATCCCAGCTGCTTCCCTGCACCAGTGGATGTGATTTGCAAACACCAGTCTCACAGTCTCAACAAAGCTGTGGAGCAGCAGAGGTTATCTCGCTCTGTGAGCAGGACAGACAGGGGCAATCTGTCAGGCGGGTACAGTCTGCAAGTGGCACTGAAAGGTTCTGCCTGTGCGTCTGGATTCCTCCTGCTTCAACTGCCAAGAAACAGGGCAGGGCCACAGGAAGGGCAGTGATGCTGTGGAGATGGGGATCGTGGCAGGGGGAAGTGTCCTCTGTGCCCACAGCTTACCTCTGGGGATTCCCAGCCGCTGCTGCTCCTTTGCGAAGCCGCTGAAGGTGGCTTTCAGTGCCTGAGACATCATTTCCTTGCTGCTGGGGGTTAGCAAAGGCACGTCTGCACATTCCATATCTGAAAACACCAGAAGAGAAAAACACTCTTAAAGGACTGGGAAAGACAAGAGAACACGTTGCACAGTTCATTGCATCGGCAGAAAGCAAGCAAACTGTTTCTTCTTCACACTCAGACCTTCCAGCCCTAAACCTAAACCCTGCATGCCCGTGAGCAGACCTGCAGACAAGAGTAGGCTCAGCAACGTGGTGCTACTTGTGGTCTCCCTGTGAGCCAACCATGAATGGAAATCTGATGGTGAGATCAAAAACCATCACAGGCAACAGCTCACCCAGCATCACTACCATCATCACCCCAGGTGGCTTCTGAAGCCTGCAAGATAGCTGGGCCATGAGTCCTACACAAGAGTGAACGAGGAAGAGTGAAGGACAGCATCTCTGAATGGCTCCTCCAACACTGAGCATCTCAACCAAAGCAAGAGGAAAAGTCCTTTCGAAGAACCACAGGCAATCCCAGAAGTAGTAGGGCCACAGCAGGACGAGGCAGGATGGAGAACCAGCAGAAAAACCATTCGAGGATGGGAGGGAAAACAAAGAGCTGGAAAATCCCACATGAGCACAGAGTTACATCATGCAAGGCCCAGGCGCTCCGTGAGTCACCGAACAATGCACAGCCGCCCCATGGGACACGTGGGGCCAGGCCAAGGGCCTTGGAGCCAGTCCTGATGAGAAGCAAAGGTCTTGCCTTTCTTCCCTTTCCTTTTGCAAATGTATTTGGAAGGAGGTGGTAACTCGCAGCCGAAGGGTTCCACAAACAAAAGCAACCATTTGGAAAAAAAAAAAAAAACTAAGAAGAATCTCGATCTGAATAAAGGTTTTGGCTCTTTTTCACATACTTGAAACAATCCTGAAAACCATCGTTTGTGGTGAAGGGAAGCCTCAAACATTCACCATCTCCAACAACTGAACTTCGTTGGTCCCGTTGTAAATCCTGTGCCGGATTTCTCTCAGTGGAGAAACAATGAGCACAAACTTTTGATGCTTCCATCAGCAGTTGGATGACAACGACAGTGCTCTCTGTGCTGTGGAAAGCCACCTTAGCTCGCTGATTTAATACCCCACACAGTGCTCCCCACTCAAGGATCGCCAAGAGCATCCCTAGTGCAGCCCAGCCAACCAGAGCTGCTCTCCTGCCCTCATCTTTACACCTTCCACCTCTCACCCCAAGCACAGACGTGCCAAGGTCCCCACGTGCCCAGCTCCCCACCCCCATTCACTGCTCTCAGCCCCGACACTGAGCCCCCACGTCCCATTCTTCCCCCATCCCAGCTGCAGAAATCAAGGCTTGCCTGCCACACTGCACCCATCGGGACCTCCAAAAGCAAATAATAACATTCAAAGGCTATTTGGCAAATTGCACTTCATTATTTACTGGATTTGGCTGAAGAGGGCACAGAAAAACGACCAGGCACCCTGCATATCTCTGTTCTCCATCTGCTGGCTTTGAGATAACACTGGGAGAAAGTGGTTCGGTGCCCTTTTCCCTTCATCCTCATGTTACACGTTAATGCTCTGCTGGCCGTGCTCTGTGGTTATGGGGACCACCCAGGGATCCGCTCCCTCACGGCCGCTGCAATGGCAGCACGCTGCTCCCCAGCCATGGGAGCTGAGTCAGAGCTCAGAAAACACTTCCAGCCCCATTTTGCAAAGAATTACTCGTGAAAACCTGCGTGCAGATGACCTCCTTAAGGCAAGCCACAAGCAGGGCGTCTGGCCGTGCTGAATTCTCGTTGCTGCCATGCAAAGGAGCATCTGTCACCGATGGCTGTGGGTCCACGCGTTTGGGTTTGCACAGAGCCAGCAGAGCAGTTGTTGAGTAGCACAGAATAGGGTTTCAGTTTCACAAGGCGAGCACCAAAACTGAACAACGAGGAACATTTCTGAGGCTTCTCCTTCAAAACAAGACGCACCGGGAAAATTTAGAAGCGAAACCTTTCTTTTCTTGTTAGACCATAGCGAGTGCTTAACGCTTCTTCAAAACACAACACAGCCCCAGAGCCCCACACCTGCAAATGTCTGCAGAAGCCTAATTTTAGACAACAGCATCCCTCCTCTGCAGGAGAGCTCGCATGTGAAGCACTAACTGGGTTGGTGAAGCTGTGTGTACGTGTCTGTGGGGTATGAGAGATTCTAAATGTACTGAAATGTCGCTTTCTTTGTAAACCCCTGGGAGGACGAGGGCTTTACCTGCCCTCCGACGATGCTGTGCTCTGCAGGACCCTACAGGAGGATGCAGGACCCTACAGGAGGATGCAGGCACGGTGCTGCCCCACAGCACACACCCGCCTGCAGCCTGGGGTGGGCAGAGGTCAGAGCAGGGCAGCATTTCGGTAACAAAAGCAGGCCAGGCTTTGCTCCCCTGGTTTCAGCTTTCACTGTCATCTGAAACCCCTCTCCAAGATTTTAATCAAATCTTGCACAAATAAAACGTCCCCTTTGTGTACCTCCTGCTGCCCGCAAAGCGCGTGCAAAAGCATGCATGCGTGCACACGGGCGGGCTCGGAATGCACCAAACCCAGCTGCTGTGTCCCAGCTTCGTTGGGCAATTTCATACCCAAACCTAAAAACCAAGCGTGGACTTGCACTGCAGGGCTGCTGGGGTTGTCGGATGGGTTTTACAACGCCCATTAAAGCCTCACTGACACGGCTCACACGAGATGCCACGTCTCCTGCTGCTGCCGCTGTACTGACAGTGAGCAGCAGTTGATTTTCCTCCTGGGAGACCAGGCAGGGTACGATGGTTTGGCTTTTAAATAATAGCAGGAGTCACAGGCACTCTGGAAAATTATGTCACATCATCTCCAGCATCTGTAAGGCAGAGATAAGCAATTTGCCTTGCACGGTGGGAAGGCAGAGGGATGCTGATGTGAGCAGCTGCAGCTTTGCAAAGTAAGGATAGGTCTGGGGGTTCGGCTTGAGACCCTGAAGGCTTCCCAAAACCAGACTTTGTTTTTCCTCCACCTCCTTCACATCCCTGGGGACCAGATCTCAGAAGGACAAAAGGATGGCAGAGATCCTGCCATAGCCAACAGCCAGCATTGCACCCCCGTGCAGCTTTTAAGCTGAAGAGGATCCATCCCAAAGCCACCATCGTCCCAGGTAACTAGTGATAACGGCCTTAAGTTGTGCCAGAGGAGGTTCAGGGTGGGTAATAGGAACAGTTTCCTCTCTGAAAGGCTGGCACAGCTCTCTGGGGGTGCTATGGTCACTGTTCTGGGGGTGTACCAGAGCTGTGGGGACGTGGGGTAGGCTGGAGATCCGAGAGGTCCTTACCAACCTTAATCAGTCTATGACTGCACTGCTCTAGGTGCTGGACGAACAGACAGAGACTGTGAGAAACACAGAGAGGCCAACACCACCGAGTTCATCTCCCAGACAAATTCCCACTCTGCTCTCCGCAGGCTCCGCATGTATAAACTATTTCTATGCATCTGATCTTTTTAAAGCACTACGATTTACAAACTTTAGGGATTTTGACCTTAAAATGCAAGCGACTCTGCTGCATGTCAAAACATTAGCATCTGATTGCATAAGCAAAATAAATGGCAGTCGAGAAAAAAAGCTGGAGGACAGGAGCAAAGTCATTTTTCTCCCTAATTTCCACTTGGAGTCAATGCCCCCTTTAAGCTTCTCTCATTCACTCACTTTGTTTCCCATCAAAAGCCCCAGTGTGTCCTTGTTTGGTCCCCACTGTTTTGCACAGTAGTCTGCGTGTAGATGGATGCCCAGCGGGTCAGAGCAGGGCCAGCTGACCCCACAGCCCCCTGGATGGACACCAGGTCAGGGACCCAGCATGCCATTCTCGAAGGTAAAAGCCTGCCTGGGACAGGGACTAATCCCACGGTGTGCTGACACCACGAGGACAAGGGACACGCTGATTGCTTGAAGGAGGCAAGGGGTATGTTTTGGGGAAGGTGCAGTTTGGCACTGCATCAAGTGAAGAAAATAATCTCTCTAGGACCGTGCATCCAACAGCTGCACGAATTTACAGCAAGGTATCTCAGAAGAGCTCAGTCCTTGAGCCATAGCTGGCTGAGATGCTCCTCTGCGTCCTGAGGTTCTGCTGGAGGGCAACTGCAGCCAGGACAGAGAGGAGGCTGTGTTCCCAGGGACCATGCTCACAGTGCCAGCTTCTGCCACCCCAGGGACATCCCTGTGCTGCCCCACAGCCAAGTCCCTGGATGCTTGTGGAGGAGTTTGAGGAGTTTCTGAGAGGTTTGGCAAGAGGGACAAGGACTGATCTGCTCTCCTACCTTCCCCTGTGCCACCAAGCTGCTCCGTCCCATGAGGAGCCCACCACCACCCAACACATGGCACGCATCCTCCACCCCAGCCTTCCCCAGGAGCAAAGCAAGGCAGGGCTAACGATGGGGAGGCTGAAAGACCGTTCCCAAAGTCTCCCAGCTGGCAGGGCTCAGCTGAGAAACCTTTCTCAGGAAGAGAGGAGGCTGGGGAGAAGGGGGCCGGGAGCTGAGACCCTTCCCACGCTCCCCTGGCAGAGGCACCATCTCCCACATCTCCCATCCCAGGTCGCTTTCCCCTAGGGCAGATTTGCCTTTCCCAGGTGCCCCACACAGCAGCAGGGCAGGAGCTCCTGGGCAAATAAACCCCAACTGAGCCCCACTTATTTAGGCAGGATTAGGCAAAAATTTGTCTGCACTTTTGAACTGTTTTCACAAGCACAGCCTCTCACTCCCACGCAGGAAGCAGGAGCGGAGCCGGCCTGTTCCAATTAGGGCTCCTCGGACCAAAAGGGCAATGAAACTCAGGGGAGAAAAGGGAAAGAAAAGGGGGACAGAGAAACTGGGGAGGAAGGATGAGCACGAGGAGATGCTGGGGATGGAGGGCACTGAGACTTGCACCCCTCCCGCAGCACCTCATTGTGTTTCTCCCTCCAAGGCACGGCACAAAAGGGACTGACATTTGCTATTTTAATTTTAAATAAATACATTAAAAAAAAAAAAAAAGAAAAATAAGCTTTTTTTTTTTCTTCTTTCTCCCTTCAAGTAGTGAAAAATAAATACTCTGAGATGAAAGCAGGGTTTGAAGAGAAAAACAAGAGAGGAAACCAAAAGCCCGCACTGCTTAGCGCTGCAAAAAGAACAACAAAGCCAGCTTTCTTCCGGCATTCAGCAGCTTTCTTATGGAGATGCTGCGTGTCATGGGGGCGAGTTCTCCCACTAAATAAAGGGCCTGGAAACTTGTCCTCCCTGCACGCAGATAAAAGGGTTTCTCCGGAGTTTGTACTAGCAGCATCACAGGGAGAGGGGAATGGGAAAGGTTAAGAGGAGGGTGGGACCGGCTGTCAGGATGCTCTCGGTGCTCAGCCCTGGGCTTTGGGATGGATGGTGTTGCCCATCCCTGCAGCTCCCCATGCTCACAGCAAAGCCTCCCAGCGCTGCATTTCCAAAGTGTGGGCACTGCCCTGCTCCGCTCCCAAAAACAACAGAATATGTAAGAACATCCCAGCCAATGCCAAACCCAGCTCTGTCCTGCAGGCATTAGAGCTGAGGACAAAGGTCCCTCCATCCCACAGGGTCCTCACATGCCGTGGCACCGAGGTGTTTTGTCTCATCAAGACTTATTTTGAATGGGACCGGCTTCAGAGCAAGAAAAGAGAGGAAAACGGGAAATAGAGCAATCCAAAGGGCAGTGTTGGTTTTGGCTCCTGGCGATGGACCAGGCAGCAGCACTGACAGGTGAGAGGATGCTTCACAGCCACCCAAACTCCAGCACCACCGCTGACCCCGCCTGCTGCCCGTGCTTCTTTCCATTCCCTCGGTCACAGCTTCACACCGTGGGTGTTGGATGCAGACCCTGGGAAAGCAGCATCCCCTGCACTCACAGGGGCTCGCTCCTCCCTGGTGTTTGCGGGGGAGAGAAGGGGGAGAAGAGCGAGAGAAAGCCCTGGATCGAAGCTCAGCAAAACCACAGGGCTTGAGTCAACGTTTGTTGAGATGATGAGAAAGTTTCCCTGGCTCAGCAGGCAGGACAGGACCCACGGCTCTGGAACTGGAAGCTGGGCTTCCCTCAGTGTGGGGCTTCACTGCATCTTCCCTATCTCAGCTGCTGGAGGGAGCACAGATGGAGCAGAGGGAGCACCGAGGACCTGCAGCCACCTCTGGGCTTGGATGTGGCCACGGTTTAACGACACTCGACAAAACTATGCAAAGCAGCCTGCAAAGGCAGCAGAAAGGTTTTTCCACTGAGATCTCGGTGGTTTAGATGCAGCGACGCTGCGAACCCAGCGAGCCCCCTGCAAGCAAGCGCCCATGAATCAGCTTTGCAACGGCTCCTCTCGCCTCGCATCTGTGAGCATCGCTGCTGAAACCTCGTGTGAGCCCTTCCCAAAGGCACAGACCTGAGCACGGGCTCTGGGTTTAGCGCAACCTCTGCAAAGCCCACGTGCATGCAGGCCTCGGCGCTTCGGAGGCGGCTGCAGCAGGAGGTTGAGGTAGAATCACAGAACGGTTTGAGTTGGAAGGGATGCAATGAACAGGGACACCCACAGCTCCGTCCAGTGCTCAGAGCTCCTCCTGTCTGACCCTGGGTGTCTGCAGGGATGGGGCAGCCTGTGCCACGCACTAGATGAGGCTGCAGCCACCAAAACCAGCATTGCACGACCTCCACGTGTCCCCAGGCTCCTGGCTGGGAGTCCAAGCCTCTTCTTTTTTGAGTGGTCAGGCCCTTCTCACCGTGCAAACATCACATGAGCTGCTGAAGATGGGATGAGCACCTCACTCCTGGGCTGCTCTGCCTCCAAACCCTTCTTGGCAGGGCTGCATGCTCCCAACCTCCAGTGAAGCTAGACTCTCCTATGAGAAATGCTTCCCCTGTGATAATTCACTCTAATTCCCACTAACCGCTTTGCTAAATAGCTCTAATCCCCATGCACAGGCACACACACACACTAATGGGAGAGCACGGAAGGCCCAGCAAAGCCTGTAATAGACACCCAGCCCCGGCTGAAAGGAGGTCAAGTGTAAATAGCAAGGCCAGGTCACGCCTGTGGCAGCCGCCTCGCATCAGTGCTTCAGCTCAGGGAGATGCTCCTCCGCAAACAAGCAGCGAAAACCCAGCTTCTCACACCCCAAGTCCAGGCAGCAAAGCTCTAGTTGCTCAACAGCAAAGAGAGGGAGGGGGAAAACACCCTCCCCAAACCTAGTGATACTGACTGAACAAACAACCAGATATTCATGTGCTTCTTGGAAGGCTGCCTGAGGTATTCAAATAGCTCACGCCTGGGCCCTGAAGCCTCTTGAAATTCCTTGCTCTCTGCTGGTTAGGCTGGAAACCCCGTGAGGTTTAATGGCCCTTGAGGCTCATGCACCCATAGGAGCCCTTTCCAAGGCAAATCAAAGCTGGGAGCCCCGGGGAACGGATAGTAGCTCCCATCTCACACACCCAACGCTTCCCTACAGCAGCTCTGAGCCCCATGGCAATGCCATCAGGGACACCTCCATTGCAGTGACACAACAGAGGGTTCATCCCTGGAGCAGGGTGCCCTGGACACAGTATAACTCAGGACTGCAAGAGCACACGCTGTGTAACCCCAGCCTAGCAGCTCAGATTGCACATCTCCCCATCCAAGCAGACTCTCCTTCACGTATTTATCTCCCTCTCCTTCATCTCCCAGACACACAGACAGACATATTAGGGATGGATCCAGCTCCCTTGCCTCCAGCTGCTGCAGGGGGGACAGCACTGCTGCACCACACGAGACAGTGGCCCAGAAAAAAGCCAGCAGTGCTTTTGCAAGCCACGGTTGAGGTTCATCAGCAGTACATTGTATGAGGAAGATGCTGTCAGGATAGGAAGTGTGAAAAGGGAAGGCTGAGATCTTTTGGCAGGGCTGTTCCCCCACTGCAGGGATATGGGCCAAAGAGACTTTTGGTCATGCTTAGGTCTTTCATCACCCCACAAACAGATCCCAATCCACCAAGTCTGCTCAAGCACACCTGAAGAATGCTCTGTGCCAACATTCTGTAAGCAGCTACGCATGACCTCACAGCTGGAGATGGTTTCACTGCATATCTGCAAAAGGATTTTGTGCCCAAACTCCATTTGTGCTGTCCACCACCGTGACACAATGTGCTTCTCATGAAGACGCTCCACGTGGATGCTCCTGATGCTGGGAGTCCACTGCCAGACTGGTCCTAATAGGCAGTCAGAGCTCTCATGGCCTCGGAATGAGATGAGGCATGCAGCCACTCAGCCAAGTCCCTCCTTTCTTTTCCTTCCCCTCCAATCTGTCCCAAGGAATTCCCCAACCTCCACTTGATTATCAGCCCAGCCCAAGTTCTGCGTAAACTCTGTGGTGCTGGCATCAGCCCTTGCCTGCAGGCAGCATCGGTGCCACGTCATGCCAGACACGTGGGGACCACATGGCAGGACACAGACTGAGGTGCCCTCGAGCCAGGATGACGCTCAGCCCCCAGACTATCCCTCCCCACATCAAAGCTGCTCTCCTCCACTCACCAGCCCTCTCTCCACAAACCAGCACGTTTGCCAAAGCAGGAAGGACTGGACCTGCTACGGAGAGCACGCTGGCATTGTACACACAATAAGTGCCCACGGGTCACGAGCAGAAGGTGCCCCCAGTGACATTCCTCAAGCACAGAACATCTCCACACAATGCTGTGATGCAGAAAGCACCAAGCTGAGGAAGGCAGCAGTGGGTCAGCTCCTGAGCACACACGCTGCCCAGGGCGAATGGCTCTGGGGGTGAAGCTTGCCACATCTCTCCACAGCTGCAGATTCCTGCCTGCTGCCCATCCCACCCCACCTCCGCAGCCTCCCCAGCCAACCCTTAGCTCCAGGGCAGCGCCAGGCAGACGCAAAGCCAAGCCTGCGAGAAACCATTGCTCAACGCCACGGTGCAAGTCGTAGCGCATCACATCCCCCGTGGATTGCGCAGGGACGGCTGCTGCCTCACCACAGAAGGCCCCATTGCTGATATCAGGCTCTTTTTTTCCATGCAGCTGGGAGTGTTTCAGCTCTGCTGAGCACCAGAGGACATACAGAGGAGCACAAGGAGAACGGTCACCGCCAAGCAGGGCCCCATCCCGCTGTGACACCTCGTCCTCCTCTGCCTCCATCATAGGACACAAAGACACCGGGTCTGTCCTTCTGCATCAGGCTGAGCTGTCCAGCTTTGCAGCTCCAGAAGGAGAGATGAGCATATTTCTCTCTCAAATCAAACAAATAATCGCACAGACTTCTGCAACCAGATTAAGGCTGGGAGGTTGGAGCTGGTCAATTTCAGCACTGTTTGCTCTAAATAACGTTAAACCAAAGACAGTCTGTCATTGTAATCAACAAAGTTATTGCTGACTCCTTAGAACAAATAGCCAGCTCTGCCAAGAGATTGAGGCAGCACTGCATTCTGACACCTCTCATTCCCCTATGCTGTGTGTGGATTTACCTCTTAATCAGGATTGACTCCTGATTAAGACTTGCATTTGCAATTGCCCCGATGGCTCTGAAGGGATCGTATCCTCCCTCATGAACGTGGTCCACAAATATACACCACAACCCCCCCACAGCTGACACCAGAACCTAAGGAGCTTGCAGTGTGCATCTCACCTATGCCAACCCAGAGCAGCAGCATTTAAAGGAGGGGAGAAAAACCAACTGCACAGAAGAGGCTGAGGGCCCTTAAAGCAAACAACCTCTCCTCCTCATGGTGGTGCCTGGGCAGCCCAGACAGCACTCCACTAATGCCACCCCACAGACTGCAAGCATCCTCAGACACTCCAGCTGGCATCTCCACAAGCATCACCCCCAAGCAGGAGCACTGTCCGTCACATCCCATGCACAGGAACCACAAGTGTCCTACACTCACAACAGTTTAAACATTCCCACGTCCCACTGTGAGACAGGAGCACCCTGCTTGGCAAAGCTGATCTGCTTCACCTCCCTGCACCTCCTGTCAGCCCCAAAGGGGACCACGGGTGCAGCAAATGACCTCAGTTTAAGGAAGCATGAATCTGGACCCAGCTTTTCCATCTGGGGTAGGAGGAGAGGGAACCACGCTCAGCTCCTCCAGGGATGGAGGTCAGAAACAGCTCTGGGAAAAGCCTGGCAAGCAAAACTGCAGACCAGGATGGACTGAGTGCCTCAAAAACACTGCTGCCAGACCAACTGCATTTCACAACAACCCAGGAACAGTTCTCTTTCTGCTATTATTGTTTGGAAGTGGACAAGGAACTGAAGACAAGGAACAAGTGGATTTTCCCAAGCATGAGAACAGCCCTGAGATTAAACCCCTTCCATGCTCCTTGCCAGTTTCAGACATCAGGGCTCAGAGCTTTTCCCCATTCAGGCTGTCCCGTGCAGCCTCCAGGTGATCAAGCAGCCCCATAGAGGAGAGCAAGGGTTTTCCCAAGCGGCCCCAGGAAGCTTTTCTCTTCCAACTCTGATTTCTAGGAATCTTCCCACCAGGGACCAGTGCAGCAACTGGGCCAGACGAGCCCTGGGAAGAGGAGGAAGGTGGGAGTGAGCAGGGGAAGGGAGCCAAAACCACACTGGGCTGCCCCATCAGCTTCAGCCATCCCCATCCCAGCACCAAGGGCCAGCCAGGACGAGGATTACATCACCTATTGGCCTCAGATGGGACAGCAAAAGGTTGGCAGGGATAAACCAGGGGGTTGGGGTGCTCAGAGGAAGCCCTGAGTTTGGAAACCTTCACACAGGCTGCGGGGATGGGAGGAGAGGCTGAGATGCTCACAGCCCTCGCATCCACCCCGCGCACAGCATCCGGAAGCTATTAAGGAATTACAGCCTCGCTGGCCCCGAGCCTTCCCCAGCAGAAGTGCCTGGGAGCAGATGGTGAAAGGGCTGATTGAATTCGGCTGCTCAGGCCAAGAGGCTGTTAGGAGAGATGCAAAAGGAGAAGGGAGTGGGGGGTGTCACTCTGCTACTCAGGAGCCAGGAGCCCTTGCCAGGAACTTTGGGAATCCTCCTCTGATTGTAATGAGCCCTGGGATGCTGCAGTTTGGGGCTGGGTCACTGCTCCCGAGCCACGATGCGAGTTGACCAGGCATCCACCCACAGCTGCAGAACCGAAGTGTGCAAAGAGCAACCTGGTCTAACCCCAGAGCATCCCCAGAGGCAGCAGAAAGGCACAGAGCCCAGCACGCCTCGGATGATGCTCGCTGGGGAAATGGCCTGGTGGGAGAGGTATGTGTTATGGAAGAAAGAAAAAGCGTGCCAAAAACATAAAGAAGTCATCCACGATGCCATGTGAAGGTAAAGTCAGTGCCTGCAGCTAGCAAACACTGATGGAAGAATCCAAATTGCCTGCAGGCAAAGGAAGGGTTTTAAGACCTCTGGGAAGTGGGGGAAGAAAAGGGATGAATGACCCAAAAAGCAACACAAAGCCAAGCTCTGGGCTCTCTGCCCTGGCAAGTGGCCCCACACCCCCATGCCCTGGGGAGCAGGCATTGGCTCCAGGGCCCCGCGGTCTCAAATCTTTCTTTTCTCCAAGCGAATCCTTCTCTTTTCCAAACAAGAAACTTCCAACTACCCCCCCAGGCCGGCCCCGCTCCCCGAAGTTGGGCAATCACAAAGCTCATCAGGGCTCTGACGAAAGCGTGGGCACGGAGCGCTCCGTGACCGTAAGGGGATCTTTTAGGAGCAATCTTTTCCGAGACAAGTCATGAGATTTCTTTCTTGCCTGGAATTTGCTCCCACGGCTCCGGATTGCTGAGTCAAGACATCGCTAGGCTGTGCCCTCCAGATGAGTAAATTAATTGCCCTGGGGGGGGGGGGGAGGAGGGCAGGGAGGGGAGGGCGAGCACATGGCGATGACTCTCCGGCCCCGCACGCCTTGGCAGTGGGCTCTGCTGCTGCTCTGCGATGCATGGAATTACTCACCCCATTAGCAAGCACGGTTACACACAGCTGTTTAAAGGCACACTATCCCCATCCATCCCTGTTGCTTTCCTTCTGGATTTTTTTTCCACATTTCCCCTTTTTTATTTTTCCGTTTTTGTGAGGATATCCAATGAATGCTTGGGACCAGCAGTTCCCAAGGTGGACGCAACCTGGAGATGCCAAGCAGCTCAGGCTCACCCAGCCCCACTTCCCCATCCCTCCTCGCCCAGTTGACGTAACCCATCCCTCCGCCGGGTCACTCTATAGGATCCATATGGCAACGGCTGCTCGGGGTTGAGCCGTTTGAACGCAGGAACACGCGAGAGTCATCCAGCTCGAAGGCAGAACACACGCACGGCCGGGGCCTTTCAAGTCACAAGCTCTCGAGCCAGCTCCAAATCTGGAGCCGCTTAAAGGGATGGAAAACAGCGCCAGTGACTCAGTGCCCCGCTGGGCCACTGCTACCGTGACAGCCCTGAAAGCCCACTGCTGACGTTGGAAAGCAAAACTTTCCCAGCCCCGCTTGCCCAGACCTGGGGACAGAGCAGCGAGGCTGAGCCCGGAGCCCCGCGCATCCCATCCTGGAGAGTAGTGCATCCCATCCAAGCAATGCTGTGGGGATGGAGGAGAGCTTTTCCCCATTCCAGCTGCAAACCACGAGGAACTGCGCTCAGTGACCCCAGCGAGCGGTTTGGGAAGGCAGGAGGCTGCACAGCGGGCCCTGAGCGTCTTAAAAGAGAAAGCACTTGGGATTGTGTTGGGAAACCGCTCCTCACAATGCTCTGTAAAAAAAAAAAAAGCCTCAACTTCACGCGCTCCACTGCGGCTCCTTTTAGGTTTTGCAGTGGAAAAAGCCAGCCGTGCTCAGCTTTTGCTACTGGCTTCTTCTGACTGCTCCCATTTTCGGTAAACAATTTCTCAAAACAAAAAGGTAAATATATATATACACGTATCTTGTTGCTCTGCAGCTTCCAGAACCCAAAACGGAGCGGTTTTGCACCAACACGCACAGTCACCTATTAAAGAAAAACCAACAACACAACTTTCATGTGGGTCAAGAAGCCACATTTTGATTACTGTGATAGAGGATGCTAACAGGAAAGAAATAAAAAGCAACACGAAACAAAGCCCAGAGCGAGCTCTGGTGGGCTGTGCTGCAGTTCCCCTACATTAAACCTTTTCCTGCCCTCTGTTGGTATCAGAAGCCGGGGTTGATGTCCCTGAAATCCTGGGGCTGAGCACCCAGCGTGTGGTGCAGTGCACAGGCAGCAGCATCCCAATGGCTCGCTCCTCTCGTGCTCCCCAGCAGCCATCTGAAGAATGCCCTGGAATCGTGTCAAATATTTTAAATGAGATGGGGGGGGGGGGGAGAGGGGGCACGGGGTGGGGAGCGGATCGGGGGGAGAGCTCAGCTTTTGACTCAGTGTCTGGCTTCTTTCATCAAACCCACATTCCTAATCATGCCATCACCCTCCGGGAAAGTGCGACAACATACATAATCCATGTGGAGCCAATTTAAAATCCCCTCCATGGAAGAAAACGCATTTCATTCATTAACAAGCTCCGAATGCTTCGCTGGGGTGAGGAGCCGGCCTTCGCCATCCCAGCTTACCCACACGGGCAGTCACACCCTACAGGAGAGCAATTTCCCTGCTGAATTACATCGGGTTTGCATCCACCTGAGGCCGATGGCCAGCTCTGCTCCTTCTGGCATCATCACAGGAGCAGTGGAGCATCTGGAGCCCTGCCCAAAGAGGAGTGCTTCCTGCAGAAAGCTGCTGCCTTGCTACGTCAGCCCTGTGCTTCCATCAGGGCAAAAGGGAAGCCCTCTAACCCCGCTGAAAAGGTGCTCCAGAGGGCATGGCACTAAAGCTCCAAGCAAGCATTCAGCCCCTGGCCTCTGCAGTCACAATTCAGGCAGCACAGACTGCGAGGGAGTCCTCCCCACACTGCCCAGCACCTGCAGCCATCAAATTCCATCAAACCACGGTGCAGCTCTGCATGCACACAGGGTTACCAATATCCTCCAAAACCTGACATCTCCCAGAAGGAGCCCCAGAAAAAGGGCCTTTTCCCCTCTGTGATAGAAAGCTGCTTTTTATTCCTTGCACGTGCAAGCCACTGTGCTCTAGGAGGGCATTATCCTGGTGGGCATTGCTCCACGGGGAGCAGATGCAGGATTGAACAGCACAGCATCCTGGCTTCTTGCAAATGCACAGCGAAGCTGGCACGCGGTGCACAAAGGCACCGAACAGAGGGCACCAGGCAGCAACCACGACTCGAGGCGTGCCAAAAAAACTGTGCACCATCAGCAAGATCAGGGAGGTGATGGGGAAAACGCACTGCGTGGTCCTGCCCAGATAGACGTCGTCCCAGAGACTCGACGCCGCTCAGGTCACCGAGGATCAAACCAAACCTCCCACTGCTGCCAGCTGAGTGGGGAGGGGGGAGAAGAGAGCCCAAAAATGTGCAGTTTCATCTCACAGTTGAGACAGAAGAGCGCTGGGTTTGCTCTCTGTGCAGAGCCCAGAGTTGCTCTGAGCCACCCACTGCATGCAAAAAGAGAGCAGCGCGATCCGGAGCGCTTCTGAACGTGACCTTTGCTGCCATCTGAACACACGCAGCTTGCAGAAGCTCAGGTTTTGCGTGCAAACGTTTGCAGTTTGCTAACGTTACAAGGGCACGCTCTCAGACCCAGAGGTGCTCTACAAACTGAGCCCTCGAGCCAAACTACTGAAACCACCCCGATCTTTTGTTTTATTTGACTTCTTATTTTCTTTTGCCATCTCTCTGGACCCGACATCGAACCACGGATCCCCTCTGGACAGGAGCCACTCCCTAATTCAAGGAGATATTCATGCAGATAAAGTGTCTTGCAGATTTGCACATTTTCCCATAATTACCGCCAGAGCCCGAAGCAGCCACAGGCACAAATCCTGGAAGCTGGGGTCCAGACGGAGCACAGCTATGGGGCAGGGACACAGAGGCAGCCTGCAAGGCACCCAACCCACAGCACGGCTGCTATCTCCGCAGCCATCGCCCACTTTTGTCATCAGGAGGAGCAAATTCCACCCCAAATCGAAAGCTTCTTCAGGGCTCAAGAGCCCCCGCCCCCAAATATTCCACTGCACCTGGGAAAAATGTAGGAGCTTGTAGGAGAATCAATAAATATTTATTGTTAAACCAGCAGTATTTTGACTGGAGATGTAAGCATGGCCCCATGCCAGTGTAACCAGAGCCTCTTGGCCAACACTGCAAACAAATTTTCTTTCTGTATCTAGTTGGGAGATTATAAACTACACAACGAAGAAAAAAAAAAGAAACACAAGGCAGTGAGCAGCTTAGTCACGGAAGAGGAACAAAAGAGCTCAGATGCATAACTATGTTGTGGGTTAAAAGAAAAAAAGGATGCAGGGCCCATTCTTGGCTGTGGGACAGCTGCACTGTTTGTATCAGCTACAGATCCGTCCCACCGGTTCTGCAGTGATGAGAACTTCTGCTGGACCACAGCATCCCTGGCTTCAGGGCGAGCTGCAAAGCAGCCCTGAGCTCACAGCCAGCAAGGGGACTTAGGGAAAATGCTGGGATCCCCAACTTCACAGCACAAAGATTGGGCAGTCCCTGCTCTCAGGGGCTCAAGCAGAGCAGCTTGCTGCTGATCTGTTGCTTCAGTTTGCCCCCTGGCACCTTCCTACCCAGCACAGGCCTTTCCTCGAGTTGAATGTGAGATGTCAGCAGCTTCATCCTTCCCTTTCATTCCAGGGATAGCAGTGACACTTGTCTCCCTGAAGTCATGCAATTCGCTGCCTCTAGGCAGCTTATGTGCCCGTGCAAGTGCCAGCTGATGGTGCTCAAAGGAAAGAATCCCTTTAAATTGTCTGAGACAAATCCACATGGGTTTGTGTTTTTTTCTTCCCCCAAACCCCTGCAAGCAGTCACTCAGCATCCCTACACGATGTTCAGTCTGCTCTTACACCTGCCTCCTCCCCAGGTGCCAGAGATGGATCTGCTCTCACCAAAACACCTCCTGGTGACACAGAGCTCATCTCCATCTTACCCCCAGCATCCAACGGCCATCTCGAGGTCTAACTGCAGGATTTGGGCTGCTAGAGGTAAATGGGAGCTTGCTTGGACTTTCTGAGCTCAGTCTGTAGAGCTCAGTCACTGCCACACACTTCCTTTCCCAGCTCACTTCCACATCCACCCAGAATTCCAGCTCCAGGCAGGGAAAGCAGCCCCTCTGAACCCTAAACCTGGAGCTGTTGCTTCCCCAGCTCAGCCACACAACACATCTGTCCAGATGGAGGTCCCCAAAGCCATCTCCCTGGTAAAACCCAGCGTGCCACGGTCCCAGCAGAGAGCACAGCACTGCCTGCCAGCAATGTGTCAGGGATCTGGGACATCAGCTCCCTTTGGAGCTTATTCCTGCCTGAGACTGTGTCATCCCTTTATTTTATAAGGCTCATCAAAGCATCGCGCACCATAATTACACGGCAAATTAGAGGCCACTTCGTGTAACTATGCTGCAATTGCACAGTTGTTACATGCTTTGTGGACTGCGTGATGAAAAAGCGGACGGGATGGGGCTCTGCTCCTCTTTCTTGGAAATTCCGCTCTCTGCACCAAAGTTTAAAACACTTTGGCCAGGGATGCATTTCAGGGTGCCTATCCCTGAAGGAGGCCCCGAAGGAAGGGCACAGAGCATCGCCAGTTGCCCTCTTTCCAGCTCTTTTCACGGCTTTGTTCCTCAAGCAGGCACAAGTTGACACTGACCAAGCTGGGGACAGCCCGGTGCACTCAGCCCCCTCCCTCCTACTAAGCTACCATCCCCCATCCTAGCTGGATACCGCAGTGATGGGCATTTTGTAAGCGCATAGAAAGATAATTGCCCTTTTTCAGCTCAAATTCTCACCTCTTACAGCGGCAATCAGCACCGAGAATACTGCAGGAGCCCGAAGCCCTCACTTATTGATCCTCCGACGATTGGTGCCCACACAGAACAGCACACAGCCACAGAGCTCTCACCTTCGGCTGTTCGTGCAGAAGCAAAAGCGTTCAGAAAGATGCTGGGTAGCATTCCCCGCTGCCCTGAAATCACCGAGACACCCAGGATCTGCAGCACCCTGCTGCAAGGACCAGCCCCCTGCCAGTGCTGTGCAGAGGTAACCCAGCATCAAACCCATCTCTGCAGAAGAGCCGTGCTCTAATGTGCTCCTTTCTATTCCTACCAGCTCCCAGGCCGACTCCTTTGGGTGGGATGCTGCTGCACACACACATACAGACTGCGTGGGAATGAATTTGGAATCTTGTGCTCCCCAGGATCCCACCCGAAGGCTGTAACGAAGCCATGCTCGTAAAGCACTTTGCCCTTTCCCTGCAGGGAGGCACAGCCCAGGAGGGAACACAGCTGATAAACGTGCTCGAATACAAGCTCCCTCGGTTGCGTGCACTAAAAGTGAAAGCAAAGGACAAGAGGAGATTGCCCTGGCTCCGGGAAGGGGAAGCTGCGTGCTGCTGGGGCAGATCCTACATCCCAACACACACTGTGCAGGAGCTGTCTGCTTCCCTGCGGCAATCCCAGCAGGAGAAACCTCGCTCAATCCAAACACCGTACAGAGGGAAGGGCCCTTGCCGGATAAAACACCACCCCGGGATGCCACACACACTCAGGCCAGTGGAAACAACGTGCCTGTCTCCCAGCTGGCCCTGGGGTACGGATGGGAAGAGCCCAAAAGGATGGGTCCTGTCGGGATTTCACAGCCCGTCACTATTTCTGTGCCGGGCAGAACGATGCCCACCACCAGGATGCACCCAGAGGGGAAGGAGGAAAGAGGGGAGCGGATGCAGAAACCCAGAACCACCTCACACTGCACCCTGCCCTGCATCGCCCTTCACAAGAAATGCAGTCATGTCACAGCTCTGGGAGTCCCAGTGACACGCTGCTTGCTTCCAGCAAGGGCTGCTTCAAACTCTGACCACAGAGACCAAACAGAGCTCTGCAGAACTGGAGGGACCAAAGGCATTTGCAGAGGGCCACATATACCAGTTGCAACATTCAGTTCCCATTGGGGCTGATTTGCACCTGGTTCGGGTTCTGCCCTCAGCAGATGAACTTCAGAACGTCCATGATGAATGAAGTTGGTAAATTAAGTCAACCCATTGGGGGATCAGATGTACATTTGCAATTAAAACTACGATATCATGCACTCCTTCATAGCCTTACAGCCAACGCTCCCTCCCCCCACAGTGTGTGTATTAAAGAAGACCACTAAGGGGTACTTTGGCTCCTGACCTCATTTCCCCCAAAGTTCTGACTGAAAGCAGTGGGGAATTTGGCTCTGGACACCCCGTACAACTTCACATCCCTTTCGAGTCACTTTTAAACCCTTTGGACACGCTGCAAATCCCACCCCACTTCTGCACACCGAGACTGCTGCTCTGATCTGGGGAAAGAAGGGGACACTGCAGCACAAACCAACGCTCCTGAGCAGCTTTACAGGGCACCTGGCACACGGAATGCTGTGCACGATTGAAAACCTGTGCCCGCAACAGCTTTCCCTGCCTAAGCAGAGCAAACCTGCTTTACTGCCTTGCTGGCACAGGAGTGAGCTGCTCATCTCAGTGAGGCCATACCCATTTCAAGGGGCAACGGGACACATCCGATGGCAGACTCCACAACAACAGACCAAGGGCTAAGCAGGCAAGACCTCAGCAGCAGTCTGAAATAGGCTGGAGCAGAGAAAACGTGATGTCCCCTACTTGGGGCACTGCTGGATGCCTGAAGCAGAAGCCAGCAGCATCCGCACTCTCTCTCTCATCATCAGTCCCAAGAAAGCTTCAGCGTTCTCTAAAAAGTTGCAGGGGAAATAAGGTTAAGCCAGCTAATTGACAACATTGACCTTTCTGGCTCAGCGTTAGCACAGCCACCAAAACAGAAGCGACTGCAGCCGAAGCCGACGGGGAGTCAGCTCTTTTTTACCTTTCTGGTTTTGCGCTTCTCAGCGCTCTTCCTGCCAAAGTTTAAACTTTGGGTCGGGGCTAAAAATTGCTCGCTGACATCAGCTGCAAAAAGGAGCTGCAATGGAAGGGCACGAACTCGAGGCAGAAGCGATCCCGTTGATCAAACACCTGGGCAACAAAGAGCCTCAGTGCCCGCTGCCACCAGTGCTCAAATTGAAACAGATATTTGTTCTGATTGGAAGGCAAACAAACCCTCCCAGCCCTGTGCCTGCGAGCCAGGTGTTTCTTCCCATCCCGTTTGCTCCCTCTGCAAGCAATGGGACGGCCGTCACGACCTGAAGTGTACGGGCAAGTCCTGGGTAAATGTTCTTTCAACCAGAGCCGTAGGAAATGGGCACCAACAGGTCCTCAGCTCCACCACAGACTCTCACTGAACCTGCTTAGGTGCTTTGGGAGCGGTCCATCGCGACTGGAAGCCCTTCAGAGCACACATAAGGAGCTCTGACACAGCTGTGAGCGCTGACCAGGTCCTCCACGGCTCACAGGGGCTCTCCCTGCAGCTGATCCCATACACACCTTCCTTTATTTGGAGGGCTGAGTGCCACGGCCCCAAGCGGTGCTCGGCTCCCACCCACATCCCAAATCGCATCACCTGGCGGTGCAGAAACTTATGGAACGGCAAAAAAATAAAACCACACAGCTCCGACTTGATTTCCTTCAGCTCCCAAAGTGCAGCAACAAGGGGAAGGGTTCGGGGACAGGGGGAGAGATGGGACCGCGCTTTACCCTCCCTCGCATCCAGAGCTGTGTGCCCGCAGTCCCCGGAGTGGGACCGGCGCTCCTTCTAACGGGGAAACGCACAACTAGCAGCTCTGCGCGGCCGGCATCTCAACTTAGCGCTCGGAGAATTGAAAAGGAGAAAGAAAAAGCGCGCCTCGTGACGGTGACACGCTGCTGCCTTCCCGGATAGCTCCGGCTCCCGTCCTCCCCCCGGTTCTTAAAGGAAGGGGGGGGGGGAAAAGCCCCACCAAACTAAAGGAAGCGGAGCTGTGCCGCTGCAGAGGCGGTGCCGCCCCGATCCCGATCCCGGCCGTGCTCGGACCGCACAGGGCCACGGCCGCGGGGAAAGGGGATCCGCCCCACGGCTCTGAGCCGCGGCCCCGCCTCGCCCACTCGCGGCCGCTCCGTGGGAGCTGCCCCGAGCCCACGGCGCGCATCCCGCCCCGTGCCGGCACCCAGAGCAGCGCGGGGTGCGGAGCAGGGAGGGGAAGCGTTCCGAGCGCTCCGGAGCCAACTTCGCCTTTACCCCTCCGGGCAGAGGGTCCCCGCGGGACCCCCCCCCTTCAGACACCGCGTATCCCCCCGCAAACCGCCGCCCTCGAGGAGCTCACCGGGCGACGGGAAGAGATCGATGTCCACCTTCTCCGTCTTGATGATGGTCAGGGTGGGCTTCAGGTCCACCGCCGCCTTCATGGCTGGAGCCGGAGCGAGGGGACCTGGAGCTAGAAGGGGAGTGGGGGGGGGGGGCGGCTGCTGCGCCGGGGCAGCGGCGGCCGAGCGCCTTCCTCCTCCTCCTCTTCCTCCTCCTTCCTTCCTCGCTCACTCTCTCCCTTCTCCTTCCGCGCTCCTTCGCTGCCGCTCCGCTCCGCCTCGCCCCCCCCCGCCGCCGCCGCCGCCGCCCGGCCGGGCTGAGCCGAGGGGAGGGAGCTGGGGCGGCCCCGAGCGGCGGTGACAGCGGCGGGGAGGGACCCGGCTGCCCCCGCCCCGGAGGCGGCCCCGGGCCGGGCACTGCGGGGAGCGGAGCCGGAGCCGCCTCGGGGTGGGGGCCGGAGCCGCTCCTCGAGGCTCCGAGGTCCCGTTTCCACGCGGGGATAAAAGATCTCGAGGCGTTATCTTCTCGAGGGTGATCGTGACGCGTGTGCCAGCGATGGGGGCTGGGGGGGCTTTGTGCAGGCGGGGGAAGGGGTGTGGGAGAGGGGAGGAAGATGCAAGGTGAGTGCTGCGGCAGCGTTGTTGTGAGCTTAGCAGAGGAATATCTGGTTTTCACAGAAGATACGTTTTATTGTATTCGGGTAGCAAAAACTTCAGACCGCAAACGGCAGAGCAGAAAGGAGATTATGACTCACAGATGTCGATTTACCGGTACAAGTGTAAAAAAGAACCAAAAAAAAAAACCGAGCAACCAGCTTTTGTGGTTCTCCCTCTCAGAAGCTCTCGGCGGTTGGTGACACGCTGGCAGGGACCCACCGGAGCTGCAATGGGGCCAGGGCTGAATTCGGGGCTGCTCACCCCGACGTGCAGCGGGGCACACGTACAGCAGAGCGAGATTCAGCTGCAGATGCAAATGTCACACACTCAGAGGTCTTTCTAGCTCCTGCAGCGCTGCCTTTCTCGTTCAGCCAAGGTGCGTTTGTGGAAGAAGTGTCGGTGGGAATAAAAGAAGCTGTGAGGTGCTGGGGCCAGAAATGCAGAGCCCGATGCTCGCTCACACAGCGGCTGTTTAACCAGGGCAGGCAGCTCAGGCTGTTCAAACAGCAGCAGCGAGCTGTGCCTGGAAGCTCAGCCTCAGGTGCCTCACGTTGGTGTTTCCAATTCACCCTCCACTCACACGTTCAGTTCCTCACTTTCATGGAAAACCTACACTGCTGATTCCCTGCGACCAGCACCCAAATCCTGAATGCTCTGAGAAGCTCTGAGCTGTGCTGGGTGCTGCAGGCAGGGCACGAGGCCTGAGCAACAAGCCGCAGGAATCTGAGAGGGTGGCTGCAAGAATAAAACCTGCTCCCTATTGCCTCCCCCTGCACGGGGTGACGGGCTTGCTCCTGTCCTGCCTTTGTGGTTTTTTATCCCCTTATAGCAATGACTGAAGGAAGAGACTGTAGAGAGCAGTGTGAGCAGAATGCAGGTTGGCTGTGATGCTGGGAGAGCACGTGTGCTACTGTTGGGGAGCAGCTGGCTGCATCCTCCTGGCCATGGTGAAAAGCACCTATGGGCCCTGTGCCCCACCACGAGTGCTTGAGAACCCATGGTGCTCAGAGCGAGTGCAGCCTCCTGCAGCAAACCACAATCCCCAGGCTGAAGGAGGAGGCACGCATAGAGGCTGCAGTGCCGTGCCTGAGTGAGAGCTGATGGGGACGAGCTGCTGACACCATGCAGGAGGCTCCCACGGGCAGAGATGCTCCTGGGTGCAGCAGAGGAGCTGCTGCTGGGGTGAAAATGCTGCAGCAGAGAAGGCGTCAGCTGCCTCTCAGGTGTCTGTGCTTTAGCCCTGCTCCCGTGGGCCGATGCATTTGGCTTGGGCTCTCCTGTAAGTCTTGAGGACTGGCTGAAGTCCAGTGCACCTGTATGGAGGCTCCCTCTCTCCTGGACTAGTACAAAGGCTCTAATAAGGATTGTTCTTGCGGTTGGTGTGTTTTTGATTAGAGAAGATGCACACACTCATGCACGCCGGCTCCGTGCTGATCGTGCAGAGCTGATGACACGAAGCCACAGCTTGGTGCTGCATGGCTGCAGGGGCTCTGAGCTCCCCCAGAATCCTGTTCTGTTTTGCAGGACAGTGAGGAGTGCTTCCAAGAGCAGCACTGGGGCAACAAAGCTCAAAGAGGAGGAAAGGTGGGGGAAAAGAAGAGAGAGACTGTGGACAGAAATTTCCTCCCAGGGCAGCTGAATCTCTCCTTCGAACTCGACTCCGTCCTAGCGACTGCCTTAATTTGTGTTCACTTCAGAGCCTGCAACATGAAAGCCCTGGCTCTGAACTCCAGCTGAGCCGCTCAATGGCTCAGTGTTCGCAGAAGGCATGGAAGGAATCCATTGATTAGTTTCTTCAGCTGGGATGTGACCGTTTGGAGTCCAAGACCTGCCAAACATGACTCTGCCTCAGCAACTGGTTCCTATTTGCTGCTTAAAGGCTTCAGAAAAATCTTTCCTCTTCAGCATCCAAGACTCGCCTTCCTTTTCCATTCTGTTGCTCTTCAACATTAATATCTGTTCCCGTTCTCCCCTGTCGAGGGAGGATGCTGGGCCGTGGACAACAGCCCTCCTGCCATTGATGCAGTCAGAAGATTTTGCTGTCGATCAGAGATAACCATCTGCCCTCCCTCCACAACGCAGCCCCACTGTTCTTCGACAGTTTGGAACAAAGAAAGGACGGGCAATAATGCCACATTGTTCCAGAGCTGCTGACTAACCTGGGTTTAAATGAATAATTATTATTCATTTATTATTCATTTCGAGTTGAGGAAAGGTAGGAGGAGATCGGAGCCTTTGCTGCAGTGTGGACACGAGTTGAGGCCAGCCCTTTCCATGAGCAGGGCCAGATCCACTCCTGCTGAGCCCTTCTGCAAACTGGCAGCTGTGGGCTCTCCTCCAGATGTTTCTGGGATGGCTCCCTGGGTTTGCCCATCTCCTCGCAGCCACTGGGTGAGCAAAGGTGCTTTCCTAGCCCCCAAATGCAGCCACCTTTGGGGGTGAATCACAGCGGCTACGTAAGAACACAGAGCCACACCACCCAGCCGTTACGGACAGGAAATGAAGAACACCATAACCAATTAAAACTGCAGGGGGATATTTATGGCAGAATGTAATTAGCCAAATTGGAGCCTTCCCCAAAACTACCATGGGATTTTTAATGACTGCGAGCGGTCAGGGCCTTGGTTTGATGCTTTGTCAGGCAAACAATAACCAGAGGGCAGGAGACAAAAATCGGGAGCAAAGAGGAAGAAAAAAAAAACAACAAGTCTTGTGCAATTCCAGAGAGAAATGGAGACATGAAAGGAGTTACGGCAAAGGATCATTGTTGGAATGAGCAGCAGCCACCACTCCAAGAAAGGAAAGAGCTGGGAGGTGGCTCTGGGTGTGGAGGTGGCCCTCTGCAATGAGAGGAAGGAGCAAGCAGCTGCCACGGCTGCTCCCCAGGGAGATACCTTTCCTGGAATTTAAAATCATATGAGAAATTCTTCCAAGGGCCGTAAGAGCTGGGAAGCGCTTGAGTGAGTCGTTGTATGCTGGTAAAGGGAGGCTGGCTTGGTAGCCCTGGTGACAGCAGCATCCCCACAGACCAGCACTGTGCGTGCCCCGCACTGCTGGGACGGCTCTCACATCTCAAGTGTGCGGTCAGGAGAACGGTGCGTTGGCTTCACCACGATCCAGGTGCCCGGAGTCCCCATCCTCCACATCACCTGCCCTAAAAGCAACTTTCTGTTTTGCCCACGGAGCTGCAGTCCCCAGCTCAGCCCCGAGCAGCCCAGATGCTGCCACAATAACGTCCTCTCATTGCCCTCCGGGAGAGAGCGGAGGAAGCCGCCTCCGAGCCTCCCCGGCTCCTGCTCTCATTAGCTTCCCAGCAGAGATGGCTCACAAAAGCATCTTTGTGGCCATCGCGGCGGCAGGAGCCCAGCAGAGCCCCACAGCCGCCGTGGGTCCCTCCATCAGCACTCTCACAAGCTGCTTAAGCATCTTCAAGTGCCTCCTGCTATTGGTTTCCCAGCGATCCCACGCTGCTTCATAACCTGATTAGCTAATGTGAGCTGGAGCGATGTAATTCTGCCTCGAATTTCGTTGGTGGGGGGTGCTGTCACTCACTCGTTGCCTTGCTGGAAGAGCTGGCTTGGATGGAAAATCCTCGTAAGCCTTTCTGCACCACTGTTTGCTCTCCGTACATTTTCCTTTTCCTCCTCAAGTGACAGCACTGAGTCTTTTTGGTAAACATGACCCGATGTTTTTGCTGTTTAACTCGTGATACTCACGGTTACCCCGAGCATGCACAGCTAAAACACGTCAAACCTCATAGGCAGGACCTCTCGTCTTCACTCAGATCTCAGGCAGTCTCCTCCACAGCACAAATAAACAGCTGAGACTTAAGCAGCACATCTCTGCTCTCAGCTTCACCCTTTATTTTCCAGCAACAGAGGTTACCGAACCCATTTCAGATGGTCCCTGAAATCCCCACCCCTGGGAAACAGGAGAGGCATCACGAAGGAGAGGCAATGGGATCACCACTGATCCCCCAGTGAAGCATTTCTGGACAGCGGGATGCTCTTCACCAACATTTCTCTGTTCCTTCAGTGTTTCAGAAACAACAAAAGCCAACGCTCCAAGAAACATCAAGCAATTTAGTTCTCGTGAAGGTGCCAGGAGCCCCACAAGCAGCTTCCAAGGAGAGGCCTTGCAATGCCAACCCCTAGGGCACGAATTCAGAGCCTGAGAAGTGGCGGCCACCAGGAAAACACACTTGCACACGGATGGTTGGAGGTGGTCAGCACAGGGGGATCAAACTCCGGGGTGCGGTGACCCTCACGTTAACCAGGACAGAGAGGCTCAGGGGATGGGAGTTGAATTCTTGCTCGATATTTCCACATGACCTCTTACAAACTTCTGTGCCTCCGTCTCCCCTGTTTAATGGGAGGATGCTCTCACTTCACAAAGGGACAGCTCAGGGGGGGACCACGGCAGGGTCAGGCCGTGGGCAGGTTTGAGGGGACAGCTCAGGACACAGATGAGGATTTCCATCACCTGCCGGGCAGGACTCTGGGACTTACAACACCACATCCATGGTGGACGAGGTCTCTCCATCCCAAACCACAGTCCCACCTCAATCTGTGGAGATAACTCAGAGCTGGGCACGATTCGCCCATGCACACCGTGCTCGGAGCACAAGTTTAGGGGGAATTATGGGATGGAGCTCCCAGCAGACAAACCCCAGAGCCTCCCACTCGGATTTGACGTTGGCAGAGAGCTCCTGGGCGAAGGATTCTCCCAAATAAACGTTTCAAAGAGGAACGCCCTCGCTCCCAGTTGTCACAGCTTGGCAGCCGGGCCTGATAGTGAATAAACGACAGAGAAATATTCCGCTCTACACGTGTTTGGGTTTTTCGGGTGGTTTTCTTGGACAGCGATCCTGGCTCTACAACAATGCCCGTCTTGTTCGGCCCCGCGCTACAGAGCAGGCTTGAATAGATCTGTCTAAAATTATAAGCGGGCAGCCCCTGGGCTCTGCGAGATCACAGGCCACATGCTGGGGCTGAACAAAGGCTCTGCTATTTCCTAACAATTAGCCCAGCTAAAAGGACATCTATCTCCTTCTATTAGAGCCACCACGTGCCTCCTAGTCAGTCCATTGTAAAGCTAATTAAATAACACGCCTCTCTCCCCATGAGGGTCTCCCGATTAGCTCGCCTCGGTCCTAAATCCTCGCTGGTGTAAATGGGCAAGAGACAGCTGGTCGGTAGGGGCCTGCCACTCCGAGCATCGTCACTCATTATGCAGCTATCATCATCACCAGTTATTTCGTTTTTTTGTTTTTTTTTTTTTTTTTAATTATCTCCTGAAAGCTGTTGAATGGAGATGGAGAGATGGAGGGGGTTCGGCTCCTTCCCTCCTCGCTTGCCCCCTGCTTGCAGCACGAGTTGTGCCAACAGCTGATCTGTTTGTGGTTTTTTTTCTGGCTAACTGGTAGCCCGAGGAAAAAAATAAAATACAAAGAAAAAGTAGACATAAATATTTTTTCTAAACACGTTCTAGGTTAAAGCAAACCCTCTTCTTTTTTTTTTTTCCACCCACTTCTCACTGGGCTAACGTAGCCCTAGGAAAGTAAGCAGGGAAGATCAGGGGTTGCTCAACCTGAGCTACACCCTCTCATTTTTGCACTTTTCAAGTGGGAAAGAATTTCAGAATAGAAAAAAAGAAGGTGTTAACGAGGCCTCTTTGCACTCGGTTCAGCTCTTGAAGGGGGTGGCTGTGGCAGGGGTAGGGCTCAGCTGCAGATGAGCTGAAATGCACTTTCAGCTGGGGAGCCCAGTTCATGATTTAGCAACACTGAGATGCAGCAAAAACAAGTCCCTGCATTGTAATGCGGCGCTTGAAGTTTCCTCCCAGTCTGAAAATTAATTCTGACCTCTCAAGAAAATTCACTCAGGCATCACACCAAACGTCACAGGAGCTGAATGAAGTTCCCTGACCGGTGCCCCAGGGAAGCAGAGCCATCAGGGCCATCATCACCCACCCCTCGTCCTTGGGATGTCAACCTGTCCCCATGGGGTCGGCGGGGCTCTTTTGCAAAGCCCAACGTGCACCTGCTCCAGCAAGCAGCTTCTCTCTCCATCACTCCATCCCAGGGGCAGCTATGTCTGAGCACACAGCCTCACACAACGGCACAGAACTGCTAAATCACTCCAGATGTTCAACACCTTTCCCTCCCCGCTTCCCACGCGCTCCCCAGACCCGGAAGAAATACAGCATCCCTTTGCCAAGTCTACAGTCAGCAATAGCTGCAAATATTACCTTTACCTCCTTTAAATCGCTATTTTCCACCCTTGGCTATTTAAATCACTGCTTTCACACCGAGAACGTAGCTGGAAAACTGAAATGTGGGTCAGAAGACTAATGAGCTGATTTCCTGTGGACCTTCAGCTCCAGGACTGCAACAGCTGGACCTGCTGCTCCAGCCAGGGCTAGTTCCACCCAAGGAAAACAAAGAGACCCCCATCCTCAGCTCTGGTCGTGTGGAGGCAGTGGGAGGAAGGGCATAGAGGAGGAGACAGATCTTGGTTTCGTTCTGATGGGAACAGGAGGAGCTGACGTGAAGCTTGCTCCTGTTTTCCAAGCCCACGAGCTGCCCTTGCTGCTCAGAGCCGTGCTGGGCAGCAGCTGCTGCTGGAGCCTGAGTGGGAAAGTGCTGGGAAGCCTTAGGAGTACATCAGAGCTTGCCAGGAAATATATTAATTAGCTCATATGCGTGTGCACACATCCATAGGGCTTTACTGTAGAAAGCAGAAGGAGCGACTCATTGCTCTCAGAACTGTATTTCTCCTATGCTCAGGCAGTGTGAACATTTTTCATGAAATAATCAAATTTTATCAACAGAGGCAGGTCAGTTGTCATTCAGAGATGCTACATGACTCGCTTGAAGGCCTACCAGGGGCAAATCCCGGAGTGAAGCCCAAAGCACAGCTTGCCTGTAACCTAAGAGCACAATGGCCCACTCTCCAGTCACGCTTTCAAACCCAAGCAGCCAGGTCTGTCTGCTTCACTCATCACAAAGGCACAAAAAATGGCAAAAGCCCCCAGCAGAAAGCCTCGTATTGTCTGCCTGCCTCCCCTCACCCAGCCAGTGCCCCTTATCCTGAAGCGATGGGAATGGCTCCGTAAGCCACTTGATTAATAAGAACCCAGGGGGGAAAAATCGTTTATATAACCCCGTCTTCTCTAAACTTCCTAAGTGCTGTAAAAAGTGGCTGCCCTGGAAACCCAAACTGGAAACGAAAAATATTATCTCTTCCATTTATAAACATCTCCAGTGCTAATGAAGGGAGGAACTGCAGCACCGGGGAGGGGAGCGTCAAGATGCACTTGGCAGGCGTGGGAGAGCCCCAGGGAAGATATTGCATCTCAGGTGGGTGCAGAGGGGAAAGTCCTCCTGCCACCATCTGCTGCTAACTGCAGCCTGCAAGGCCCCAAGGAAGGATGTAGGGAGAGTGATGGCTATGGAAGGATCCGCCGTGCCAAGCATGGAGACAGACAGGCAGCATTACGAGGTGCAAATGTGGGGGAAAGGAAGACAGGGTGACAAGCTACAAGACAGCAGCGGATTGATGAGTCCTAAAAACAGCAGTTCCCGTGTCTTGAAGCTGTAGCTCAGATGAAGCTGTGGCTTGGATGAAGCATTACATCCTGACAGATGGAAAGGAGGGCGCGAGCTTCCCTCGCAAACGCTTTGTGGCACAAATTGGGCTCCTCCTGTATTCCGACAGAGCTGCTCAAGCCAGCCTGCTAAATAACCCCTAGGACAGATCCAGGTTGACCTCACAGGTTTCACCACCCTCAGCCCTGCAGCCCCTCAGGGCTGAGGCTGAGAGCAAGGAAGCATTCTGCACAACAGCCCAATGTATTTCCCCATTTTCTCTCTCTGTTGGCATTTCCCACGGAGATTTGTTTTTGCATCAACACAGGCAGCAGCAGAAAAAGCTGAGCTTTGCCTGGAAATGTTTGATTTTCGCTTTGACAAAATATTGATGATCTCTGCAGAACAATCCGTCGCTTCTCGCAGCAACAAATGAAAAGAAAAAGTCAAAAAGCAGTATCTCATCTAGGTAGGGATTGAACTGACACCTAGCCTGGAATTCAGCACAAATGTAAGGCAAAGCAGGCTCCGAGGCTGCCTCGTTATCCTGTCACTTTGATTACTGCGAAGCAAGGGAAGCTGCTACCACTTTCATGCAGTAGCTGTTTGCCTGGATAGAAACACAACAGGAGCTGCCAGACAAAGGGAGCATCTGGTCTGGTGGGGCTGGGCAGTGACTAGATGCAAAGCAGGGAAGAGAAGGTTTCTCTGTCCCTGGAGATGTCTCTCAGCAGACACAGGTACCCCAGGCTCGCAGCGTGGCGAAGAGCTGGTCCAAGGCAGGACTAAGATGCCAGCTTTATTTCCATCACTGCTTTCCATAATTATTCATGCCTCTTGAGCCTGCAAAGCTAGGCTGAAACCTCCCAAGTGCAGGCTCTTCTACAAGATGCCTGCAACTGACCAAATTAGAAGTTTTCCATGAGCAGGATCCCTTGGGGCATCTTTTCCTTTTTTCCTATTCTACCTCAATGCTGACATCAGTCTGGACAATATGAGTGCTCTCTGCACCCCTTAAACTTTGGATGTGGATTATGAATCATAGAGACCAGGGAGAAAAGCACTTCTGATGCCTGACAAGCCATCACTGATGAGAAGCAGCTCGGGCCAACGCTTCCTAAAATCACGTCTCCACTTTGGAGGAGCAGTTTATTTTGCTACGTTGCACTTGTGCTACGGAAAGCACAAATAGCTAGAAGTGTTTTTGCCATGTGCTGCTGCTCACACAGCATATGCCATGTCAGCAGCCTTGTTTCCCTTTCCAGGAAGGGAAGTCGTGTCATGAACCGTTGCTTTTTGGTGCGTGTATCCAATACTCTTGCTGGAATCAGTGGCAGTGTTCCCACACAGTGGGGCAGAGGCAGCCCCTTCCAGGCAGCACGCAGTCAGCTCCAAGGTTAAAGGCCGGATCCTGACCTGCAATCCTCAACTGCCCTTGCAGCGTATGGCAGAAGAAGGAGAAACCCCAGAAGAGGAGCCCTGCCTCTGAAAGAGAAGGGGACCACAGCTCTCTAAGAGTGGACCAGCACAAATTGGTGATCTCTCAGCATCACAAACAAGCCCACGTGCAGACCCCACCCCAAGATTTCCCTCCACCTTCTGCAAGCCTCCCACTGCAGCTTTTCTATGTCCACTCTATTCACTGCAGGGAAACCCTCTTCCGAGGTTCACACACAGCCTCGTTAGCCCTGCCTGGAGGCAGCCTGTATTTAATTCATTGTGAAATAGCCAACAATTGACCCGATGCCTATTGATACAAAGCCCCACAGGGGGAGGCCCATCCGGAGAGCTGTGTAAACTCCAGCACGTGTTCAGCAGGCTGTACATGGCTTCCAATGGCTTGGCATTGCTTAAGATGGCCAACTCTGTCCTTCCTTCCACGTGGCTCTGAGCACGGTGTTCCTCCTTCACGCTCCTCATCCACCAGCCTCCATACAAGTTCTTTGAGCTGCATGTGGCTCAGGATAGCTCAGTCCTCCTGAAGGTGTCTATCTGCTCAAAATGCTAAGGCAGACAGACAGGCCATCCTCAGACATCTTGCTCCCCTCCCCAAGTGTCAGACAGCACGGTTTCTCAGATCGAAGTGATGCAAATAGCTCAGATAAGGCTCAGATAAAAGTATCCGAGCTCTCAAGGGCTTATCTGAGCTGAACACCAGCTCCAAAAATTCTGAAATTTGCCCTGTGGGACTATCTCCATGCAGCCTGATTGCCATCTGAAGCCTCGGCCTCCAGAGGCTGCAGGAACAGCTCCTGTTCAAATGCATTCTTGAGATAGCGGGGTGGGACACGGCAGATCTGCAGCACTCCCCTGTCATCGCTATCTGGGGATTTGCCTTCTGGTGGGAGCACTGCAAGAGCCTGGCTGACGGCTCAAGGAACCGGTGACGGCACCTTTCACCGCCAACGCTTACGCTGTAACAGATGAGCTAAAGCCTTCCTCAGCAGCATCACTGGAAAGATCACTTTATCCTGGCTACAAAGTGCTCAAGGCTGGTTTTTCCTTTCAGCTGTGTCTCTCTGGGGTAGTGGTTAGCAGAGGGAAGGCTTGCAGGGAGAGCACACAAGCATCTCACTAAGAATGGGGTTCCCAAAGCAGCCTGGATGCACCAAGGAGGGGGGTGCAAAATCCCGCAGACCTGAGCCTGGCAGGATGCAAAGGGTGTCAGCAACCACAGAAGGAGCTCTGGTGAAACAGATTTGCAGTGATAAACATTCATGCTTAGAGATCCAGCCTTTCTGAAACCCAAGTAACTGCAGCAGTCTTAAGATGTGTGAGGCCAGGCAGCAAGCATCCATGTGATAGGGGACAGGGGAAGTCCAAGGCCAGGCTTAGAGAGAGCACCTGGACAGCTTTGTGAAGCTGGCACAGAGGGCTATTAGCTCACTTACACCTGGGCTATAGCTCTTCTTGGTCCTGCAGGAGCTCCAAGGGTCCCTGTTCCATAAGCAGATCCCATATGCTGAATGTTCAACAAACACAGGATTAAAGTAGGAAGGATTCCGTCCCATAGAGTCTGCAGCCAAGTCAGTGGTAATCTCACAATTACACACCTAACACAGTTCTAACAAGAATGAAAAGCCCTCTGAAAACTGTTCAAAAGTTCACAGACGTTACCCCCAAATCTTGCTGATCCAAGCAGAGAAAGATTTCCTCTCTGCAGACATTTGCAACAGTCAGGCAGGGTTCTCAGGCAAGAATAGCTATGAAATTCTATAGGATGGTTCATAAACCATAAGGAAAAAAAAAAACCCTCAATTAATTTCCTACTAAAAATTCCCAACAACCCATTCCCAAAGGGCCAGCATGCCAAAGGGCTGCTGCAGAGTGCTGGCTCTCCTTCTGCATCAGCACTTGGCTCTGGCCATAAACCAGGGAGCGGGGAGAAAAGCACGTGGGCAGGCTCCGAGCTCCTCAGCTCAGCTGTGTTGGCAGCACCAGGGTTAACCACGGCAGCACCCTGTAATGCAATGATTTCTGGTTTATTTCAGCAGGGGAAGTGTGTCCCAGCCTGATTAGCCCAATGGTTTCCTCTTTTCCCATAACCTCCAGACCCCCATGGCCTAAGTGTTTACTTTCTGAAATAAAAAATCTGCTAGTGTTTTTCTTTTTTCAGGGCATGTGTATTTTGGGAGGATTCGGGGGGAGGAAAGTGGAGAGGGGGAGTTGAATGGGATGGGAGGCTTGCATACACCTCCCTTCTCTCTCCCACCCCTCACCCTCAGCTCCTTTCCAGCTGCAACCTCTGAGCTGAGACTTCTGGCTTCAGTGCGAGAGAGAAACGTATTAATGAGAGTTCAGTCTCTTGCTTCAGCAGCTATAAACACAGGGAACATCTGGAGGGATAGAGAGGTGCTTCACACTGCCAGGAGCTGAAAGAAACAGGCTGTTTGCAGGGGTCCCAGCCCCCCCATGCTCCCCACGTCCCCTTCTGCCTGTCCTGCACGGACCCACACTGCTCTCCCAGCATTGCCCAGCCACAAAATAGAAGCTGGCTTGGTGCTGCCCTCCCAGCTCCATGCCAGCACAGAGCCCTCTGAGGGCACTGCCGGGGGAAGAGCTGGCCACGTGCAACCCAAAGTCCCTGGAGAGGTGCTCAGCTGCTCAGTGCCCCCAAGAAGCAAGCATTCGTGGGCCCCAGCACACTTCTGTAGGCAAACAAGGTTGGGAAAGCACAGTGAGGCATCTGTGCTTAGTGTGGCCTTGCACAATAAACATAAGGTGGCACAGGAGCGACTCCCTCTCTGGATAAAAAAAAATGGGTGCACTCAGAAGGTGGTTCTCACTCAGTGTGAGACATCACAGTCACCCTCAGGGCACTGAGAATAGTCCATCATTCAGTTCCTTTCCCTCTGGACTCTACATTCAGTGAGCCCTTCCCCACAGCATGCCAGAGCTGCCAGTACTGCTGCTCACACTTCTGATGTTTCTGGTGCAGTGCTTTAAGTGCATCTGGAGCTTTCCCCTCTGACTGAGCCCTAAATCCCCTTTCGTGGGGTGGCCCCTAGCAAATCCATAGGCATCACCCCAAAAAAATGCATAACAGCCTTCTAGTTTTCACCATCCCCTGATCAGAGCACGGCTCATCCCCACGCAGCAGCTGATCCCCAGCTGACACAACTCCGCAGCTCAAGTGGGAAAAGAGCTCAGTGCTCATTCTCTGGTGACGACCCAACGTGCAGGGATCTCCCTTGGGCTTTGTCTCTGAGAGGCAAGACAGGGATTTTTCCAGGGTCAGGCAGGAAACAAATGGAAAAGTGAAAGCCTGGATTTTTGTCATTCTCTTGCTTCAGTGCAAATAAACCTCTCCAAGTGCTGACTTGCAGCAGGTTACAGCAGGGGATGGAGAGGGAACACACTCTGGTATCACAGGGTCACCTGCACACGCTTTCCTCACCTGCAGAGCAATGAGGATCCACGCACATCAGCCACAGATTACTTCCCACTAACCTGAAGAGCAAACCAGGAGCAGCTCAGCATCCTTCAGAGGACCCTTGCAAATGTGCCAGGAGACACAGCCCGTGGCTTTGCAATTCATTCACAAGGCATACAGGGATCTTTTCTCTGCCGCCAGACTGAAGTGCCGTTAATGGAGAAAATTGTGTCTGCCCTCCAACAAACCCAGAGCGCCCATTTATAGTAGGTGTGACATGGCTTGAACTGTAGTCAATGAAACACCCAAAGACTGCCAGGAAGAAAAAGGGTCAAAGAAACTCATTCTAGCCAGGCTAAAAACAGCGCCAGAGCCCAAGGCTTGAGAGAGGCAGCACCGCCGCACTGGCTGGAGGATGACAACAGAGCCCAGCAGAAAGACCTCATTCATCCCTTGGCAGTGGGACACCAGAGAAGAATTGGGGCAAGCTGTGAGTTTGGGGGCATGAGTGGCAACGGGCTGGGGAGGCATGGAGGATTTTGTTCGTGGCTTTTATTGAGCCTTGAAACGAATAGCAGCTGCCACCTCGGTCCTCTCTGTAGCGGCACATCACTTTTTCCACCCACTGCTGTTTCCCTTCACCTTCTTCCACGTCCTCCTTTGCCCACTCCTCATTAATTAGAGAGGGAGAGGACGGCCAGGCCGGGCTGTGAGCTGCCTGAGAAGTCCTGCAGGGTCTCGCAGCCGCAAGCAGATGTGCGTGCCCTGCAAAGAGACGCCCATTCATCTCTGCAGAGAGCGTGCGGGGGAGGCAGCAGCACAGGGGAGGGGGGAAGTGTTGGAGGAGGCTGAGAAAAGGAAGGAGGCCACAGTTAAAAATAGGATAAAAGGACATGAAAAAATGCAGATTTTTTTTTTCCCCTTAAGCTTCACTTGGAAAAATGCGCTGCAGCTGGAGAAGCCATCGGGCTGAGCCTGGTCAGCTTTCACCTTCCCCCTCCCCAGGCTCCCTTTCTTCCATGCATGGGCCTGGAAGACAGCCCAGAAAACACTCACAGAAAGGGCTTTCCTCTAGAGATCTCCACCAGGACCCAGCAGGGGAAAGAGCAGGTCTCGTGGCACGGGAGGGCAAGGTGGGGAAAAGCAGGGAGAGTTTGAGATGGATGCGGGCGGTCCCCATGTGATTTCTGCCTGCAGTGCACTCCAAGCTGAGATTGGGGCTTGGAAAAAGATCATAGCCAGAGTTAGTGGGGTGGGAGCAAAGGGAGAGCATCTCCATGTGGTGTGGGGCAATGCGATGTGCTGCAGTGCCTTGTTTCAGCTCCAAAGCCTTTGCTTTCCTTCCAGATGACACCGCTGCAGCCCAGCCTGCAGGACCCAAGCCAAGATGTCCATTGAGCACCAAGGAGTTGGATGCAGGTCTGCAGGAGGGACACACTGCCCACAAGCTAACAAACTCTTTTTTTGTGGGCTGAGAGATAATGTGTCCAGACAGCATTAGCCACAGTCTGGGTCAATCTGTCCTCTCTGCACTGTGCCCTCGTACAGCTCTGGGTGCTGGGGGTCAGCCTATGGCAATGCCTTCTGCTTGTGATGGCATCTCCGTGCTGAAACCAGCAGCGCTGCTTCCAGAGCACCAGCAAATGGAGCAGGGTCAGACCCACAGCTCTAATCTCCCCTCTGGAAAAAGTTTTAATTTAATTCTTCCTTGTCTTGCAGAACTCGATCATGTTCATTTGAGAGAAAGCAAGTTCACTCACCCAAAGGTTCCAAGGGCTGCAAGCACCTTCAGTCCAAGTGCACTAACTCAGCACAACAACAAGCAGAACAACTTCTTCCACTAGAGGCATTTCATCCTTCTCCTGCCATTAACAACAGTTTTATCTCCCCTATCACTAAGCAAAATAAACCAGTTCGTAGTGGAGGGGGTTGTCAAAGTGACCTTGGCTCAAAAAGAGAGCGCTGCCAGGAAGATGTCAGTGCTGAAATTACGATACTGCTATCGAATATTTCCCTCCTCTCCAGTTTTGTGCATAACCTTTAACCACCAACAAAATATATTACCAAAGAGTAATATTAGGATACTACCGCCCTAAGAATTGGAAATCCCAGTGCTAAGAGTGACGGCGTCCTCTTAGTGGCCTTGCTGCTTCAGGCAGACGAGCAGCACCCTTGATGTTGGTTGATGAGATAACGCAACTGATGAGCAATAGTCCTCCCATTCCCACAGAAGCCAGTTTCCATTGGCAGGCACTTCTCCCCAGTCATTCTCTGGCACCTCTGGGACGTGCCCTTTACTCGCTGGGCACCCAATCACATCTGGCTTTCATGGCAGCTGCAGTCCCAACCCGTGTGCTGCAGATCGGGACCGCAAGCTAACGAATGAAAACGTCCGCACACCACTTCCAAATCCTCGTTGTAATAGAAATATAAAATAAAACCCACCTCTCTTCTTATCCTTATCTACAAACCAAATGCACGTCAGGCTTTGCTTTGTACGTGTCACCAAATAATCTGAGCAGACTTCAAGCACAATGTAAATAAACTCCGCCGAGCTTCAAAGGCAAAATATCTTTCAACAGAGCCAGGCAGCTCTAAAACTTCGAGACGTGTTGCGGGTTTCTGTTGCAAGAGGATATATTCACACTTGCGTTTTCCTTGTTGACTTGTTTCTTTCACCAACATCAAGACCATGAAAACCAAAATAGCCTCCAGTATACCAGAAGAATAGATGACAAACGGCTTTCATGCACACCCAAAACACAAAGGAGAAATGAAAGACTGTTCCTAGCAGTATATACAAATGAGAGCTTCCTCTCATTTAAAATTAGAAACCGCTCTAGACTCTGAAAAAAATGGCACAGCATTAAAATAATAATAATAATAAGAGAAAGAGTGCCTCGCACTGCGACAGGGAGAGATGAAACGTAACTCTTGGGTACTGCAAGAGAATCAGAGGGCTGTGCTACAAGCCCCAGTGCATCCAAAGTTGGACTCAAAAGTGCTGAAGAGTGTGGCATCTTTTTTTTTTCCAATGAGCTTTGAACCGAGCTCCAATCTCTGCAGCAAGAAATTTCACAGACCCAGCATGGGGTGACGAAGGTCTGGGTTACAGATACGTTGTCCCTGGAGAGAGCTTTCACAGAAAAGGGGAGAGGGTATATACGCAAAGAAAACTTTCCAGGCACAGATTTGCAAAAATGTTTGAGCAAATCCAAATGCTGCAAGAGCAGATTTCATCAGAGCAGAGCTGACATCATGCTGAGAGAGGTCACCCACAGGAGTTGAGCAAAATAGCTGAAATAAGAACGGCTGGGAATAGGCAGCGGAGTTTTTCTCCATCCGCTGCTCTGTTCATCTCCAGCTAACGCACAAGTGTTCACCGAAGGAAAAAAAAAAAGACTGAAATGCCTGAATATTTGCCAAGGAGAGATTTCAAATTGTACATTTGACCGCAACAGTCACTGGTTCTGCTGAACTCTTTAGCTGCAAAAAAAGTCTCCAAACATCAGGGCTTTTCCCCTCCCCAGGGGCCAATGTGCATAACTAACAAGCCGGGAACAAGTCACAGAAGACCAGCACATGCCATGCAAAAGCTTACACGGGATTTATGTGCTTCACGATAGGCTTATGTGGGACTTAAGTGAAACATAAACTTCATATTGGCCCTTTGCAAAGGTCACATTCATGCAACTTGAGCTCTTTTGCTTCGTTTTGCTGTTGCCCTGTGCCACGGTGTACCTGAGCCCTCTCTTTTGCTGCAGAGCAGCTGAAAAGTGAGAGCTGGTGGCATCTCTTCCCAAAGTGCTGCAGGCAGGGGAAGCCTCAAGGTGTGTGGCACAGGGGCAGTGGAAATGGGGCTTGAACCAAAGTCCAAAACTCTTCGCTCATGTCACACCTCTGGGCAGGGACCCAGAGCCCTGCACCGTCAGTTGTACCAGCAGCAGCCCAAGCTGAAGTTCTGCTTCACAGGTTGAACAAAGCGCGGGGCAAGAATTAGTCACCGGTGATTTTGTAACGACTTTCAAAGTATGAATGCGTTACAGAGCAGCATCGTCTACTCAAAGCCAGGGCACTGTCTTAACTGTAGGCTGTATCACAACCACCCAACCCTGACAGCACAGCACGGCCATGCCCTCCAGCTGCAGTGCTGAATGCTTCACCACCACCATCCCCAGGAACAAAGGGATGGAGACCCAGAATCACTGAAAGAGCAGAATTCAGGCTCAGGAGTCTGGGCTCCCCTTCACGAAGGCATCACCATCTTTTCAAAGCAAACAGCTCAAGGCACACACATGAAAACCAGTTGTTAAACCTGCTCATTGCTGGCCCACGTCTCCCAGGACCGAGTTCCTACCTGTGCTGTAGTGCTCCAGGCCGGTGGGCACCTCCTGGATGGCCGACTCGTCCCATGGTGGGCAGCAAGCCCTGGGTGGGCAGCAGGTCGACTGCAGCCTGCATGGCATCCAGGGCTCCTCGCAGCAGCTGCTGGCACCTTGCTTCTGGGCAGGAGAGGGAACCGCGTCACCTCGGCAGCAAAACGAACCCAGAACCAACACCCCACCTTCAGGAGAAGGTCACAGAGCACTTACCTGACCGTCCAGGTGCAGAATAGGAGGCAAAAAGAACAACTTGCATTGTTAGGGTCAAAAACACCCAACAACAAAGCATGGAGGCAAAGGACAGACAGCTGGGGGAGCAGCAATCCCCACCTGGTATCAAACCCGACCCCCACGTGGAGCCCTGTGTCAGAGCCCTGTGTCAGTTTCTGACCCCCATGGGGTCAGTAAGCCCCTTCTAACATCACACATGTTATTTACATGTATTTATCTACATGTCTGTGATTGCGTGTGTTCTGCAGGCAGCTGGAGGTATGCTCTAGAGCTAGGCACAGCTGTCATTATTGATGTTACACTTTTATGTGTGTAATCTACACAAGATATGTGGAATATCCCAGGATATCACTTCTATGATGAACATAGACACTCATTACACACATCTTTATGGATGCATCCACCATACACGGGCACATACCATATGTGCATGCACAGATATATGTACCACGATATAGATTTTCACACATGTGCCACATACATGTATGCATTGGTGGAACAGCAGCAGCACACAGCCATACATATAGATAAATAAGGGATGTTTTTAGTCACTCATTTTTTTATTATTAGTTCCCCACATGGAAACAGTTTTGCTTCATTTCCAATCAATGTTTAAATGCCAAATGCATTCTTGGAAGCATTTGAAAGGAAGATATTGAGCTGTGTTAGACATTTTTCATGTGTCACGGTGGCCTTTTCTTCCTAATTTGGGGATAATTTTGCTTTCTAGCAAGTCTTCTGTATCCCCTGGTGTCCCAGCTCAGAGATACAGCTTACATCTGACCTTGTCTAGGGTCTTTAACACTAGCTGTCATTTCTTTGGAGAAACGTTTGTTGATGTGCTTTCCTTGATAAAGGTCACATACAAACAGAAGGTGATCAGCAGCACCCGGTGCCCAGCTCAGGAGCAGCACGAGGAGCTGTCAGACCCATCCCACAGCTACTGCCCAGCACCGCACGAACAAAAAGAAGCTGCCATCAGAGAGGAAGCCCAATATTTATCAGAAATACTCCAGCCAACCCCACCAAAGCTTTTCCAAAGCCAGGTCTGCTTTGTGCTGATGCTGCTGCAGGTGAAGGTCAGCACAGGCAGCGGAGGCTGCAGGACAATGGTTACCCTAACAATCCTCCTCTGACGACAAGCACAGGAAATCCGATGCAGCAATCCTATTTCCAGCTCGGGTTTGCAAGCTCGAGGGGCTGAGATAAGCTCTAGGCAAACACTCAGCCTTTGGACGCTGCTCTGAAACTCCATGAAACCTCGGGATGATTTAGCAGTCAACACCAAGCCGTGTCAGTGAGCGGTTTGCCATTGTCACAGCAGCCAAGGAGAAAAGCCACTGCTAGAGATAGAAAAATAACCCCCAGCTCCTTTCTTACCATCATTCCAGGGCGAGCCAGAGGATAAGGACCCGTGCTGCCAATGGTTGTGTCCATGTAGTAACTCATCATCTCTGAGGTGCCTGCAGAAATGAGAACAGACATCAGATGCTCTGCTGCAGAAGTCAGAATTGATAGCCTCAACTAGACCTGCTGGAGAGGCTGCGCCTTCTCACAGCCACATTCAGGGAGCACCAGGCTGCCAATCTCAGCGACTTTAAGCAGGAAAAAAAAAATATAAGGAAAAGAATCTGTATTAATAATTGGTTTTGTGATTGAATGCATCTATACATCAACAACACAAACACAAATCCATTTGTGATGGGAGCTGGGCAGAGCTGAGTGAATCATCAGCTGGAAGCTGATGGAGCTGCTCAGAGGGCGGAGGAGATCGTAATTCCCTTTTTGTGTTTTGCAGGATGTAACTTCAAGGTGCTGGAAAGAAATGGCAGTGGCCTGAGCTCAGAAGGGCTCACTGAGGCAGGGTACAGCGTGGAGCCAAAGGGAACTGCTGCTTTCATCACACTGATACACAGCACAGCCCAAGAGCTGGAGGAGCTGCCGTGCTCTAACCTTTCTGAGGACACAGCAGCCCCAGATCCTCTGCAATTTCCTTGTATTTTTGCAGACCTCCTGCGCTACCAGCTCTGACTACTGCAAATGCAAACGTCCATCCAAGCCATCCTCCAAAGCCAACACGCCCGGGTTTCCATCAGCCTGAACCTCTGCTCTGCACCCACAGACAGCTCCTGCAGGCACTGCCACCTCCCTGCTCGCAGAGCTGGGGCTTGGCTGCTGTTAGCAACCCCCCAGCAAAGGCAGAGCCTGCCCCAGCTGTGCCTCACTCACCACCTTAGTGACCAGGGACTGCAGATAACGTCTCCCACCACGCAGTGTGACTAATGGCCAAATGTGAAACACCTGCACGTGTACGCGTATTAAATCATCATCATCATTTCCTGCTTATTATTACTAAGTTTTGCTCTAACACCGGTATCCTTCTTATTATTTTTACTTCTCTTTTTAATTCACAAACCTGACAACGACTGACGTGCTGAAAGAACGACGGGCCTGCTTCTCCTCGTGCTTAAAGCAAACCCAAAAGCACACATCTTGCAAGGGACTGTGGCTGAGAAGCCTTAACTGATCTCAGCCTCAGAGCACGCCCTAACCAGGCGTTAAAACATGTTGTCTTAAATCTCACTGCAGCTGGGGAGAATAAAAGAGGGTGCAGAGCAGCCACCTCTGCGTCAGCCCATGGAGGAAAGTCACCCCGCCCCGTTAGGTCACACACCTGTCCCTCTGGTCCCAGCCTTAAAAGAGCATCACCTAACCACGTCTGATCACCCTCGTGCTCTGAAGTCAGGGCCAAAGCACAGCACAGAAACCATCAGGCTGCCCCGAGCGCTCCAGCAGCATGGGCACATGTGAGAGCAAGGGGTTACAACAGCGGTGACGCAGCGTGCCCACGAGCAGCTCGCTTTCCTGCTCTGCAGCTCCTCAGCAGGCAGTTGGGGCTTGGCTTTGTTTTTTCCCTTTGATCGAGTCACCTACGCCGCACGCTTCTCACAAACTGCTTTCATGCCTCGCTGAACGCTGTGTGCATTTTTCTCAGGGTGCTTGTTGCCCACCAAACCTTCCAGCGCCGTACTCAGAGCATCCATACTCAGAGCAGGACATGCTTTGGTTGAAGTCTCCTACACCCAGGGCAAAGCTTCAGGCAACAGGGGACAACATCACCGCAGAGCAGCAGTGCAGCACCAGCAGCTCCATCCCCAGCCCTGCTCTGCGGGAGGGGAATCACCAGGAGAGGATCTGTGCTCTGCAGAAGGTGTGCAAAGCCAGCAAGGAGGGGCAAGGAAGAAGGAGCTCAGTGCAGGCTGATTTAACAGAACTTCTACCACTTCCCATAGGAAACTACTTCGCAGCCCAATACATCTCTCGCTGTCAGCAAGTTTCACTGATGGTTGGGCCATATTTTCCTTCTCTTGAGCTTCCTCTAATAAGAGCCTGAATAGTTCCTCTCCTCCCCTTGGATGCCATTAGAGAGCTTTAATGACCACTCAGGAGTTTGCAGCTGAGCTAAATTCAATGAGAGCATCCCTTGTGTCAGGTAACCCGGCCAAAATGAAGGAAATCACTGCAGATTTACACCGAGATAATCGAGATCCGCAGCTTGCTGCAGACTGCTAATGAATGGAGGGGAATCAGAGCCATTTGGTAAAATCCTTAATGACTTAACAGCTTGATTCATCGCATTGTTTGCTCTTATTATTCCCGTCTTATGGTGAAAACATGTGTGGGAGAAGCAGCGCTCGTTTTGGGGCTTGGTCCAGTACCAGCCAAAGCTGTTTGACTCTTCAGTCACTTCTAAACTTAATTACCACTTTAATTTCATTTCAGCATCCATCCCTCCTCTCTTACGGGACAATTTTTAAGCAAATAATTAATTACCAAACATAACTTAAAAAAGGGAAGAATAATTAGTCCTCATGATTAACACCCATATCAGGATGACAATCTATGTTAAATGAAGATGAGCTGTATCTTCTGGATATGTGAAGGCTGTTTGAAAGACTCCCTTACAATGCCTAAGTACGTGGTTGTTTTAAGTCTGGGGAAGGGGAAGGGGAATGAGACTGAGCAGAGAAGACCAGCAGCTCCCATCCCTTCCACGTTAACACCCTGCACACCAGCACTGTGACTGCGACAGCTTTCTGCATCCCTGTAAACCAACACGATTCCCTTTCGTTGGGTTGGATGGGGAGCCAGGAGCAGCACTAGCAACCCCTACCAAATCATTCCTAACTTCAAGTATGGGAACAAAGAGCTGAAAAATGCAAAGGGCACAATCGCCCTCCATGGGCGGCTGCGCGGGCAGCTCCTGCCCTGGAGTTGCTTAGTGATACCGTTTTATTTTTCATCAAGCAATAATTTATCATCTTTGAGGGGGTGGAGAAAATAGCTCATGGAAATGACTTTGTTCCACAGGGTTTTAACCCTTGGAACCTTGGCATTTTCCAGGCTGCCTGCCAATCCAGTTCTCAGGGGAAAAGAGAGATTGTTGATCTGTTGGCATGTTAAAAACTCGTTCAATTCATCAAACCCTGGCACCAGCTTAAAATGAAAAGGAGCATCCCTAATGCAGGGATGCGAGCAACAGGAAGAACTGCTCCTCTCTTGCAAAATATGCTCCTTAGGAGATCAGCCACCTCCTGACTGCATCGGGGGCTCCTACGGTTATTGTGGCTTTGAAACTTCGCAGCATTCTCAAAGGTGACTGAAGGGAAGCCAGGCAGGGCGGTAAATAACGCTGCCATGGGAAACAGAGGTGTGCTCTAAGTGCCCTTCTGCACCCTCAGTAAATACTCCAGGGATTAAACACCCTGCCTAAGCTCAGGGGAAAGGCAGGTGAGAGGCTGAGCACCTGAGCGCTGCCTTGGCTCCGTGCTGTGGCTGTGGTGGGACGAGTGTGGCAGCACCAAAGCCGTGCTGAGGAGGGGTTTAGGTGGGATGCTGAAGCAGGGAGGCTCTGCCAAGAGTCACACTGCTCCCTCTTCGAGCAGAGCTGCTATTTGCAACTGCAGGAAGATGTGAATGGGCGGGGGGGGGGTTAATGAGGTCATCTGTTATTCCACTCACGTATTTCCCTCTGTGAAATAATAGACCCACAGCACAGCGTCATGGGCCGGATCCTCAGCTAGGGCAAAGCAAAGGGGGAAAGAAGAGGGACTGGAGGCCCAGCTGTATTTGGTGTTTCGCTCCATACGACCTGTGGAAGGATGCTTGGGAGCAGCCTGCCCAAATCTGCTGGTGTTTTGAAAATCTCACTAGGCATTAAGTACTCAACAGCTGCAGAAAGTTAAGAGAAACCAGAGTTTCTCTGTGCCTTCACATGCCAAACATAAAAAAGGTGATGATAGCATGGGGGTGCTTTCTGGCTTGGAGGTGCACATGGCACCCTGCAGCTCAGGGCAGGGACCAAGCACAATCCCAGTGCTGGGTGCACAAAATGCGACCCTCCGTGGAAATCACTCTCCCTGGGGGAATGGGGTCGTTCCCTGATGCAAAGGTCTGGGAAGCCCGAAATATCTGGCTCACCAGAAAATGGCTCACAGGACAGGCAGGGGTGAGATCAAAACCCCAGCTGGATTAGGGGCAGCACGAGCAGGCTGTAACCAGGAAACCGCCCCGGACCCAGCCCACAGCCCCCAAAGGTGTCAGTTGACAGCACAGCATGGGAAGTTGATGGTAACTGTAATACCAAGAGTGTGGCCGCATGCAAAGCGAGGATTTAGAGGCTTATGGGAAGGGGGAAGGCCTCGGCTGTGCTGCACGGTGCCCGCTGGCCCTTTTTAGCTGGGTGAGGGTGCAGGATTTTGCCCACCCCAAGGAGCAGCAGCAGCACGGCTGCACATCCCTGAGGCTGCCACACTCGGGGCTCCTGTCTCCAGCTCCTCCCTTAGGCAAATGCACACAGAGTGCTCACTTGTGGTATTTTCTGTCATTGCTACAGAAAACATGCGGAGGTGAGGCAGCAAATCCCACATAGCATCCCTCCAAAGACAGAAAGCAGCCCTGGCTGGGGGGACAGGTCAACCTGCCTGCTCTCTGCCTGCACCCAGCTGTGCTGGAAGAGCCAGGGGAGCACCTGGGCCTGGGCACCCCGCTGGTCCCCTGCCCCACAAGCAAACCCCCACCCCACAGCCAGAGAAATAGGAGGAAGCACAAATCCGCTGTAAGAATGCCAGGGCGCAGCCTGCTAACCTAGATCAGGGAAACGGTAATGCTCTCCTAAGCACATATATCGACTTGATATACTCCATATATAACAATAAAAAGGGTTCTTAAAGGGAAGCATCAGCTCAGACATTCGTAAGGCACTGCAGAACTATTAGCAAACACACGAATCAGCCGCCGGGTGAAACTGGGAATGGACAGAGACCGAGTAAATCCCCAGCAAAACAAACCTTCCATCTATCCTGAAAACAAACGCAGGTACCTACAGCCCACAGCAGCCTTCAAAGCGACTCTCTCCCCACCACCACTTACTACTTATCTGGAAGACCAAGGAAAAAGCTTATGTCCTCCACGGCTCCCCACACTTGTCTCCGATCTCTCTCCAACTACCTGGTGCTATCCTCTGCGCCGGAGCTGGGGAGGATGGAAATACCATAGTGTTTGCAGCAGGGCCGCCTATTCAAAGGGAGGGGGAGTGGTCAGCCCTGCTCGGCGGTGGGGAGGCGAGCCCCCCGCTCTCCAGCTCGGCTCTCTCTGGCAGATGTCACGCCGTGACCCTCGCCGTGGGGTGTGAGGTTTATCCAACCCGTTCCCAAAGCTGAGCTGGGCTGCCCCGGCTTGGAGGGTGCCCGCTGCCAAAAAGCACTGTTGCTTTTTTCAGAAGTCCCCTGGGCACCTCTGGGTTTCCTGCTCCCTTGCTCGCAGCGGTGCTCTTGGATGCCCACCTCACCCCAAACATGGGGAGGATCCAGCCACCGTGCTCCCACTGCCCATCTGAACCCCCCCCCAGTGTACGCCTGCTTTCCTTTAAAAGCACAAAGACTGCTGTAGTCTCCTTTTCTGTGGGGTATCATAGTGGGGAGAGCAGCTCAGGCTCTGCCCTTGCTGCTGGAGGCCCCACTGCAGCTTTGCCCCAGGGGGCAGGGGTGTACGATGGCTGCAATGCGCAGGGCTGCTGGGAGAGCAGGTGAGCACTCTCCCTGGGCAGGGAAAGAGATGGTGCCAGAAGCAAAGGTTACAGCAGCGCTGCTCGGTCCTGAAATCTGGGAGTGAATTCCTCGCTGTGTCCGAGCAGCTCTGCAGCCCAGCACTGCCCAGCCCTCGGAGAGGAGGATGCTCCCGTCCTGCAAAGCTGCCTTTTCCTCCAGGAGAGGGCTCCAGGCTGGAAATGTGCAGGGCTCTGCCAGCAGGAGCTGTCAGCTCGCAGGAAAGTTTGCAGCATCTTCACGATTAATAATAATAATAATAGTAAATGTGGTGTGTGTGTCTAAATGCTATGGCTGGAAGGGCGGAGTGAAGCAGTGGGAAAGAAAGAGCTCCCACTCTGTAACCTGGCACGTCGGCTACTCGCAGCTGAGTGGCAATTTGCAAAGCATAGACTGAAACTGTGCTGTATCAGATGTGTAATTTCTGCCTGCATGGACTTCTGTGGCACCCACTGCTGCCAACTGCTCCCCGAAGAAACCCTACGTGCAGAGCTGCTGTGCATGAAGGACCCTCCTGCCCATCCCCTCCCAGCCCAGCAGAACCTCCTCACTCAAACACACATGGTGACAAGTAGCCCCCAAAATCCCTCTCCAATAAAACCCCACCAATATTTACGCATGCAAAAAGTATTAAGAAGCCCTCCGAGGACTTCCAGCAGCAGCTCAGTGTCAGCCCTAAGTCAGAAGCACACAGCTGCAGGTGGCACGAGTGCACGTTACCTGCTGAACTCGCAGCCGTAAGGCACGGATCTCTCGTGTAGCTATTTCAACTCAGGAAATTATTTACAGGGCTCCATCTTCTCAGGAAGGTTTCCAGCCTGCTGGGCTTTGGTACAAAGGCTCGGTCACGTCTGAGCGCCAAAGGAGTGGAATGCATCCAGCAATCAATTTTTATCTGGGCAACTCTTCCCGAGGCTGCAGGATAACCCTGCGGGCAGCTGCGAGCAAGATGTCTTTCCCTCCCCGTGCTGGATGCTGTGCTCTGCGGCACAGAGCCTTTCTGATACGGTAATCTATGCATTAATAACCTCTGTGTTATGGCTGTCCAATCCACCGTGTGGCTGCAAAATGGAGGGGCTTCTGGTCTGAGCTCTTCCAGGGCAGCACGGTGCCTGCTGTGTGCAGGTCACCCCGTGGAGGTCACCTGGTTTTGGGGTTACTGCTGCTTCAGCCACCTGAATCCATTGCTTCAGCCAGCAGCAAGAAGTTGGCTTAAATTTGGGGCAGTTCATTCAGCTTATTAAGCCACAGTGCATAAAGAAGTCGTTTCCATTCCAGATGGTTTGGATTTTCTTTGTGCTCATAAAAAAAAAAATAATAAAATGATTCATTAGTGTCTAATTAAAGCAGTTATTACCGCCTTTACCGAATCTGAAATGTCTCGTGGATGGTTCAAAGGCTGTGCACAGGTTGAATCTGGCACACACAGATGACCCCTGGGCTCCTGGGAGGGGTTGGATGTCAGCACACACAGCCCCTCCCCCACTGTGCTGAGAAACGCTTATCTCCATTTTGCAGTTAGAGGGATGGATGGAAAATGGGACTGAATCGCCCCAAAGATGGCTGTGAACGGGGTTCATGTGTCCTGGAGCTGGAGAATGGGCTCTGATCACCTGGAAAAATCCATCCCTGCCCTGATTGCACTGATTGTCATCATCCACAATTCACCCCCCTCAGCCCCCAGGTTTCTTGACAGATCCTTCTGACCTCAGCTCCTCCTGAGGACCCTCTTTGCACTGGACAAGGTGATGCGGTCAGATCAGGGTTCTGCCTGTGCTTATAAATGCTCCAGTGGGTTTGCCCAGGCTACAGCATTCCCTCCTGACCCTCCTGGAACTGCAGATGAAGACACGTATGCTGTGCCACAGATGGTCCAGCAGCAGTCCCCCAGGAGCCGTGCACATCTGGGCTCCAGGTGCTGAGGCTTTCCGTTGCTGGCTGCCCTCGGACACGAAGCAGAGGCACTGCCAGGGCTCATTGCTTCTGGCCCTGCTACGCTGGGATGAGGATCCCATCCACTGCTCCATGGCTGCAGACCATGGGTGCTGCGTGCCCTGTCTCAGACCGGGGCAAATAGTTGTCCCCAGAACCCAGAGAGCCACACATGCCTATCCTTGGGTCAAGTGGGAGCTCAGGTCTGTCGTCTTGGATACAAGGAGATGGGTACAGGATGTATGGCCTCGCAAAAATTCCCTCTTTCTGCTTTGAGTATTCATTTTTAGCACAGTCTCCCTCTCTGCATATGACAACAAATGCAGGTACGTATCTACACATGGTAAAGCCAAAAATAACACCCAGTCCCATCCATCTCTTCATTCTGGAAGGGGAAGTGAGAAATTTCCACTCAGCTCTAAGTGTGATGTGAAGCAACATCTCTAGGGAAGTTGTAGCCATAACATCGCCAGTCTGTGCCCTTTGTATGCAAATAGGCGTTCGAGCACAAAGAGTAATTGCTTTTCTAAGAGCTGACATTAAAGTTATCGTTGTGAGCTTCGTGCAGGTGCCTGCCCTGCTCCCACCATCAAGCAGTGCAGGGGGTGGGTGCTCGGGAGCCCCTGAATGCCATGATGTGGAGGTAGATCCAGTTATGGAAATGTCACTTCCCAGCTCTCGTTTCAGAACTAGGGCTGTTGATTGGGAGGGGAATCGTTTATTAAACCATCCGATGCACCTGGGGACACACAGATGGGGTTGTGCCATGCATGCCCCTCTTCAAATCTGTGAATGGAGATCCTCCCCCCAAACCATTTCATCTCGGGCTGATCTCAGAAGCGCTCTGCTCGCAGGCAAGCGTATCAGTGCAGATCAGGTTCACAGAATGCCATCAGCCAGCAATTCCTGCTCAAAATCCGGGCAGATCTCCAGATGGATTCAGCAGCCAGTTAATTACTCAGTCTTTATTACTTAGCTAACGATTAGCATGGGGGTAAAGGCAGAGAATTTTATTTTCCTCCACCCAATAAAACATCCCCCGTGCAGCTCTGCAGCAGCATTCAAACCATCGGTGGAGGTGTTGGCATCCTCACCAAGTGTGGCAATCGTGAGCAGCCCCCAGAGGATGAAAGGACTGCAAAGGGAAGGGCTGCTCTGTGCCCACGGGGCTCTGGCCATGCACAAGCTGTGCATCTTAGCAATACCCATTGCTACAGAAGGAAGTGGGACCGAACGGTAGCAGAAACGTGAGGCCTGGCGTCGTGGAGATGAGTTATGAACGTGTCCTTTGCCTCTCTGTTTGTTTTCCATCTGGTTCCAGGTCAAGGAAAGTTTGTCTGTGACGTCGGGAAGAGATGGGCTTTGAGCACAGCTGCGCTCTCATGTGTAACTGCTGAGCCCCACCAGAAGCGCTGCGCTGGGCTCCTGCTGTGCCCCCCATCCCTGCTGGGGACATGGGTGGCATGGCTGGGGTCCCTGCGGGGAGGGCACCCCGTGCTCGGGGAGGAGGACCCCGTGGCCCAGATGGGGCAGTGGGAGCATGCCGTCACCATGCAGGCCGGTCATGGAGGGGTTATTTATGGCCCCGCTCCGGATCGCAGTGCTGGGTCCCACATGTGAAGTGAAAGTGGAAGTGTGTGGGTGGGAGGGGAAGCAGCAGCGTCTCATTTATCAGCGGGGCTGAGCAGGTTTCCACCCAGACACGGGGCTCTGCATCTCCCGGGGCGTTTCTCCAGCTGCTGCTGGAGCTCATCTGGGCTCCAGAGCATAGAGCTAGATGCAGGAGCCTATTGGTGCAAGGAGAAGCATCTCTGAGCATCAGCATCAGCAGCCAGACCACGCTCACATTGCTCCATCATCACCTGCAGCATCGCGTGGTATGATGGCATGAGCTGTCAGATGAGTTATCAGAGCTCCAAAAAGGCTCCTCCGTGCTGCCCCAGCACAGCAGAGCCCCACGGCAGCAGGCAGGAGCCCGCTGGCTTCGAGCAGAGCGAGGGGCTGATGGGGAGGGGTCACAGCGGGGTTAGCACTGAGCAGCAAACCATCCTAATTTATGCAAAAAGCAGTCTGGAGAAACTGACATTCCTGATTGTCTGCATATATAACATGGAGAATGCTAAATAAAGGAGCCAAAGACGTTCCTATGAATCAGACCTTTATCCTTTCCCCATCCCAGAGTGCATGTCATGAATTTGGGTGAGTTTGCCTTTTTGAATTGCTCTGTCTTTCTCATGCAGGCTATTTAGAAACGGCAGCAGCAGTGCCCTGCTGGAAATCCAGCAGGTCATTCGGGCTACAACTTTTATCTGGTTTTCCACCATCTGAGACAACAAACAAGCCATTAATGTCTGGAAACATAGCTTTGATTTCGAACTGTAGACCGCAGCACGGATCACTGTGGTGGTGCTGGTGTCACACGTGGGGCCAGCCCACATCCCGGCTCTGAGTGATCTCTCCCTGCCCTCCCACCCGGCTGCACCTCCCATCAGCTCTGGGTCTGCAGAGATAAGACCACAGCCAGCCCTGGGAACGAGAACTATACCAATTCAAAGCTTCCAATGGGGAAAATGTGAGGGGTTTGCTTTTGGTCCTAGGCTTGGCTCTGCTCTGGGTGAAGGAGGTGAATCTCCAGGCTAAGTCACAGAAAACAAACTGTCCCAGTACACCTCACGTGTTCTCAGCACCTGGGTTCTTCTCTCACCCTAATGAGATAGGATGGGGACTCTTCTCCAGTCCCATCTTTTGCATCTGCGGGCTGCAGGGACCGTGGGGAAACAGAGCAATCTGAACCCACCTCTCCCCGAGCGCCGCAGCCAGCTCCGGATTTTCATGGATGCAGCAAATGGGAGGAATAAAATAAATACTACAATCAAAGTGTTTAAACCTACGCCTCGCCTATGCCAACACAAACCCTGAATCGGAGGAAGCGTTCGGGCTAAATATAGCTCCTCGAGCAAAATCAGAGAGAGACCATTTATTTATTTATTTTCCCTAGGTTCATGCTGTAAAACATCTGCTGAACAGTTTCCTATAACTGTTTTTGGCTTTTAAATCAAAGAAAGAAGAAACAATGTCCCATTTTGGTAGGGAGAAAAGGAGCTGGGGAAGAATAGACCTTCCTCTCGAAGCAGGATGACAATGAGGATGGAAATAGAAAGGGGGGAGCTCTGAAACATCTTGAGCGCAGACATGAAGAGGGTGGGGGGCAGGCCCAGGTAGCTCTGCACGGTTTCCCATCTTGAGGCAGAGCTGCAAAAAACACTGAGAGCCAAAAGGGAAACGGAGCTCCGTGCTGAGGGGGAAAGGAGATAGGGGCAAGGGAGCAGGAGCTGCCATGCCCACGTTGATTCCCACTGGCTTGGCCGATCCTTGCCTGCTCCACGAGGCTGCCATGCCCATCCCTTACAGTGTGCTGGGGATGGGGACTGTGCTGTCACACCTCGGGGACCGCCAGGCACAGCGGTGCCTGCACGGAGCCCTTCCTGCCCCGCCGCAGGATGCGATGACGGCGTGGCTGGGAAAACTTCAAACCGGCCCCAAACAATCGGAGATTGTCTGCGAGCGCTCTAAAATTGGCTCCTTGGATTAGCACCAGGCTCAGCCCGGCCTTTGTCGGGGGAGCGGGTGCAGTGTGGTGACGAAGGGCTTAATCTTGCTTCCCATCTGCAGCGTGGGTCGCACTGAGCCCTGCTCGTCCCGCCGTGACCCGCTCCAGACAGAGTCACCAGGAGCCACTTCCCACTGCTGGCGATGCTGCGTGACTCAGGAGTCTCCTTCTTGTTCGTTTCCACCAGATATGTGGCTTGGGAAGGCAAAAGCACGGCTGAACCCATTCCTGGGCAGCTCTGATGGAAGGGAGTGCAGGAATTGCTCTTGAATGTGTGCTGGGCAAGTTTGGCTCTTTTTAGGTAAATCCTCATTACCGATGGTAGAGAACCCCCCTGTTCCCACTGTATTTCTGCAGCAGTACGACAACACTCTGATGCCCTGCAGCCAGCCGAGGTGTGGCCATGCAGTGCTGCACAGGTTGAGGGATCAGCACCATTCAGTCCTCACTGTGAGGTTGCAGTTTGCTCCCCACCCAACCCCAAGGAGTAAACCTGGGACAAAAGGAGCTCAGAACGAGAACCAGGAGCAGGGAAGTGGCAGGAGAAGGGCTGTGGCACAGCGGTCGGATCCCCAGGAGAAAATAATTGAAACAAGGCTCCAGCTCGCGCTGGGGATGGGAGGTGCTGGGGATGTGCTCGTGGCAGCCCTACCGAGGGAGGGGGCACCAGAAAATGGTACACTGGTGGAAAACTTATCTGATACAGAGCTCCTCCATAGAGAAAAAAATGATAGTGTTTGGGATTACAATGCACCCAGAGCCGCTTCTCATACGTATCTCAAATACACCTTGTGCTCTAGGCAAGAAGAGTGGCTTAACCCTAACACCGTGCTGCAAGGCCTATCTGTTCACACGGAGGGGACTGCAGAGCTCGGGGCCACCAAGCATCCTTCCCTCTGCTCATACCCAATGCCATGGGGCTGCAGAGTGCAGCTCCAAAGGGACACGAGGGGCAGTGCTGGTGGTGAGATCCTCCGTCTTTGTGGGAAAACGAGCTCCTACGTGCACAGGAGAGGGACAGCAGGAGCTGGCAGCAGCACACTCACCCCCAAAAAGCACTGGGAAGGGCTGGAGGAACAGGGTTCGGGGAGCAATGGGGCTGCACATCTCCCCCTGCCCTGAGGCACAGCCCCAGCACGGCGGCTGCGCACAGCGTGCTGATCGCAAGCTTTGCAGCTTGGAAACTTGGAAGGGCCGTCTGTTTGCACTCCCTCTCTCCCAGGCTCTTTCATTCATGCTTCCTCTCTCTTTTCCCCTGTGCATTTCTCACTCACGCTCTCATTCATGCTCGCTCGCTCATTCGCGTTTTCCTGGCTGTATTTTTAGCTCCCTCGCCATTCAGAGGATGTGAACATTATCCCTGAGTCATGACTTTGTGAGGAAACAGGCGGCCAGGGCTCCCATTACAGCCCGTCAGGGCTCTTATCAGCTGCAGCACAGCCCTGCGGGGCCGGGGCTGCTCTCCCCCTCCTCTGCTCTCCTTTGGCAGAGCTGATAGAGCCCCAGACCCTAGGCAGGGCTCAGCCCTCGGCCGAGTCGTGATGTAGAGTTCGTCGAGTTAAATGAAGATTGGCAGCCAGGAAATGGGAGTAAACTGTGAAGGGCCAAAGAGCATCCTCAGGGCTGGGATGGCTGCTGCGAGAGTTACAGGCAGCGAAAAGGTGTCTGGCAGCTCTGACACGGAGGGCTGCGGGTGTTATTCCCAGCCCGAGCAAACAAACATGAGGTAATGGCACCTGGGGCTCAGCCCTAAGCTCGCTCTGGATGTGGAAATCGCAGAGCCCCGGAGCACTTGGCTCACAGGAACGTCCAGCTTTTGTTGCTGAATTACACAGGCTCCGTTCCCACACGTGGATGAGGCACTGAGACAAAATCCAGCCCACACGAGGAGCGACCGCAGCCAATCGTTGGCGTGTGCTTTGTTCCCAAATACCAACGATGCTTGGAACAAAATGGATGAAGTGTCACCCCACGCTGGTACCGTGCCTGCACACAGCCCCAGGGCCCACACCCCACACCCCACACTCTGCTCCTGAGGTGTGGATGGGGACGATGGCGGTGTATGTGCACCAGCAGTGATGTCTCTGCACATCACTCTGTGCTGATTTCCTCATCACGGTGCTCTGCACTGCTCGTGAGGCTCAGCTTCACCTCCCCGTGACATTCGGCTGTTTTCGGCTCACTTCCTGACTTTCCCCTCTAACCTTTCTGTTATCTCCTTAATACTCTCCTCCCTTTTCCACCCTCCTGCTTATTTTAGCTGCTTCTTCCTGCCTGCGCATGGGCCGTGCCCTGCTCTTCTCCTCCCGTGCCCCGTCTGCTGCAGGGGCTGACCTGAGTGACTCTGTGGCCGTCCTGCCCAGCTCCCGGCCGCAGCTTTGCCCCATTTTCCACATGTCAGAGCCCAGCCCCCATCCTGCTGCACACCCACCCTCCCCAAATCCTACAGTGGCTGAGTTGGAAGGGGCCTTGAAGATGGTGGCTTTCCAACCCCCAACACCTGTGCTCAGCACCAGAGGTGGAGGGGTTGGAAGCGGTGCTCACTGAACGCTGTCCCTGCAGCCCCAGGAGATCGTGACATTACTGCACCCCGTGCAGCTGCGGGGATGCTCTGCGGGACGGGATCCCGCTGCACACATCTCCCAGCGCGGAGATGGGGAGAAGATGAAAGGCAGCTAAAAAATTCAAGGAAGACAAATCCATCGAGGGCCACTCAAGAAACTACTTCGGGCTCAGGAAATCCCAGCGCTGTGGTTATCAGTGATGATAGCAGGGAGGGACCGGGCTCTTTTCTTGTGCTTCCCCTCTGGCTCCCAGTAGGAGCCAGCAGGGCCACCGCTTTGCTCCACATGACCTCGGTGCAGGGACTGGGACCAGGTGGCCTTTAAAGTCCGTCCCAATGCGAACGGTTCTGTAATTGTGCAGTTCTTTGCAGGGACGTGGATGCTGATGGAGGGGACACTGCACCCATGGGGTTCACCGTCAGAGCAGTGGGAGCCTCACAGAGCTGTGTGCACACAAGATGAGGCTGCTGGCAGTCCCAGAAGCAGAACTGCAGCCAACTCAGTGGGCTGAGCCCCACTGCTAAATAAAACACAAAGGGAAGAGTAATTCTCTGCCATTAATTGTTGAGAGCAAGTTTTGCTGCATCCTCTCAGGAGATGCCTTACCCATCCCACCTGCAATGAAGTCCTGTGCAGACTGAGTTTATTTTAAGCAGCTCTGGACGTTTCATCCCTGGTCTGATTTGAAAATGACAAAAGGATCCTCAAAAGGATGCAGAATAGTTGTAAGTAAGGAATGTGTAAACGGTACCAAAATGCTCTCAGTGCTTTTGTCTGCACGGTGCAGGATTGGTCCTGCAGTCATTAAAAGGATGCTCAGCCCCTGTCACTTACCTGGGCTCTGGCTTCTGTGTTTCCCCATTAGAGTTTATTCATGCTGATGGCTATTATTTTGTTGGATGATGGATGCATCCCTTTCGGCAAGCCTTGGGACATTGCCTAGAATTACAAGCAATTGAATAACAAGGAGCTGAGCGCAGAGGCCCTGCTCTCACTCCTGTCTCACTCCTTTCGTCAGGAGGAGCTACAGCAAAACCACCGGGACTCCCCCAGCTCCACCTGAGCCCCTCCACGGCGTCCCACGTCCACGCTGCCTGGGGACATCGCAGCCTCATGGGGCAGCATTAGGGGGTGGGGGCTGAGCCTTTCTCCAGAGCACTTTCCTTTCCCTCCAGCAGTGCTCAGGAGCTCTCAGTTCCCATCTCTGCAGGTGTGAGAAGGGCACACCATCTGGGCACCTCGTTCAGACGCCCTTTTGGACGCTCCCCCACGAGCACTGAGCTGAGAGCTCAGCTCTTCCCCAGCACGGCGACGTGATGCTGAATCCCACAGTGTGCTCGCACCCTGGCATCCCCAGAAGTCGTTTATTTATTTAATTGAATTCTAATTTTTCGTTTCTTTTGCATATATATTTTTTTCTCCTTTTAATTCACAGCATCTCCTGCACCGAAGGAGTTTTTTGAGACGTCCTTCCCCTCCCTCTGGGTGCAGCAGATAGCACAGGCCTGCCTCCTGATGGCAGCCCCCAGCCCCCCAGAGGGTAAAGCAACTGCTGCCAAAGGAGGGTCATTGTGCACAAGCAAATCCTTGCTTAGGTAAGAAATCACGGTGCTGCAGTAAAGGGAAAAAAAATAGGAGGGTTGAGGCAATCTGGACGCCCAGCTGGGGTGGGTCCCACTCCTCTGCGTTATCTCTGCCTCCACTCGCCCCCTCCGCGGCATCTGGAGAAGCTCACAGCCCGCAGGCTGTTTATCTCCGCTGCACATCTGTAGGGCAGGGAAGTGCCCCCAGTCCTGCTGCAGGGAAGGAGGGGATTGACTTTCCAGACGGCCTGGAGCTGAGCTGCAGAGAGGTCAGGCGGGTTGCTCCAAAACCAACTCGCTGGCCAAGTCCATGCGGGGCACCACAAACCGTGTCAGGGCATCGTCAACGTGAGCCCCGGCGTCTCCATACGCAGTCATCACGCATTCTTTTTTCTTCTTTCTTTCTTTCTGCTTGGGTAATGGAACGACACATTTTCACCCCTTCAGTGCCACCGTTAAGCTCCCGACTATCCTTTCTATCTCGCTTCGACCCCCTCCTCTCTTCTGTGGACAGCAGCGAGCTGAGGCATCGCTGGGAGCCGCCTGCTGCCTCTGCCCGGCACTGCAGCCCCACTGCGACGTGAGCTCGGGACGCTGAGCCCCAGAAAAGGGCGATGCAAAGCTCACTGCCCTGCATCACAAGGCCACGAGCTCACGAAGCCCAGCAGCTGCAGGCAGGCTGGAGAAGCAGCCCTCTTCCGTCTCATCCTCTCCTTTCATGGAGGCAAAAGTCCCAGGGCAGTGCGCCTTTTTCCTATTAAATCAGCTGGACAACTTGCAATCTCACGAGCTCTCCTTTGGCATTTGTTCTTTTCACTTCATCTTCACAAGATCTGAAGCACAACGTCATTGCCGGCAGATCCACATTGTGCTTTTCGCCTTCATTTCACACCCAGTGGGTTCACCCAGCTCTGACTTTGCTGCCTGCCTACCCCGTTCATCTCCTGAGCACCGAAAAGAGACGGAGCCAAAACCACCCCGAGTCCCACTGCTTTTTTTGGTGCAGAGCATGAAGGATGCTCAGCAGTGCTCTGGCTCTGACCAGCACAGCTGCTGGGGCAGGTGTGGGGCGAGCACGGTGGGGCCGGGGCTGACACAGAGCCTCCCACAGCACGACACTGCTAGCTGCACCCAGCTCACCCTGAGTCATTCCTGAACCCGACCCTGCCTGCCTGCCCTCCTTGTTCTGACTGGTGAAGCCTCAGTTTCCTTGTAGTTCTACTGCAGCAGACTGTGGCGAGCCAAGGAGCTGAGCCAGACACACTGCAGCGCTGGGGGGGATGCCCAGCATCACTATGTGCTGACCCTGAGCAGCAGAGCCCAACTCAGCAGCCTGCATGGACCGGACCGTGCCAGAGTTCTGCACCTTGCATCTGTGTGGTGTGTGTGTGGGGATGATCCCTCCTACATCACCTCCCTGAGCTGCACCCCATGGAGCCCAGGCCCTGCAGAGCCCGCCCAGCTGCCCCCAGGCTCGTCTCCCACCTGAGGCCTGGAGAGAGGATATTGTGCTGGGAAACAGCTTCAGGTGCGGGTGGAAGGGAAGCTGTGGGTACTGGGAGCCTTCCAAGCAGTGCAGAGGCTTCCCCATATCCCGGAGCACTTTTGTTTTAAAGGCACGTGAAGAGTCCCACACTTTGGCTGCAGATCTGAACTTTCATAGATCTTAAAGCCAGAAAGGACCATAGATTATCCAGGCTGACTTCCTGTCTAACGCAGGCCATATGAGTCCATCCTCATTCCTACAGTGAGCCCAATAACTTCTCTTTGGCTATACATCTCTTCCAAAAAGGCATCCGGTCTTGATTTAAAGACTTCAAGAGATGGAGAATCCATCACTTCCCGTGGCAGCTTGTGCCAATGGTTATTTCTAATAAAGGAGGAAACTATTTAGAGCTGGGCTTACATCTCAGAAGCCTCTCTGGGTAAAGACGCGCTCAGCAGCTGTCTCCCTGGTAAAACAAAAGCACAAAGCAGATGCATCTTGTCCCAGAAGTGCCTCTGCTCTTTCCTCCTATTGTAGTTGGTCTATCTCATGCTGATCTTTCCTCTACGAGCGTCATCTTCCGTAGCCCATCGCGACTGCGAGAGCTGAGCTTCAGCAAACCTGCTCCTTCGCCGTAAGTTGGTTATCTTTCTCAGAAGCAGCCCAGCATGTTTTGCAAACGCACGCATTTCACAGCCCTGGGAGCGTTCAGCCACCACCAGCTGTGACACAAAGGTGATGCTGTGCTGAAAACTTCTCTGTGCCGTGGGACACCTGCTCGTCCTCCTGCCCCTGAGGCACAAAGCCATGGGAGCACACTGCCAGGCTATCGGGACAGCTCTACATGTCACAGTGTATGTGACTGCCTTGGAGTCGTGCTACTGGCTTACCCTCACTGCCGGACTCCCAGCACAGCTGGGCTGAGATCCTCTTGGACTCGTTCTTGGGTAGATTATAACAGTCTGCTGACACCCAAAAGCCTCTTCCCGTGGACTCACCAGTTTGCTCTCCTCATTTCTGTCCCGGTGCCATCAGACTGTGCAGGATTGTGCAAAACCAGATGTCTTTTACTGAGTTATGTGGAGCATCTTAGGCAGCGTTGCAGCACGGGGAGAAGCGGAGGAGCAGGAGGGAGGGAGGGAGCTGCTCTGCAGCTCTTGACAATTTAATGCACTGAGATAAAACCTTATGCTTCTATAGGAGGGCTGTGAAGCCGCTTAGTGAAGAGATTTGGCACCCACTGAGCACCTGTATGAATCAACCTTAAACGGCCCCAGTGGGAACTCTCTTGTTCTTATGGCTGAAATAACCCTTCCTTTGCTGGAATGGGTTTCCCAGTGTTGCAGCTGAGCTCGGCTCGTACTCCATCTGGCAAAAAGAGTTCAAGCAGGCCTGAGCCAAACCCACAGATATTTTTACTCACGCAATATATCTGTGCTATGTATGCTGGCCAGTGGGGACAGAGCTGCCCTCAAATCCCAGGTCTTAGATCTTCCAGAGTCACATGGGAGAGATCCCTGGGATGAGGGGAAACATCTCATGTGGTCTCAGTGATTGACACAGACTGCCAGCCCACATGCTACAGGAAGGGCAAAGTATGGCATGGAGGAAAAAACAGGATCAAAACGCAAGGGGAGGCATTGAGTTTGAGAGGCCTCAGCCTAAGAAGACTCACTCTAGGGCTGCTTCAGAAACAGGGCGGGGGGAGAGAGGACTTCCACGTCCACAAATGCGCCCGAATTCTCTCTCTGCTTACGAGAATTTCCTCTCCAACCTCCGCACCTGGAGGAGCAGCCCCGGACCCGGCCGAGTGCTATTTCCCAGGCAGCCAGCAGGTGCCAGCAGCTCAGAGGGTTAGAGCATCGCTCTAGTGCTCCCCAAGGGCTGTGCGTGGGGCAGGGTGGAAGAAGGCATCTTCGTGGGGAAGGGGAGATCGCTGCTGCTCCCCGAGGTTGGTCCTCTGGCTCTGGGGCAGCTTTTGGTGCTGAAGCCGCTGCTACCCAGCGCTGGTGTGCACTGGGGCACGAAGGGCACCTGCTCTCTCCAGCAGCTCCAGCTGAGCTGATGCTGACTGTTTTTGCCCTTAGAGGAAACAGTGTTCTTCTCCAGGGCCATGCAAACACGGCTGCTGGAGCTCTTCAACAGCATCTGCAGCTCTTTGCAGGAGGAGATTTCCTTCTCACTTCCCCAAAATGGCAGAGAGAAAGACAAGACACTTCTCCATTTTCTGTATCAGTTACCAGGGGACGTTCCCCAGCCAGCCCTGGGGAGCACCCAGTTCTGTTGGTGCCCACTGCCTTCATCCCAGCACTGGGAGAATGGCAGTTGGTGCCCAGTACCCCCCGGACCTTGCAGGGCAGATGACCACTAAGAAGGAGCAGCTCTTGGGGCTTCTCCAACTCAGCTGTGTTTTTTCCTTTCCAGAAAAAAACACACAAGAAATACAGCTTCTCCATCACACTGATAACCTTCTGACCCCCTGCTAGCTCACCAGCAAGCTTTCAGTAATTCCTCTAATCCCCAGTACATCCTGACCCGCAGGTAGGCACTAACACTGCCCATCGCTCTACATGGTGGGGTTGGCACTCCCAGGACATGGGACGAGGCAGAAAATGATGCAGGGTATCCTCCAGGCTTCAACCTGAAGGTCTCTAAAACGAGAGTCCTGAATCTCAGCCTTCCTTCTGTAGCTGCACCTCTGGAGATGGAGAGATGGGAGAATCAGCACACGTGTTCTTACTATAATGTGTTTCTTTCCTTCTTGGCTCTTTTCATGGATCTTCTTTCTGATGCTGAGAGGTAAAGACAGTCGATGTTGATGGGTAATATGGTAAGAACACAAAAACCCCTTTTGCTGCTGGGTAGGGCAGGGCAGCCAGCTGCTTTGGAGCTTCATCATTTAGGCCACAGCGCATGAGAACAATTTTGCTCGTGACTTTGCCTTTGCAGTCACAGAATTCCTCGCCTCACTGCTGCAAATCTGTATCGATGTCAGCAGAGAAACCTCAATTTTCACAAACCAAAGCCCGGGCCAACGACTTCTGTACCTCGAAATAATGTTTTACACTCCCAGGTCTCCCAGCACGCTGCTCTCTGCGGCTCCACAGAGGTGTTGGACAAATTTCCTGTCTCACTTGTGGAGCAACGAGCCACAGCTTTATCAGCAAGTGCTCCTCGAGACAGACCCCACTCCCAGACAACGCTGTCTCCATAAAAAGAGAGCTGTGAAAACGACGCTACAGAGTAATTACTTTCCTGCTCACCGCAGGCCGGCAGTTCAAAACCACAGCTGGAGAGCTGACAGCATGTGCTCTCTTGCGACAGACGGGGGATGCTCATAAATGCAGCTTGTCCAGAACGTGTGCACGGCATTTTTTTTTCCCCCACACACATATCAAATGAACTTCCCTGCTAAAAAAAAAGTGGAAAAACAAATGTTTTATCTTAGGACCGCAACACTGGTTAAGAAAAAAAAAGAAGCAAAAAAGCTCTTCTCTTGAAATGACCAAAAAGTATTGATTTTCCCTCTAATATTTCTGTTCTACTGGTGAGGAAAGCCTGTGAAACCTTCTCACTTAGGAGATAAAATAGTGTCTTATCATTAAATTTCCTCAGGGAAAACTTGCAGCCAGAACATCCCCGTGATGTGTGTGACCTGGCACTCGAACCGTGTTAGAGAGGAACTTTCCCCAGGTCACAAAGCAAAGGGTTATTTGTCTCCTTCTGGAGCACACCTTGACACTGGGTTTCCTGGCACTGGGAAATGCTGGAGGTTGCTGAATTTAGCTGGGATCACAGGAGGAGAGCACAGTGCCAGCATGGCATGCCACAGGAGCAAAGATGCTGAAACATCTGAGCTGTGCAGAAGAAGATGTGAAAGGGGCATTCCTGCTCCCTTTGCTGTCGCTTTGTCACTAACATGTTGCAGAAGAGCCGAAAAAGAAACATGCTGCCGCCAGATGTTTAGAACATCTGGTCAGAGCAATAAAGCAAAAATAACAACAAAAATAACCATGGAAAAAAAAAAAAAGAAAAAGAAAAAAAAGGAAAGGAAAGGAAAGGAAAAGAGTTGCATTTTTGGAGCCTGCAGGTTGCTGCTTTCTTTTTGACATGACAAGGTGGAACTCAGCACGAAGTGTGAGCAGCATGCCGCAGGAGAGTGCTCACATCCCCGGTCACCAAGAGTGGCAGCCTGTGGGGTTTAGATACCCACCTCCCTCGGGCAGCCCCATGCAGATCTGAAGCCCTCCTGATGTCTGGGTGTCTTGGACGGGCGTTTATGGCCTGTTTCATCTGCACATGACATAATCTGGATTGTATTTATAGCATCCCTGGGTGGTAAGGAAGTGTTCTCATCCCCGTTCTGCATACTCATCCCGAAGTGCAAACAAGCACCGCAGTGAGCTGTGGTCGGGATCCATGGAGGTGAAATTAGGGAAGTGCCAGCAGAAGCAGAAGTGCGTTGGGTTACAGCAGGGCCCCGTGCTGGTGCAATCCTGCACGGGGACATCCTGCTCTCTGCTCACAGCCGTTTGCTTTCTGCTCCAGTTGACCCTGAAGTGGGGCTTACAGCCAGTGCCCCGTCCAGCACTGCTGCCACGTCACTGCTTTGCACTCAAACATCAGATCCTCTGAGCTCGAACCCACGCAAAAACCTCCAACTTTTCCCCAGCCTGACTCTGCAAGTCGATGCAAGGACTTGGGAGCCCAGCCTGACCAGTGCGTGGGTGCTCACTGCAGCACTGGCCGCCCAATGGGCCCAACACGGCACAGTTTTTGTGGACACGGTTGCTTTATTAAAGTCCAGTAATCACAGCTTGACGGTGGTGAGTGGGTCTGGATTGCTTTGTGTGACATTTGTACCTTAGTTGAGCTTCCAGATCTTCTCACCTGCACATGGAGCTGTGATGCTGGGGTTGTACATCTGCACCGATGTGAGCTGTGGTCCTCACCCAATAATCCTTTGCTGTGTCCCACCAAGTGTGCGGTGTCTGTCTCAGTTCCAGTGTGGGACGGGCATCCCTGGGAGCAGGGCACAGCGTGCCACCAGAGGGCACCTCCTCCTCCCAGACGCGCTGCGGTAGGTTGCACACATATAAATATATATGTGTATATATATATATACGTATAATGTCTGAAGCCAGGAAGAATGAATCACTTGGCAGAGGTGGAGCCCTGCGTTGGTGACAGGCGCTGACTTGCGAGCAGCTCTCCTGGAGAGACCGGGAACTGGCGGTGCGAAGGCAAACACGGCTGGCGGTGGCCAGCTGGAGGATGGATGGAGGGGCAGCCGGCAGCCACGGGCTGAGTGCTGACCTGGGAGGCAATAGAAAGGCAAAACAGCGTGGCTTCCAAGCTAAATAAAGACAGAGATTCCACTCTGCCTTCAAACACCCTCTGCTTGGGCTCGTTTCTCAGCAGCCGTTTAATAGAGGCTATACAGCAGCAAAACTGATTTACTCAATGATCAACCCCGGTTTGAGCTCTAGCCTTTGCATCACATCATTGCTCTGGAGCAAAGGGTTGAGTGACATGCATGATGAAAATGAGAGCTCTGAAACTCAGGGAGCAAAACCTGTTTTCCTTGCATAAACGTTTCTTTCTCTGGGTGGTGCTGTCCTGCCTTCTGTCAGCATGGGAAACTTCAGCATCCTTCTTTCTGCCAAGGTTGCTTGCCTCCAACTGGTCTCTCTCATGGTGCTCACTGGAAAATAGCATGATGTACGTCTTTCCTTGGCAGTTTTGAGATGCACCATGGCGGTGCATAATCTAAAGCCTTGGAAAGCGAGAATCTTTCTTTGTCTTGTGATACTACCATGAATGAAAGAATGATTCTGACTAAAGCAGAGAATAGCGCGGTCTCGCCTTGATCGAACCTGGTCTTTCCACACGCCACTGAGTGAAGCAGCTCTTCCTAGGTGGCTTTGTATTTTCTTCGATACAAAGAAGAATACAATTGATTACAGAAGAACTGGGGCGTGGACATGAGCCCAAACATTTTACCTCAGCAGGTGATTATAACAAAGGAAAAGTGCATGAGAGGTGTAGGGAAATGTAAAAGCAAAAGTGCTGTAATCTTGGGAAAATCTGTGGGTTTTTAAGTATTCCAGGCGGCTCCAGATTAGGAGCAGGGGGATGCTTTTTTCCCTGAGTTCTGCTATGTTGCAATCATTTGAGCCAGCTCAGCTGGAAGCTACGGCCATTTTTCTGATGCAGAAGAGGAACAAGGACATCTAGGCTCGTGGGGTGGAGGCAATTATCACTTCCCAAATCAGCCAGCAATCACAACACCCAGCACATGGGATTGTGTTGAGCCGGGAGCTGCTCCTTGGGCATGTGAGGCATGCATCACCTCACAGTGGTCAACACAACCCATGACTCCACTTGAACCCAGGCTCCCCAGAGAGCCCCCAGATCACTGGTCTGGCTGTTACTTCAGCAGTTATATTAAGTAATAGGAATAATTTGCCCTCCTCCAGCTACTCAGCTTGTGATGTGGCCGCCTGCCCAGAGACAACGTTCCTGCTGGATGAGGAGGTGTTTTGGATGGCGAGCTTTCTAGGGCAAGGCTCATCTTTCTCAGGTGTTTAGGAGACACACGGAGAACGCTGGAAACTTTAATAAGCACCACAGTAAATCCTCAGAGGATCTGATCTTCTTCCAGGACAAAATCTGGGGCACGGCTTTGGAGAGGAGTGGAAAAAATTCTCCCCCTCAAAGGCAAAACCACAGCATTTCACAGTGTCACCTTTTCCTGAGGAGAAACAGCAGCTTTCCACTAGCTGGCGAGGTGCGGGGCGGAAGGCAGGAGGGCGATGGTTTCCTTCATAGACCCATTAATCTGCACGTGTGCTGGAGAGGGACGACCGCCACGTTGCTTTGCAGCCTGCTCATGCGAAATTTCATGCTGGTGAATGTAAATTTCCACCCTGGCTGACATCACAGCTGTCTCTATAATTCCCAGGCATCTGGGCAGGAAACATACATGCTCCACTCCACTCAGTGCCTGGGCACAGCCTGTGCATCTCAGCCTCGACCCTCATCCCACTGCTTGCAGAGTGTGCTGATAGTGAAGATGCATTAGGAACAAGCATGCATTTGGCAAACTGTTTATATTTACAGTAGCACTTCTCTAGCTTCCAGATGTAAAAATAGACCAAGTTTCCTATTGCCTCTCTCCCCTGTTGGCTGTGTCTTGGTCCTCTGGAAGTAAACAGCAATGTCACAGTGAGAGTGGGATGGGGAGCAGTGATGAGCCCCAAGAAAGGCAGCTCCGCCAAGCAGGGAGCTGAAGAAATGCACTTTCTGAACCATCCATGATTTTAAGCTTTGACTATTCCAACACAAAAATGTTTAAGAAAATAAGAAGGGAAGGGAACCATGAAAGTAGAAATATTTAGTTCAGAAATAATTGAAACACCTAAATATTGAGCTTTCACGCTATTTGAAATGAAACCAAAGTGTCCTTTCTAATCAAATATTTCTAAGGATGGAAAACATAGATACACATTTATTCAACAGCTACCAAAACAAGGCACTTGAGGTTTGAAAACAGTTGGAAGAAGGTCTGAATTCAAGACACATCTGTGAAGCATTTCAGCACTGCTGAACCTGCAGCAAAGGAGGGTTTGCTGGGCTCTAGTGAAAGGATACTTGAGCTATCTCCTCACCACCTTTCTGTTTCAGACCCTCTATCCTCGCTGCCTCCTTGACCATCTCCAACCCAATGGGCTCTGAATAGTTTTGCCCTGAAAGCTGGATCTCAGCTCCACTGAAGATGGGGGAGGCTGTGCCATGCATCCTGGTGGGATCACATTGTGAGAACTGGACAGTGAAAAATGGATCCTGGCTTAAATGAAGCAATCTTATCTTTGGCTTCTCTTCCTCTCCCTGAGGGGAAAATGAATGAGCGTGGCTGCCTGGCATAGCTTCCATTTCCCTGAGTGGTTACGGGTGGTTGGGCCCTATGAATCAAAGTGTCGCAGCAGGAGCCAGGAAATAGGCCAGGATGGAGAACAGGAGCTGAAACCACTCTACCACGAAGGATGCAGGCAAGGGAGAGCCCTGAAAGGTCTTCCCTGGCTTCAGCCAGGGATGTGGGTGGTGCTTGGGCAATTCCCAAGATTTAAGGTTTTCACCATGCATTTTCTATGAGAAATTTCTTTTTTGAGAGGTTAACCATAAAAGCCGTGCGTTTGCAGCTGCCATCTGCTTCCATTGCAACTTTGGTGGCTGCGTGTACACATGAAGGAGATTAAGGATTCTGACTGAAGTCACAGACAGCAGCGTGTGGAGTTGAGAGGGTGTGACAGAAGGAAGAATCTGCGTGAGTTTGTTCAACAAATAGGAGAAAAACTTCCATTTTCTTCCTCCCTAAAATAAATTCATCTGATCCTTCAGCCAATCCCTGCATGTCAGACCTGTGCGTGGTTTCTCTGGGAAATGGAGTTCGGCTCTGCTGGCTTGCTTCAGCCTTTTCCAGCAGAAGGCCAGGTTTGACACAAGCCAGCTCTCTGCCTTCACATCCTTCTCTATCTTCAATATTACACAGCCCTTGTTGCCATAGCATCTGAGCACAGTTATTTCCACAGTGACTTCATGTAATGGAGTCCTGCTATTATCTCTGTTTTGCAGATGAGGAACCAAAACACAGCAGAAATGAAGGACAGGACTGCAAAGTACTGACACTCTTGAACTTTTCATGGCAAAGCACAATAGTACTGAATTCTGCTGCCTTTCCTGGGGCCAGAGAGTTTTATAAGTCCTTCTAGAACCCATTTATGTCAGTAGGTACAGGAACTGTTCTGCATTTGACTTGCTGCAATTCAAGCAGCTGCCTCCATGGAGCACTTGGTCACCAGGGGAGGCAGCAGCTCATTGTCCTCCCTTGGCTCCCTGTGCTTCATCAGAGCCTCTCTGATGAGGAAATGAGTTGGGTTTTCCAATTGAGGCATGCCTGGGCCACTGATAAAGAAGGCGTAGATGGGAACTTCTTTCCTTCACATGCCTGGCAATTTCTCCCTGCTTCTGGTTGTTCTCAAATAAATTTTTTTGCAGAGGCAGCTGGTCTGAAAGATGCTGTTATCATGTGGGTGCTCCCTGCACATGCATCTTCCAACTGTGCGCAGGGTGCAGGATCAGCCCCTCACATTTCCCTGCGTTGGTTGTACCCGTGCTGCACCCCATCTTCTCGAGGAGTGTGTGCCTGAGACTCCAACTTTATCACAAAAAAAAGCCCTGAATCTTGCACCCAGCCGAGTCAGCAGCAGGTTTTATTGACTTCAGCACCATCATAAATTTACATAGTACTTTCCATGCAGGGATCACAACTCTTTATCATTCCCTTCAGGCCCCGGCTGCCGCGGACCCGCAGTCATTATCTGATCTGTGGAAGTCAGGATATCTTCGGTACCTCGAAGATCAAAAGGAAATTTTGCATGGTTCAGAGAGAAGCATTCTGGGGCTGCTGGATGTGCTTACTGTGAGCAGATTTCTCTTCCTGTAGGAGCCAGTGGGAGCTTTGTCATCAGGATCAAAACCCATGCAAGAAAGCTTTGTGCGTTAACCGCAGTGATCCAGCCAAAGGGACCATCCCTGCCTCCTACAGAAACAGTGGTATGGAAGTGTTTATAGCCACGTCTCTCCGGGGTTTTCCTTCACCCCAAGCATTTTACCAGCACAAGGGTATTCAGCTACCCCACAGCATGCCCAGCACTACGCAGTGTAGCTGTGCCATAGAAGCACAACGTGAGCAAAGTCAGCTGCACCTGTAAACATACACTTTTCACCCTAAAATCATCACAGCAGGATTTTTCTGTCAACTGAGCTCTGTCGGGCAGGAATCACACTGTTTCACAGGTATCACCAGCACTGAGCTTAGCAACGTGTGCAGTTAGACCTTGCCTCCTCTGGATCTGGGAGGTGAAATAAGTTAGAGCTGCAAAACCTGCAGCCCTTCCCCATGGTTTCACCAATTCCCCTCCGGGTGTCACTCCAGCAAAACTTGGCCTCAGAGTACCTGGAAGGAGATGGTCATCCAAGCACTCTGCTGTGGAAACACCACCTTCCCTTTGGGAATGGGCCAGTGTTTAGGAACGGCCAGGATAACAGGAGCACATGGTTTACAAGTGCCTGTTGCACCGGGACCTCCACTGAACTTCCTTCATCAATCTCCATCAATCCTCCCTCTCATACAACCCAATTTGGTCTCCAAAACAGCTCCCTTCCTCTTTTTCCCTCCCCTCTCTCACTACTCTCCCAGTACACACATGCACATTTCCTTTTCCTTAAGCAAACAATTTTCAGATTTAAAAGTGAATTCTCAGTGCAGCCTGGAAAAAGACAATGCGGCCTCACTCCTTATCTCCTGCTATCTGCTGCTGCTTGTACTCACAACAGGCTGTAAGTCTAGATTGGGTTTACAGTAGATTTCAAGTGTTTATGAGCCACAGGAGGGAGAGGAGGGGAAATCTGGTCAGTGAGATAAGTCCACTGAAATAGTGCTAGCGACTGGAGCAGAATCAACAAGTTGAGTGAGCAACCAGACACCTCTAAAGACCCAAGGATGCGTGACTCAGTGTCACGAATTCAGTTTCCGCAGCAAACAGGAGCCCTTAAAGGGGATTCATTAGTGATTGTCCAGAGGGGTTCGTGCCTGGGATGGAGAAAGGAAACATCTTGATCTCTTTATAGGCACAGAATATTTTCCAATTAGGAGCCCAAATTTAAGCTTCTCGATCCATAGCTTGCTCCAAAAATAACTTCTTGATTTTCACAGATTGCAGAGCACATGTTGGTTTCAACAGCAGCTCGCGGGTCACTCTATCACACTACAAGGTTTTATAATGTGTTGGGTAAATCTAGAAGCTCTCTGGGGCCTGGAGCATCATCTGGTCTTTGTTCATATGCCACCTAGAGCAATGTGGCCTAGTACCAACAAGACAAGGTAGTAGCTGTTCACATGGTCGCTAGAGTATTTTTATGATCACCTTTTATCCCCATGTGGACAAGGTTTGTGATAGTAACTGGAAAAGTGTGTAGGCTTCATCTGTAATGTATTTCAAAGACAAAAATATCTGGGTTAGTTTTATCAGAGAATAGTAATTCACGTTGTTCTAGACAGCTCAAAAAAAACCTGTCTCTAAGTATGGCTGTTAAAAAAAAAAGCGAAGTTGTATGCTCTTCCCCTCAAAGCCCAACCTGAAGATGTCTCCGTGCTCTGAAGGTTATTTCTAAACTGGAAAAATATTGCAAACCATGTCCTTCAGGAGAGACGGCCTTTTTTTACCTCAAGAGATGCAATTTATTACGCGCTTTTCATATCTTAGCTACTGAGCAAGAAACACGAGCTGATGTTTCTATAAAACAGAAGAAAGCACTCAGGAAATGTTTCTCCCTGTTGTCACAGTGCACATATAAGTAACTCACATCAAGTGCCCAATGCAGGAAACACATCTAACCATCCCTGCCCTCCAAAATGGTCAGACCAGGTCTGAGTGTCACGGCTTCGACTCTTTGATGAGCTGCATAAACAAGAAGTCGGTGCCAGGACACCAGCACAGGATGTGGCACAAAGAAAACCTTGTCAGGGTAGTGCAGAAGGCCATTTCTGTAATTATTTACTCTGTATTTCCTCTAAAATGTGCCTGATTCTGATCTCAGGGGCAGCAGTGTACATCCAAAGTTAAATGAACTGGCTTTGGATTCGAAAGACCACAGATGAGACTACTCTCATCTATATAAGACCTGTGAATTCTTTTGAATTTGTCTCCTTTGACTTTTTGGAGACCACACTGACACAGATTTCTGACAGTTACCAGGTGCAGAAAAGCCAGGATAATCACAGATTTTGTAAAGGCTTAGTAATTTTATTTGTTTGTTTTAATCATGTACCAGTGCAGCCTTTCATTTGGGTCTGTTATTCTGTAGTCAATCTACTCAGCATCTTCAGGTTTCCTCCCCTTGTTGTCACAGTCCCAGCACACATCTGATAGCAGCAGTGAGCTGCCATCTCCTGAGGTTTATGTGCTCTTTCAGTGCTCTTAACCAGTGACACAAAAGCAGATAAATCCTTTCCTTCTCATTCACACAGATTCCTTTTTCATCTACACACCTTCCCTTGTGATCCGCCTTCAAATCCCTGTTCCATCCCTTCCACACTACTGTAATCTGGGGCAAATTTGCTTTCCTTCCATCTCCTTTCCTTGCACGGGGAACAATGTTGCTTTCTTCTTGTCTGAAACAATGGCTGTCCCAGAAACCCCAGGTCAAAACAAAGCCTGTTGAGCTCAGCACTTCCCAGTGTCTTTGTTCTGGTAGGGACGTCCTAGAGCCACCCCATCAAACAGGGATATACACTGACATTGAGCCACTTCACAACACAGCAAATGCTCACAGCAAGCACTTCATAATATTAACCAGAGATTTCCCAAATCATCGCTCCTTTCCATATGGGAACGGTTATTTTCACATAAAGCACCTTTATACCAGAAGAGCTGCAGCTTTGCTTGGGAGGAGCGGGCACTGAAATGCTTTAATTTGACTGGTGTACTCCAAGCTGTCTGATGATAGTGCGTAGACAAGGCCCAAGGCATAAGAACTCTTCAAGGAAAAGCCTTTTGAGGAAAGGGCTGTAAAACACCATTTTACTGTGTTGTTCTAAATTTCCTTTTTATTTTATGGTTCATCTAATTTGAAGAGAAACCTTCTCCGCAGAGAAGTGCAATGGGAAACATGTCTCCGTGTCAGAACACTAGGCATCACATCAAGCTCCTGTTTTAGCCATTTATTTTTCTTTAATTCACTTCTTTTTTTTTCTTTTTTGTCTTTTTCATGCATTCAGCTGTTTCCATTGCTTTTTGGTGGAGCTGACCACTCCTTGCTCTCTTCTCTCCTGCTCCCCTCTTTCACCCTCCCCACTGGCTTAAATACGAGCTGAGATGTTTTAAGCCCTGGAAAGAGAGAATTGAGGCATCTGTGTGTTTGTTTGCTTCTTTCTGCAGACACCAGAGCGGACGGAGGCCCTTCACAGCTCCACGTGGTTCCTCGCAGCCGCCTGCTCTCCCCTGTGCAGCAGCCACTCCAGGAGCTGCGGCCAAAATTAACTGGGGAGGTCCTCAGGGAGCTGCAGAATCCCACTAGCCCTGTGCAAGCTTTAAGAGCTTGAGAGGGAGCAAGCCAGAGGTGTGAAACAGACGAGGTGGGATCAGAGGGGCTGGGCCGGGAAGTGGGAGATTATAGCAATGTGGCACAGCACTAAATGGCGGCCATGTCCTGTGAGGTGCGAGGAGCCTCGCGCCTCCCATTGGCTGCTCATTGCCCTGGGCCCACCCCCTGGCTGAGAACAGCCAATCACATGTGCCACCGCCAAGGGCGGGAAAGGCTTCCCACTTGTTGGCCGCCATTTTGTGTGGCGTAGGGACGGCCGCAGTCCCCTCATGGTCACACTCGCTCTCCCCTCACCGCCCAGGGCCCACAGCACAGAGCTCTCTCCTCTCAGGGGCCACAGCGTGGCAGGTCTCCTTGTCCCTCAGCACGCTCGAAGGCATCTCAGCTGTGTGAAAAAAAGAGGCTCCAGGCACTGCATGCCCCTGAGATATACGTGCGGCATTCACCTCAGCGTTCCTGCATTGAAAACAACCCAGTATGACCAGTCTGCATCCGAGGGCCTCGCATCGGGCCCAGGCAACCTGCCACAGGCTGCTCAGGGACACCTTTGCTTTGTCCAGCTGGTGTTTGGTCACCACACGAACCCAGAAGGACCTGAGCTCAAAAACTCCATCAATAAAAGCATCACAGGACTCACCCCTACAGACACGAACCCCAGCACAGCTGAGGATCCATCCAGGGCTGCTGCGGACAGCTGGGAGGATCAGAGCTGCGTGGCATTACAGGTGTGCAAAGATCTCTGTCCCACTTTCTGCCGTGCTTTCCTGCACCTTAAGGTCATAGCACCTCGTGCTTAAACTTTCCTTCCTGTCCTTTTTGTCTGTTAAACTGTATCGAGGTCAGGTGGTGGGTTTCGTTATGGTGTGCGTACACTCTGTAACCCACCTGCAGGAGTGTGGCTCTAAGGTCTAGTGAGAAAACAGAAATAAAACTGCACATCAACCGAGAAACATGCAAGTCCATTCACGAGCAGAGCGTGGTGAGCAGGAGAATTACGCAGCACCCTGCAGACTGTGAATCATTTCCCTAAACAGTGGGTGAAAATTCGATTGGTTTTGTGTATGGCTGTGCTTTTAGAGCCAAAGAGCTGGAGCACGCTTTCTTCCAGCTTCCTAACATCATCTGAACAGCCCGACCCCATAACACCGCCCCAGCACACACAGCTCAGCAAAAGTGAGAGGTTCTTGTTCCCTCTGAGCAGAACGTTTCACTCCTGAGGGACACATGAACTTTCACCCAACATTCCTTTTTCGGGAACAATACGTCATCCAACAATCATGCCGACCCCTTCTTTCCTATCCCCCCGTGTCAACTCCATAACTGAAACTTTTCTTTTGTTGTGAGAATGATTTTAACATTTACGATTGTTTGTTTTAATGTACTAATGACAATCATTGTTAATATGAGACCTGAGCGAAACACTTCTTTTTCTTTTTTTTTTTTTCTTTTTCAAACGTGTTGTTCACAGTAGAAAGTGATTTAGCAAAGCTGAAATGTTTTTCCCCAAACACTCACAGCGATTGTGATGGTTTCCAGTGGAATTCATCCAACTGCTTCAAACCAAGCAGCCCATCTCCACTGAAATGGCTCTTTCTGATCTCTCTGAAACTGTCCTGAGGTGATCGCTTCCACTTCTCTTGAACCTTACAGAGCTTCTTTTTGCACTGAATTTCCAGAGTTGAGCTGCTTGTTGACTGTAGGTGAAAACTGAAGTTGGCAGGTAGGAATTGCTTGTAGAATTAATATTTTAATTTCAGCAATGCTCTGATTGTGACCACTGATTATTAAATGCAGCTGCTCCTCAGAGTTCCAACCACCTCCTGTGCCAGTATTGCTCAAAGGTAGCAAACACAGACACATTTGCAGACACAGAGGGGTTCTCATCTCATCCAAAAACTTCCCAGTAGTACACAGGGTGAAAAATCCTGTGGACATATCATCTCTCCATGGCAGTTCTCTGTTTCACCCTTTCTTTCTTGAAGAGGAAATCTATGAGGCTGCCTTTATTTGGGTCTTCTGGACCTATCTGTGAGATGTCTTTGTAGCAGCAAAAGTGAGCTCAGAGACACAATCACTGCTTTGGGAACAGAAAGTGGGAAGGTGTGCTGAAGTTCATCGTGTGTGTAACTTTGCCTCTTGGTCTCAGGTGGATCTTTAAGGTCTCTTCCTCCCAAACACAGTTCTGTGTTGTTTTTTTTCTGGTGGATGATTTCACTGGACTATTAGGAGGGAATCACAGCAGGCTTTGGCTTGTCTGGATACCTTGGACCCAGGTTGCTAATGGCCTTCAGATTTTGGAGCAAGACCATGAGAAGAATAAGGGGAAAAAAAAAAAGTGGTTGCCATTATTTCCCCCTGGCATGTGGAAATGATGATGGCCAGTTAAAAATCACCACATTTTCCTCTTAGGAAAGAGAAACCGAAGCACAGAAGTGTGTGTGTGGTTATATGTCAAGCACTGGAACTCCTTTTGACTTCACATACTTTCCCCTCATTTCTAATTAACGTGTTGAGGAATTTTAAAATGTAATAAACATTATTTCTAAACAAGCAGAAAGTAAAGCTTGCTTATTTCTGGTTTGATGTAAACATTTATAGCGCAGCTCCATCCTTAAACAGTTAATCTTATAGCGACCTATTAAAATAAAATGAATTGTGTTATAATTCATCCTAAAGCAACCTCAGGGTTAGTGTATCAGGTAACTCCTGCTTTTGCAGTCCTCGTGACGTTTTTAATCAAATTCAGCTGTAATTGCTGGAGCATACACATGCCTCTTTTAATACTCTGCCTACATTTGGGACTCATACGAGTCTGTTTTCTCTTAACATATCTAATAAATAGAAAACATGAAAAGAGCACATTTTGCAGGACCCGGAGCTTTTCCACCGTTTCATTTGTTCTAGCAATTGTCCGACAGGCTTATGAGAATCGAGCACTTGTCAGCTCTCCCCCCCCCCTTGGATAAAATTCTTTGTGGGTTTCAAGTCACTGTTTGTGTTGCTAGCACCCTGTTAAAGGGGCATAGGCACAGGCAGCAGCAGCTGCCACAGAAGTGAAGTGGAAGCGCGGATGTGCGAGAGGGAGAGATTTCATAGGCGTCTTTAAAAATCAGTGCCGGTGATGGATGCTGAAACGTTGCTTACACACACGAGTCACCTAGGGTTTGTTGGTGAAAACTCGAGATGCCGTGTCTGCGTGGAAGCTATCTGAGTAAACAAAACTGCTGTAACTTTCTCTGCTCGGGGGTTGGGGGGTTACCGTCCCATGCCGCAGCTGTTTCCAATTTGCCGGCAATTTTCTTTTGGGCTAGTAAAGCTCCCAAGATGACTACAACTAGCCACATGGGTTTCACGACTGGATTGCGGGGTTTGATTACGAGGAGCGGCAAAAAGCAGCTCGGGGTTCGGGGGAAGCATTGCCCCTGGACTTTTAGGTCCTTTACATCCCAACTTTTTTGTTAACGCCGGCCTTTAAAGTTTATTTCACTGCAGTTTAATAGGTGTTGCGCTCAGTGGTCCCGCGTATATCTCTCTGCTGGAAGCAGGCTGCGATTTTGAGCACGTTTGCTTAAAAAATAAGGGAAATTTGAGGGGAAGGAGCGCGGGGTGCAGGCGCCCGACAGCCGCCCCCCAACGAAAGCGCTGGGAAGAGGGGTCTGTTAGCACAGCAGCACGCCCTCGGGGTGCCTCCTCAGCGACGTGGTTTTTGTAATTCACACGTGGAAACGTGAGAAAAGACTGAGAAATGACTTTGAAATGTGATCTGATTCGGTCGCTAGCTGGCTCGCTCGTGAGGGTGCGGGAGGAGGCGTTCACGTCCCCGCCGAATAATGGCATTACGGCTCGTTTTGAACCCGATGCGTGTGATGGTTTCAAAGCCACGAGCAGAAATGGCAGCGCCGGTTCTGTTCGGATCCCCGACGGATCTGCCTCTCCCGCACACCTCCCCAGTCCCCTCTGCCGCGTTGATCTTCCCTTCCCTCGGAAGTTATCCTCCCGAGCTCATCCTCCTGAAATCCCAGGTGCTTACCTTACCTTGCCTAGGGAACTCGCGTAACAAAAACAACAACAACAATAATAACAAAGAATCCGAAGAATTTCTATATTAAAAAATGGCTCTGGCGGGGTCCCCGGCCACTAGGTACAGGTCTGAGTCTGTTTTCCTTGGAAATTGGGAGGAATGCTAAACTCTAGCGGAGAGTAAATTGTGTGCGGAGCTCTGGGCACGGCTCCCAAGTTGCCCTTTCACCCCTTCACTTTATATGTTCCTCTTATTAAGGAGAAAAATGTTTCAATATGTTGGAATTTTGGGGCAAAGACGGGAAGGAGAGAAAGAGAATAGAGAGTGGAAGGACATTTTCCAAATAGTTTTGGTAACCCTTCTGGGGGCTGCATTGGAAATCGATGTCGCACGAAGATCCCGGGCAGTTTCTCTCCCAGGTTAGTGCGAATTATTGCACGCCAGCCCTTCCAAGATGGCAATCACACCAGGCAGCACCGGGAAAACACATCCCTGACTCGAAGACGTGTTTTCTTCTTCTCCCTAAACGTGTTTCTCTTCGATAGGTGCTATTCAGTAGCTCAGAGGGTCTGGAGGTTTTGTACTGCAGGGAGAAATCACTGATATGGCGCAGAACAGGCTGGAGATGGCTCCTTCTTGCTTCTCCAGCCGTGCTATTCTGCCCAGCCCGGTGAACGCAGCCCAGTTTTGCTTCAGAGGGAAACGGGTTAACTGTTTTCAAGGTAAGAGTCAGGGGAAAAAAGCGCAAAGTAAGGGATGATGATTTTAAAACGGATATTTGAGACTTCCTTATTTAAAAGGGGGATTTAAAGTAGCACTTGAGCTCCACTCAGCGTCTCTTTTCGGCTTGACTCCTCAGCAATATTTTTTTTTTTTAAGAAAGTTGCGAATTTTTTCTTTCTTTTTTTTTTTTTTTTTTTCTTTCCTCCTTCTTTAAAGTCGCAAGTAGCTCCAGACAGGCTCAGTGCGCGAAGATGTCACGCAGCCGTGATTAATCTGAGGGAGCAGCCGAAATATTGATAAGGGGGAAAACGGAAATCAAATGAAAAGTAGAGGGCACAGAAGAGAGGGAAAGGAAAGCACGAACTGGAGCTGCGAGCGCTGCAGAAGCCCCCTGAGGAAATGCCTGGTTGATGCAGCCTGTCTGGATGGGCTGGGAATTCTAACTCCAGCGCTGCTTCGGATCTAACAAGTTTAATCTCTCCTTTGCAAAACTGCAGCGGCAGGGTAGCAACCCACAGCTGGTGGGGAGCTTTGGTTTTTGGTCTCAACCTGGATTTTTACAAACTGGTCTGCCACTGGTTGAGGGGAGAGGGTATCAAAGGTGAGTCATTTAAATAATAGCAATAAGACGGAGCAGGAGGTGAATCTAAAAGTAGTTTAAGAGGTCCTTTTATGTTTCTACTGATGCTGGCAGGGCAATGCGATGGGTAAATAATCCACAGCAGACTTCTTAAGGCTAGTTCCAAATATGCAGATGTATTTATTTATACGAACACGCGTAATTGTACGGGGGAGGTGAGCGGGGGTGGGGGGTGAAGAGGGGAGCAGGGGAAACCGAGATGGGAATCCTTGACCCTAGAAAATTTACTGGCTAAGGAAAACTACCCTGTCCCTCGACTCTGCCTGCCCCCACCCCCCGGTGCAAGTTCAGAAGCAAAAGAAACTGGAATGCGTTAGGAGGGTGGACGACAGGAAAAAAAAAAAAGGAATTGTACTTATCAGAAACACATTGCCGATTTTATAATCGGTTGCCCTTCTGTGCCAGCTGGCCGCGTAATAAATGCTTTAAAAATCAATAGAAGCGGGGGTGCTACGTGCAGATAGAGAGCTGGGATTTTTGCAGAGTCTCTGGGCTGTTTCCCTTTCTCCCCCTTCCCCTGCTTTGCTCTGAGGCAGCGCCGGCACCGTCCGCATCGCTCTGCGCCCGTTCCTCGCTCTGTAGTTTTCCGTGGTAAATCCTGGATGCACCGATCCACCCCCTGCCAAACAGAGGCAGAACGGCAGCGCTGAGAGCTGCGCGCTAAGGGGGGGACAGGGGGGGTTGTCGTGCTTTTAACGACGCACTAATTACAGCAAGCTAATCGTTTTCTGGCGCGTCTGCAGGGGTCTGCAGATCCTGAGTGAAACGGGTAGAAAAAGTTGGCAGACCTTGTAGTGAATACAGAGTCATTTTCCCACATAGCTTCGCGTTTTCCGCGGTTGTAGTTCACCCCTGCGATGATGGCTTTGGGGCTGAGGGGGAGAGGCGAAAACCTGTTCGTCGGGAGATCATCAGGTCTTGGAAATACAGCGGAACAGAGGCACGGCGCTGATGCAAACCTGAGATAAAGCACCGCTGCGTCTGAGGAACGGGAGCGCTGAGATGGACATCCCTGGGATTTTAGGGCTATTTGGAACGATGCTTCCGTTCGCTACATTTAAAATTTATTGTTTAATTATTATTGGTGAGAAAGGTTCTTTAAATCAACAGAGGCCGGCAGGCTAATGGCGCGGCATGGTTTCAATGAGGCACCAAAGGCAACTGCCCCTCGTTTAGCCGAGTGAAACCCTCGGATACAAGTCAATAGGGTTAACTAGTCTCGACATGAAAACACGAGTATTTCAGATGGCTTTTAATTGTTGGCTAAGAAATTCAGTTAATCAAATGTCAGACGTTTCCCTCTGCTCTCGCCAGAAGTGAAGAAGGCTCTTATCCTGAGGGGACGAAAAATCCAAACGCAAAGACAAACAAACTGTTGTTAAACATGCAAACAAACCCCTGCTTTGTGAAGTTCTAGTGCCTGACATTACTGCGGCGACGTTTATCTGCGTCCCTTCTTTCAAAGAGTGCACTTAGGTGCTTGATGGCTTCTCTTTAAATTATATTATTAGCCTAACTTCGTAAACAGTGCTTTGTTTCTTTCCTGTATATACAGGCATGACTTTGTTTTCTATTTTAATTTCAGATAAACTCTAGGACCTCTAAGTACATCTGTTAAACACGTAAGGATGTTTCAGACTGTACCAGACACTTCGTCTTACGTCAAGGTAAGACATGACAGCATCTTTAAACAGGTAATGTCAACTATCACAATCCTTCGAAAATTTGCTATTGTTTGTATTAACTGAAAGTCTGTTTCCCATTCACTGATCTTGGTTGGAAAACAAAACAAAACAAAACAACCTTCAGTGGAAGAGGGGTTAGTATAGCAGTTACTGCTCTGCAAGGCAGGGCTGAGCCCAAAGCTGAATCATGAGAGCAACAGTACGTTCTAGTGCTCTAGTCCTGCGTAATGCACTGGAGCTCGGTTTTGTGGATCACTATAACCACTATCACTGTGAGGCCGTCCTGAATCGCATTACAGCGGTGGCTTGTTCCTCTGGAGCCAGCATGACAGCGGTGGTGCGCAGCTATATCATAGTGGTTTCTTAAATTGGCTTCCAATTTTCTGATTTCCTCGGTATCATTCAATACTGAACTAAAGCGAAACTTCATTTAATATCACTCTGCTCCTCTGCCACATCGGCCACTGAATTCAATACTCAGGATGATATGAAAAGTTCTGGTTTTGAACGGTACGTTTCTAAACAGATTTAGAAGGAAAAAGGTATGTAATGGGTTAAAGCAAAACGTCTCTTTCAGTTACTGAAGAAATGGATTGTCACACCAGACAGTGCTTTGCTGAACTGGCATTTCTTCCACAGTGTCACTTATGGTTTTCCTCAGTCAGTTCTTCCATACAATTCTGTAGGAAAATTGGTATTACTGCAAATGGATAATGCCAGAGACTACAAGAACTTGCATTCTAATCGTTAATAATGGATGTACAGTTTTTTTAATTAAAATGTGAATCTGAGAATGTAGTTCAGTGTGCCACTTCTTGCTCTTAAGATTAAAACAAATTCCAAAGAGGAGCTGGCACAGCCTTGTCCCTTTATAACTCAATTGAGTACTATATTATATTTGACATCATATAGTTTTTTTACCACAACAGTTCACAAGAATGTAAATAAACCAAGCCTGGGACATCTGGGTTACACGTTTCAGGCAAACCCTGCATGCAACAGCACTTAGGGAAAATCTAAAACACAAACGCCTTCTCTCCCAGGCTGAAGAACTGCAGAAGGGTGTTAACTAGAGCTGGGTGGATAATTTGTAATGAATAATTTATTACAGGAATTTTCTCTGTCTCTTTGCTTTCCCCTTAGCCAGTGATCCATGTGTCGATTGTGATTTTCATGTGCGTACACATTATTGGAAATGATCCACTGGATGATTTCTGTGCAGGATCCCCAGGCTGCAGAGCATTTTGCCAGCAGTTTTTTAGAAGTATTAGTATCGGAAATGCAAGCTTGGCGGGAAGGATCCCAGGTCACACAGAATTGCTTGTATTCCCTGGTTGGACGGACTTGTGCAGCTTTCTGGATAAGGTTTCTTGAAGGAATTGTACTGAGAATGGTCAGGATTCCAGGTTGGGTTAATATCCCTCTAAGATCACACTCATAACTCAGAGTTTCAGGGAACTTTGATTTAATTTTGCTTATTAGATTCACATAGCTTTGGACCAGATTCTGGAAGAATATAAACTCCATGCAAAACAAATGAAATTAAAGTCTCAAGAAAGCAGATTCAGTAAACGTTACAGAAATAAATCATGCAGTCTGTGCCTGGCTATAGGATTAACATCTTTGGTGTTCATATGTATGGGAAATGATCTTAGATGCGTTCTGTTTGCAATGAAGAGATGAAGGCCCTTTGACATCCAATATTATGGTATCATTGCCTTTTATTGTGAGGCAAGATCCAGCTGCTGCTGCAGTTCAGTAGCAAGATTCCTTTTGAATCAAGTGGAATCAAGATCCAGGCCTAGATAACTCAATATTCCAATGAGATTGAGTGAGTCAATCCATGACTGCATCAGCACAGCCTTCTTGCTGTGTATAATCCTGCAGGCAATGTGCTTGGACAGAGCTCTCTTCAGATAAAGGTGTTTTATCCACAGATAAGAACCCCTGGAGCTGGACATTCATGCTGTGTTTCAGCTCTGGTGGGATGAGTAAGCTGTGTGATGCTGAGCTCTGCCTCTTCTTTCAGCCCTTCACTATCAGCTGCCATCATTTGGGGCAGAGGCCTTGTCGTTGGTACTTTGTCTGTAAAGCTTCATTGCCACCAATGTCACTGGGGAAATAACTAGTTCCTGTGGTTAAAAACTCGGCAGAACTTTGAAAGAAAGCTCTTAGGACTGATCCTTCTGTGCTCAGGGCCCACGTAGTGCTCCTGGCTGTGACTGGCTTATTTGTAGAAGTGGCACTATCGATCTAGGCAGGTGGTAAGGAAACCCGTGAACTGATCTTTCTTCTGGCACTGCCTCGGTGTTCCTGAGCAAAACACTTCAACTCTGTTTCAATTTCTCCATTTCTAAGTGTGGATGAAAGTGCTGTGTAAGAAGGAAGCACTGTTCAGTTTTAGATAACGTTTGCTTTCTCTTTCCTGCTTCTCCACACTCATCTTTGAGGACTTACGGAGCTGTGGTATACAAAACAAGAAGCTGAGTTCCCATTCTTCCTCTCTACACGTCTCTCTTTTTTCTTTTCTTTTTTATTTCGTGTCATTCCGTATCCAGAAAAGTCTTATTTCTTTGAATTATGGGAAAGAGGGACTTTTGTAATGGCCCTCATGGAATCGCAGCTGATGATTGGCACAGTGCCTCCACCTCACAGGAGAAAGGCAAGATCGGGATCAACGTCTTCTAGAAGTCCTCTCCGACGAATGTGTTGCTTGTATCAGCATCGTGTTTACTCTTTGCCTTGTCCAGAAGAACGGCTCATCTCCATTAGTTGTAAATGAGAGGGATTTACAAGCAGGGTGTTCGGCCGGAGGTGTGAGGAGGAACAAACGTGGTGCCATGCCCCTGAGGTACAGAACGAGCTGCGATCACCCTCAGGCCGCACAGCTTCCTAACCACGTTTTTCAAAATGCAAAAGCGTGGGGCAGGACACGGGAGGGAGGAAGCAGAGGTTTTGAATTTTAAAATGGTTTGTTTTAACAGAGGTGGTTTATGTTGAGTCACACTTGCTTGACAGTGTTGTAACCTTGATTTACATCATGCGACACAGAGATCTGCATCTGAAGCACTGTTAGAAGATCCTCTTTAATTTCATGACAGCACACGTTCTCTGCTGTGCGTCCTTCTGGTCTGAGCCTCAAGTGGAGTAGAAATTCATAAGTGCTGCAAAATTTTTATGATCCTTACTCGTCGGTTTTATTTTCTATGTTCTCGATAAATTATTTCTCTTCTGCATATCATTATGAAGCTTACCGATCTGCAAGTAGTTAATAGTAGTTAATTTACAGTATATCAGAGGGTGTCATCTCATCTAAGCATGAGTGTTTGACTGTGAGAGTGAAACATGTCACATAACTGGGAAATTACATTGTAAAAGACTGCACTGCAATCCGGACTGCGAGGATACGGGAAACATTCGGACTATAAGCAGGGCAACATGACCTTTGCATGCTGGATTTTTAATTATTACCATTGCCACAAACTATTCTGGCACAGAGCAATCCTCACTGCCCCTCCATCGCCAGTCCGTGCTCGGATATGTGCGTAAAGGCAACACTAGAGTAGCCTCGCGGTGCTGCAGGCTGCTGCAGGAGGCCTGCCTCAGCGGGGGTTTGAGCTAGATGTTTGAACTAGATGTTTGAACCAGAGGTCCCTTTCACCCCCTACGATTCTGTGGTTCTGTTCTCAGCGTTTTCCTTTGGCCCTTCGGTACCATCCGTGCGCTCACCTCCTCGGCCGCCCCGTCCTCGCGCAGGGCCCCCGCTTCTGCTCTGCCCGCTGCTCCTTAGGGCCCCGCTTCGGGGGCAAAGAGGGCCTTAATGGTCTATTCCAATCTTAAGTATCTGTGAAGCGTTGCTGCTGTTGGGGAATCGCACTTCTCGCCCTTTTAGCCTAGGGACGCACCCTCCCCTTCCAAGGAGAGCCTCGCTGAGGATGACTTTCCCCGGGGTACCCGATGTTACGACACCAGATTCCCTTGGGCCGACTTGTGCAGGAAATGGTCTCCAGGCCAGACCTCGGAACGGACACGAAGATGGATATTCACTCAGCTCCCTGAGATGGGAAGAAGGACCCACCGTGCAAGCGCAGGACTTCTCGCTTTAAAAATGGATTTCATGCAGCCATAATGTTTGTGGTACCGTACAAAGAGGCATATTCATGGAGGCAAAATAGTCTGGGTGGCTGGAAACAATATTTGGTTTGTTCTTGCTTTCCCTCTGCCTGGAAAGTTTACAGAAGCCCTGAAGAGAGATTTTTTTTTTATTATTTTTCTTTCTCCTGAAGGACAAAACAGTGGGATTTTCTGTGGAGAGGGCAATGCGAAGGCTACTGACAAAGCCGGCATGGACATTCTGCAAGAGGAGCCGCCTCTGGGCACGGGTTGCGTGGGAAGAATATCCTCCTATTTATCATCATTATTATTAGTTTTCAGCACCAGTCTTGCGGCAGAGGGGATAGCTAAGGGACCAACGGAGGGATGCGCCAGGGATCATCAGCCTGGCTGCATCCCACGGGCGCTCAGGGACACACGGACGATGGAAACGGAGATAGGGCAGAAACCTGCAGCACGCACTGAAGGACAGCTAGAGTGCTTTGTCCCGCAGACAAGGGGAAAATCAGGCTTCATGGACTGCTTGTTTTCATGTAGTTCAAGTCACGTCGTTCCTACCGAGGCTGTCCTACCCAGCTCTGCCTCTTTTCTTCCTTTCTTCCTTTTTTCCTCTCCTCCCGCAGAATCTCTGCTCCTCGCAGGTGGGCTCATCGGTACCCTCAGAGAGCGGGGCTTTGCAGCGAGTACCGCCCAAATCTTACCCAAAAGCACGGGCTCCCATCAGCTCCCACGTCATTCCCACGCGAGTGACGGTTGAACTGTGTGTGTACCGAATCGTTCTCACTGTGGGGCAGAAGCGCCGTTGTTTGACTTCGCCATGCACCCTGACAGCTTGCTGCTGAAGGGTTTAGCTCTTGTTTGCAGCCACTTCTCTGTTTTAAAGACACAAAATCCCCTTGTATTTCTCGGTGCCCAACAAATCCTGCCTGGTCTTTACCCGTGCGTGGGGAAGGGCTGGCACAGCTTCTCCCTCGCTGTGCTTTCAGGATACTGTTGGGCTTTAAGTCGTCGTTTCTCCTGGAAACGTGGCACGCTGAGGCTTCCCAAAATGAACAACACTCGGGTGTGGGGGACAAGATTTCACACTCAGAGACTCCGTCCCCTCCAAATACCAGCACTAAGGCAGCCCACCGCCTCCTCAGCTCTGCGACCTTCTAATGGCTCCGTTTTTTTCCCCCGTTTTACAGAAAAAAACGACCCCCACCCATCAGCTGGTTTTGTGTTCCAGCCTTCCATATGCGATTCCAGCCCTGCGCGGCGGGAAGGGAGCAAAACGGGAAGAAAAAGGGAATGCTAAAGGGGAAAAATGCTTAAAATCTTTCCCGCAAATCTCCAAATATATGAAGTCTGAGGAACAAATTCAAAGCAGGCACAGATGCCTGAAGAGAAGTTAGAGAGAAATATTCTGTTCCATTCAAGCGCATCAAGGGTCTAGCTGAAGTCTTGTTTGGCTAAGGTCAGACGAGACTGGGTTCTCCAATAAAAATAAATCTCAAATTAATTATGGCCTCAAGCGAGGGGCCAGACCTTTGGAGCTAGTGCGGTGCCGTCTGTTTCTTTGGCCTTCGGTATTTTTGTTTTTTTGTGCTCAGCTTTTCAATAATTGCGGGCTGGGGGAGGGAAGGAGGGCGGGGGCTGTTTTATTGGGACATGGAGCTCAAATAAAACCAGCCAGGACGCTGCTCGCCCGCTCTGCGCGGAATTGCAACGCAGCTTCAAAGCTACTGCATCTCCTCCACGCTACTTTTAAGACATTATGTTTTACTTAGCGCTGATTAGCAGCGAGTAACTTTCCGGGTTCAAGTTCCCAAATCGCATGGGCTGTTCCCGTGGACCAGGAGGGACCCGATCCTCCTGCTGTAGGGCTAGAGAACTCTACCGCATCCTCTTTTATTGCTTTTGCTGAAAAGCAGAGGTTTGCCCAATTAGTTTAAAGTGGGATTCGTTTCTGGGGACCAAATCCCAGGGCTGCAGTTGGGGCTTTTTGCTTCTAAGAATGTGGGTTTCGAAAACAAACAAAACACGTTGCGCTTTTCATCCTGCCGTGAAGTCGTTGCCAGAGGAAACTCAGCGCAGGAGATTTTAAACGTTCGCTGAAGCTGATGGAGCCTTTCCCTCTGGCAAAGACTGCGGCAGAATCGGCGCTGGCCTGCGGATACAGCCCCGGGGCGAGGGAGGATGGTAAACATCGCAAATGCATTTCTGGAGGACGGCATATGGAGAAAGTGTTATATGTATTTAATCTATGTAGAGCAAGGAACGCAGGCACGTGTACGGGGGACGTTAGATAAGAAGCAGGAGGTGCTCTGTGGTGGCGGAGCTCGACGTGGCCGGCCCGGTGACAGCCCCGGCTGCCGGCAGCGGCTGCTGCTGGGACGGGACGGGGTGAAGTGAGCCAATCTCCTTTCGCCATCCGAAAAGAGCACCTCCAACCTGCAGCTGAGGCCCGGGAGGGTTGTCATTACGCCGTTTCCCGTGGAATAACGAGGTTTTAATTATTAAACGGTGACCACTGGTCTCGCGTATCTTTGAGGCCATGTCCTCCCGCGGTGGACCCGCAGTGGGTTACAGGCAGGGGTTAACCCCTTCCTTACTGGGTGTGGAATAGTCTCGGGCTGCCCCCAGTGTGTGCTCATCCACCACACCGGCGTTTTCACCTCTGTGTGCGGCTTCAGGCTGTGCAGCTCAATTGTAAGGGCGAACGGAGGAGGTGGGGACATGCCAAGCACTTGAGATCAATATCGAAACCGTCAAAAACATCGCGCGAGAATTTCGTTCCATTCATAAGCGCAGTTAATAATCGAGGAGCAACTGATTTCTACCAGCCTGTCCCAGCCTAAGCAGTCGAGATCTTCCGTGGTTGCCGAGATCAAATGATTTTCCAGATGTCTGGCGGTAACCACATTAAGCGGATCACGATTCCTGCGCTGGATATCCATACGCATCCGAAAGCGGAGCTGCGGACCCGGCACACGGCCGCTGCTCCCCGCCCCGCTCACCACGCGTGACGCGGAGCCCGCAGCACGGAGCCGGGCAGCGTTCCGCCCTCCTCCCCAAACCCTGAGATAACTTCAAGGGATTCTTCTTTTTTTTTCCCTTTCTTTCTTTCCTTTTTCTCCCGGGTAGTGGGAGATGAAGCGAATTGTTATGCTATTCGGGAGGAAAGGAGCAGGCTGGGCTGTTAGAATGGTTAGCGACTTCGCTCGTTATCTTATCTGATGGGTGACCCGAACGTGCTGCACTTTGAGTCGCCCTCAGACATGCAAAATAAGCCCCTGAGGGTCACGGTGCCCTTCTGGCAATAAAATGCAGAGTCGTGTTCCTAAAATATCTCTAGGTGGGATGGAGGGGGATGCTTGACATCTGCCCGTTCGTCTCAGCAGCCCGGCGTTTCGGACATGTAGGACACGAACACGCTGGCCACGTTTTCATGCGATTTCTCGATGCACCTCTGAGCCCCGTGAGGTCCGTGGGTGAAAGAGGCTCCGTCCACGGTATTTTCCCCCTTCCTTTCGCGGCCAGGATCCCTCCCTCACCCCCCCAGCCCTGTCGTTTTTCAGCGCTGATGGAGAATGTTGTCTAGAAAGGAAACCATTTGGGTTTTGAAAGGATGCGTTCCACTCTTCCCTTTAACCTCTGGCTTTTCTGGTTGCAGCAGCCGTGCGGTAAGGCTGAAGGGGGAGCGGAGAAGAGAGTTAGCTGGAGGGGTGGAAGAGAGGGGAGGGAAAAAGAGTAATGAGGCAAGCAAAGGGTTAACCGCGATTTCTTTTAATTGAACTCCAGTTCTTGTGGCCCTAGGCAAGGGGGGACCTGACCCCGCTAGCTGCATCCAGATGTGCTGCTCTCCGGGGACCCCAGCGCAGCCCCCTGGATTGGAAAGCAGACGGGGGAGGACGGGGGGTGGGGGGCGGCCGGGCTGTCCCCTCTGCCCCTCCGCCTTCACCTCCTGCTCGCAGGCGGTCTCAGTCGCCGGCAAGCGGCGAGGCAAAGCTTCAGGTCTGGTCACGTTCAGTCCCGTGTCCTGCATCTGAAACTCCCAAATTGTTAGCTGAATTGATGAGACTAATTTCAGAGGAGGGGGGGAGGGAGGAGAGGGAGGGGCGAGAGGAATCTACAGCTCGCTCCTGCCAGCTTCGGGCTTGGAGAAATAAAGTATTAATAAGGCATCTCTGCGGCAGCCGAGTAGAAACACTAGTGGCATTATTGCATTTCCCTTTTGGAAGGGGCGGGTGCAGAATAACTTTGGATATATTTTTGATCCCCCCCGGCCCCCCGTGGTTGGACTAAGGACAGGGGAAACAAAAAGACTGGACACAGCTGGCACTGGACAAGGTAATGCCCTCCCCACCGAGAGATCTGACCGTTCCGGAGTGTCCTCCTGCCTTGACTCTTTCTTGGCTTTGTTACACCCTCCGCTCTTCTCCTCGGGCTGCGGCAGTTTGCAGAAGTGGGGAATACGGCACCGAAGCGTTGCATGATGTGTTCCGCTGGTGGCTGCCTGTTATTTTTGCAAGGGGAGGGGGTGGGAAGCGGTGCTGGACAGGCGCGTATTGTCTCCTTTCCTCCGGTCCTTCGGAGCCTTTCAGCCTTGCCCGGAAAAAAAAGGAAAGCGCGTTTCTTTCCGAGCGATCGCTCCCGTTTGAATGAAAGGCAGAGTTGCACGCCAGGTCGAAAATGGGATTTGAAGGCTGGTATTTGGTTTCACTGGAGT